>OY728123.1:247224133-248474133 GCA_963277665.1 Viscum album
TATATCATGAGATAATAAAATTATTGAATGCACTATATCACTATTTAATTCAGGGTACACCCATCCCATCATATGATATACAAAGTCATGTGTGTAAGAAAGAACATAAAACAAAATTAGTCATAAAATATCCCATGGAAATAAAATGGGTTTTATAGGAATAAAAATAATTATGAATTAATGATTAATAATTTTGGTTCCCCAAAGAAAAAGGTTACAATATTTATGGTGTAGGAATCATTAGACTTGAGTGAAGAAAATACAATCTCATGGAAAGTAAACATGTGTTTTCATAAATAACAGTTATATTGGAAAAATCAAATCTTTTTTCAAAAAATTGGGATGCATGAACATATATACCATAAATGATAATGTAAGGACAATTAAATTATATTTTATTGATATTAAATTAATATCCATACTAAAATTTTCCATCAACAAAGAATAACCCAATGAATAGAAACTAAGTCCAAGAATCCAGATACCCAATGTATGAATGCTTTATTCAATTTAGTATCATTGATGATAAAATTATATTAATTAATAAATAAATTGATAACATATTACATACATATTTTATTTCTTATTATTTTATTAAGATCATTTATGGACATTATGATGAGTTATAGTGTTCAGTTTCATCATTTGGGGATGTTCTTTTTCTTAGTTTAATTGACCAGTTCACTTGTATACATGTATGGAATATCATTTAAATGGGAAAAATTTTCCATAATTGAAATTATATTTTATTTTCCAAATTATTTATTTTTAACTGTAATTAATTTTTTTATTCAATATATGCGGATTATTCTTTTGAAATAATTTTAATAATAATCATTCATATTCATTTTGGAGGTTTTTGTCCCAACAAACTCTTTTTATTTAATTAATTTATATCATGTATAGATATTTGTTAAATAAAAGGAAAAATTTTAGAACATGTATATTAAATTCTATTTGTTAATTAAAATGGTATTTTGGCCAGTATTGAAGGTAGTAATGAAAAATGAAATATTTTCTTCCTTGATAACATTAAATCAACACCCCCTGGATGATGATTTATTTTTTAGAATAAGAGAGATATGAGAAGAATATTTATGATTTATTATTCCATAAACATAATAATATTATAGTAAATATTTATAATAAAATATATTCATTTTCCCACATTATTGTGGGCAGGCGAGGAGAGAATCACTATATAAAATAACTTTAAATGAAATTAAGAAGTGGAATATGATATTACACCTATAAAATATTCACCCTTAGAACCGCATGAGGTTTATTTAATTTGGGATTTTATAGATTCTAGAGGATCCTAGATGTAGGGGAGGGTATTTGGGAGGTGACTAAGTAGGAATTGTACAATAATAAAGACATGGATGTTGTGAGGTGAACATCCAGTGAGGGTAGGTTTTTATAGGGAATGATATGTGTGTTTTTTATAATTTTATGAATTAGTATATAATTTTTTATCATGGATATAAATAATTGTGATTATTATAATAAATATTCATATATAGAAATATTGTTAGATATTATTAGACTACCTCAGATATATATTATATATGACTTAATAATTCATGTATTTGATAAATACATTAAATTACTATATTATATTATTCTACAAAACCTAAACTATTTTATAAAAATAGAAAAAGACACTATAAACATTTATCTATGGGAATAATTAAAAAAAATGTCTTCTATTATATTAACATAATTTTCTACATATTTATTATTTAGTAATTAAATAAATTTAAAAAAAATTTAATATTAATGAATTTAAAATTATAATCGATTATATGACACCTGGACAAACTGTTTAATGTCTCATAATTTTATTTTATAATCCTAAGACAAAAATTAAAATTAATGAATAATTAATTAACTTTTATATCTTAATATTATTTATAAAATTGTAACTAAATATTTATAATATAGAAATATACCAGGACAAAATTTATCATTTTTAAAATGGTTATTTAGTTATACAATGAAATTAATATATCATATTTTCATTTACAAGATACCTAAATTTAATTTATACTTTCATATATGATATTAATAATATATTTACCAAATTATAATTTCTAATGGTCATGTTACAATTCAAAAGTTCTTGTTACCATTCGGTTGGTTGAAGTTACATTGTAACACCCCATGCTTCCATGGTACGCTTCTCTTTGAATAATAGAGCAGCGTGTGTTGTACGCAACCTCCAGTTCTAACACCCCGCGACCAATAAAAGTACCTGTTATGTATAGTAATATGCACCTTTTGAAATTATATAAATTTTATATTTCCAAATGGACTTCATTTTTGGATTCAGAACATCAAAATTAGCCTATGTTGAATTTTTGGTATTTTTCTGAAAGCTTCCAATATTTGATGAATAGTGAAAAATACTTAAAAACAACTTTTTTAATAAAAATAATTTAAATTGATAAATTATACTATTTAGTGGTTTCAATGTATAATTAGAATATATTTTTACCATTTTATCCAATGGTGGTCATTGGAATCAATTATACTTTCAAATTGGACATAAACAATTGTCAATCTTTTGATATATATTGCTTCTTAAAAACACGCTATTTGTTTGGACAGCAAGAATTAATTATTAAATTAATTAATTCAACTTATATGTTTTTAATTTTTTCAAATAGAAATCATTTTTTAATTAGGAATACCAAATATAGCATAGTGTGAATTTTTGGTATTTTTCAGAAAAAAATCAATTTTTGATGAATAGTGAAAACACTAAGTGGTAGTTTGAAAACAAATTTCTCATGTAAATGAAACATTACCATGTCGGTGATTTTATTTTCAAAAACATGACATACATGGTTGTCATTATGAAGAAAATTTTGGTTCAATGGGATTAAAATATTTTTTGGGTGAATAGTATCTTTTAAGTTTTATTAATCGTGATTAAAGGTAATTAGTGAAATTTAAGGTAAAAATGATATTATAAAAATATGAAAATACATTTACATTTGTCCTACACTTATTGGATGAGTCATGGCCGACTAGGAAAATCCATGGGTCAACCTGGGGACCACATGGAGCCACTTGGGTAAGAAACTTACATTAATAACTTTTTATTTAAAGTACAAATAAAATTGTCAACAACATGTGTTGTTTTACAAAAACAATTATTACATGGGGTTATATAAGTTAACTTTTTCACTATAAATATTAATTGGAATGATAAAAGGATTTCCTACGTCATAGTAAATTGTTTATAATTTTTGGACATTATATAAAATAAATGTTTTATGACACAATGATGATGCAACGATTACCTCATTAATTAACGATTTCAATAAAATGAAAAGATAATGTAAAATCTAAGACATAAACTTGTCAAAAAAACTATTGGATGAGTATATTTATAAACCTTACCACCTTATCATCGAAATATATAATTTTGGGACCTTTGAAATCCGAAAAGAACTTCATAATAATGTAATATTTAATGACTTTCCAAGAGTGCCCCTTTTCTCCTCTTATAAAAAGCCCCCACCAATATCACCTTATTTACATCATCAAGCCATTTGGCTCGGCCAAAACCTGCCCATATACTCTCTAAACTTCCCTATATTACTCCTAGAAGCCTCACCTTTGGCAGAAGTCTTCCTAAGGAAGCCTTTGTCTCAAATCAAAAAGAGTTACCTGATTTTAAGGTAATGTCTTCTCTTATGTTTTATTGTTTTATTTTGCTTCTCCAACCCCTTAATCTCATAATATTCCTTTATTTTGTATAACTCCAGTATATTCAATATACTAAGATTTAGTTATGAGAAGGATTTGATTTACACTTACACACACCATCATCTAATGGTTAAAGAACATATTGTTTCTGTGGGTGGTGAAATAACTGTCTCACGAAAAGATGACAGTTCAGTCTTCTTTTAAAACCTCTCATGGTTGCCATTGTGATGAAAATATTTTCATATATGATATATATATTATTTTAATTTATTCCTTATGCTTCTGTATTTTTCATTTATGTCATACCTTTATGACTTCCATTATGGGTAAACGCGATAATTTCATTTTAGAAGTGTGGACTGCCGCCCCCTCAAAGTGATTTTAATAGTTAATTCCATATATGGGACGTATAAAGGATGGATTAAATGATATTATATATGATATTATACTGGAATTATAAAACACATTTATATCATTATTATTTTATTCCATTAATTATGAAATTGAAATGAATGTAGCGTTCATGCATACGTATGGTTTACCGACTCCATGAACGGTGCATTTCATTTCATACCTCTAAATGTTATGTAATATTATGAATGATTGTATATACTGGATATATAGGATATATATGATATCTTAATCATGAATATAATTCTGGATATAATGGATATTTTACCACATGAATAACTTTTAATTATAAGAAGTTTATTTTTGACTCAAGTACCAAAGATCGACAAAACGACCGTTATTAAATTAAATAATTATATAATGTTCATAACATGGTAATAAGTGATATAAATCGAATAATGAACATGAATAAGGTTCTTAAGAAAATATAAATTAACTCTACTTTATTATTCATGATATTAAAGAATGATCGAGTCATGTCGGATATGAGGTAAGGGAACTTCTTAACCCGATTTCTGTTCATTGGGTTAATCTCCTACTTTCAAATTATGTCATGATATTTTTATGTCCTATCTTGTATTTATACTTTCTTTATTTGTAAATATAGTGAAAACACATAATAGATCTACTTTATTTAAAAAATTCTCTTTGTAAGGGACTTCGTCTCAATCTCGTTTCATTGAGGCATATTTTGTTTTATACACAACTTTCCTGTATACGGTGTATAAACCCCTTGAATATTAATTTTATTCAAAAGGAATATTTTTATACAAATCATTTTTACTAAACAAAAAATGGATTGTTTGGTATTACATATTCGGCGACAATGACTTCTCCATCTTCGTGACAGTTATTTTAGATTCAGCTTCCTCTGCAAGCCACAACTTTTTTAAAAAGAAAATTAAATACCAAGTTTTAGTTTTCTTTTATATTGGTATTGAAAATGTTTTTGAAAACGTTTTTATTATATCAATGTGTTGTATTAATTTCTTGTGATTATAATGTAGAAATTTTATGTTTTATTTATGCAAGTAATATGTGATACGATTATGTTATGGATTATGATATGTTTAAACCTGTTCATATGAGGAATGAATTGGACTTAATATGTGACGGGTGGAGCCCGCTATATCTCCTCGATGCATCGGTAGGTCTAATGAGACAAACTAGTGTCTTGGCACGAGGCCTTGACAAAATCATATTTGTAGTCTTGGCAGGAGGCCTTAGATACGTGGTTATGATAGTCTGGCATTATGCATTCCATCATTATGAAAGTGGTTATTGATATTGCATGTGATTATTCGACCAGTAGAATATCCATGGGAATAAGTAAATGGAATTATTTAATTTTTCTTTTTCCTTGTTATGCAAAAGTTCAAGTTTAAAAGGCTTTTGTTTTAGATATACATTGCCTTAAATGATTATGTTTATTTATGAAAGCTTCTGCTATATTGTTATCCTTACTGAGAATCCGAGCTCACCCCTTCCAATGTTTTAATTTTTCCAGGATGTGAAGAAGTATATTAAGAATGACCTGCAGGGATAGTATGAGGGGATATGAAGACAAGATGTTGTTGTATTTTTGTTATACTTTATGATGTAATGTAATACTTATGAATGTATCTAGTGTTTCCAAGGTTACTAAACTAATAGGGCATTCGAGACTTGATCTTTTGTGATCATTCCATTGTTACACAATAATGCACCAACTCCAGATGACTGGGGTCCGGGTGTTACAGTTGGTATCTGAGGGAATTTAGTAATAACCTTGGAAGCAAGATTCAGATAAACTGTGGTTTGAGAACATAGCCCAATGATAGACTTTGAGGATTAGTATAGAAAATCGTCCTAGAATTTTGGTATTATAGAGATTTTGTGAGTTTTCCGAGCAATACATTCCTATCTGGATATGAGCAGGTAGAGGAGGCTCTAGCACAGATGTATCTATGGGTAAAACCTGAAAACACCACTTTGATCTAGACTCGAACGGGAACTGGTGCATGACAACGGGCCTTGCTTCAATCTTGGATATGACACTCTCAGGGTATATGCTTAGGGTAACTCTCATTTTCTTTACAAACCATTATGAAGGGTTTATGAGTATATAATTCCTCAAGGAAAACAATTTTATGATTATAGTTCAATTAATGTTAAGTGTTTTACAAGTATGGAATTATGTATTTTGATTCATATACTAATCTAGTTTATGCCATTGTTTATAAATGGAGCCTTGTGGGAGGAATGGAAACCATATCAATGTACGCACTCCATGTACTGATTTCCCTCCTGCTGAAGATAATTATTTTGGAACTAGAGATACAACTTGTGCTGATCAACTTATCACCATACTGGGACAACCAACTCAGGTTATGAATAATAAACTTACTCATATGGAGCACCCTGATACGCAATGTGGAGGATCAATGGTAAACTGATTCATGAGGCAACAACCACCAACATTCAATAGGAGTACTAATTCCTTAGTAGATGAGCAATGGATAAATTTCATAGAGAAAATATTCCATGCCTTGGGGAGTAGTGAAAGGGAAAAGTTTATCATGGCAGTTTACCGCCTCATTGGAGATGCTAATCAATGGTGGTCTTTGATTCAAAATACAAAGGAAGATGATGAAGTATCAAATATGGAATAGAGGGAGTTCAAAGATATTTTCTTAGAAAAATACTTTCCTCATGACTATCGAGTAGATATGGAAATTTAATTTCTGAGTTTGAGACAAAAGGAGGATGAGAATGTCACAAAGCATGAGGCCATCTTTAAAAGGTTAGAAAGACATGATGTAGATTATATATGTAACCCAAGAAGTAAGATTGATCATTTCATTGATGGGTTAAAACCATTTCTCCATCGAGCATTAGTCTCACAATCCTTCTCATCGTATGAAGATATTGTCTCATGTGCTATCAAGACAGAAAAGGAATACTCTATATATTATGACAATAAAGCAAAGCCAGAGAAGAAGAGAATGGTGGTACAAGAGGCAGATAAAGGGAAAAAGGGAAATATGGATTTTCTATTATGAGATAATTGTGGGAAGAATCACCCAGGTACATGGATAAAAGTAATGGGAGTTTGTTACAAATGTAGAGAAAAAGGTCACCAGGCTCATGATTGCAAGGGAAAGAAAGAGGATATCAATGTTGAATGCTAAAATTGTAGGTAAATGGGGCATTATGCCAATAAATGTCCTAAGCGTCAGAGAAACATACTACAGAAAAGTCCAAGGGATCAAGGACAATCTTATGTTGTTACTACAGTTGAAGTGGAGTAATTAATGTATTGGAGCTTTTGGACTCATGGATTATATTCTAGATATAAGAATAATGTCATATATATAAGAATTGTACTGCAGTACTTTTTTTCATTAAGGTTATAATATGATGAAGGTAATCATATTTTTTTATGTGACAATACGTGAAACATTACTTTGTTTGAGGAATCTGATGATACAATTGATTTTGAAATTTAGAGACCTTTTAGAGAATGTCTGGACAGAGTTATTTTGGATAACTATAAAGGTTGGAATGGATTATGTTGAACTTTGGATAGTATAGTTTAATGATATAACATTTCTACAGATTAATTTTGGAATATTTTAATAATATAGTTTTTGTAAAAGGTCAACCTATAGGTCGGGGGATAAACCGTCGCGTCGGACAAAGCTGCAGGAATCGAACCCACAACTATTGTGCGATAGGCCTATATCACCTACCACTCGCCTACAGGAAGTACCTGGTTATTAAAAAATAGATTTCCTAAACTAAATGGTATGTGTTAATATTTTGAACCTTGTATGATTAGAATATATATAACATTTTTGAGTTCTATTATCTTTTCGAGTGAATGATGGGTTTGTGGAAAAAATGTATTAACGAATTAAAGTCTACATGACAAGTATGTTTATTCCCTTACGTTCTTAGTAAATCTCCTAAATAAATTCCTCAACTTTATAAAAGGTAACTTAAAACAAAAACTTTGTCGATTAACTTTTCCAACAGGGGATTCAATGACCGTTTAACCAATCACAAGTTTGTGATTTTCTTGTGGTTAACTTTCTCCTAATCCTGTTTTCTATAACACTCCATCAGACCATGATGGTTTTTTTTCCTCCATATCCCTGTTTTCATAGTATCCTAGTATGGGCTATCTCGGGTGACCTTCATACTTCTCTCTCTTTATTTTAAAGGTATATTTTTATTAACCCTATTTCTGATGTGGGTTTTCCACAAAGGAATTTTCTATTTTCATCCTTTTAATTTCAACGAAAAATTTCAAATTGTGAGGATGTGATTTATTGAAGGAGGGGAGAATTTAACACTACAAGCTTCCATGGTACGCTTCTCTTTGAATTATAGATCAGCATGTGTTGTACGCAACATCGAGTTCTAACACACTACGACCAGTTAAAGCTGCTGTTATGAATAGTAATACCCACCTTTTGAAATTATATAAATTTTATATTTTAAAATGGACTTCATTTTTTTATTCGAAATATCAAAATTAGCCTATGTTGAATTTTTGGTATTTTTCTGGGAACATCCAATATTTGATGAATAGTGATAAATACTTAAAAGAAATATTTTTAATCAAAATAATTAAAAGTGATAAATTATACTATTCAGTGGTTTTAATGTATAATTAAAGTATATTTTTACCATTTTATCCAATTTTGGTCATTATAATTAATTTCAATTTGAAATTGGACATAAACAATTTTCAATCTTTTGATATATATTGATTCTTATAAACATGCTATTTGTTGTGAAAGCAAGAATTAATTATTAAATTAATTAATTCAACTTATATGTTTTTAAATTTTTAAAATTGAAATCATTTTTGAAATAGGAATATCAAATATATATTAGTGTGAATTTTTTTTATTTTTCTGAAAAAATTCAATTTTTGATGAATAGTGAAACCACTATGTGGTAGTTTAGAAACTAATTTTTCGTGTAAAGGAAACATTACCACTTCAGTGATTTGATTTTTCAAAATCTGACATACATGGTTTTCATTATAAAATAAAATTTTGTTCAATGGGATTAAAATAATTTTTTGTTGAATAGTAACTTTTAATTTTTATTAAATGCGATTAAAGGTAATTAGTGAAATTAAAGGTAAAAATGATATTATAAAAATATTAAAATATCATTACACTTGTCCTAAACCTATTTAATGAGTCATTTATACCCAATAAAATCCATGGGTCGACTTGGGGACCCCATGGAACAACTTGGGTAAGAAAATGACATTAATAACTTTTTATTTAAAGTCAAAATAAAATTGTCACAAACATGTGTTGTTTTATTAAAACAATTATTACATGGGGTTATATAAGTTAAAGTTTTTACTATAAATATAAATTGGAAAGATAAATAGATCTCCTACATCATGGTAATTTTTTTTTCGACATTAAATAAATTAAATTGTTTATGAAACAATGATGATGCAGTTATTACCTCATTAATTAACGATTTAAATAAAATGAAAAGATAATGTAAAATCTAAGACATAAACTTGTCCAAAACCTATTGGATGTGTATATTTCGAACCCTTATCACCTTATCCTAGAAATATATAATTGTGGGACCTTATAAGTTCGAAAATCACTTCATAATAATGTAACATTTAATGACTTTCCAAGAGTACCCCTCATGTCCTCTTATAAAAGGCCCCCACCTCTACCAACTTATTCACACCATAAAGCCATTTGGCTTGGCCAAACTCTGCCCAAATACTCTCTCAACTTCCCTCTCTTACTCCTAGATGCCTCACTTTGGGCATAAGTCTTTCCAAGGAAGTCGTTGTCTCAAATCAAATAGAGTTACACCGATTTTAAGGTAACGACTTCTCTTATGTTATTTTGTTTGATTTTTCTTCTTCAACCCCTTAATCTCTATATATTCCTATATGTTGTAACAAAACCAGTATCTTAAATATAATTTGATTTTTTTATGATAATTTTTTTATTTACAATTACACACACCTTCATCTAATGGTTAAAGAACATACTATTTCTGTGCGTGGCAAATTACTGCCTCACGAAATGATGATTGTTCAATCTTCTTTTAACACCTCTCATGGTGGACATTATGATGAAAATATTTTCATATATGATATATATATTATGTTTAGGTATTCCTTATGATTATTTATTTTTCATTCATGTCATACCATTATGACATCCATTATGGGTAAATGCGATAATTTCATTTTAGGAAGTGCGGACTACCACACCCTCAAAATGATTTGAATTGTTAATGCCATATATGGGATGTATAAAGGATAGAATAAATGATATTATATATGATATTATACTGGAATTATAATAAACCTTTATATTATTATGATTTTATTCCATTAAATATGAAATAGAAATGAAAGTAGCGTTCATGCGTACGTACGAATTACTATCTCCATGTACGGTGCATTTCATTTCATACCTCTAAATGTTACGTAATAATATGAATGAATGTATATAATGAATATATATGATATATATGATATCTAAATCATGAATATAATTCTGGTAATAATAGATATTTTACCACATGAACATCTTGTAATTATAAGAAGTTTATTTTTGACTCAATTACCAAAGAACAACAAAATGACCGTTATGAACATAAATAATTACATAATATTCATAACATGGTAATAAGTGATATAAATGTAATAATGAACATGAAAAAGGTTCTTAAGCAAATATAAATTAACTTTAGTTTATTATTCATGATATTAATGAACGATCGAGTCAAGTCAGACACTGTGTAAGGGAACTTCTTAACTCGATATCTGTTCTTTGGGTTAATCTCCTACATTCAAATTATATCATGATATTATTATGTCCTATCTTGTATTTATACATTCTCTATGTGTAAATATTGTGAATACACATAATAGATCTACTTTATTTAAAAAATGATCCTTGTAAGGGACTTCATCTCAATCTCATTTCATTGAGGCATATTTTGTTTTATTCACAACTTTCCTTTATACGGTGTATAAACCCCTTTGTCTTTTACTTTTTTTCAGAAGGAAAATTTTTATAAAAAGAGTTCTTACTAATTGAAAAATGGAATGTTTTGTCTTACGTATGGGGCGACAATGACTTCTCCACCATTGTGATAGTTATTTGAGTTTCAGCTTCCTCTACAAGCAATAACTTTTTTAAAATGAAAAATAAATACCAAGTTTTAGTTTTATTTTATTTTGGTATTGAATTTTTTTTGATAAATTTTTTATTATATCAATGTGTTGTATTGATATCATGTCATTGGAATGTGGAAATTTTATGTTTTATTTATGCATGTTTTATGTGATACGATTACGTTATGGTTTATGATATGTTTAAAACTGATTATAAGAGGAATGCATTATACTTAATAAGTGACGGGTGGAGCCCAATATAGCTCCTCGATGCATCAGCAGGTCTAATGAGACAAACTACTGTCTTGGCATGAGGCCTTGACAAAATATTATTTGTAGTCTGGGCACGAGCCCTTGGCTATGTGGTTATGATAGTATGGAATTATGCATTCCATCATTATGAAAGTGGTTATTGATATTTCATGTGATTATTCAACCAGTAGAATATCCATGTGAATAAGAAAATGGAATTATTTCATTTTACTTTTTCCATATTATGATGACATTCAAGTTTAAAATGATTTTGTTTCAGTTATATATTTCTTTAAATTTTTATGTTTATTTATGAAATAATCCGCTATATTATTATCCTTAGTGAGCATCAGAGCTCACCCCTTCCAATGTTTTAATTTTTCCAGGATGTGAAGAAGTATATTAAAAATGACCTGTAGGGATAGTATGAGAGATATGAAGACAAGATGTTGTTGTAGTTTAGTTTTACTTTATGATGTAATGTAAGACTTATGAATTTATCTAATGTTTCCAAGGCTACTAAACTAATCGGCCATTCGAGACTTGATCTTTTGTGATCATGCCAATGTTATGCAATAATGCACCGAGTCTGGGTAATTGGGGTCGGGGCGTTATATAGATAAAATGTATAAATACATCATCTTCCACTAATTTTTCATTATTAATGTTTTAATTATGTCCTCAATATTAGTTTGTGGGTCATAAAATATATGAAATAAATATAAGAAGGGAATTTATATAGATAAAAGTACTATTCATTACTATCTGAGGCCCCCATTATTATTTTCCATTTCACCATTAATATGAAAATGATTATTTAATATAAAAAACAATATTGTTGCCTTGGTTGGATAATTTTATTAGGGATGTTGAAGAAATATTATAAAATAATAAATTTAGAAAATAATTGGAAAAAATTACTTTTTGTGAAAATGATATGAATGTTTTCAATAAATGGTTATTCTTTAAAAATTATGAATCTAGACATTTAATGTAGTTTTTGCGTATGAGATTAAATATTTGGTATAGATATTGTAATTATTAATGGTCATATTTGAGAGTCTTCATTGTATTTCAATGACTTTATGTAATGGATTTATTAAATAGACATTGATTCCACGAATTCAGCTATGTGGACTCTCGTTAATAATAAATAGAAAATATTGACCGAAAGATTATCCATCATTTTCGTCTCATAAAGATCTAATAAAAATAATTTATTAAATATTAATTTATATTGTCCATTTGAAAATTTCATATTTGTAGTTGAATGGGCCTTAAAATATTGTTTCATTCTATAAATCATGTACATGACATTAATTTATATGTATCAAATATAAATATATTTTTATATATTACAATATTAAAAATTATAATTTTTTAAATAAAGTATATAATATTTTAATACAACTATTGTTATTTATAATATCAGTCTTGATGGAAAATATAAAACTTGTCTAATAATTATTTAAACTCTAGAAGCTTCATTATTTTATATAGATATTGCAGCTGATATATATATATATATAATAAAAAATTATTACCATATGTTAGTATATTTATATTGGTTTATTATGTGATGTATCTCCAATATAATTTATGATATCATATTCTATAATATTATACTAGGGATCCACAAAATATAACTCATTGATAATGGGAATCATTAATGGAGCTAGTGGAATTATGTTACATGTTTGTAGATGTGAAGGAGTTATATTTCCATTATAAAATTATATCATTAGTTATAGGAAATAAATATATTAATTATATATTATTATTCTTTTTCAAAAATCCCATAGATTGAAATTTAGACTTTAAAGAGTCTATTAATTGTTTATATACATCGTCCATCTAGGATTTACAATCACTAGGAAGATATTTTTTATATGATACATTATCCCAATATCCTCATAAACAACACAAGTGGATTTATTTTTTAATTTTGTAGGATATATATCTTTTCTACCATTGGGAATGAACATCCCTTCTGTACTATTCTACTCAAGGGATTACAATAAATAATATTTGTAAATATTATCAGTGTAAAAAATATGAATTGTTTATTAATTACAATAATGTTTTTAATGAAATCCTTTTATATAAAACATTATTTAATTCATTAATATAATTTTTCATTTTCATTATATGAATCATTTTCTATCATATAGTTTTTGCAATGGGGGAATGAGGTGAAATCTCTATAGATCAGAATTTGTCTTCTCTCAGTTTTGAAATGTTTTCATTCATCATTTTTTTTAATTTAACATATACATTCCATGAGATAAATTATTAGAGAATAAATTATTCACTTGGATCTATGTAGAAAAACTCCACATTATCTTAATATGATGGTGTCTCATAGATGAGATAATCTATTATGTTATATAATTCACTCCTCATATTTGAAAATAACAGTTTTTTCTCAACATTATTCAAGAAAATGTTTTTCAAAATTTCATCAAATGTGTAACTATTGTGTTCCGGTATAGTGAATAAAATTGTAAAAACAATTCCAACTCTTCATAGATATAGATCTCTATAAATGGAATTTTTCAACAATATTTATTCACAATATACAACATAAATATCTTCATATAACATTAAAATTGATAAATAAAACATAATTTCATAGGACTCTAGTGATTTACATCTTGAAACAATATATTGTAATATGTAACATGATATGAAGCAATGAAAGTGTATATACATTTCTAGTACAAAAATTTATATCTATGAAATCATTCCCCAAATAAGTCTAAAATTTTAAAATTATCACATTGTAAAATATATATAACAAAAAAATAACTCACCAGGAAGATATTCATTATGAAATGGACTTTTGTTACTCCACATAAAGAAACTATTAGGCTTTTATGCATCATAAAATAACAATAATTATATTTTCGGATTATTAATATAAATTTATTTTTTCAAATAATATTTTTTAAAATTTTAATAATACAAATGTGGACGACAAATACCATTGATGAATTGATTAAACATATTATCTCTATCATGGACTATTTATGATTATCCTATGTAATGTTTTTTCTATCAACAATGTCACCTAACTCTAAACATGTTCCCATAAAATATAATTCAATTATTATATTCAAAAAATATATAGTGTTTCAATAATTATCTAACAATTATCTAATCTAAATTTTATTTTAATATATAGATATATATATCTCAAATCAATGTAACTTTTTACCACATGACTACATTAATATAGAAGAATAAAATGACCATTTAGACATATATTTATATCAATAAAACATATATGTGTCTCTCATAATATAACATAATATTTTATCATCATATAAAACAATTGATATGTACAAAATATATTTGGGATAATATAATTATGTTGAGAGACTTTGAAATAATTTTTTAATCATATATTATACTTATCAAAATGATAAAATCATCAACGACCCATCTACACTTTTTTCTTTATCAACTTTTTAAAATATAAGAAGTACCTTATATAGATATTTAAAAATCATTATTTCATAGAAATGTATATAAGTATATATTTATATAAACATTGATTTCTTAGATGAACATAATCATTAAATATAATTGAAAACATATCATTTTATAGGAATTGTACACAATGTATTATTATAAATAAATAAAAAGTTTAAACATTATTATATTGTAAGACCCTAATATCGATTCATTCAATAAGTCCATATTCCATATTTGAGACTTATAATTTTATTTTAAATGGTAATTAATTTTTTATCAATTTTCTTCTATAATATATATTTATCAATATGAATTTTTTTTATTAGATATTATTATATTGTAATTCCAAAATAAATAGTTTTCCTATTTGAATTTCAAAATTAATTATTCATAAAATTATTTTTATTTATATACAAAATTTCATTACTAAATGTCTTTATATATATATATATAATTTTTATTTTTCATTAAAATCATACGTTGATGTCTCAAATTTTGTATACTATGATAGAACATCATATTCCATCATATATATGAAAAAAACATTGGGGTAGACATGTATCTTTTCTTACCCAAATCCACTAGATAATAACATTTTTTCCATAAAATTTGAATCCTATAAAAAACTATCCTCATGTATTAGTAGATCATATATTAATTTAAAATAAATTTGGGGAAGAGAATGAATTATTGATTTATTTTTTTCATTATAATCCCACATTTCCCTTACATATTCATCATATATTATATAGACTCAAAATATTGTAGGAATGAAAAACAATACATCACGTTGATTACTGAGGATGTAATACCAGTGTATAAATATTTCATTGGTTTCTAGAGGTTTTTATCCCAAACATACATGTATCAATTATATTTACTAAAAAATAGTTACATGAAAGAGAATATAATAGAAAAATCTCTAAATTATATAACAAAATAGAAATATAAAAACAAATAAAAATATTAATATCAAATTCATCATCGTCGTCAAAAAAATCATTTGAATTTTATGATACATTATGGGATTATATTATTTGATCTTTTCCCATAATTGATATTGTAGTAGAACATGAGGAATGTTCTAGGTTACATTGTTTCAATAAAAATAGCATTAAATCATTATAATATATCTATTCCCTATTATTCATCATATGTATATTCATTAGACAACATGAATATGTTCTCTATTTCATTAACAATCTTTATCCACCTTTATTTATAATCTTCCATAAAATTTGTAGTGATCATAGATAATATAATTTAACCCTCAAGATGAATTAGTAATTTGACTTCAATATGACATTAGAATAATCTTGATCATAAATCTCTTTACAATTTCCATAAAAAACGATTCCTAATAATCCATGAATAATTGGAACAAAATATAGATATACCATTACAAAATGGAATAAAATATTGTAATTTGAACAAAATATAAAACTATATCTCTATCATAAAATATTGAATGGTATTATACTAATTGTATGGATACCACTAAATAAATATAACCAATTACGAATTGATTTTATCATCTTACAAAAAAAAATTTGTGGTCTTCTTCTCATTTATTTATAGACAATTAATCATTCCCATTCATCTGTATTGAATGGATTGAATCATTTCTATAAGAATAATATTTATATTTCCATAATTTAGGGAAAAGATATAATGGAGTGAGTTATATTATTCTTTTAAATATTTATACAAGAATAAATTTTCAATGACTCTTTTTAAAATAATGTATTACTTTCTATTTTAAAAATTGAATGAAATTTTCAAAATAAGATTTTATGATTATGTATCTCTATTGGAACACTAAATTTTTAGAAATTTATTGTAAATTAATAATTAATCCCACATATATATTGATCCCTTGAGATGTATGAAACATATTATTTGGATGAATCATACATATTTTAGAAGATAATGGGAATTTACAAAATATATTTCCCCTCTCACAGTGTAATCATTATAAATAATATTATAGTTAATGGAAGTAAAATTAAAATATGACCATATTCTTCATTAATTTTTTTAATTATTATGTATATTAACAGTTTAATAATATATTTTTAATGTAATATTCTACATTTAATAATTTTTCTTTTCATTTATATATGACATTAACATTAGAATAATGTACACTTATAGGTCTCAAATATGAATATCTAATTTCCCTATTCTTCTCACTAAATAATTATATGAAACAAATTATGAATCTAATTTGGTATCTAAAACCTAGATTAGACATAACCCCTTCCTCAGGCCCAGTTGGCCAAATGACCCTTGGCACATTCCCCTTATGCTAGGGGATACCAACTATAAGTGAGGGTATTAATGTAATAAAACATGGACACAATACCCTAGTGTTAGAGTAACAAAATATATACAATAAATATCAAGGGTGTTTCATGTATAATTGCAGAGATATATACCTGAAACAATTGATACATAAACAGATAACTATGGAAGATAGAATGACTGAATATGAAAACGAAAAGAATCAAGAGAAATGTATGATACATATATGGGTTCATAAAATAATGGTAATATAGAAGTTAATAGTTATATACAATACTAATATATAATAGTTCAATAATAATGAAATGGGAAAGAAATATCCACAAGTATCTAGAACCTAATATTGATCATCTACTCCTATGATCTAGCTAGGTTGTACTAGTCACCAATATATTGATGGCCTTTACCATTTCTAGTGGAGATAACAAAATATTCTTCTCAGGTGACAAGTGCGCTGCAAGAATAGTGTGTGATAAAAATATTAGTAGACTATCACCAACGACGACTACATGTAATCTGAGTGGTTCTCATAAATAAGTTCTTCATATGTATAAATAGGAATGTTAAGTAATTCTAAAAACACAAATAACTATCTGATCATGTTCTTAAAGGACACAAGTAGAGTCTACCTACTGCATCTCATGGTTTGTATGTCTAATCATGAAACCTTATATATATTGTAGCTATATATATATATATATAGGATTCTATGTGTCAAGATGTAACCACCAATATTCAATTTTAGGGTAAGCTCTCATGGTATTTTCCCCAAACCAAGTCCATGATCCGTCAAAATATCTTAGCCTACATATACTAGAACGACCAGTACATACCAACTATTATCCATCACTATGGGAGCTCTCACGACATATCCCATGGATCCAACTCTTGGTAGAATCTGGAAATTCCATAAGGTATCCATCACGAGAGAATCTCTCACAGTAAATCCCATGGATATAGATATATATCTCACATGGCCTCCCCTCCTAAAGTCATACATAGTTCCATTGCACTCTAGCATATATGAATTAATAATTAATAATACATATAGTACACGCGGCAATAAACTCCATGAAGATCATTATAATTCATAAGAAAGCTCACAATAAACAAGATGATCACAAGGCATTACAAATTATGTCATGTCCTCAATAATTTACTAAGAATCAAAGGATTGAATAAATATACAAACTCATAAATTAGAAAAAACCAAGGAAATGATCCATCATCCATATCAATGTTATTCAAGGCATCACATTTAGCATTAATTAATTAACAATTCTATAACCTAGGTCCAAGTTCCCAATCCAATAATCAACTTCATTTATTACTGAATAATTCATTTAACATGGATTTGTTTCATTAAACAAGAATATGGTAATGTTCATGTCATCCCTCAAAACCATTCATTCTAATACCAATACATTATAACATATGTAACCATCATAAATTTACCATTAAATCATTTAAATTAAATTATTCTAATTAAGAAATCCATCCCAACAATGGTTGTCCAATCCAATTTTCCTAAACATATAAAATTAGTTCATAAGGAAAAAGTGTCATGGAAATATTATTTAATGTATTAATCTATCGCAATAAAGACATCGAAACCAATCACGTTTATCTTAACTATTTTATATTAGTTATTTTATAATGGAAATACCCATTTCATGGCTCAAGGTAAGTGTAACTTCAATAACTAAAATTCATACATATAAAATTACAAGTCTAATAAGGCCAAAAACTTATGGGTTGTATTGGGTCAAATAAATTAAACAAGAGACAAAGGATATTCAATTTTAGATTCAAGATTTATGAAAAATTTGAATCCATGCATTTCATCCATCTAGAAAAAAATGACAACTTTTTAGGTGTCACTATGATGGGTGTCCATATAGGATAGGTGTGATTCATATACCCTTAAACATTAAACATTTACATAGAATTATGTATGTATGGTTTCCCAGACAATAAGGATTCAACACAATATATAATTTCATTAGTGGAACGTTTATGGAATGACAGAATATACAACAAAAAAACAAAAGAAAAATGGAAAATTATTATTCCACTGAACATGGGTGATTAAATGAAGTCAATCATGATAGTTTCCTCAGATTCAAAGTAGGTTGTAATATCTTTGATATATAATCCAATTCCATAAAAAAAGATGAAAGATCCAATATCTCAATAGTGAATTTGATGGAGATATTTACCAAGGAATGAAGAGTGCCAGAGTTATCCATAACGTGGGCTATCCAACACATCCTTCGGATCGACGATTGGTTGCTAGTTGGAATAGATGTATGTTATTCAAACTAGAAAGAGTAAGGAGATCAATGTGAGGGATTCCCAGTATTCTAAATGTTGGAAAACTAGAAAGGAGGAGAATTTTGACTTAAGGATTATGTGTGGGAAAATAAAAATTTCTCACCAATTCCCTCTATGAAAGGATTATGAACCCTATTTAAAAACCATTTTAAGTCCATCATAAATAGAATATATTATTATCTATAGTAAGATACATAAATGTGATATTAGATTGCATGGTTTTACACAAACCATGCATCCTTACAGGATCCCATTTCAGAAGCTGCACTGTTTTAACAAACAATGTTTCCCGGGTTCCCTGTTTTCCAATAAATGTGAGACCCATTCTAGTGACAAAATATATAGAACATTGATCTCTCTGAATCCATAGATCCAAATTAGTCCTTCCCTAGGACAAAAAATATGTTGACTAGGTTTATAATAATGAGATACAAAAATAAAATAATGATCTATACCACCATAAAAAAGGCATGTCATTACATCATCCACTCATTATATAATACATCAATATGCTGACCTTTTACAAGTAAGGAGGTACTATAAATAAAGTGTTCATACCTTGAGGATCACATATCTCCTTCCCACTCCTATGTCAAATCACGTAACCGAAAAGACTATTATAGCACACATACAAGAGGATTGGTCCTTCCATGGATTGTCATTACACACATACAAACTACAAAAACTGGGAACTCCTCATAGGATGAATCAATTTCCAGCTCAACCTCCTTAGGCTGAAATTTGTGAGATGGGTCTGGGTATTATTAGTGATGTTGTGATATATTAAAAACCTTATGCATGGAATTGAATATCTGAAGAACTTTTAGCTTGAAATCTAATGTTATATTCCATATCACATCCCTGGAAGGTCAAATGATCCATTCTGATATATAATCCATATTTCGAAAATGGATATTCCCAATCCTAGGTGAGACTTTCCCAAAAACCCTATCCCTGACCCTAAACTCAATAGATCACTTGCATCAATTGGCATAAGAATAATGTCTGGATTGACTTTTCAGAATACACATTCAAATCATATGAACCTTCCCTATGGTCTCCTACATAGTATGTGGTCCAAGAAAATACACCTACCTTACATCTAACCCTTGAAAAGGTGATCAGAAATTATTAAAATACAAGGGATTATAAGGTTACATATCAATTGTATCCTGAAATTTGTTGATTAATGAAAAATAAACGATGGAAATATGTTTCTCCAAAGAAACCAAAAAGTATAGAACACATGAATGAACCATATCATCTATCACAAGATTTTTATGATTGGTTTACCTAGTGGTATATGGGTTATAGACTATTCTCAAGAGAAACTACATACCAAAGTACTTCTACAACCAGTGCTAGAGTCATGACATGAAAGGGTATTTCTTTCAGAAATTATAGGATGTTGAACTCCAGGAAGGTGTAACACATCGTAGAAATAAAAACCACCTAACATGCCTAACAATAAGATCTATAACATATGTAATTCATGTGAGACCTTTATTATATGATCAATGACAACCTACACTACATTTTTACCATGAGGTTATATAGGTAGACATGTCATGAAGTCAATCATAACATCATCCCATTTACCACAAGGAATAAAAAGTTATTAATGAAGCACTTCTAAACATAAATTCTCTTCATTCACCTACTAATAGGTAAAACACTGAGTTATGAAACCTAATATCTCACATTTCATTCTATTCCACTAGTATTGGAATCATAGATCTCGATATATTTTGGAAACACAAGGGTGAAATTTCTTTTATGAGGTATGAAAATCCTATAGAAACTCCACTTTGATGTATACTGGGACACATACACTTCCATAAAATAATAGAGTATCACCCACCATGGACATTATAACTAGGAGATTTATCATTATAATTGAAACTTTCCAATAGGAAAAGGCCTGCAAGATTAGATAGTTGTCTAAAATACACCGATTCTTGGAGATTATATGTCACGACTAAGGATAAGAGAATTGTCAGACTAGGATCCTCCAAAACCTCATCATCGATCTATAAGAAAACAAACATATGATTCCATTCATCACCAGTTAACATAAATTTCTATGTCAGAGTACTTCTGCATTGATAATTGGCTACAGATTTCCCTTTCATTAGAGTGTACGAAGGATCTAAATCAAATGATTTTTGATACTCAACCCACATACAATATCTAAGATTCATATCCAAATTGGTGAATATATAATTTAAATAGTAATTGTATGTGAATACCAAAAAATACATCCTAAATAATATTTTACCCCATCAACTTAAGGCACAGACAATAGTAGCCAGTTCTTGGTCATGTGTCAGATTCATCCTCTCAAAAGGTCTTTACTGACCAGAACCATACTTAAAGAATCCATCATACAACGTTAGAATAGATCCAAGTAAAATATCAGATGTGTCAAAAATACAATATAGGGTCTTCCTATATCTGGAAGAATAAATATTGATGCTAATGTCTGTCTTCCATTAAATTCCTTAAATGATGCTTCACAAGATTCTGACCATTCAAATTTTATAGCCTTAATTGTCAATCCTTTAAGCTATGATCCAAGGAATGTGAAATTATGAATGAATCATATCTATTATCTATTAATCCCATGCCAATTACAAATATTTATAACGTTCATTAGTTTCTACCATGAAACCATATCTATCACTTTCTATAGTACATCTCAAACTCCAATCTCTATGATAACATGAGCCTATAATTGGATTTTATCGATTCAAAATTATAATTTACTCACTGTAGAAAAATGTTGATTCAATCTCATTGTATTTAGACTAATATCATGATATGTTGCATGGTTATGTATAGATAGGGAATACAACAGGATATTTTCAACTAAAACTACCAAAAATGAATCCAAATACATGATGAAAACCGAGTTCATAAGATCCATGAAGATATCATGCGAGTTTTTTAGTACATCTAGTTTAAATAGGTACTCATATAGATGATACCTATTCTTAATATCTATTCAAGGGATTTATGAATTACTACCACAAACTTGATGAATGACTGACCTTATATATATCATTGAAAACCTCTTCAATCTTTAGTGATTATCATAATGGTTGTCTATTCTAAAAATTGCATACCCACTTTCAAATGTGTGATGATTCAACTGATGGTAGTCCATGACTAATCTAAGGGTAATTTCCACCTTCATGGAAAAAAAGAAAAATTATCCCCGAGGGGAAATTTTTGGGTGTATAAAGACTTTTTCACTATAACATCTTGCGAGTTATGGAGATCCAGAAGATCCATTGGGGATGTTCTATAAGGAGTAATGGAAAGGTGATGTCAGGACCCATCCCCCAGGGATTGTGTGATGACTACACAAAGCCTGTCACCCAAATGAAAGGGGATATCGACTAGTTTTGACTGGCCATATCTGGCCGGAAAGTATTTTTTTATTATGAAAAACACTTTTACGGGAAAAGTGAGAAACCATAGGTTCCAACAAACACCCAACAACCCAATCAAAAGAAAGTAAGAAACAAGATACCTCTTTCAAGAAACATCATAACCACCATCCCCATGCAGGGCACTCGGCGATCCCATGCAAGCATGGTCCCTCCCGATGTTTCTATCCCTTTAAAACAGCCATGTCCCAAATGTCCTGCAAAGAAGCTGACAGAAAGCTCTAGCCCAACCAGAAGACCTGTGACGTACCGACAAACAGCACACAAACCGCACAACACAGAAAAACCTCCATGCTAGACCGATGAAACCCTAACCCATGCATGTAAACCGCCCAATTAACTAGGAGCATTGAAGATGAAACTAAGCTTACCAGATACCATGTCCCAAGAAAATTTCCAAGATAACGAAGAAACCTGTATGTTTGGGGAATCTGATATAATTTTTTCAAATTCCGAGGCCAATTGGTCCCATGATTGAATATACTCCTCGATGTAGATCCTTCCTCTGTTGAAACCCCAAACAAGGATTGAGTCTTGTTTATCAATCCAAGCATATTGATCCTCATTGAATGTTTCCCTTAAGGTTCTCCCCGTCATGGAAGCGGCCTCCTGCTCCGAGGCATTGAGCCATAACACCTGCTCAGACACTTCCTCCTCACTGCTAAGTAAAAACTCCAATGAATTCCCCCCCTGGACACCTGCCATCCGTGTGCCACCCTCCTCCGAGGTGCCCCTTTTTCCAACTTATCTTCCTGGACGATCTGGTCTCCAAAGGGGGGGGGCAAGGATGAATAGTCCCTCCTTCTCCTCCTCCTTGAGTGACCTCCGTTCACCTGATATGGAGTTCTAACTTCCTGTTGAGTGCATTCACCCCTATTGTGATCATTCTTGCACCCATCCTCTATGTTAGAGGGAATAATCTGCATGGAGCTTGAAGCATCCTCGAGTAAACCTTCAAACATGTTATTCAGGGAAATGGGAGATTGCCTTTGTTGATCTTGTTTAGACTTTGGGGGGATTTGGCCTCGCCCCCTCATGCAAGATTTTCTGGCAGACCCTATATCATTCAGCGAAACAAACTCCTGTTCTAAAGCTAACCGGGGTGTGCCTTCCCCTCCAGCTTCTTCAAGGAGAACCAAACCTTCCCCCAACCCCTTGTCCATAGGGTTAATCTGGTCACTTACTTCCTCCCTCATGTTTTCTTCTACCGCAATGCCCACCATATTGTCGGTAGAACAACATGCTAAGATCTCCTCCCTGCAGTCTTGATCAAGAGAAAATCCTTTTCCCTTACTAGAATCCTTCAAGTGAGATCCCTGAACCACTCCCTCCAACTCACCATGTGGCTCCCTCTATATGCATTGTCCCGCTCCCCTCCCCAGATTCTTCCGTCAGAGCCCCTTACAACAGAATCTCAACAGGTGCCCCAGCCGTTTGCAACCCGAGCAGAAGTCCGTCCAAGTCTCATATATCACCTTCTGCTTGCATCTATACTCCTCTACCACAGTAACCCACACATATTCAAACGGGTCCTTGGACATATCCATTTCCACACAAATACGTGGATTAACAGGGTGACAATGTTCCTCCATGCGGCTATCCGAGCACAAGTATCTACCTATCAGATTTCCTAGCATACACATCACAGAAGGATTTTGAAATGGCAGAGGGAGGCTTGGGAAACTAAACCAAATCGCCATCGTGGGGGAATCCCTCTTCATATGAAAGTCGAAGGTACACCTAAGAAGAGAAAATTTGGAACCATTGAAGACTCTAGGAGACTTTGCCCAAGCCTGAATAAGGTCATCTTCCGATGCAAATCGTACCATAATCTGTCGGTAGTCCAGAAGACCCACTGTCGCCCTATTCTGCAAACCCCAACTGTCAAAGACGAATCTGTAAAAAGAATCAACTGAAGGGAAGCGTCCATGAAATCTGGAAACGAGGGTATGTTTCAGTAAGTCCGAGGAGGCCGAGAACTCCACGGATGACAACTGGAGGTTCGACAACCCGTCAAGCAAATCTGAGACATTCGGATTTAGCGAGATAGAGGGAAATGGGGGGAGAAATCCGGGTTCAAAAAAGGGATGAAAGGAGAAGAGACTCCATTGGGGAACCCTGGAGGACCCCCCTCCCCCAAGGGGGGAGTGGCCGTCGCCGAAGCCGACGAAGCCACGAGGAGTTAGGGTTCTCCCCTTTCTCCCGAAGCCGTCGCCGAATCCTGGTGTGGCCACTTAGCCTCGACAATATCCCCTTCAAGACTGGCCATATCACAAAATTGGGGGACATATGCCAAAGAAACCGTACATATACACCCTTATCCATGAAAAAGCAGTGAAACTAAAAATATTATGTAAATAGATATACTTACCATTAAGAGTAAAAATAAAAAACTGAAATGTAAACAGGGCAAGAACAAGCCCAACCAAAAATGAAAATGTCCATTCTCCTAAAGTCTTTATGATTAAAAAACTACTTTATGCATTGGTATTGTATGATTTATGAATGTTTTTAATGTGTACCCCTTCCATTGGGACACCCTAAAGCACTGAATCTATCTAGTCCACCATGGTCTTCGTCAAATATATTGATCATCTGCACAGAACACAACAATTTCAGGTGAAGCCCATGTAGTGGTGAGTAGAACAATACTAAGTAAGGACAGCAACCCAGAATGTAATATCAAAAGAAATACACAATGACATACTACCAAAGAGGTACATGAAGTGTATCCTTTATAATGTATAGACAACATAGTCATTAGAGTTAGCTCACACTAGGTACATGTCTAGAGAATAAATATACTTATGAATTCCATGGCACATTCAAATCTAATTACACATATTGTATCTATAGGATAATCACTCTACATCTTCTCATAAAATCTACTCTGCATCTATACATAAGACGTACATCATGTATTCATATGAGACCTACTATGTGTCATTATAGGAGACCAACTATACATCTTTTACAAAGATATACTCCACATATTTCATAGTTCACAAGAAATATAATCTCCGTAATTCATATTCACAGAATTCCTGACATAGCGCGCTCATTCTGAGTGTAGCTACTACTATAAAAAATAGGCCATATTCCAACCTCCATGAAAACACTTATAGAACACCACAAAAGGACCACCTCATCATGTGGGTCCCAATGATGCAAATGGATTGTCAAAAAGATGTACTATTTGGGTGTTATGAGAATTTATGTTGAAATGGACCACTTGAGTCTGAGATAAGTCCAACCTGACCAGACCCATCTCGGTTGGGTTTGAGCCATCCTAAATCAACTTGGCCCAAATTCCACAACCATTGTTCAGGAGGATAATGACCCCTTAGGAAATGTGGTCCAGCCCACCGGGACACCGGCTTGCCCGATGTTTCTCTAGCATGCCCACCTGTGTGGACAAGTTCATCAATCCGTGCGTGGCACATAGGAATCACCCCTCCAATCTGGTAGATGAAGTCGGTTAGAAAAATCTCCCGTTCTATCTGATCGGTCACATGTTGGCCTCTCCTCCAATACGTAGTCTGCGGGACCTCATGCCAGCAGACCTATACAGTGCCTCATCACATTGACTATCTGCATCCCCAATAACCATCCTGGATGTGAATCCCGGTTGCTGCCCATAGTTTCACTATTGCAGGACCATCCAACGGAGACCACCTATTACTAAGCTTCCGCTCCACCGCATTCCACCGTCGGTGAATCCTCTTCTACGGGCCTCATCCACCATCTTGGTTGTCATTACATTTATCATGGAACTCCTTTGTTATACATGGGACTCCACCATCAATATAGTGGGCTATAGTTATTCTCGACGTCACTACGGGGGTCTAACGACATTCACAACCACCATAAAACATGCCACAACCATGAGTGTCTGCTAAAAAAGAACATAAGAAAGGGGGGGGGGAGAAAAGCTCATGAATACCCATTTAATGGATCATTTCTTTTTCATGCTAGCCTTGGTCCATTCATGTTAGCAGGATTACCAAGTAGAATAATCATCAGTCTATTCCCTTTAAGCATGTAGTTTATCAATCCTACGTGAATGATGGAACCATGGATCATACTTTCCATGGGGATGTTAGATTTCATTATTGGAATAATGAATAGGGAAATAAAATACCAATAATAGATAACCCTAATTCCATGTGGTTTTTATATGTCATTGTTGAAGAATGGAGTTTCAACACATTTTTTCATCGATACTCAATCCATGGTGTGTGAACCGTGATCCATGATCAGTGATCTGAGATCAACTTGAATTCATCATTGTTTAATATTCTTTAATGGGTGGGAACCACCAATGCAATTCTATAGAGTTTACAATGATTTTTAGGGTTATCCATTAATCATGAATTCATGTTTAATTTGGGATAATATAAAATTTATTGTCCAATCTCAATGTTGAAGCATCTAAAGACTATTTCATTTATGAAAAAAATTGGGTGGCTCATCGCTGTATCAGATCGTCTTTGTGTCACTACGAAACGTTCAAAAAAACAGTATTTTTTAACATTATTTTATTTTTCTTCTAGATTTTCAAAAATAATCTTTCATATTCAACACATGACAAAAACTTATTGGCACTACATAAAAAAGAAAACACACTATGAACAGAACAATGTTCTAAAATTTACAATATGAGTCCACATTCAAGAGTTATTAAAATTTTAAAATAAGCTAATATTATTTTATAATTTTATTTATGGTTACATACTTTTCAGGTTGTCTCTTGGGTTATCTGCGCTGAATAATGTTATGTTTCACATATGTAAAACCAACTATCTTGAATGCAACGGTGCCCTAGGATTTCTATTCTAAGCACACATATAGAATTTAACTCACTTATCGAGAAAACCATGCATGCACTCTTTTTTAATTACCAAAAATAGTTCAACCAATTAGTTTGGTCACCTTGCGTGTCAGAATCACGTTCCCTCTTACTGTATGGTTATTAACTAATAACATTTATTTTTTAGAAAAATCACATGGAATATTAGGGACATTACATTTTCCCTACCTTAGGAATTTACATCCCCACAAGGTATAACACATGCTAAAAATTTTTTTTGATACTAAGGCCGAATCAAAACCTCCCATTCCAATGTTCCCTCCTACTACGTTTCACTAAATGAACACCAGAAAAATTTATCGTCCATTAAGGGTCCTCTCTTATCGATCCTTGATCTCCACTAGGTACTCCATTAATGTCACCCAGTCATTAATGTCCAAATCTCCCTATTTGATGACCTGGTATCAGTGATTAATGTATCTCCCCAGCTAGGATACATGGAAGGTGTTGTGAACCAACTATAACTATAGAAGTTGATCCACTCCATACACAACCTCTCCAACATTACATTGTTTCATAAAATATCAGATAGTCCCTACATATATCGTTCCATGTCGGTCAAATACTGGTTTACCACATTGATGAGAGACCCAAAGGTACACATGTTCCACCTCCTAGAACAATAGGGGCCTCCATCACCTATCATCTTAAGAATTCTAATGGATCCGTGTAGTTTTCACCCAGTCATGGATGACCTGTACATTCTCCGTAGTAGACAGTACCACCTACAGGCCCAAGAGTGATGACACTCTGGGGTCTATATAGAAATATGGAGTCCTTTATGGTTGAAAATAAAATGCCTCGAATTTTTCCATTCCAATAGTGGTTTGGTAGTTGTTGTTTAATGAAAACTCTACCAGAGATAGGTGATCATCCCAACAATGGCCAAAATCAAGGATGAAAGAACGTATCATTTACTATAGGACATGAATGGTATGCCCCATCTGGCCATCACTCTGTGGGGGGAATGACGTGTTTAAGAAATGTTGAGTCCCAAAAAGATCTTTTAATCCCTTACAGACATGTGATGTCAAACATGCATCTCGATATGAGAATATCGTTGATGTGCCTCTATGTAGTTGAACTAACTTCTATACAAAGTGGTGTCCCAAGATCTCAAATAAAACATATTCCTAAATTTATGGGATGTTGGATCACATGCGGATTCAATCAATGATTACCCAGATGGTATCATTTACCATAGACACATGTGGTAAACCCATCATTAAGTAAATTAATATTATATTGCACTTCTACAACATTCATCATTCGCAACAACCATAACTGATGTAAGATGTCTTGATACAATTTTTCCACATGAGATGTACTTCATAGGAGATGTATGGAACACCATCATAACCTCCTTTGATAACCTTACAGTTTGAACTACACCTTATCGAAAAATAAATATGTGATCCCCATTATTTGAATTTCCATAATCGGCATGCACATCGGTCATCTAAGAATATGTAGTCTTGTAGATGGTATCTCCATGTTGTTCCTCCATAACTCTCTATATCAATGTTAGGGATACATACATTGATTGGAGATAAGAGAATCAGTCTCCATCCACCAAGGATATCTATAATGAGGCCAACTACTTTGATTCCTCATTCAGTAACTATGACCAAGATATTCTATTGAGAGTATATTCCACAACATTCCCCTTCCCAAGATTATATACTATCTAAAATTCATAATCCTATTGGAACTCTATCTCAAGTTTAGATCTATTTCAGATAAAATATACATTAGACTATTTTTTTCTGAGTAGGTGATAAAATTCTCACCCATAAGGTTGTGTCGCCACATCATCAATATGAAGACTATCACTACCCATTCTAGATCATCAGTTGCATTACCCTGCTTATGTGGTCTCATCTATCATGGAGCGTATGTAACCATTAATTTTCCATGCATTAGGTAAAACCAATCCCATTCCCAAATGCATTATAGAAAACCACTTACTTAACCCCCTCCTTAGAAAATCTCAGGGTGGGATTGCATGTCAATCAAAACCTCAACTATAGAAATCTCTTATAGAAATTCTCCATCCATACAACATGTTTCGCTTTTGGTTTCAAAGATATCAATGGTGGTGCTACTCTTCAAATAGTTTTTCATGAACCTCCTATAGAACATAGAAGACCCATAGAAACTTTTTACATCTCTAACAATCATGGTGGATCCCTTTCGTGAACCGTTGTTGTCTTCACATGACCCACTTCAACACTTGGCTATAAAATGACATTTCCTTGAAATTGGATCTCTTGAATAAATAACTAACACATTGGTAGAATCCTATAAGGCTACTTCTGTCAGAGTAAGTCTAGGACAATCCTCAGGTGTATCGTGTGCTCCCCATCAGACGTCGAGTACACCAGGATGTCATCTTTAAAAACCAATACAAGCTTGTGTATGTATGGAATGAAAATAATATTCATCAATACCATGAACACTTCTGGGGACTACATAATGCCAAACAACATCACTATGCACTCTTACTGACTATAGAGACATTTAACATCTATCATCAGAATGTGCTTATACAGTACAAAATTCTTTTGATAGCCCGATCTGAGGGCTATATTCGACAGCCATCTCACTCCATTCATCTGATCGAATAGGTCATCAATCCTCGGTAGTGGATACTTTGTTCATCAATGTCACTTAGTTAAAGCCCTAGAAATCTTCAAATAGAATAAATCTCTCATCAACCTTCTTGAAAAACAAATCATGGGTTGCCCATGGTGAAACACCAGGCCTCAGGAAGCCCTTCCTCTACATGTCCACCAACAATACCCTTAGCTCATGAAGCTCTATTATATCCATCAAATATACATGTGTAGATATTGGTGTCATCCTAGGGTATAGAAAAATTATGAATTCTACCTCCCAATGAGGTGGTAATCCTAGAACATCTTCCAGAAACTCTTCAACATGCTTATCTACCACTGAAATAAACTAGGGACTCATCACATGAACTCCACTAAGTTTCATGATAGCCAACTAATGTGTGATCAGTTTCACACGTCTATGTGGGAGTCCCTCATTCTCTTATTCTTTCCCCTTTCCCCAACAATTTAAATCCTTGTCCCATATGCATGGAAACACCAAAAGGTGTATATAAAATAATCAGTCTTATCATGGATTGTGGACAAGTAGTCCATATCTTGAATTATTGTGTATGGATTTGACCCAACTACTAGGAGATGACAACTGAAACAACAAAATCTAAGAGTTGTGAAAGAAAATCTGTACATGTGTGTGATTATCGAACCATCAACCGTAAGAGTATCTATGAATAGGGATCAAATCAACGGTTCTACTGGAATAATTGAGTATCAAACAAGGGTTTTGGAGAAGAAAGAGTGAATGCCACTATTTATATAAGAACCGAAACTCAGGTGAAGAAGACAAATATCATAAATATAATCATATCTTGAATATATGGATAATGAGATTACATAACCTTGATCTAGCCTCACCCCAATCCACTAGCTCCTTATGCTCGTGATGGACCACCTAGTGGTGGTGGTGGTTGTGCGTATTAAATATTTCAAACTCCTACAACTTGTCCGGATCCTCTTCCATGTCTTCTACATGGTATACAGCCTTGTTCATACTTTGACTGATGCCTCGGTGGTCCCTCAACAATATCATAGTCATTATTATGATTATTTTGATAGTCTCTATACATATTCTCATGATCTTTGCACATGTAGAATGACCCTTCCATCAGCATACTTGTTATTCTCTGGAACCCCTGAATTACTGATCCCATGTGCATGAGTTGTCTGCTAGACCTTCTAGTCATCGAGGACTGCTATGATAGTTGTTGGATACTTACTTCCAAAGACCCACATACATGAATCATAGTGTTAGCACCCTCCTCCTGTGACAATTCTGCATGAAATCTATCTTCTATCAGAGCTTACTCTAGAAACCCAAAATGCGTAGGAATACTAAAGGATATCATTGATGCACTGATCTCCCATCATGATCCATTTTTGAAGCTCCGATAACTTATGAATGAGTTCAGCACCATGTTTGTATAGTAGTGGGAATGATCTTGGAATATTTCTTCGTAATATGCTATTGATAGGATTCCACACTGTATGTATAGAAGCTCTAATACACACAAAGACCATAACGTCATTAGAAAAAACTATTTCTTGAAGAGTTGCAAAATGTTTTCCCAGGTGAGGGAATCCACATCATGTGTCTAGATCATCAGCCCCCAACATCTCCCCACTATTCTATAAAAATTTAATGATTCTAGGACAACCATTTGGTTGAAAGGAATTCTCACTATGAATAAAACCTAATTAATCACCTCTATAGCTTCCTCAGATAACTAAGGACCTATCTCTCCTAGGAACCAGGGAGGTAACTATCTTATAAAATAATGAAATTCACTATGAATATGTATATCCTCTACTAGTAACGTTGGTAGAAAATACAACTCTCTATGTGGTGGTAGCATTAGTACACCACCAGGAGGTGTATCTATGGAGTGTGTCCCTACATCGTTGCCTCATCACTCAGTAGACCCTCCTCATGGTCATGCCTAGGAATTCTAGACGGCTTCTTGTGTGCGACCCTCCTAAAATAGTCTCGGATGTACAAGTTTCAATATATTATACATGGTGATATGAGTTTGACTGAAAATGAAAATGGGAAAATACTCAATTCATACATGATGCATGTAGCTAGTGTTCACATGTACTGAGTTGAAAAGTATAATTCAAGGTACTTCTTTATGGAAACATCAACTGATGCACCAACACTGGACTCTCTAGCCTAAATACCAAATTCGAAACACAAAACACAATTTCCCAAAAAATAACAAATAAAACTAAATGTTTTTTGATACCACTCTATCACGACCCATCCCACGGGGTGCATACCCTGATTATCCCAAGACATCCACCCATAGGCCAGGGGCTATCCACTAGCACCAAATCAGAATATCTCACAAAGTGGAGGAATTTATTTTAGATCCTGTACATAGAAAAAGCTCCATGAAATATTATTAAAACTAAAAACATTGAGTAAATATATATGCATCCTAGTAAGAGTAATAGTACAAAAATGAAAAGTAAATAGTGATATAACAATCCCTTCCAAAACTAAAAATGTTCATGATCCATAATTCCATTACCATTAAACCCTACATGAATGATAGTAATAATAAGTTGTATGAATGTTGATGAATCATGAAACTTTTATTGGGTCAACCTAAACCACAACCTATCTATAGACCACCCATGACTCCTTCAAAGCTATTGATAATATTCACAGAACACAACATATTTGGGGGAATCCTTTTTATGGGTGAGTAAAACAATAATCATTAAGGACACCAAACCAAAATGCTATACTATAAGAAATACACAATGGATCTCTACCAAAGAGTTACACATGTGTAAACTCTATGAAGTACAATCGTGAGTGTCATTAGGGTCATCTCACACCAGGTACAGGTCTATATCATGAATATACACAATAATGACCAGTGAAAATCATATATGAGGATACATACTATCTTTACCGGATACTCAATCTGCCTCTCCACTAGAGACCTATGTTGTATCATCGCAAGAGACCTACTAACCTCTTCATAGGGGACCTACTCTAGGTATTTGCGGGAGTCCTAATCAATTTCATTGCATGAGACCTACTCTAACTCATCACAGGATACATACTCTCCATATTCATTGGATACATACTCTATGTATGTCATTGTTCATAGGATACTTACTCTGTATTAGTCACATTCAAAGGATTCTTCTCTTATCACGCTCTTTTAGGGATCACATACACCATAAGACAATAGGTCATATTCCAACCCTAATTTTTTTGAGAGTATATCAAATGTTCTATAATTTACTAAGAGTGTCAATTCCACAAATATCTTGTAAAATAGACTCACAATTTTAGTATATGATCATTTTAGTTGAAAGGATTCAGTTGGGTTTGGGTCTGTTTCGACCCAGTTGGGCTGACATGACCCGAATAGGTTCGGATGTCCCAACCTGAAATAGTTGGGACTTGGGGGGGAGGACATGGAAAATGGTCCTAGACCAATGGATGGTCCCTTTGGGCCCCATGGTGTGGCCTTTTGGGCTTCTTGGCGATATAGTTTTTCTCCAACCTGAGCCACATGTGCATGTCATGCCACTCCCACCTCGAAGATGTATTTGGGTGACCTCATCTCCTGGTCTTTGTTTCTGACCACTCCTCCATCACACCATCTACATGAAAACATTCCGTCCAACCGATGATGCACCACAATATGTCATCATTCTTCACAACCATAGCCTACCCTACCTGTGGTTCCTAGTAACAACTCGAGGCCACCCCCTACGATCCCTTTAGCTGCAGACCATCGAGCCAGTGGTCGATTCCTTTCGTGTGGCAATTCCTCTATTCACCACCGTATTTTTGGTCCTTTAATTAATCATAGAATTATTTTGAGATATTTAGGCCACCACCATCACTACCATTAGCCCCAGATCATCTCATCGTCAATCTAGGGTCCCACTAGGTTTGAAACTACCACGAAAATTACACAATGAACATGATGGTCTGCCGATGAAGAACAAAATAATGGTGGAGAGAAAAAAACCCAGAACACCCCTACAATAGGCCTTGGAATTGTTCCTAATAGCCTTTTTCTGTTCATGTTATAAGGATAATTATGATGAATAATAATCAGTCTACTCCCATTAATCTCATAGTTTATTCATCCTATAAAACGTTTGATCCACATATACAATTGTTCGTGTGTTGGTCCACATATTTCTTTGGAATCAAGTATGGGTATATGAAATTAACAACAATAAAAAAACCCTTTGTCTTGGATTGGACCTGTCATGATTGATGAATGGGGCTATGCCACTATCTTTTATTGATCCTCAATCTGTGATCTGTGATCCGCTAGTGTTCATCATCATTTGTCACTATCCAATAGGAGGGAACCACTATCTACATTCTCTTGAGTTTCTATGGAAGTATTGTGTTATGAATTATCCTTCATTTACTATTTAATTAGGGAGAAAATAAAATTCATCAACCGATTCCAACATTGCAGCACCACCATGATATTTCATCTAATAAATGAAATGGGGCGAATCATTGTTGTGTCGCAAAATGAATGTGTCGTTGGGAAACATTTAGAAGGAAATAAAATAATATTTTTTAATTTTATTTTATTCTTCTTTAGAATATATAAAAATAAATGTTCAATGTTGAATATATGTAGTCGATGTTATTCCCTACCTATAGAAAATTAAAAAATGCCTAATCAGAAGTGGTTTCAAATTTCCTATCCATGTCATTATTCGTAAGATGTTAATATTAAAAAAATAATTAATTAAATTATTTATGGTTATGTGTTTTTGGTATTTCTCACTAGTTTCCTACAATAAAAATAGTGTAGTGACAACTAGGGTAAACCTTCCATCATGAATGAAATTGTACCCACAAATATTTAATCATGTCACCTATTTATATGTTAACTCTTTTCTTGAAAAATGCGCATACATGCTATTTTAATTACATAAAATTGTTCACAAATTTATTATGGTCACCCCAGTCCTCAGAATCATGTGGTATCTTTGAAACTAGTATTGAAATAATCCATTATAATTTCAAAAACCTTAATTTTTAAATATGGGACATTATACCGGTGATCCTACTGGGACACGATAAATAGTAAAATCTACCTCTCGCACTAGAGGTATACTCGATAAGTCATCAGGAAAACACCTCTAATGTTAACTAATAAAACAAGAAATTTATTTGGTTCTTATCCAAAGAAACCATGATATAAACTGGAGACAAGATTTGTAACACTACCCAAACAGTGCTACTCGGGTCTTCCTAAAATCACTCTCATATCCTATTCTACCTTATACACATGTATAAGGCCCTCTGGTGATGTAAACATCACCACCAATGATATCAATCACTTTAGGATCTGTATGTAACTATTCAGACAATCCCGATGATTACATAAATGCTCTTCATGTCAAGGATGTACATGTTCTAATAGAATAGGGGAATTCCTATTTTAAGGAGATAATTTATATAGTAGTGAACTCCCTACGAACGGATACCAATGGGTGTATATAGTTTCATGTGAACATCATAGTACACGATCTCAAATCCCAAACATTATGTGATTGTCTCCTATATATGTGTTTCAGAAGCTATTATGTGAAAAAACTAAGGCAAAAGTGGAGGTAACTAAAATCGAAAATAGTCAAATAGATCATCTAGTGCTATCTCCTACTGCATAGTCTAAAAAACATGTAACTTCCTCATAATGTGTACTTGAGTTACTAATTATCTTAATTATGTGGATCTACCCACCTGGGGATGATAATCATAAGCCGAGTTTCTTCTACCTCGATATTCACCTTATGCTGAACGACCAGTGGAAGTCATTCCTCTTGATTATTTTGAACATATTGATCCTACTCCTGATTGGGGAGTAGGGGAAGATCCCATATCATTAGAAACTATTGGGAATGTCATGTAGAAATGATGGATATATCCCATCCTTAAATAACTTATTCACTCAACTAGATTCAAAAGACATATTACTTTTAAATTCCTTATCTTTATACATCTGTTACATACACAAAAACTATCAGTTCTTGTAGAATGACTAATGAAATACACATGAGTTGTCTCAATTTTCCTCATTCTATTATTTAAACATCCACTGAAGACCCTAGTTTTTGATTTTATTTGGATTCTACAATCATCATCATGAAAATTTTAATATTTTAATAGTAAATTTTTTGTTATTTCAAAAATAACTTTCATCCTGAACACATTGACCTACGATGGGATGGTTTAACACAAACTATCCAAATTTTTTTTGAGTATCTATCTTATCATCAAAATATAGAGAGGGAGAAAATCATTACAGATCAATGAAAAATAGATGGGTACTTCATAACAAACATGGACCCTAGCTGCATGTTCATAAATTCTATACCATTGTAATCCAATTGTGTCTGGGGAAAGATGTAATCATAGAAGACATTCTGAATGTCATCATAATAAAGCTTCCTATGCCGATTTGAATATGTGATGACATCATACAACCACTTAGATGATCCACATAGAATGTAAGAAGCTAGGTTGATCCTCCTATTAGGATGAATATATAGATGTTAAAATAATGACTATATTAACTCAATCAATGACTGTATAGCATGTGGTTTTCCATCCCATAAGAAGGTTGGAGGATGATTCTACAGAAACTCATCATCACCTATACAATGGCTGGGGTTTATCACACTCCACCTTTAATAGACAACATTATAAACAATAATACCTCTTGAAATTTTCTATTAGTTCTCACATATGTATTTGTAAAAGGACTTACAGGTTGCTCTACTAGAGGAATAACTGGAAGCTCACAACACACCCCTCAGGAAGATGATCATCACTACCATCAGGGAGCATAAATAGTGGACTTCATAGAGGAAAAATTATATTATTACGAAATTATCTCATAAAGTGTTCCATAAATTTAGAATATTTCATTCAGGAATCTAAGATATGAACTAAACCCTTCCAGTAACAACGAACATGCCTCTCAGCCTGAATCAAAATCATTGAAAAGACAACAAAACATACCACAACAGCCCAAAATGATAGAGAATCACCTATTACCCCCAAATAAGTCTATGTTCGTGTTATGGTTTGGTGATAAGAAGGTTCATGTAATTTGGCATTAATATTTAGATCACATAGCTTATGGAAAACAAACTCATTTAAACATATAATAAATTTGAATTGGATTTATCCAATGATATAAAATGTTATGGACCATAATAGACTATATATTTTATGAACCAGTATATAGAACCCTCATCTATTTTTTTATCATTTAAATTATTATTTTGATGTAATTATATATTTTTTAAATGCATGAGCAAGCTAGAATGAAAATTTTGATCTAAAAGGTCCCATAAAAATTATGAATTATATATAGTAGTAGTTGATATATATATATATATACATGTTTGAGTTTGGGAGGATCAGTATGTAACCACTATCATCTAACTCTGGAGGACCTCTCATGGTCTACCCCTATTTAAAATCCATGATCCCTCTTTTCCTCTTATCATTCTTATACTGGAAGGACTAGAACAACCGATATTCATCCTTCATTAGTAGAGTTATCATGGTATATCCCCTTTCTCCAACAGCTTGTAGAAATGGGAAATATAAAAGGGCATCCATTACTATAGAATAATCCAATGTTAATCCCCTACCTCCAATTGGGATACTCCCACAGTTTCCCTTACCAATGTACTCTCACAGTTCCATGCATCCAATACCTCTATAGAATAATGATATATCAAATATATAATACATGAGTCATTAAATTTTAATTCATCTAATTAAAATTCATTAGCATGTTCAGATTAAAAAAGTTGATTAGAGGGCACTAACTTTTATTCCCTCCCCTTAATCATTTCACATGAAACCAAGGAATTAATTAAAATACCACATAACCCATGAGGAAAAACCCCTCATGTGTTACATTAAAATATTCATGTTATTCATGGAATGACATTTAACATTGATCAATTAACAATTATTGAACCATGGTATGTATTCCCTATCCACTAATCAGGTTTATTTATAACTAAAAAATTCATTTCATATGGATCCTTTTGATTAATCCTGAACAAGATAAAAGAAATATCATCCCCTGAAACCATTGGTATTGAAAACTAATCATTATTAATCATGTAACCATCATAGTTTAACTGTTAAATATTTGGAGAAAAATTATGCAAATCGAGTAAGACATCATATTGAATCTTATATCAACTTATTTTCCTAAACATGGAAAATTTGTTCAAAAGGTGAAAGAATCAGGGGAATCTAATTTTAAGGATGTAACTATCACAATTAATCCATCCTGTCAATGAACATATACCTTTACCATTTTACATCACTCATTATGTAATAGATAATCTCATTTCAAGGCTCAAGGTAAGTGGCTTATAAATAACTCTAATTCTCACTTTGGGAATTCCAAGACTATCAAGGAAAAACACCCATGTGGTGTCTAGGGTTATATAAATTATAGAATTGAAATTTATTTTCCATTCTGAAGAGGAGAATGATGTCGAATTGGGTTACTATAATTTCAATGGGTTACCCAAAATGACCAATTTCAATGTGTGACTACTATGGTTTCCAGTATAGGATATGTGTGATGAATAAACCCATAAAAAATGAATCAATTCATCTACATCAAGGAACAAGGTCCCCTAGACCTGAAAAAGTCAACATCATATTGAAGCATGACAGTGGTCATTTTATAGAACAATAGAATAAATAGTAAACCTTCAAAATTCAAATGGAAAAATACATGACCACCAACCAGAGGTCCATAGATGACACCTCAATTGATATCGACATCAGATTCAATGTAGGTTAGATGAGATTAGATTTTCATTCCAACACCATGAAAATATGTCGAATGAAAATGAATCTAAATTACCCAATAGATGGTAAAATTAATCTAGGAAATAGATGTGTGTGTGTGACTATACATACTTTGGGTTATCCAACATCTACTTCAAATTAATGAATATTTTCTAGACGATGGAGATATATGTGATTTATGATTCGAGGAGGATAGTTCTTCACAAGATATAAATGCAATAATTCGTCATCTAGAATAAAAGGGAGGAGGGTAATGTAAATGTTTAGTTTAATCGGAGTATAATTCTAAATATATCCCATGTTCTTTTTCACATTGTTTATGTGCATAGTTTACAAACCATGCTAAACATCTCTGCCTCCCATATGCAGTGTGTCACACAATAATGTACCTATGTAAACATGATTTCATAAAAATGTTTAGAAATAAAGGCTGCCTTGTATTCATCCTCATTGTTTAAACAACTCATGTGTCTCGGGTTGCACAGTTTCCACTAACAATGTGTCACGACCTACAACCCACTTTTCTGAAACTATTGGCTATTTACCAACAATGAAGGCTCCCAAAATATTTTCTACGACATTGCATACCTTCACCATGATTAATGAAAATATTTAAAATGAAAATATAACAATAATTAACCTCACAAAAAAGGTGGGTAAATACACCTATCATGGGATTTATTCCATTTTCATTTCATATAATTTAGCTCATATGTACATAATTTTAATTAATGGTAAACATCTATGTAGTATTCAAATTTTCATCCAATAAATTGTTTAAAAAAATAAATAAAAATTGTTTCATAATGTTATTTAACCCAAAATATATTAAAAACAATATAAGGAAATTATTTTTCACATCTATAAAAATCATCAAAACTCAATATACAAAGGACCACATACACATATATTGATGACAAGTACTACAATATCATCCACTTTGTTCCCAAAACACTCAATTTTGATTTATTTTCCATTTCCAATAAATTATATTTATGATAAATCATACTTTATTGGTATTAAATATACTAATCATAAACTTTTACTCATATTAAATTATTTTAAACAAATTATAAATCATCCATAGGTATTTTCACTAATATTATACTTTGGAATTTTTTTAAAATAAATTATATCTAAATATTGAGAAAATATTAATTGTTTATATTGAATAATATATGAAATGAAATATGTAATAATATTTTCCTCCCAATGTTAAAAATATTTACAAATAGTTGACTTGGTGTGGTGGTATCATATTCTAGAATTAAATATGACGAAAACTATTAAACTATAACAGTTATTGTATTGTATAAGTATATATATTTAAAGTGACTAATACTGAAAATAAAAATTTTCTTACATATTCAATATTTTAAAACTTATTATAATAATGAATTAGTATATTAAAAATATACTCCATTTATTTCATTATTTCCTTCTCACGAATTATATCTGCCACTATTTTCAAGAGAAAAATAAACATAATATAAATGTTCATTGATCTAAAATTTTCCACTAGATTCTTTGTCTTATTAATAGAAAATTTATTATAAAAACAAATAACTAGTTAATATTTAGTTTAAAAATTAATATATTCATGTTGTATTTTCATCAAAATAAACATTTTAGCTCAACATAACTTAAAATATATAATCAACATTAGTGTATCATTGGGTGAATGAGAATTTCTTCATAGAATGCCCAACTATATATATTTTACCAATTAAAAAATTGCCACCTGGTGTTGACATTATATCATAAACACCATCTACATATCCTACACCAAGAAATAAAATAAAATCCACATAAACATTATAATTATAAAATATGATATATTTTAAATTGTTTCTAAAAAATTAAAAAAATGTCTTTTGGATTCTATGTAATAAAATTATTTAGGATTAGATTAATATTTTAAATAATGATTTAGTTCATTGATTTTGTATGGACTGGATATAGTGATGTATATGTTTCTATTAATTAATTTTATATAATTCTTTTAATCAATTTTTTTCCCAAAATCATCAATGATATTATGGATTCCAACATGAATTTGTCAAATACTATTCTACATTATTCAATCAAAACTTTTTTTCCCTGTAATATTATTATTATTCGATAAAATTGTGACTAGAAATGATTATATATAAATATTTAAATATTTTTCTCCAGAGAAGATTTTTTATTAGAAACATTTCTTTTATTTTGCTGGAAATATTTTTTCGATCCGTATAAGGACACAATAATTAATCAATCTACATTTAAATATTAAAAGAAAATTATTTTCTTATATTAATTGAGGTATTTTTAGGATTATATATTAAAATAATATGATCACAAATCATACATTACCATAAAAGTCATTACTAATTTGGAAACACCTTTTAGTATCTATTTTTACAAAAACATTACACTATCAAAATAATATTTTTTCTTTTTAATGAATAATATTTATGATTTTCAACATGAATTATTATATGTTCATTATCATCCTTAAATCATCTGATAATAATTTAAAAATGTTTTCTGAAAATAAAACAACAGTAAAAATGAATAAATAAATCAAGAATAAATTTCTATGTCTATTTTTTAAGTATGATATCTGAAAAAAGTGATTTTAAACCAAATATCCATTGAGATCAAGTAAATGATGACATATATATGAAATCATCTACACTGACAATTTTTTTCATAGAACACTATAAAATAAATCCTTGAATAAAAACATATTTCAGGAAGTTTTGTATAAAACATGAGATCCAATAAATACAATTTTTATGTTACATATATTTTTACCCAAAAAGTACAAAGTAATTCCTTTTAAAAAATGATAATGAGATAATGTAATGAAATAAAAAGATTTCCATGAAAACTAATTTAGTGGGATAAAACATTCTATTAGGGTCCCAGAGAATTAATCATCAATGAAAACTTACAATAACCCTTATTAGAATGATTATTAATTAAAAAAGTAAATTTTGTTGACATAAAAACAATTTCCACAAATAGCATGATCATTATTCAATGAATTGGATAGAAATATCATAGTCTCCCATCAATATGATCTATAATGATCTCACCCATCATTTTGTGTTATAAAAGGATCACCAAAATAATAATAAATTACCATGGATAATAAAAATCATGAAATACATAATATCATTTATTATCAAAATTATAATCATAAAAATTTTATTTTAAACCCATAAGTAAAATATTTTTGGATTTTAATATATCAATTTCCGAAAACAAATTTCACAAAAAAATCCCAATACATAGGGAAGTAGTTTTTTATGTTTATGTAAAGGGAGAATTTTTTAAATAAATAATAATTATAAAATATTTATTATAGTTATTTGAACCGTAATTTATTCCATATATTTTTAAAAATATCATTTATTTTTCATTTTTTAATTAATGCGAAACGATTCATAAAAATATCAATTTTTGAAATACATTATGACAAAGTAAAACATATCCTTTATTCATCATTCATATAATAACAAATAAATCAAAAAAATATATATTCATACTTGGAAGAAATTGATATTGAAAATAAATCATTTAAAATTGTTACAAAATATTTTTAAAATTAATGAATCCATTACGTTGAGTCTGAATCTTAACGTATAATTTTTATTTTCATGAATAATAATCATTTGTTAAATTTTTAAATGATTAATATTTTTTTAATTATTATTTTCCATTTTATTTTATATAATTCCATGTCTTATAAAAATAATTATTCTTTTTAAGTTTATTGTAGGTGTTCCCATTATCATCCACTGATATGTACAAAATTATTTTTGTTGGATGTATATGATCAATGTAAACATTCTTCCATCATCTATAGAATAATAATTATTATGCTCTTATTTTTTATAAAAAAAATATAATTTAAAAATATTCATTGAATATTTGTTAAGAAAATTCTCTTCTATTTCTTTCTTGGAGATGATGGGATGTATATATGAATGAGTAACATTTCTATTTTTTAAAAAACATTATATAAATAAGGTAATTATTAAATGAGGTTAATAAAATTATGAATATATCGTAAATATAATATAATTTAATTAAATACATTTTTGTTTATTTTCCATACATAGTGTTCAAGGGAAATGAATCACTTCACTTTGTGGAGGTGATAATTTACATATACCAATGATTGACATTAACATTTTTCACATGGTGGAAATGTAAGAAAATATATGATATATTATCTTAACAAAAATTTAATTATTTCATTAATAATATATATATATATTTATATATAATTCCTCTTTATAACTATTTGTGAGTTGTTGTGATTGAATCGAAATTACATCATATTATTAGGCGGTGGTACATCGTATAATGAAGTAGTGATTTAATTTATCTTTTATTAGAGTAGGGTTATTAATATAGTTAATTATACTTTAAATTTGTAATTTAATTATGCATTATATAATTATTTTTATTCTATTATCATATAAATATTATATATCAATGATGTAGAAAAATAAAAAAATATCATTTTGATAAGAACTATACTTCTTCTTCAGACGACAACCTTTTAATTACATGTTAATTCAACTAATAGTGGTATTATACACAATATAAGTCTTTTATAATGTGATATTGGATGTTATAAATAGATTTTGGTTGGTATTGGATAATATATATTTCTAAAATGGAATGAGAAATATAAAATAATATCATCAAATATATAATAGAGTAAAAAGGAATTCATCGAATTTCATAAAGTATTTAATAAATATTAATGAATTTTTATTTTATATTCAATAAAAAATAATATAATTATAATATTGTATTTAACGGAGTTGAAATTATATAATAATATTTTTGTAAGTGTATAATAATGTTATAACCATATAACATTGTATTGACACATTGTTAACCGTTTTGAAAATTACAACCACATCAATATATTTCGGTCATTTAGGGTCATGAAGGTTCCCATAAATGTAAAAGGGATGACTAAATGGATATTTTAATTATCTATTGAACCACATATTCCTCAATTCGAGGAATATATGATTTTATGGAATTTTAAATCATTTAATAAAATATAATTCCTTATAAATTACCATCAATTTCGTTTTTATGACTATTTAATCAATATGAATTTGAAAAAAAAAATTGTATTATTGGATTATATATCTGAAAAATTACCTACAACTTTATATTTTTCATTAAAATCATCACAAAAGTTTAAATGTCACTCAAATGGCATCTTGTAGTTTTCTTTAAATCATTTAAATGATTTTCTAGTACTTCAATGAGTAGTTAGTTGGGATTCTATTAATATTTAATGTAACATTACCTTAAATAAGAATATTTAAAAAATTCATAAATATAATTTAATTTTTAAAAATGTGACTTTTATGATTAAATAATTACTTATTTTCATCCTTATTCATTGATAAATGATACTTTAAAAAATATGAGATCGTCAATTTCTAATTTTTATTTCCAATTTGTTTGAAATGTAAAAACTAAAAATAAATTTACAATAAATGAATATATTTGATTTTTGAATTATTGTTTAATATATATAATTTTATAATTAAATAAAAAATGTTATTAATTAATTTTATTTATTATCACCTTACATTAACACTAAACAACAGTTTTTTACCATTACCAAAATAACAAAATATTACATTGGTTTTAATTTAATTTGTAGAAAATTAAAAGGGGACTATTTACCCAATATTTAGCTATAAATTTAAAATATTTAATCAATTTTAAAATTTTTAAAATTCATTATTTTATAGAATTTAAATAAATTTTAAACAAAAAAACGTGATAAAAAATAATTTTGTATAAAAAAATCATTTCATAGTATAAAAGAATTTTTATTTCAAGATATTGAATTAATTAAAATTAAAATAATATAATTGGATTTTTATTAATAATATTTCGGTACTGATATTTTAAATATAGTCCAAAATATAATTTTCATTTTAAATAATAGAAATTAAAATTAATTTTATAATAAGAATTTATATTTTACATTATTTAAAAATAAAAATATTTTGGTAAAATATTTAAAAAAATTAACCTAAGTTATTTTTGATAATATTAATAATGATATATGTTATTTTTATCAATATATAATCATATATTTCATTAATTATATCATTATAATTAATGAAACCCATATTTTGTTAAATTAATTTTTTTCCTTTGATAGAACAATCAATTAATATTCTTACATGGAAAAAATCCCTATAGATTATATTCAATGAATACAAAAAATCGATGAAATTTATTTATTTTTACATTACCTAGGTTTTTTAATTCTTTTCCCCTTCTAGAAATATAATCCTCACACTAATTTCAGCACTCAAACTTGTGGGGATATTTTTCATCCATAATTTATTCAGATTATATTGTTTCCTGTTCAATAATATTGGTTTTCATGACAAGATTAACATTATTTATAACCTTATTTCACATGTAACATCCTCTACTATAAAAACAGAGATTTAATGTATTAATTTTTTTATAAATATTGATACAAGGTATCTTATCCCAAAGGAATAATAAGATTATTAGTCATAGAGAACCATATATATATATACAGTACCTATTTTATATTTGGATTAAAACATAAGAAAATTCTCTTAATGATATAATCTCATTAAAATTTTTCTTCTTCATATAATTTGATGAGGAAAAGTGTTACTATGGCATAAAATTCTAAATAATGGTTAATAAAATTTGATTCTATTTATAATAATTAATGAATAATAAATATAGGATTAAAAGACCTGAAACACATCCATTTTGTAAATAACTTGAGAAAAAAAATACAATTTTTTAAATATTACTGAAAAAATATCATGGTTAAAATTAATAAGTGAATTATAAATAATAATAATTCTTATTATTGGAATTTATGATTTAGATAACATGATATTCATAATATCAATGTCATTTTACAAGTATACATAAGTATTCGATTAAATTTGAAAAAATATTTGTCTCATGTGACCTTTTTGATGATTCGTAGGGATATATAATTAATTCCCCACCCATCACTATATATATTTTATATTCCTCAGATGTTGAATGGCCAGTTTAATTCATAATATATATAGATTAATAATAAATGTATTTATTCATAAAATAATACATGATATCAATATTTCCCATTATATATAAATAACACCGAAGATAAGACACCATATAAATAAATGGTACTAGGTTTATTAAATAATCCTATGTACAAAAAAATATGGATATTTCTGATAAATTTAATTTCCATTATTTACAAGAATTTGAATGTATAATTATAAATGTAATGAACAATATATTATTAAGGTATAAGATACGACTATAATATCATCAATGATATATGTTTGGTAATTCAATCATGTCATTTTGAGAAATAAAAAAAATTAAAGAGAAATAAAAAAATTAAAGAGAAATAAAAAAATTATTTCATTAAATAGTTTAATTTTTTTAAAATCATGAAAATCATTTATTTATATATATGATTTTAAATATATAGTCTGATGGTAATGTTATATAATTACCAATATTTTAATAATAAATTTCATATAAATTTTTGTAATAAAATCAAACAAAAAACATTTTTTAAAAAATATTAATCATTTTGGTAAAACTGTAATAAAATTCAGTGATAAAATAAAAATTCCTTCATAAATAAGTATATAAAATTAAAATAAATTTAAAAAAATTAATAATATATACATTAAATAATAAAAAACACCATTAAACGGAAGAATGACAATGGCATTTCATGTAAATAATTCACTAGAAAATTCTAGTGCAAAAGACGGAATATACTCTATAAAAAAAATAGAACTCCATAAAAATCAATAAAATATGAAAATTGATAGAATTAAATATTGATGGGACATATGATTCCTTTAATGAAAATAAGAGAAATCCTACGAAAAGAGAATATAAAATTAATTCCTACATATTTGATAACATTTTATTCATAACCCAGTGAATGATTAAAAACTAATGAATATTTAATAATAACGGTTGAATATATATTTAAATTATATAAAATATATAGTTATATATATAGATAACACAAATAATAAATTATTGTATAATAATAAATATGTTTTAGTGTTTTGGATATTGAGATGAAATCCTTTATAATGACTGTATCATTACGGTGACAATTAATCAATAAATTTAATTTTTATTGAAAATGAAAATACACATTAATAAGTGGATATAAATCATAATAAAATCAAGGTACATTTCAAACATAACTATGTAATAAAATTTTCAATGACGATTTAGTAAAAACCATTTAATGGAAATTGAGTTATGATACCAAACACAACACAATATCAATCATGTCAAACCCAATTAGATAAAATAAAATGGAATGAAGCCTAAAAAACTAGGATATGTGAAGTATTAAGGATGTATCATGTAAATGGGGAATCATATACAACATATAAAATAATTTAACCTTCTAATATAAAAATATAATTCTTTTATTGAAATTGGGACAATATGTCATATAATTATTATATCATTGGTGTGTGAAACAATCAATGACGTGATTTTGTGAAAATAATTTGAATATAATAAATAAGTGTAAATATAGAATTATAAAATAAGATGTAGTTTCACACATAATCATTATAAAACAATTTTGTAAAATATATAGTAGAACATGATAAATTTAAATTCAATTAATAAACCCCTCACAACGTTGAAAAATTCACGTAAAATAACAATAAATAAAACATTTTGGATGTAAAAATAAAATCAAATGAATTCTTATTTATTTTTGATATATCATAATTAAGGGGAATCATATTGATGATATTAATAAAATTTTGTGCATAACATATAAATATGGCTCAATTAAATGACATTGTGACCAAATACATTTCCTTGTGCATCACACTAGTTGAATTTTATTTATCAAGATATATTATTACTTTAAACATGTTGATAATTTATAGTGAAATGTATGGAAAATTCATAATATCATTTATGATCAAATTATAACATCTTATAGCCAATTTGATAGAAAAATTGATTTATTACCATTGTTCTTGGTCTTAACTACTTAGTTTTCCTAAACATATCTTATTATAGATCTTCTAGTATATTTAAATAATATAATCTTTCATATCATATTTAATGATATTAATGATATTAATATCATTACTATTCATTTAAAAATTCTTTATATCCATTTTTTAATGTAGGTTATATAAAATTTATCACGTCACCATGTGGAGACATTAGGTCATACGTACACACAAGCGATGATATAATTTCTATAATGGGTAAAAGTGTGAGGAATTAGATGGTATATTAAATTTTAAAAATGAATACTATGTCACAACATTCATATATATTAATATTTTCCCTAATTATGATGATCCATGTGAATCAATTATGAACAATATATATAAATTCATTATATTTTAGAATACAAAACACATGTGTTATGGTTTTGTTTCATATTATATGGATAATGGGACAGACAAATATTTATAAAGCATGATAAAAAAATCTTCTCATATGATATAAATTGGTGATATAATATTAGAATTTGTATGTAAAAATTGATTTTAAAAAAAGGATGATGTAAAAAAAAGATTGATTTTGGTGAAGAATGATCCATTCTCTTGGTGAAAACTCTATTGGTGTAAACCCTAATACCTAAAAGGATGGTATTTATGAAACAAAACATTAAATTTTATGTGGTTATTGAACATATAAATTTATAAAGTGGTAATGATTAGATATATATGTTTCATGGAGTTTGGAGAAGATAATAGAGGTAATATACATTTAAATTCGAGTGAAATAGTTTAGTTTGAATTTAATAAAACATTAAAACAATATATATATATATATATAATATTCATCTCATGTTGAAAAAATTCACTGCCTTTTCTATGATAAGGTATAATTGGGTTAAAAAATTTTAACCAATAAAACATAGGCATTTTATGGATTCATTTTAATACTTATATAATACTCAATCTTCATTAAAATCATAAAGTAACTTCTCTGATATTTTTTATAAATATATTTAAAAAATATAAAGAATTATTCTATGACCACACGCTCTGATTACACGTGATTCTGAGGCACAGTGAGCCTAGAATGAAATTTTGAACTATTTTATGGTATGTTGAGTAAACATGTAAGTGGTTTTTTCAAACATTTGAATTGATTCTTGAATAAAAAAAATTCAAGGTCACCATTAAACTCAGATTGATGGGATTCTCCCAAAAATGGCATTACATTTGTTGGAAGGGGCCGAGCTGAATTGTTAATTTTAAGACTTTTTGTGAAAAAAATATAACCAACTGATGAATTTTTTATTTATTTTCTCACCATTGAGTGGAGGATGATGAATTTGTGGTGTACTGACGACATGAATTAATGAGGCTCATTAATGGCCTCCATCACGTTGTGTAACGATGAAATAAAGGAAACATAAATGCAAAGTTGTATCATAAATGAAATAGCATAACGACTTGATGTCTTAGTGCAACTGAAACATTGTGATGTGTTTCCTTTTAATTTATTACCAAATTGGAGGAATGTGGAAAAACCATGGAAATTATCTGATGAACCTCTAATTGAATTCCCAATATAATTAAGAATAATGAACACAACATAAATAATTGGAGGATCAGTAGCAGAGGTCGACAAGTGTTGAAAAATTCCAATGATCGTAGATCAACGCTGACACAAATTTCATCTTTCGTCATTAGTACAACTAATGAATCTTGGTATGGGATTATGTGTTATGATTATTTTATTATTTTATTCTCATTGTAAAAATGTGTTACTAATGCGAATAAACCGCCTAATAGTTTGATTTGCGAATCGTTTGTTATTGCAGTTGGATATTTTGTGGGTTTTGATTTGGGGGTTTTCATGCTCTGTGGCTATCATCATGTTTATCACCATGATTAGACACTAATGGGGAGGGTGTCGGCCGACCCAAATAAGGCTTGGTATCTCATTCATATTTGTTCCTAGTGTGTTCTTCGAAGTTGACTAGTCAACATGTTTACATGGAGAATTCAAATTCTTCACGATGAAGGTGGAACCGTACATTTGATTGTAGGTGAAGACAATTCAAAAAAACGAACCATCAAAGAAACTCCCCGGGATTTTTGAATGCACTGCCTGCGTGCCATTGGCGATGGCTGTAACCGTGGGTGGAGGTTAGTGGTGCACACATCAGCGCCACATTGAATAGTGGCTCACTTGGCCCCCTCTGGTGAGTTGGATCTTGCTGATGACCTACATGCCCGATGGATGACATGAGGATGAATGTGATTGAAAAAGGTGTGTTTCCAGTTGGAACTGATGGTTGGAACCGGACGCACCCACATACAGTCTAGAGAACCAGCCTGCACCATGGAGGCTGGGAATCCAATGGGGGACGCTCCCAGCATGGCGAGTTAGGCCACCTACAGGAAGCAATTCCCACAAAGCTGGCCCCATTTTACCAAGCCAGACCCATGGGTGAAATATGTCATACCCATGCTGGACCAACACCGGATTCCCAGACCAGGTCGTGTCGGATCAGACAGGACACGAACCCAACATTCCCATGTTTCAGTAAAACACAAGTATCTCTCAAACTGAGTGTCAAAATGATGCGCTTTCAACGGTACTGTGACCCTCTCTATGTTGTGTCCCCTTTGAGATATAGTTTTTGTGTTTTTTGATAAATAATGTAGGTCTATGTGGGATTTTATTTGTAACCAACCATGATTTGTTTTCAAAAATGTCATTAACATAGAGACGAGGTGTATGTTCAACACGATTTCTGTTGCGTTGGGACCATTATGACGAGACGGTCCTTTGGGGATACTCTATGTGGGACTTCATGGAGGATGAAGTATGACCTATGGACTAAGGAGTGGATCCTCCTAGAATAATGTTTTCTCAGTATGGGAATCTAGTAGATGGACATGACATGAAGAATGATTAGTGATCTTATGTAGCTCAGAACCAATAAATCATGTGTTTTTATGTACACTGCGATCCTCTCTGGGTTAGCACTGAGTAATCGTGTGTGGGTCAGCACCAAATGATCCTTTAGGGGTCATCACCTAGTGACCTAGGGTGGATCAGTACCAATTTACCTAGTGGGGATCATTAGCTAAGCCTCTAGATAGGATAAGATGATCTAGATGTAGGAAAAATCATCCTTCACTATGTATATAAGTTATATCTAGTGTGATCTGTGTCTCTAACTTTTGAATTGTATTTGAGATCTATCATGATGTTATTAACATAGTGTTATTTTCTATTATATTATTTTTCTTCATGATTTAATGGGAGACCATCAGGGGTCTCTGGGTGCCTACTGAGTATTTTTATACTAACCCCTAGATGGGTTTCTCCCGCACAAGTTGTGTCTTGTCCAGAGGACAGCCATCTTTGACACAAGAATTTTGGGATCTAGGACTAGACACTGCTGGGGGATGAATCGATATACCCAACATGCTATAGTGACATCTTAAATAGTGTTGTACTGACCCTTCATGTTGGATTCATAGAAGAAAACCTCTAAAGATTCTAATTCGTTTGAAGTACATTCTTTTAAGATAGGCTTGTATTCTATCCCCTTTACTTTCTGTTTACACACATTAATCTCAGTAGAGTTACTTTTTGGATGTTGTATTACTTTACTTTCACAGTGGTTTCCTTTTTTAGGTATCAATTGTCGGCATGTTTAATGGTTCAAGAGGAATGCCTTCCATTTTCTGGATATTCCTTTTCTGTGCTAGTCACTAGCCCATGGCCTATGGAAGGCGGGTTGGGGTAGTCACAACACGAGCCCTAGGGGATGGGTTGTGACAAAGTTATATTAGAGGGGTAGGTTCTACTAGAAGGACTATGAGTCTGTATATTTCAATGTGGAAAATATTGTTTGGTGCCTTCATTTTGGATTTCGGTACAGGGAGTCTAGTGTTATTATGAGGACTGACATATACATAATATACGACCCTATGTTCCATCTTCCAACTCGGTACACAAAAACAGTAGTTGTATTTTTTTACGGAATGTTTTATCTAAATCTATTTTGAGTCATCTACCGAGGTATAAAATATTTACTATATTGGATCTGTTTCCTATAAAGATACCTCCGCGGAGATAGCCATATTGGATTCCAGTGAGAGATCATGATGACGATCCAATAAGAAATGTGGTCTGTGTAGGGACTTCATATAATGATAGAACCATGGGTGGTGTACCAGTAGCACCACAACTTAAGGGAGAAGCAGTTTGAACCATCCCCACCACCAGATAGTGCATGCCGACTGAGCACGATGCCTGAGTACCAATTATAGAGGCCTCTAATGTTTTTAGGTGAGATAGATACTTAGGCAGGTGAGGATTGGAAGGATGTAGTTTCTATAGTTTTTTCATTAGTAAAGAAATCAACATATTAGATAGTGATCCTAGATACTAGCCAATGTCATGGAACAATAGGGATTTGGTTGAGATTTATTCACCAGACACATAAGGAGGAAACCCTTTTCTGGTTAGTCTTTGAGAGCCGTTTCATGGTGGAGTTCATACCAGCAACACTATACTCAATGAGTATTCAGAAATTACTGCACCTACAGTAGAGAAAACTAACTGTGGCCCAATACTCATTGTGTTTTACCAAACAACCACACTACTCAACCGTCATGGTATATGGTGATTTATTTAGGGCCTTGAACTTTGAGCGGGGACTCCATTGAAGATTAGGGCTTCAATTATTTTGATCATCATCGTGGCGTAGGATAGAGCGCTCGAGTGATCTGTACCGGTGGTGAGCTTCCAAGCTGAGCACGCACCTTCAATGAGAGCCAAAACTGGATAAAAAGTGGATGAGTAGTATATTAAATGTCAAATACAAACAATTCAGTGTCTCAAATGAGCCAATGCATTTGGAGGATGACCCTAGGATGCAGAGTCAGAGGTGAAAAGCATGAGAGGTAGATGTGGTCATTTGAGGGATTGAGTTTTTTACACTTGTGGTGGTTAGGGGACCGTTGTTCAGGACTGTATGACTCTCCGCCCGAATTAAAAAAAGGTTTTCTAGGGTCTTCTGAAATAGTGATAGAGGTTTGAGTAGGGAGGTCCACATGGTGGCTGGCGTGGCATGGGTGCATGCCGAGAAGCAGGCGGTGGACAATGATTTGAGGTAACATCACCACCACCCCAATAGGTCCACCATGGGCTCTAATAGTAGGTGAATAGGGGTAGGGCCAGCTTCAAGTGATGTAGGTCAATTACCACAACACTCCATACATGATTAGAGGTACAATCATTGTCTTCTCCACCTTTGCTACATTTCTCATAGAAAAAACTACAAGTGACACCTTCCTACCCATGTATATTGTTTGGAGCTCAGAGATTCTAGGGGATATTTTGTTTAATATACATGATTAGAGAATATTCCTGGAGTGGATTTCATGATTACACACTGGTTCTAGTAGTGTGAGAATACTCTTGGAGGAGAGATATTTGGATGGGTTCTCCTTGTAGCAGCGTCGACACCATAAGATTTCATATTGGGTATGGACTGATTATCCATAGTCTATGATCATATTCACTATGTTAGTTTCAATGTTCAGTGTTTCCACGAATATGGGACAACATTTTCTTTAACATTGTATAGGGGTACCTTTTAAGAACATGATAATGTTTCTCAGTGGAGGTAGCAATCGATCACTGAGTAGTTGGATTGTCCCACCCTTAGTATTGTTGATAAAAGGAGTCTGATATTTCTCATATGGATGGAAGTGTATGAGGATATATTTTTAGAGGATGTCATTGGACTACCTCCACATAGAGTGGTATACTTAAGCATTGAATTGTAACTATGGACATCACTGATAACTAACCCTATATATCGGATGGCTCCAAGGGAGGGTCATGAGTTTAGGGTACACCTGGAGGACTTGTAGAAGTAAGGGTTTGTAAATACCAGTGTCTCTCATGGGGCAGCCCCATTGTATTTTCCTAGAAGGATTTTAAGATCATGTGGCTTTGCATGAAATTATGCCACCTGAACTAGTTGACCATGAAGAACAAATATCCACTTTTGAGGATTGATGACTTCTTTGATCAGGTGAAGGGATTGAGGTGGTTCTTGATGATAGTCCTCAGATATGGCTATCATCAGTTTCAGGTATGAGATGAAGACACACCGAATACTGAGTTCAAACGCCAGCATTACCACAATGAGTTCAGTGTGATGAACTTGGAAATTACCAACACCCCAAAAGTGTTCATGGGATTGATGAACCTGATATTCTATCCTTACATTGATCATTTCATTATGGTCTACATTGATGACATTTGAGTGTATTTGGCATCAGAGAAGGAGCACACTGTAGAATAGAGAACATTCCTAGATATTCTATGAGAGAACCATCTTTATTTTATTCTATAAAAGTGAAACTTATAGTTTTCAGAGGTCTTCTTTATGGTACACATCATTTAAGAGGATGGATTTGTAGTGTATCCAGAAGATATTGATGGAGTGCATTCATGGGAGCCACCGTAATGTGTGACTGAGGTGTAGATTTTCATGGGGATGGCTAGATACTATGGGAAATTTGTACCATTCTTTTCCAGTGTAGTAACTCATTTTTATATTTGAAAAGGATGGGAAAACCCATTATATGGACATATAGATGCTAGAAGTGTTTCCAAGAGCTGTGGCATAGACTGAAAAGTGCCCCCATCATGAGAAAACTAGAAGAGGGCTTTAGGAATGTAGTATACTATGATGCATTCAATAAAATTTTGGGTTGGGTCCCGATGTAGGTGTGAGAAGTGATTGCATAAGGCTCATGATAGTTGAGGCAGCATAAGAAGAACTATGCAACCCATGATATAGAGTTTCTATCAGTGGTATTTTGTTTGAAAATTTGTCAGCACTACTTGATGGGTGAGTGGTTTACAATTATCTCTAACCATAGGAGTCAAAGTTACATATTCATATTGAAGGACCTAAACTTGTGAGATCACCAATTGATCTATTTCCTCAAGGACTATGACATTGAGTAGGTCAATACTCTTATGATGGGGAATGTGGTGGAAGTCCCAATCAGTTGGTGGAATGGTTTATAGATTCTGAGTTAGGGAATGAAGTAGTAAGACACTATGTAGACATACATCATGGATGTTGGTGGATCTTTCTATCATAAGTCAACGACTATTATAGGCCCACTATTACATAGATTCATGGTGGCACAACTGGAGGATGATGACTATGAGGCCGTGCGTGCTCAGTTATCCTTAACATAGGCTAATGATTGATTTTAGAATGGTGGGTAACACACCATACTAGTGTGGAGAAGATGTTCCAGGGCCTCCGACAATAGTACTGGTGGCTAGGGATGATGAATGTGGTGGCTGAGTTAGTTTCTGGATTCCTCACTTGTAAACTATTGAAGGTTGAGCACTAGGTTCCATCAATCATTGAATATCCACCCGATGTACCGGAGTATGAATGGGATGGTATCAAGTTATAAATTGTGATATGGTTACCATAAACATCCAGGGTCCCTGATTCTATCTGGGTGATCATTTACCGACTCGCCAATTTGGCTCACTTCCTACCCATCTTGGAGAAGGGATCGATAGTGGTCTTTGGATGCCTCTACATATTAGAGAAGGTGCGGCTTCATGGGGTGCCTTCGATGATCATCTCAGGCTGTGATGTAGTCATTACATCCTAGTTGTGGAAGGGGTTACAAGAGGCATTTGGGACTCAGATGGTCTTGAGCATAACATTTCACCCCTTGAATGATGGCCAAACAGAGAAGACAATATAGACTATGGAGGAAGTGATTCATGCATGTCTCCAAGATTTTGATCGCAGATAGGAGGACCAACTTCCATAGGTGGAATTTTTATACCGTAATAACAATCACTCCACTATCAGAATGGAACTGTTTGATGAATTGTATGAGCAAGCTTATAGAACTACCCTATGAAGGACAAGCCTAGGGGAGTCGTCACACATGGGTACAAAGTAGGTTAGGGCTACCATTGAGAAGGTGTAGATCTTCCAGGTGGATATGAGGACTGCAAAGAGAAGTAAGATTTCATATGCCAACAGGATATAAAGAGCCTTGGAGGTTTAGTATGGAGACCATGTATTCATTTGGTCCCACCCGTACGAGGGTTGTATAGATTTGGACATGATAGCAAGATAACCCATAGGATCATCAAAGCATTTAAGATCCGAAGTGGAGTTGTAATGGTGGATACCACCTCGCTCTTCTCCCAACAATGCATCAGGTGAATAATGTTTTCCACATGTCAAAGAATATGAGTTTCATGAATGATTCATTACATTCCATCGACTTGGGATATATAGACATTGATAATGGGGAAAACATTTCAATATTCCCAATGGAGATAACAAATCGACAGGAGCTGGTACTATGTGGGAATCCAATTCCTCTATTGTGAGTTTGGTGGCAGCACATGAAACTCTAGTAGAGCACCTAGGAGTGGTGGTTCAAATTCATTCTCAATCCCCACAACTGTTTTTTATTTTTCCATTTTGTATTTCGGGGATGTAAATCCACATGTTGCGGAGAATGTAATGCCTCAGAAATTCCAGGTATTTTTTAAAATTATTTGGAAATATTTTGAGACCACATTCCCTGACATCACATGATTATGAAGCCCATTGATTCCAGAATGGAATAATGAACATTTCTTATGGCACAGATAGAAATTGTTCTAGTGGCGTTTTCAATATTTTGAACCAGTGATCAGATCACAAATCTAAGAGAACTATTGAAATCAGAATGTCTGGATTATCCTATAAATGAATTTACTTTTTCCAGAACAGGATGTGTAGAAATTTTTTTTTTGGACATTTCAAGAAATATAGAAAATAATTTGAATGAATTATTTTATTTCTTTTATAATCATTGAGTGGAAGACGATGATGTTGTGGTGCAGTGATGAGGTTCATTAATTTTCCATATCACAAAATATAATAATGAAATAATGGAATTATAACAGTGTAATAATTGAATTTCGCAACCCAATTGAAACAGTGTGGCGTGTTTCATTTTAATTTTTTGACGCATTGGTGGAATGGGGAAAACCATGGTAATTATCTAATAAAAATCCAATGTTCTTCCCCATCCAATGGAGAATATATAATGTGGAAACAAACATTGGGGGAAAAGATCTGGAGGTTGAAAAGCTGCAACAAATGCCAAAGATCGCTGATCGATGATGACGTGAATTGCATCCTTCATCATTATCAGATCAAATGAATCCTTGTAGAGGCTTATACATTCTGATTATTTGATGATTTCTCTATTATTAATGAAATGTATTGATGATTATTTATTAAGAAACTAATATGTCGATCAAAAAATAGATCATTTTTGTGGGTGGATATTATGAGGGATTTTTATTTTTTGTTTTCAAGATATTTGGTTAATATCATTTTTGTCCCCGTGATTGTACTCTAACATTGATGGCATGAGCCATCATTAACAAGGCTTGTTCATCCTCCATTGTTGATCTTGGTGCATTCTTTGATGTTGAATGGTCAACTTTTCAGTGAAGTGAATTAAAAGGAATTATGGTGATGTTGGTTACCTATAGAGTTTGTATGCATAGAAGACTCAAAAAACCGACCACATGATCGTCTTTGGTGGCCCGATGAAGACACTTCCAGAATGCTAGCAGGAGGCGGTGACTCGCGGAAGCGACTGCAGGCGGAAGGGGGTGGAGCGCTCGTCGGCATACTGCGACTATAAGAAGTCGACGCAGGAACACCGTTGTGGTGAGGAGGGACGACACCCATCATCACCACATGGAGGAGATGACTGCTCCGTCCACTCGAGTGAGTTCGAGAATTTGGACAACTGACGTTCAAAATTGCCTATAATGCTAGATGAAGGGGGATTCCAGCTGGCCCTGCTAAGGTGGAAATGGTCCCACCCGCATCCTATATAGCCAACTGGACCACAATATGATGGGTGGTCTTCTCTAGTGCCCCCCCAACTAGCGGCTCGGGAAACCCAAGGGTCAGACCGATGATTCAACAGGCCATACCCGCATGCTAGGGCTGGACCCATCATTCTGCATGCCAAACACGCATACTAGTGCAAGACTACCCACTGGGCCGACCCCATCCTACAAGGATGGACCCACATGCATAATGTTAAATACCCATTCCATACCCATGAATGACCCATTCCATACCCACACTGAACCCATAGATATTGACATATTGGGTAAATCTAACAAATTCATACCTGACTTGGACACAACCAACCCTTGTTTCATTAAAACAATCATATCTCTCGAAACAGGAGTCTGATTGACATGTCGTTGGTGGAATTGGGACTGACATGAAGTGGTGGTCCCTCTAAGTTACTCTATGTGAGTTTTGGAATATGTTATTACATATCTTGGATAAATCAGAGTCAAATATTACAAAGCCCTTTTGTCAAAAATACACATAATAGTCAGATCGTGCATTCGTTCGATGTAACATCTATTGCGATGGGACCCTTATTACAATAAGGTACATTTTGGTTTCTCTTTGAGGTACATCCTAGAAGTAATGGTGTGACCCATGTATTGGTAAGTGGATCCTCCCAGAACAAATAATGATATGTAATAGAATCCAGTGTATGGCTGTGACGTGTAATATGAATAGAGATCATGTTTGGGTCATCTCTTAGTGATCATGTCTGGGTCAGTACCAAGAGATCCTTTGTGGGTCCGCACTTATCGACCTTGTGTGGAGTAGCACACAGTGACCCTTTGTGGATCAGAAGTAGAGTTACTCGACATAATAAGACGATATATATTTACAAATAATAATCCATACTTCTATACTTATGTTTTACCTGGTGTGAGATACGTTTTTCATTATGTTATATGTGTTTTCTATGATACTTGTTGGTATTACCTAAGTTGTATTCCTTTTGGTGGGTTTTTCCTTCCTGGATTACTAAGAGACATTTAGGGGTCATGGGGGGTCCAAATTGAGTATTATTATACTCTCCACTAAATAGAATTGGAACACACATTTTGTGTACTTGGAAGATGACAAACAACTTTGACTGTGACATTGGGGAGCCAGAACTAGGTGGTTCTTAGAGGTGGATCAATCTACGTGGTGTGCTACAATGACATTCGACAAAGAGATATAGCTACATTTCAGGAAGGATCCTAGGAAAATGACTTCCATAGAATGAAATTCTTTTGTTGTATGTTCCACTCAGTTGGACTTCTATTCTAGAACCATTACTTTCAGTTTACACACACTACTCTCAGTAGTGTTATTTTGTGTTATTTGTAATACTTTCCGTCCTTTGTGGTTTTCACTATGTGGTAAGCCATGTATCTCTATGTATATGTTTGAATGAATTTCCACCCCTTTTTTGGACGTGATTTTCTAGTGCAAGTCATCATCCTCTGGCCTACAGAAGGAGGGTTTGGGGTAGTCACAGTATGAGCCTTAGGGGATGGTTCATGACTCATCATACCCATAAGAGTTATAAATTTACTTTTTTGCATGAAAGATTAATTATATGACCAAAAATTAAAGGCAATATAAAACAATATGGAATATCTAATTTATAATATATTTAGAATTTAATATAATTTCAATTATAAATATTTAAGAAAATAATTATTATACGCGAATGAATAAGTCATAGGAAACAATTTACTCGAAAATAACATATTTATAAGTGAATGTAATTTTACAATGAAATAATGTATTAAATTATTTTAAAAATATTATTGGTCTGAAAATAAGAAAATATGGTAGTTATTATTTTTTATCAATCAAATATAAAATTTCAACATCCAACCACATCATTAAATGAAAATCCTAAAAAATTGATGTCAATGGAAGAAAATATAAATCACCCTCTTAAATTTAAATCACTTTTTCCTTATATTTTAATATATTAAAAATAATATAATTAATAACATTAATTTTTATTTTCTCTATAAAAATTATTAAAATAAAAAATGTTAATATTTTTTGTTAATGTAATCCATTTTTTCCTATATATGACCCATGGAAACAATTGTTTAACATGTTATATGGTCAATGGTTTTTTTCAGTTTTCACAATTTATTTTTTCAACAATAAAGAATAATTTAATTCAAAAAATAATAATTAATATGATTCCACATATTTAATATATTTTATTAATTTTAATTCAAATAATGTGTAGAAATTAAATTGAAATTTATCACACTATAATTTGCGATAAATAATTTTTCTGGAAACATATTTTTTCATTAAATAAATGATATTCTATTAAATATATGATTATTAATAATAATTGTATTCATATAAGATAATATATATATATCCTAAATATATTTATATAAAATAAATCATCATTCAGTATTATTTATATTATTTAAGTAGAAAAAACATTGTGCAGATTAAAATTGTTTTAAAAATTCCAATTAAGAAAAAAATGGATTTTATAGAAATAATAAAAACTCTTGATCATAATGGAATTATTTATATTATTTTAAATTTAATGGATATTAAAATACACAAATTCAAAATAAAATATATAACAATTATTCATAATTTATTGATTTAATTAGAGTTATCAAACGATTCGTATTTTCCAATATTCATTGGAAAAATTATTTCGTAGAAATCCAAAAAATATCATCCTACAATAAATTTGGTTTACTAATTTCAAAAATTATTTGATTTTTATAAATTAAATTTTCTAATAGTTATATAATATAATATTTATTTATATTCAAAAAATGTAATTATAAACCTTGTTTGAAGAAAGCATATATTAGAAATATAAAATGATCTTTCTGAAATTTTAGTACTTATTTAATATTAATATATAAAAAAATATTCAATACGTTGATGTATTTTTAGTAAATTTGTTAACCCTATTCATTCCCACCAATCCGACAACTATGGTAAACAGTTAAATTAATTAATAATTTTTAAATAATAAATCTTTATTTTTGTAATAATTAGTGTTGTGTGTTAAGAAACCTATAAATAATTATATAATTTTACATTAATTTTTTTGTGTCATAAATTATGTACACTCAATTTAATAATCATTTTTGACATAATTAAATCTCACCCATATAGGGTTCTTTAATAAAATTTAACATTCCTCAAAATCCACATCATACTGTGTAATGATAATATTTTTTTTAAAAGAAAAATTCGGAAGGAGAAAAATTTCCAAGAAGGAACATAATTTTTCCCAATAAATTTAGAACATTTATTTTAGATTAAATTATTAAAATGGTAGATAATACTATTGTGTATGGGATAAAAGAGTGTTATTGGGGACATGGGGTTGAGAAATATATGTAAAAGAATAAAAGTAAAAAATTTAGCAGATGAAGGTCCATAAAATCATCAATAACGAGGGTAAAATGATATAATAATTACATTAACCTATTTATGATAATTATAAGGAATTATTTTACTATAAATATAAAGAAAATTGTAAAATGTTCTTATTTAAATGAATTGAATATCCTGTGTACATTTTTGTAACATCCCACCCCTCCACATTGGATCGAGAAGTGACTGGTGTGCTACGGGTCATTTGGTGTCATCCCGAAGACACAAAATGTTGGAAATAAATTCCAAGGTCATAATTACCAATTGAGTGACTGTATTCATTTTTAATATAAAATATCCAAAAAAATTCCATAACAATCTAAACTTCAATATGTAGCAGTAGTACAAAATACAACTTCAATAATAGCAAAGCAAAGAAAAATATATTATAATACAATACATAAATAATGAACAACCTAACATAAGGGCATAAAAGACAAGTATTGAGAATTTACCAACATTTATAATATCCGAATATATTTTCCAAAAATCATTTAACATAATTATATAATGGTGAAATGATATACCGTTCCATTACATATGTGTCTATATACATCATCTGCAAACACAATAATGTTCATATCTAGTGGATGTATAAACAAATCCGTAGGATTTCCCCAATGACCTCCCAACTCATTCCACGTGCGTATAACTTGTTATAACATTATGAATATTATTTTTGAAACAATTTAAAAAAGTATATATAAAAATAAAATCAAATTTCAAAATTAAAAATAATTTCCAAACCCAACTTTTTACAGGGGAAATCAAAAAATTAGTTATGACGACATTATACATTTTCATTTGGCAATGTTATTACATTTCACACATCCAAACATCTAAACATTCATACCTAGTATATAGTTCTATAATCATGAGTAGTCTCTCTTAGATCTACCATGTATTCTCAAGGAAACCATTCCACATGTTCGCATGTCACAGACGCCCCTTCCACAACATAACATCAAGGAAAATGAACATCTTCCAACAATGTATTTGACAAAGAATGACAACCCAACCATCATAAGACATTTATAAAAAAATTATTTGTATAAAAATTAAATTAAAATATTTTTGATTTATATGATAACAAATATTATTATTAAATCAACATTTTAGAATCCTACTCCGAGTGCACATTTCATTAAAACATAACAATGTCCAGAATTTCAAAAAAAACATAAGAAAAGTGGATTTTTATTAATATTAAATAATTATTTTAACATATCCATTTAAAATTTACAATCAATTTTATTCCAATAAATAATGTTCTGAATTAGACATGTTGATATTGAATCTATTTACCACTCAAACGAAGGAGAAATCAAATATTGGAATGATTCTTCAAAAATACAATGTAAAAATCATCAAACCATCCATTGATCACTTACCTACCATCAATGTTATCATATATCACCATAGTTGAAATAAAATAGTGTGTATATATGCCCAATAGACTAAATCTATCATTCCATGATAATATGTAAAAAAGAATAAAAGGAAAATGATGATGATTGATCACTTACCTATAAATTTGGCCTCCAACACTCCATGATTAAACACTGAAACTATTCATGAGAAAACATTATGATCTCCATATACATCGGAGAATGATCAAATATAGTTTTGATCAGTGTAGAGGATATATAAGTGGTTTAGGATTTAATTTTCTTGTGATCCATAATTTCCACGTATGAACATTATAAGTGTTTTTTTAGGGAACATGGTTTGGAAAATCATGTAATAACCATTCAAAAAACACTACCTCTAAACCCCTATTGCATCATTATCTGACACAGTTTTACACACCATGATCCAATATTTCTATTCTCTAATGTTGAAAAATTAACTGATTATCCAAGACAATTACATGATTTGACAAAACTATTAACTTAATTGTGTGCCTACCTAGTGGAATAAATTTAAATTATACAATTTCTTAGTGGTATTTCAAGGTTTATACTATCAATTTTCAAAATGATCACATCAATTAAATCATGAAAAACCTGGAAAATCTCCTAAAAACCTTAAAAAATATAATGCAATTTTTTTAAAATATACATATTTCGGTTAGCGTACCTAAAAATGGGGTTCTACATATCCCAGTTATTATTATTTCTACACCTGAATGTGGAAAAAATCAGTTGGCCTAAAAGTGTTCCGGCCATTTCATGACCATCATATTGTCATGCTCTCATGTATATTATAGAATCCTACAACGTTTATATAAAACATAAATTATACCGATTTTTTTTACATGAATTATTCTCTCATTCCTATAATCTATCTCCATTAGAAAAAGAACCAATGTGACATCCACATCATAGTCAATGTGATTATATTTAATATAATTTTATTGATCAATTTGATATTTCATTAATTTTGATACATGAAAACAATTTTTCATTGAACTGATTGTGGGAGGAAACGAAAACTGATATTTCACCTTACCAACCCATTCATGTTTGTGAATTCAGAAAATGTATCAAGTAGATAACATGAACATCATTCCAAAATGATTATTTTTAGGACATAGTATGATAAAAAATAATACACGGTTACTCAAATAAAATTAAAATGGTCATTTATGGTATTCCACATATGATTTGGAAGACTCTGAGCAGTCATGATCTAATTTCTCATCAACTAAAATATTTTTTATCACTTACACCAGGCATGGTCCAACTGTTGTTGTATCACTAGTTTCTAACCTAAACTATGTAGTAAAAATTACTCCAAATAATTTATTCAATATTTTCCAAATTTATCAAGGTATAATATCTATTATTACATGTAAACTCAAAAAGTTGTTTGTGTACCTCCCATGAGCCTCCAATATCAGTTTGAAAATTCATATGAATTAATTTCATCATTTATACCATCCTTTCTGATTTTCCATCCGTATATAGATGATAAATGATCTCAGTATCAATAGACATCCATGGACATTATGTAAGGATTTTTAGAAAAAGAAGATGTAAACAAGGGGTTTATATATGATATTATAAAAATTGGTACGACATTCCATTTTACCACATAGCATATTTATATTTTTCACAAGTCGTCCATAATATTAGATTCATGGATAGTAGTGATGTTTCATAACATTGTGAGTCAATCAACTATCACCCATATGTAATAGTGTTTTTGGAGCATCCTTTTTAGACTTGTTACAAAATCTAATGCTATATTATCTCCTTTCACATGGTAATTGGTAAGGAATGAACCATATAAATTGGCCGTTAGTGCTCTTACCAATCCTAATGATAGGTGAGTCATCTCAATACAAACCCTTGAACCTTTTTTTATATACATCCAATATTTTTTATCAATATATTCAACATGTTTTTTATTCCATTATAAACAACCTGTCTTGAATGATGGTAAGAAAAATATTTTCTTCCAAATGTGAAAAATTAATTTCCATATGATCTCGGAACCACAACGCTGGTCCTATATATTTTTTTCATCCATCAGCGGTCTCTCCAACAATTACATATACCTTATATCATCAAATTCTGATTTAGTTGTTGGTTCCAATTTATCATTCCATACCACTTGATAAAAAGTAAAACCTATGAAAACCACAATAATACATCAATTTTTATAATACATGTGCATGTAAACTTTTACTAACATCAACTACTATTTATCTAAATACTCTTTGACTCACTAAGTACATAAATAATTTTTAGTTCATATACCATCTAATTTACTTGACCTATTATATACCTTATGTTTAATTCAATAAATTTTTAAATACTATATCCATCTCTTTTATAGTTATGTCAATTCTATTTGGGATAAAAAAAATTTCAAGATATTTTAATGTGCAAATAGAATGAATTTATAACCAAACATTTAAATATTCCGAGTCAAAAATTTATCGACTATAGTAGATACTTCAATGTAATGTGTTGTGTTCTCATTCTAATTAAACTATAACTACAATAATTGATATGAAAAAAAATAATATCCATATATGAGGATTAATTCAAACCTAAATCCAAAAGCCTCACAATAAACCTCATAACCATGCTTTTATTTTAGAAATATGATGATTAGGGATGATGATATAAAAAATTTAGGATCATGAAATGTATTCCAACATTAATTATTTCATTAGAATGGATAATTTTTACCTGATAAATATATCTTTGGTGATGTTACTCTTGAAAATTACTAAAATAATTATTTGTAATAACAATATATGCAAATGAAAAAACATATCTTAATGTAACTCTCTTGAGTTTTCTAATATATCAAAACCACTATGTATTCTTAATCAACAGAAAAAATACCATATATGACATGGCCATTAAAAAATTGTCGTATCCAAAAATTACACATTGATTATTATAACTACAGACAGTGATTTTGTAAGATACCCAACACTATCTCTAAGTGTTATTTTTTCCTCAAATATTTTAATAAAATACACCACATTGTTATTGACAAATGGAACCACAAAAAATACAAATACAATTTAAATATTTGATTCATCAATCCCATATATATGCATAGTGAATTCAAAATAAAGGGAGTCATTACTACATACTCAAATTGATGATATCTACTTATGAATTCAATCTTTAGAATATCATACTTTCAAAATCACATTTTTTCTTATCATGATTGATTATAAATTTTAGGGGACCACTATGTTGTTCGAAATTGATGAAAGGGTCTTTAATATATGTGAGAGTATACAAATTATTTACTGTAACATGAATTATATTTTATAATTCCCAAAATATCCTAGAGTTTCATCTGGGTTTTTCTAAAAAAAATTGATTACTATTTTAGGGACACAATATATTAAATGATCCATTTTATTTAAAAATATTCCAACTAAACATTGAATTCCATTAATTTTGTTAGTTCCATCCACTAAGAAGGAAGTGATATAGGACTGGTAACTAGTATAATAATAATTGTAAACTAAACTTATATTGTTGGAGGAAACCATAATAATTTATTAGATAAAAAATTATAATACTTCTTTAAAATTTATGGAATATTTTTATAATTAATATCATTAATATATTCAATGTTAATGGCTTCAAACTGGAATATAAATTTTCAAAACACTAATGTTAGGAAGCCTACTGCACCTACATTTACATTACGTTCCAAAATAAGGGGATGGTTGATAAAATCAACATTTTTCAAACTAAGATTTACGGTATAATTGTAGATATGAGAAATGGAAATCATCAACAAATACAAATATAGGATTATCTCATTGACCATAATTTAAAGAATAGAAAAATCCAAAATCAACTCAAACCCATTAATTGTTATAGAATATTTTCTATACATAATTGATCTACATTTTCAATATCTATGATGAGTTTGATTTTTCCAAAAATTTGGAATAAGTTAAACAAGAAAACATAGAAGATAAATAGTATGAGAATAAATAAACGGTTTGGATGCACCCATATCAATAAATTTTTACATAAATTTATAATTCAAAACAATCAAACCTCTCACCATCAACATTATAGATTGATCATCCATGATCATTTTATTATGTTCATTAAATTTCATACTCTCTAAATAATAATCTATTTTAAAATGATTAAATATCTATAGTTTATGATCCATCAAATTCCATTGATCACCATAGATTTTGATGTTATTTTGATCAAAAAAATTTAATAGTAGTCATCTGGATGAAGCATACATAGTCTGTGAAACAAGTGATGTGTCCCTATTACCAACCCTTAGAGGTCATTTTTAATATTCAATGATGGTGTACTATATAATTTAAATTGTGGCATTATATTTGTGGTGTTATAGAATCTTGATTCATATTGTTAATAGAACAACATAGAAAACATCTAAGGTTAATAATTGGATTAATGAAAAGATTCACTAATCCTAGAATCATATTCTAATGCACAAAAACTAAATTGGATTGATGTGTATCTCTTCCAATAGTTTTTTGTATTAGAGTTCCCACAATTTACCACAGGTATCCACATGTTTTATCCACCCATAATAACAAAGATAGTTATCCTTTCTAATTTCACTCTGCTGACAATCTATGTATAATCTATTATATAATGGAAGAAATTATTTGACTTAATTTTTGTCATTAAACCTGATTATAAAATATATTCCTCCATGGAAACACTGACAATCAAATTTGGATAAAAGAAGAATAAATTCATACATACAACATCATATTGTATTACTCAATGGTTTTTATACAAAAATATTAAAAATTCTATTTTTTTAGAAAATTTTAATATGTGAGTATTTATTTTTTTTATTATTACTTTTTTGAAAATCCGCTCATATCATTCAAAGATCTAATTTATCCTAAATTGAAAAATCCCAAAACTACCATTCAATATCCTCTTGAATCTATGTTTCCCACATCACCATAAGATCTTGTATTGTTCCTATAAAATTAATGACTCGATTTATCCTATTCATCGAAACATCTTCTATATCACCATGAGATGTTATGAGAAATATTCTTTTTAATTTCTTCGATATCTTGTGTTGTATACTACACCAAGATTATCTTGCACTATACACAACATTGTATTATCTTGTATTATATGAAAGCAATATTCTAGGCTTATGATACACGCATGATCTACCTTCCTCGATAGCTTGCACGGTACGCAATACCAAGTTTCATTAAACAATGATATAATATAATATTATTATGAACTAGAAGTTATGAATAAAAATAACCAAATTATGAATTTTATTACATTATAATTCAACATACACATTTTCTAGAACACGGTATGAGACCAAAACCAAATTTCTTGGTAAAATAATTATATTTTTAAAAATGCAGTATTGTAGCCTTTTGATGGCGCACCAACTTTAATTCTAGTTTTGACACATTTATATATTCAATTAGAAAATCTAAATTTATTCATTTCATTAATAATATAAAAATTAACATTGGATAAATTTTTTATATTTTTCTGTTCACTTTTATATTTTGTTGAATAGTAAAAATATGCTAAATTTTTCATAAAATAACGTTTTTCATCATGAAATTTTATATGGTTAAATTATAAAATTTAATGGATTTAAATTATAAAAACAATATATTTTTACCCTTTAATATAAATTTTGTCATTATTATAAATTTTACATTTAAATCATAGGTAAAAACTTTTCAATATTTGGCAATGTTTTAACTTTTAAAAATTGTTTTCTTAACAACGAGATTCATTTTAAATTAATTAATGGAACTTCTGTGTTTTGAATTTTAAAAAAAGGATTTTATATTTTAATTCTGTGTTTCCATATAATTTTAATAGGTATCTTTTTTTTTGATATTATGAATATTAACTGTGGTAATTATTATTTTCTACAGTTAAAGGTAAATCATTTAATTAAGGGTAAAGAGAATATTATAAAATTACCATAAAACTTGCAAAAATTATATGGGACGAATAAAAGTCAACTCATATCACTTATGGGTCAGACTAGAATCATTTCATGGAATTTTGACCATGAAAATGATGTAATTATTAATAAAAACAAAGAAAGTGACAACATGTCACTCACTTATATCTTATAAGTGTAATAATTATAATTTAGTGATAAACATCACAAAACATCAAAAATAAATTATCAGAAGAAATATAATAATATTATCTACATCATGTAAATTTATTTAGAAATTTTATGGATTATATAATTAGCATCAATGGTGACACAATAGTGATGTAGAAATTATTTTATCGATATAAATATCAAGTAAATGGTTTTAAAAATATTAAAATAAAAATTACATGTACAATTTAATGTTCTACATGAATTTTTAAGATTATTATTACAAGTTAGGAATCTATTATTCTTTTTTTTCGAATATATGTTTATTTTTTAATTTATTTAAATTCAAATAATTGAATAGTGTAAAAAGTGAGAGTATAGATATTTTATAAAAATGATATATAATTTAATTGTTTAAAAATCTCTAGAATATTTAAAAATTATAAATTGAAATTTATATGGTCTAAAATCTCAGAATGTATCCAATTATAGACAATTCACAATACATAAGTTTGTATTTATAAAAATTTGGAATTTATAATCTTATTACAACAAATAAAATTAAATATATTTAAAAAGGACAAATCAAAATGATCAGATTTAAAATAAAATAATGACAAGTCTAAATTTTATTGGTTGATAAGATTACTTCCCATTCTCTTCTCAACTTAGAATTGGGTCATATTTGCAGGTTTTTCTGTGGGGTCTGGATTTATTATAAATTAATATTTTTGAGGTTTCCAAAAGTGCCCCTCTCCTCTCTTATAAAAGGGAACATCCTCCCTCTCATTTTCACGACATATTGAGCATTCATGCTCAACAAAACCATGTACATTTCATTTCCCCACTTCCCTAGAAACATTCTAGATGTCCTTATTATCTTCAAAGACAAACATTAGGGCTCTAAGAGGAGGCGTAGAAGAGGCGCGTTGAAGAAGAGCTAATCTCCTTTACTGATTCCTTCATGTTTCTTTCTTATTCTACTTCGTATTCATTAGTTGTTTCATTATAAAGTAATAACATAAGTATCACTAACAATCTGATATGTTATTATAAATATGAAACAACCCTATTTCACCTTCTATCCATCCTACAAAAAACAAAATCACCGTGCGTGCGTTTGTACGACTTACCGTCTCCACACCATTGAGTAATCGGGTTTTCCACCACCACCATACATGGATGGGTATAATTGTATAAATAATAATTATATATCATTATTATAACATCATAATGATTATGTGATATTATATCATCCACTCCAATTCCATTCAATAATTCTGGAAATCATATCATCGCTTATGCGTAAGTATGGATTATCGTCTCCACGACGTGATGAGATTCATTCTACATGTTAACCATTCAACAATGATTATAAAAAATATATAATAAATAATCATGAAATATATGACATAATATTGATACTTGATTTATTTATATGTAATTTAATTACTTCCATTCTATTTAATAAGTAAACTGAAACATCGTTCATGCGTACTTACGGCCTACCGTCTCCAGGAACGGTGTATTTCCTTCTATTTAGCGATCTATTATATATTTCTATATTCTAAATATATATTATATGTAAATCATGTCATAAATTATGGAAGTAAGTAATTATGATCTGTGTAATCATATGAATGATTAAAAGTCAAAACACGTACGATCAATGAAACAATTTTACCCAAAACAATGATTTTACATGTAATTAACAAATGAATCGGTAATAAAAACTCATATGTGAATAATATAGGATTTCATAGATAATATTATTGATTTGATACAAGTTAATAATATGTTTAAACAACTATAAATGAGTCTGAGACTCATATGGAAGATGTTGGACCTAAGGTACGGGGTAATTATTCCAATCTCATTCTTATCCAAGATTCATTATTCGTAGGTATTTACTGCGGTTATTTTTATCATTCATGTCAATGTTTTATAAAAAAATGTCTCATAATGTTGTAAATATTCTTCAATGTTTGTTTAAAGTCTTGTCTACCTCTTTTTTACTTTTACTATGTGGTACAGAATGAATCTTTCTTTTCATTAACAAACGAGATAATTTTTGACTTTTCCTGAAAAAGTACTAGAATAATGTTTTTTAACTTATACGGAATGAACATATTTGTATGGTTTCATAATTCCTTATTTTCATGAATCATTATCTACAAGCATTCATGATTATTTTCTACAAAATCCCTTTCTATTAAAATTCCATGGCATTTTGAGAAAAGAAAATTATTTTAAATAAAAAATGATATTTTCTTAAAGAATTTATTTCAAGTGTTTTATCAAAATTATTTTCCATCTAAGATGATATAAGGATTTGTTTCTATCCCCATTATTTCATTTATTTTATTGTGTTATGGTGTAATTATTTCTATGAAATTAGTATATCTTATTTGGATTATGTTATTATCGCATGATGTTTAAGAATCTCATTCTATTAAATGGGTTATTCTATTATGAATGATTTAAGATTTTGTGGAACACATTAGAATTGTTTCATTATGAGATGGTTGAGACCTATATCTCCCCCTAATTCATTGGGTATAGATTTATATATCATGGGATAGACATGGATGGAACGTCATGTAAAATCATGATCAGTAATACTGGGCTGGAACGACTGGTAAACCTAGTTCAGTATTGGACTTTGTCCACTATGATGGTCTTGGAAGAAATGCCTTGGCTACTATGGAAATCATAACATGTTCTTAATGGTTTTCCACATTTATATGTTTTATTCCCATGTTATTTTGTCATTATTATTTTTCCTTTGTGATCAATGCATTATCTAATTCCAAGATTTATGCCATTACTCATGTTTTATGTTCATGTTCTTACGATCAAATGTTTATGGATTGTATTATGATCTCCATGTTTACCCTTAATGAGCATTTGAGCTCACCCTCATTATGTTTTCTTTTCCTCAGGATAGAACGATTGGGTATAGGTAAGAAAAAATAGTGGACGATCTTTAAGAGAGATTGTTGGGAAAAAATCCCTCAAGGTAACATTGCAGTATTTTTGGGTTGATTGTGTTTGTTGACAAAGCTGGTTTTCATGGATAATCGTCGAATTCCCGAGAATTTGTTGACATTACATGTTGACAAAGAACTATGAAAAAGGAAAGGACGATCTGGAGGCGGTACAAAAGAGCAGTACAAGGTCGCGAAAAGTGGATTTCCATGAAGAGCGTAATTTAATATGGCAAAGGAATGAATTTCGCAAAGCTAGGATGCATGGTTTGGAAATCGCGAAGACCAGAAGAATGGAGGCGGTGATGCTTCACGATTACGTCAAGCTTCGCGAACGGCAGAGGCTGAAGTGCATCGCGGCGGAGAAGGGCTTTGCGAGGGAGCTTCGCGGCGAAGGCTCGAGCCGCGAAGGTAAGTTGACGGTGATTCATCGCGACTACGTGAAGCTCTGCGAACGGAAGATTTCCGTGGAGCTTCGCGATTTGGACAGAATTCCGGCAGAAACGTTGGAGCTTCGCGATTTGAGATGACGTGGCGTTGACTTCGCGCGGAAAGTTCGTGGGTCGGTGGAATCACCTATAAATAGAGGCCGACCCCTTCAAACGAAGTAGAGAGAATTTTCAGAGAAAATACTTTTCTCTCGATTTGTGAAGGTGGTTCGCGGAGCCAGTGTGCTTCGCGAAAGAGGTGCTTCGCGGCGGCTATTGTAGCTCCGCGAAACCTGCGCGCTCTGCGTTGTCTTACTTAGCTTCGAAATAGTTCAGGCACAACAATGATATAAAATATGATAACCTTTAATTCTTTATAGAAGAATAATCCTTCACCAAAATGTTTAAAAAAAATCATTAGTATTAATATACTGTTTATTTTCACATGAGACCATCTAATATAATTTATTTTAATATATTTTATTTAAAATATCTTAAAGTAATATATACATAACATCTCCATTTGATAACTAACAACTCAGAACTTTATCGAAATGATATGCACTTCTTTCTTTGGTACCTTGTTCACTATATGCGATATATATTTTAGTATACTTCCTAGATCATAGTTTCCAGGAAGTCATTGTATGAATCTCACTTTTTATATAAAGAAAAAATACTTTTTTAAAAATAAATTCCATTACATCACTTTTTTAAATATATTTTATCATTGAATATTCTCCCCTTAATGTACTAGCAGTTACTCTAAAAATTTTTGGAGGATATTAAACAAAAAAAATTGAATTTCCAAATCAAGTTATTCATCAGTTGATAACATAATAATCCTATTAATAAATAATAGTAAAACAACTAATACTAAAATTTTACAAATATTGTCATCAATTATTTTCAATGCATCCTAAAATGTATATTTAATAATGATCATTCATTATTCATTATTCATATTTTTAATGTATGACTAATTATCTTCATAGTGTCTTACTAAATATTGTTTTCAAAACTATCCAGAAACCTCTACCAACTTCATCATCATAATACACCGACATATTGTAATTCTACACCACAAATTCATTTTTATGGAACATCCTTATTTAGTAATTATTTTACAAAATCCTTTTTATCTGGTAATATTTATATTTATCTTTCTGTTAATATTTACACTTATCGTTGAGTTGATGCAATTTTGAGTAACTGTATGTTGAACTCTCATGGTTTATCTACAAAAAACATTCAATTCATCTCTATATGGTGATATAAAAGAATCATTAATTGATTATATAGGTTGAATAATAATAATGCATTAAATGATTTTTTTATTCCGAAGAACATAGTCTAGTGTTAATATTAATCGATTTTGAAATTTTTTTTTTCTAAAAACCCATTTGATAAACTCATTACGATAAGGTTATATTTCTCTATTCTCCATTGTTTCCTTATACTTTCCATGATATATATTTGAAATTCAAAAAATTTCTCTGAACAATACTAGGAGATTTATAAATAAATATTAGAACCAAAAAACATAATTTTTTTCATATTAACAAACATAATTATCAATTAAAGAAATATAAAAAATATAATTCACTAATCAACCATATCTGACCTATCGTTTAAAATTATGAGCTACCACTACCTTATGAACACCTCTGATAGGTTAAGGGATGGATACCAACACAATGTAAGAGTATCATGCATATTGGAAGACATATCATTAGGTTCTTGTATGAATGCCCCAACGTCTATCTCCATGAACAAGTGAAAAGAAAATATTAAATCCAACAATAAATGAATTAATACATTTATCACAATCCATAAATTTAGGAACAAAAAAAAGATTAATAATACATTCACACAAAAACACGAACTAGGGAAAACACATCATAAAAACAACACCCGTATAGTATTTTTCATGATGATTCCAAAAACACCTGCTATAGAAAACACCCTAAAAGAACACTAATGGGAATATGAGAGGAAACATGTGAGATATAATATAAATTATAAATTTAACTCATTGGAAGGATCATATCATTATATGGAGATTAGGGTTTAATACCAGTCCTCACTATAGGGAATCATAATGTTAATAGGGATATCCTCTTAAATAGAGGATTGATTTCTAAGTAAATATTGATCACACAAATTCTAGAGTCACTATCATGGGCAACATGAATGTTGTGAGGATTTTTCATAATCCCTAATAGTGATACATTTTCCAAGAAGATGAGGGGTTTATTTGAAGTGGGTAGTGAAAACATACTACAGAATATGGGAATAAACACACACTACACATGATCAAGCTATCTGTAAAAAGATCAATTTCCAATGGTGGGGATGTGATTCCACCCCAAAAGCTAATAACTGTTTTGTAGTAGCATAACTCCAATTTATAATTTTATCTATTCTATCTTATGAAAATAATATTAATTTCCATATTTCTTTAAATGTAGGTAATTATGGTACTATATAAAATTATTACGGTATGAGTCCATAGATAATTGCATTCATTTCATTTGATTTGATATCATTTTTGACATATTCTGTAGCATTCCATGTCTTTCATGAATATTAATAATTAATTAAGGAGTACAAATATATATAAAAAAATTAATCCCATATTCATTAGGTAGTTGATCATGTGTGACATCTAATATCCATAGTTTTTTCGAATGAAATATATATCATGAATAATAGACATACAATTTTCTTGGATCATCCATTGAAATATTCATTGTATAGACATTTTAAATTTAATATTTCAATATCATTACTTTATTTATCAAAAACCATCCATCTGATAACAATTTCTCGGTCATATTTTTATAATGATAATCTATATGGTGGATAATTGTTTCTTTTTGATAATCCTGAATGGTTTATTTTATCTATCATTATGGTTTTTGATGATTAAGAAATTTTATATTGTAATTAATATGACTAGAAGATTAATATTAATTATGAAAAACAAAATTTTTATAGTGGTTCGAGGGAAAAAGATCTCCTAGTCAACTCCACCAACATACTTTCTTTGAGATTAATGATTTTCACTAGAAATTGTCATCTTATTACATGACCATTAAATCCAAAACTATTTATAGGTAGTTGAAATATATAAAACAAGGACAAAAATTCATTCTTTTTCATATATAGGGAAATAGTTATCATTTTCTTTGACAAAGAAGCTAAAACATAATCGATATCTGAGTAAGCGTAGTCAAAACTGTAATAAATCTAAAGAGTTTGATTTGTTTATTATATTTGTTTAATATTAAAATTTCTATATAAACTGATAGAATATGGGTCTTCTTCTATAGATATGATTTTCATTATGATATAATGGTATAGAAGATATCATGTTTTAAAATTCTCTTAAAAAACAGTGAAGAAAATAACGAATTAGTTACAACAATATGTGGATGAAAAATAACATCCATGTAAACAATAATTAGAAAACAATGTTGTAGTTTATTATTTGATGTTTTTTTATTCAAAATTATATCCACAAATATAAAGTCTGGAAAAATATATTTATAAATCATACTCTAATATAATATATAGAACAAAAAATAATCATCCTTATTTCTAATCCATGAATGTCGCATGATAGATCACATATATTTAAATTATAAATAATTTAGGGGAGTTGTAACATCCCTTATAAATTTGAAATATTTACTCTATTGAATATGTGTTTTTTTATTAATTAGAATAATCCATTGAATGGGTCATAATATGGCTTTGAACAGATCTTTTCTATTATCATAACCATTGCACAAAACAAATATAAAATTGTATATTTAAATCACTATTACTAAATAGTAAAATAAAGGGTTCTTTTAGGTACATTCAAATTATCAAACATAGTGATGATCGTAACAGGTTGGTTTTTTTACCACATGTTTTTTCATAAATGTAGGGTTTTTTACATAGTGTTCCCTAACCATTCATTCCATTATCACAAATACATTATTCCTTACAAACTTCTAGTTCCATAAATATACATTTTGGAAATTTTTTATCTGATGATCCAAACGTGATTTTGTAAACATGGGTTTACTCTATACACATTGTTTACAAATATTGAGAATGAATTATTTATCAGAATATTCAAAATTATATTATGAAAACATTAACGAATATTTATTGTCGACTAATAACTTTAATTTAATTTCATAATAAATAATGTGTTTAATAATAATTGCATGAAATTCACAAAAATTCATATAATAAATAAATAAAATAATGGAATTTCAGTGAATAAAAAACAATAAAATTTATAGGTTATAGTTTACCAAATACATTCCCACAATAACCCTACTAGGAACATCATCCAAGCCATTGGATTCCCCTCATAGAAATATTGGTCACTCAAATTAGATACACCCTAACAAGGAAAACATATTTTATGTCCCCAACCATAAATGATTCCTAATATTGAGATAACTAAACAATTGGATTTTATTCACATCGAGGATATTTTCAGGTTTATATAATTAGTGAATTATGTCATAACTAGTACATGAAAACATAAATATTACAAGTAGACAATTCAACTAAATATCAATTTTTTTAATAAATATAAACACATTAAAAAGAAAGATGGGTTTTTAATGTTTAAACCACATGAAATTTCCTTGACCAAATCCATGAATCTAATCATCATTAAATCTTGTGAAAAAAATTCCAAAAATTAGATGAGCATAAAATTCCCAGTAAGGGATTCATAATGAAATCAAAACTATGAGTCTGATGGAAAAATTAAAACCATTAATAATTTACCAAAATATAAAACTTTTCACATTTAAAAAATGATAAATATACTTCACCAAATATATGCTAATTGAATAAAATTTTTTTAAAAAAATGATTAAAAAATTCAATAGAATAAGTCATATAAAATATAATGTTCAATGATAACATAAATGCACTTAATATGAATAACCATAAGGTCAACATCCACACATATCACTAAATTGAATACCCATATGATCGACTTAAATAAAAAATAAATTGGAGGGTAATCGTAACTACCTATTGTGGGTTTATCAGAGAACCATGTTTCATTAGATTATCAAAAAACCACACATCATTGGTTAATCATGGAATGATCCATCAAATTTCCATATACCATTATATAATAATAACATGTAAATGATTGTAATAATAAATATTTTTATAAAAAATATCATTTTTAGTGACAATAAATAATTACATGATATTGAAATATTAAATCCATTTTGAAAATAATTTTCAATACAAAAACACCCAAAAAGGGAATAAGGAATTTCTTTAACTTGAAATTTTTTTGATACTTACAGAAGTAGGCAAATATCAAATAACATTTACGGTGGAGAGGTTGTTGTTGTTGCATATATCAAAATCATTATTTTCTGGACATTTACTAAAATTATTCCCAAAAAAAAGTTTTTCCTAGAATGATTTTAAATATATAAGGGGTTTTTTATACTTCCTCTATTATTAGTTTATATATAATCAAAATATACCTCAATGAAAAGAGATTTAGATGAAGTCCCTTACCTTGATTCAAAATTATCATTTATGTACTTTATTCTTCTTGAATAATAAATGTTTATTAATTTATACTTGTTTAGATAGCTTTTTCATTGATAATTATTCCATTTTATCACTTATTACCATGTTTTAACAATTACATAAATATTTGAGTTCATATTGGTTGATTTTTCAATATTTGGAACATGATTATAAAATGTAATCGTTTGATTTAAATTATAAATGATGTTAAAAGTCTATAATCTGTATAATATGATTCCATATTTAAATATCATATATATCTACTATATATGTTAATATAATATTCATAAACATTTGGGAATAAGAAATGAAATGCATTGTTCATGGAGACGGTAGGTTGTACGTAGGCAAGAAAGCTACTTTTATTTTGATTTCATATTAATGGAATGAAAACAAAATAATTCATTGGTATATTATAATTACAATATAATTAATATATTATACATGATAAATATTTTCATTAACTCCATCCAGTATATGTTCAATGTATGGTATTAATGAGTCATATCTCATTGAAGGGGTTGTAGTCCTCACTTTCTCAAATAAAATTCTTTTACTTCTATATTAGGGAAAACATAAAGGTTTATTGTAAATAAAAATTACAGAATCATAGAGACAATATAAATATAATATATATATTATTTAATTACAGTACCATAATTATGGCCACCATGAAAGGATGTAGGACCAAATTAAATAATAATTATTTTGGGAGGCAGTAATTCATCAAAAATGGAAACAATATATTTGTATCCATTAGATGGTGAGGTCTGTAAGCTTAGTTAGAATCCTTATAAAAATATAATATAATAATATTTAGGATAATGATGTTTTTATGTAATCATATAATAAGATTATGTTTTGGATTGAAGAAGGAAAATAAAATAATGGACGTTTAGAAAAACACTGCCTCTAAAATGGGAATGTTTGGAATTTCTTGAAATATTATATAACTATAAATTGATTTTCGATTTCTAATGGTCCCAAACACATTTATTTAAAATATAATATGATTTATAATTGAATCCTCATCATCAAATTAAAATTATAAAAATATTAAATATTTTTAATCCCTTAAATTATCGTTTTAAATATTATTTCTAATTTTTAATATTACTATGATATTTTTTAATATAAAAATTGTGTGTTAATTTAATTACCATTACATGTAAAAAAACCCACAATAGTGGAATATTTGACAAATTTGGACATATAATAATTATTTAGACGAATCATCATTTTTTAGGAATTTGAATACATTTAATAAACTATTTTTCATTTTTTGTTATGAATTATATAAATTTTGAAAGTATTCATACTTCTATTTTTTTTTAAAATCATAATAACACGATTATATATAAAACATTAAGTAAATCCTAACATATCATATTCAACAATATGATTCTTGGATAAAATACACTATGTCATATTATATTTATCCAAATATTTATAATACAATTTATTATATATATCTATTAACAAAATAATTAAAATATCATTGTTTTGTAAATATTATATAAATTATTTAATCTCTAGAAATTGAAATTAAATTCCTGTTATGTATATAATGTAATTAGGTTTATAGAAACTATTTATATTCATTGTTTCATCAATTTTATTTCTATATTAAATTTATTATACTTATAAGTTATAAGAGGGTGACATGTTGGTTTGTTCTGTTGTTTTGAAAATAATTACATCACATTCAAGGAAAAAAGACCATTAAATATATCAATTCCGACCCTTATGTGATATGAGTCGACTTATATTAATTTAATAATTTTTTTTTGGTGTTAGGATAATTTTATTAAGAATATAATATTGTAATTACCCTAATTTAGTCAATTTACCTTTAACTGTCAAAAAAATATCAATTTTACCATTCATAGTGACCTAAAGTAAAATGTAAATATTTTAAAAAATTGTACCTTATGATTAAAATTATGGAATTTATTTTTCTGAATACATAAAATATATTTGCATTATTTAATTTAAAATTAATTATCTTTTGAAACCAGAAATGGGTTTTTAGGAAGTGAAAATATCATAAGAATGACATGAGTTTATGCCGAGTTAAAATAAGAAATTATATTCAATGAACAACATTATATTGAATGATTAATAAAATACAATTATATATTAAAACCAATTTAAAAGAAAATATAACTTTTTAAATAAATTAGATTACAAAATATTTGAATTAAAATTTTGTATTTTTCACAATTTATTAAAATATGAATTTATCACAAAAATCCAATATATCCACCAAGTTAAATATGGATTTCCCACATATAAATAAGAATCCTATTTTTTCATATGGAACATATAAAATTGTAAAAAAATCTTTTTATTAATTTTTCTTCATCAAAATGTGTTAAACTGTCGTTTTATAAATATTAGAGTATTTTAGGCTTCAAATTGGATTCATTCCCAATTAATGACTCTAAAGAATATTTTCTAAATGTAAAAATAATTAACAAATGTATAATCATAATATAGTTAGTTATATTCATTCACGAAGATACAATGGCTATGAATTAAATACCATATAAAATAATTATATTATCTTTTAGTATTACACTGTGATGTGCAACATAATAATTGAGAGAAACCTATTGTTACATATCGATTATGATATCGACCAATGAGTCCCAATTAACATAAAATTAATGTCATATTCATAAATCTTAATAGATAATAAATAGTATTTTTATAATGACCTATGATAGTACACATACTAGGTGTGGGGATCGCTCTGATAAACTCAACGTGATATAAGATTCAATATGATGATTGGTATGATTGATGTTGGTTGAGACAACTCACCCCTAAATATAATAGTTAACCCATGAGGAACATCCTCATGGGATACATAGAGTGGTAACAATATATGGTGATGCATTGATTATACAATGATCCCTTCGAATAAATAAATAAGGGAAACTCCATCATCCACTAGTGTTCTATACATAACTACTTGAAGTTACCCACATCACGATTCATCACATATCTATTGAAAACCCATGAACTAAATCATGTAACACATAAAAACTACTCTGGATAGGTGACTCATTGGAGTTCAATCAATTTCCAAAGATGGATAAGAAAGATATATATATATATATGTATATATATATATATTTATCAAAAGGAATTACACAGTGTGTAACTGTATTATACATTATGTCTCTTATAATTTGACCATGGATGTATTCCCTTATGAGAAATTCATATAATGAAGAAAATAACCACATATTAACTATTTTCACATGGTGTGTGACCTAAACCGAACCTCTTGGTGTGTCATTAGACATATAATTATTGCTTGATATGTTATGACAAATGGTGTGTAACCATAGAACATGGAATGATTCTTATTGATTGAGAAAAACACCATATCCTTGTTCAATTCCAAGTAAACCTGTTTCCATCTCTTTTGGAAATGTAAATCTATCCTTCAGTGTCCATAAATATATAATGTCATGGCATGTCGACCGACCAAATTACTGGAGACTACTACATGGGGTATATCCTTACTACACCACATGTATTCCCCAATAAACAATATTCCCAAAATAGGAATAACACATAGTGTGTTTCCCTACATTATATTTCATGTCATTGGATATTCCATTATGAATCCCCAATGATAATACCTAAACCCCCCTTTTTCAATAGAATACCATAGGTCGACACACATGGGGTCCCACACAATTGTCTAATGTCCCTAATATAATAAAATAACACAAAAATGGTGATCATGATATAAATATGATAAATCCACTAACCACATTTAAAAATACCAAACATTCGTGTCCAAAACAATTCCCAAAATGTGATTATCCAAAATTTGGTGATGATTAGCTTTTAAAATAGGACTCATGAGTGCCTACTATATATGGTTGGGCTGATAAATGTATTTTCCCATTAGGATATAATTCCTCCCTTTCCCAGAAAATAAAAACCATATTTGAAGTGATGGATTTATTTTTTTGTTTTATATAAATGAATATATCATCAACATTACTTCCAATACTTGTTGTCATAGGATTACAATATATTAACTATATTTTATGCCCCACATAGGGTAAACCACATATTCTAAAAATAACCACAATATAATAATAATATTAAGGGAATCAAAATAAATGTCATCTAAAAAGTACTATAAATAATTTGTCTATGTGACTAATATATTTTATATTTCTCATAATAAAAAATCGATGCTCTTCGACTCACAAAATCCAATGTCACCTCACTATTTGAAATTGGAAATATTCTACGAAATCATCTAATGGCTTAATAAGAGAAACCAGAGTATATAAAAAACCAGTTATTCTAAAAAATTATATACTTTTCTTGTTGTTTCAATGAATTTTATATTATTCAATAAAAATATAAAAACCATCAAATAGATCACCTTATATATGTTCTAAAAAATATGAACAAGATAATTAATTGAAATAATAATAATTGCACTGTAGTACCTTGATATCATAAAAATAATTCTAGATAAATAATCTATGATTTTCTAAACTAAAAAATTTCCCATCATAAATTTAAATAAAATTAATCCAATTCAGAACATGATATTACAATCACTTCAATAATATCTTAAATATTTCAAAATAGATTATATAATACATTCCCTATTAAAAATATCCTCTAAAAAATAATGTCTCTATTAAATTTGATTAGATTTTATAAATGGATACATTTATGAATTTATATTTCTTTCCCTTCGATATAAATTTTTATTGACCATAATATAGTGGTTATAGACATTAAATAACCTATCATGGAGGATATTTATTTTTAATGGCCATAATTAACCTCAACTTCATGAATACATCCTTCTAAAATGGTTTAGTAATGACAGATTATAACTTCTTCTTTGATGTAAAAAACTCTATATTTAGTGCATTTTATTAGACATTCTTCTTTGGTAATGTAGAATGTAATATCTATATGATTATATATTTAATATTTCAATGGATTATTTGTGATCTTGACGTGACTATTATTATTACATCAAAAGGGAAGGTGTTAATTCACATCAAAAAATAAATCATCCATATATATATTCATTATTATTGATTAAATTATAGATTAAGTGGAATATACAATCTATTATTTTTATAAACATTTTTTTATAAACATTTCATATTTATATGTCATAGAATACTTATTTTTATGATATATATAACTCAAACAAATTTGAATCATCTTTTACTATGATAGACTATAAAGTCTATATCTATATAAAAAAATAAATTCAACGTTATATTATTTTCATAAATTTTCCCTTTAAACGTAGTTCCATTAATTTAATTCATAATTCATCTTCTAGAAAAGAATTTCATTTTAGGAGAACATTAAAATATGGAAAATTGTGTTAAAATATAAATAAAGTACAGTATAAAGGATATTAAAAACAGAAGGCTCTTAATCAATTTCCTTAATTATTTGGGATCAAAATATCATTCATCTTCGTCCATAAATAGCATTATTCCCATTATATAATTGTAGAAAACGATTTTCCATCATTCATACAAAATATATTATATAGATATTTTTTTTCTTTTGATAATAATGTGTTATTTTTATCTCTATATTTTAAATCCACGAAAGTAACCCATTTCTCATAACAATGAAATTTCAAAAAACATCACAATTTCACTAAAAATTCATCAAAATATTAATTATAATTGCTTATAAATATGATATCATATATATGAATAATCATAATTACTGAAACCTATTAATTCACTTTTATTTAAATGATGATATACCCTCATACCTTCATGAAGATAAGCTTTATAATAAGGGAATATATCATCTATTACTAGGTTCATGGTGATTTCTCCAGAGTACATGTAGCCTTTCTCAATTACCACCCACAGATCTTATATTTTCAATGAAATTATCCTCTTTCAAATTTAGTAAATAGATTTTCATTAAGATACAAATTTATAAATGGGATGACTCACATATATTTGGTATATATTTTATATCATTTTTCAATTAATATTCAAAATGATTATAATGGATTCATGTATTTATAGTAAGACTTCTTCTCTTTTAATCTATGTCCTTAAATATTAATGTGACCATTAAAAGATGTATTTTATTGTTTTTTTACAACATCACCTATTTCATTCTTATTATTTTGAAAATCCTACTTTCCCAATCCCAGTTTTTTATAGAAATTTGGTATAGGATCATATGTCACAGGTTTTTCTATTTGATCCAATTTTTAATTAATTGGGTAAATAAACAGTTGATTATTTTAATATTTTACATCATTCCATTTGTCATCATATGAAAACAAAGGGTTCTATGAAACTAATCTAAATTTTATTATACTTTCAACATGTTATCTATTATTTCCACTGATATTATGGGCCTCCACATTCAACCTTATACTCATATTCCATAAATTTAATTTTGAATAATTTATGAAATTTAATTAATCAATTTCACTATCATGTATATCTCTCATATCATCAAATCAGCCTAAATAATTTTCATTTATTAAATAGAAACAACATCATCGTCATTTTCACTTTTATCTAACATTTAATTTGAATCTAATCAGTCATATTGTTCCAGTACATTCACATATACATGGTCAATAATACTTATAATTACCTTTATATAATACATGTATTCTGTTTATTTATCAGATTATCCTAGTATTATGTTAAAAAAATGTATTTGATCAACCAACCCAAGATTCTAATCATTGAAATTGGTAAAAATTGTTCTTTAATTCACCCCAATTTATTTCAAACATGGTTCTCATTATTATAATAGATTTATGGTTTAATATTATATTCCATAATATAGATAAATTTATTTTTAATGTTATATATTCCTCCAAAATTTTCTATTTAAAATAATTTATACTTATCATTTTTAGTCATCATTATTTTGGGCATCTCATCCACACTTCTATTCATTATATCAAAAATAATTCTTCTCTTTTTTTACTAGGTACTAATGTAAAATATAAGTAACATTATATAGATGATAACCATTAATGATCTTATATATTTATACATCTCTTTTATCTGTTAAAAACATCATCTTATTGAAAACCAAATTCTTTCATTATTTTCACTAAAATTAATAAACAGCTTGATAGCCACAAAATATTTTTATAAAATCATAATGAATGAAATATGTGGGAAATAATTAATAATGAAAATAATAATTGTATCTAAAATTATAAATTTATATTTAATTGTCCCATCAATGTAATAATGAATAATATCTTAGTAAAGACATGCTTGTTTCACAAACAACCTTTGTAGTAAATTTTGAAACATACCATTTTATAATATCAAACACAAAAATATATTATTCATAGGATATATAGAAATATTTGGTATATATACCTCATTTTTAAATATTTTCATATTCTACTAGAAATCACTAACATTATTTTGTTGATATATCTAACTCTATTAAACCATTCTATAATATGTTGAACTCAATGCATTTACTACATTAAAAAATTTACAATGGTTCATTATACTCTATATAAAACAATCCCATCAACAATGTTATTAAAAATAAATAAAAATCTATTAAAAATAACATTGTTTATTTTATTAAGTCTCTAAAAAACTCAAAAAATGGGTTTCAACTATAAATTGAAGAAGGTACAACATATATTTTATTATTTAATAATCATGGAATGTTGATTGGATTCATTTTATTCTGATTGAATAATAATGAAAAAAAAATTATTTTCTGTCATTTTATGACATTCAAAATTTTTAACAAATTAAAACCTTTATTCATATGTTAATAACAAGAATAGTGATATATCAAGGGTCATTATCCTTAAATAACCATGATATTATTTAAAACATCTAAAGTTGATTTGATTCCTTTGTCCTCCTCCTCATTATAATTTTTATATTTTTAATATAAAAATGTTTAATATTGTATCATTAATATTAATTATATACTAATAATTTTTTGGATTATCGTGAGTTTCACAAATATGTTCCATTGTTTGAAATATATTTTCAGTTTTTAAAATGGTTTTTTTTGGGTTTTTTTCATTAACTGGGTTGACTCCCCATTAATATCTACATTCAAATAATTCAAGATTCACTATATATTTTATGATTTAAATATCACTAATTTTAATTAAAAATCATCTAAAATTCCCTATGTATCCATAAATAAATTTACATTTGAAAAAATCAATTGTTTTATAACATGGAACAAGAAATCCATCATCATTTTGATCAATATCCACTGTACATTGTTTAACTTCAAATATTGTTTTGCACTAAAAGCATATTCTGAAGCATGTTACACATATTATCATCCATTATATGCCCCGAATATAAATTAATTTTTCAATAAATGATAAATTTGTAAAGACACGGAAATTTTAGGGAATGTTTTAACTATTTTTTTGGAACTTTAAAAGTGCACAGTTTTAGATGGAACCTGATTCCGAGCCCAGTGTGCTCGGAATCATTTTCTGATGTTTAGCTCAGGTACGTTCAGTGAACAAACAAGCAGGTTTTTCTATATTTGGAATCGGTGCTCGAATTGAAATCCGAGAGCACCGATGAACTCGTAGCACTGGTAATTTCTTAGGGGGGCCATTATCATAGTTGCGTTTTGAGCGGGTTGAGGTTTAATAAATGGGGATTTAGATTAAAATATATAAATTTTGTTGTGTAAAAATATTATCTTAGGAAGATGGTTTTTATCCTACAAAGGGGGAGTTAGAGGTGGGGCCCACACCCACCTAACCTCCCATGGGGGGGGGGGTTTAGTGTGGTGGGACCCACATGAACCCCTTACTCATCACCTCCCCATAACTCCCCTTGACATTTTTTATCCTCCCTTGTTAATTACATGACAACATTCCTTCTTAAAGGGGAGCCTCTCCACCTCCTAGGCTTAATGAGCCAACTATGTTGATTAATAACCTTATTAATTAATTTTGTCACACATGTTGGCTTATTTTGAATTGCATGGTGATATTTTAAAAGAAGGGGACATAATTAAATATTGGTTGGATAATATTTTGGGAGAATTTGAAGAGAGATTTCTTCATCCAAGAAGAACGACTTCCTCCCTCGATGAAGAACAGTTGACGTGCTTCTTTTATTTTCTCTGAAACAAGAGGGAAGACACATCATCTTCATATACACTCCAGCATCTCCAACAAATCCTTTCCCCGTGATGCTGTCTTCCATGGCGCCTGGCGTGCGACGTTAATAATTCGAGGTAGGGGTTTATTCTTTTATTCACAATTTATCGATCTTCGTTGATTAAAGATTTTCCTCTTGTTATCATCATAACAGGGGAGATTGGACCTCACAAACACAGCTGATCCTCCTCCCATTTTTTTCCTTTGATCATCGTTGATGATTATTGTGATGTCAGCGTGGTGCCATTGCACCGCGCGGAGAATAAGAGTACTGCACCCAGAGCGGGCCGTGGCGGCGATGCACGGCGCCGTCACGCTGCGCCGGGGAGGCCGAAGGAGGCCTTGGATAGGGGTGGGCCATGGAGGAGGGGCATGGCGTCGTCGCCCCGTGCCGGAGCTTCAAGGGTCTACGACTAGAGCGAGTCATGACGGTGGGGCGCGGTGCCGTCGCGCCGCACTGGTTGAGCAAGAGCTGCGGCCTAAGGCCTGGGTGGATTCCCATGGGTCGGCCGGCTATGCCGGCCGCCAGTTCCACCTAGAGCTGGGACCCGAAGGGGTCCCGTAGTTGTCCAAGGGTCGGCAATTATGGCAGGCCATTTTAAAAATGAAACAGGGGATACATAACCCCCGGAAATGCGACTATTGTGGGCCCCACTGGGCATCGTCACCCAGCTAGGTCTCCCACCCAAGCGGTCAATCGCGTCAGTCACTTGGACCAGACCACGTCGGCCGGGATGGGCCGCCCGTGCCCGGCCAGGCCACTAGTGTCGGGCCAAGCAGCCAGCGACGGTTCGGGCCTCCAACATCGGGTCGGGCCGCGCTGTGCCCTTCCGGGCTGGACCCAAACCCAGTTTGGGTCGACCCGGTCTCAGCCGACCCAGGGGGTATTTGGCTGGGTCGGACCGAGCCCAGACCCCCTATTTTCGGACCAGGTTCGTTCAAACTCACATATCTTGTGATACGAACCTCCGATCGATGCACCGTCAGTTGGGTAGGGATCCTTGGATCGAGTCAGTCATTTCAGTATATTACAATCAAGCTTTCGGTGAATTTGTGGTACGACCTGGTTGGTTCGAACAAGAAACCAACCGGGCTCTCGTAATGAAAATGGTTATAACTTGAGCACCGATCATCCGATTGACATGTCGCAACATTGTTGGTTTCCTTTTGGTGAAACATATCTATTGGTATAGTACATATGTGGTTTGGATGCAGTTGGAGTATGGGTGAGTTAGATTGTACCTGAAATCCATCTGGGCCTCTGGAACAGAAAAGCTAATAACCCTTAAACCAGAAGTCTATTTGAAGAGCCGTCAGTGGTGTTGGTAATCACGTTGATAAACGATCCCCATGAGTATACCCTGTGAGTCTTCGGGGTATAGTTGAGATACGGTCGGGTTGGTTCATACATGAAACCAACCGGTCCCCCGGGACGAAAAGACTAATAACTCACAAACCGGGGGTCTGATTGACGCACCTTCTATTGAGTTGAGACCCCTGTGATGAGGAGGTTCTTTTTTATACTTCTGCAGGGGACATTGTGATACTTGGAGTATTTTCCAGTAGCTCATGGTGCAGATCCTCCCGAAGACGAGCATACGGCGTGCAGAGACCTAGTAGTTGTGGACTTGACGACTTCATAACCGATTCGACTTGGAGTGAGTCGACTAGCCTAGTGGACGGAGCACCCGGTATTTTTTGGCAGACCCACGACATATGGAGCACCTAGTAGTTGGAAACAAACCCGCGGTACTTGATAGGAGGAGTACCTCTGTAGGCTGTTAGGGTAACCACTACTGTGTTTGGGCAGTAGACCCCGGGTAGGGGGCATTACTGTGTTTTGGTGCGGACCCGCGGTACCCGATAGGAGGAGTACCTCAGCAGTCTAAGTTTATTGAGTAGCGACTCGGAGACGTGAGAGGTCTACTGTACTAGAAAAAGGAGGAGCTCTCCAGAAGTTTTGGTTTTGATATCTTTAATGAAAATTTTGGTTTGAGCTGAGTCGTTGACCTTTGTGATTTTCTAATGAATTAGATGGGTTACTTGATAAATTAGGTATATGTATGGGAATATAACTATGTATTGGTTATCCGTTGATTTCATATGTTTGTGATACCTCATGGTTGAGATGGGTTACATGATAAATTAGGTATAAGCATGGGCTTATACATAAGTAAGGGTTATTTGTTGAGATCCTTCTTTGTGGATATCCTTGTTGGATTTAGTAAGACCATGAGGGTCTCGGGGTCCCTACTAAGTATCTTTATACTCACCCCTGCACGGGCAATGCCCGCACCACATTGTGTTGGATGCAGATGATGAAAAATTCTGATAGAGACAGAGTGTATGAGGACTGGACGGTACCCTGAGGTGGACCTCACGATGATTCAGTATCTGATGGTGGACTTCATGACGATACGGTACTCAGAAGAAGCTATCTATACCTACACTTCAGGTAGGATCTGTGGTGGACGATCCAGGAGTTGTGCTATCTGTACCTACTCTTCAGGTAGGATATAAGGTGGATGACCCAGTAACTGCTTCAATTTTCTAGTTGTTTGTCTTTTTTGTTGTACTTTCATTGAGTTGTAACCGTACTTTTCAGTTGGGTTTATATTCTGGGCCATTTAGTTTTTAGCACATTATTTTGTACTTAGTGTTTTAATTCTTCTTGTACTCAGGTTGGATGTTTTAATGTTTTATAAAGTCAATTCCTTCCCAGATATCAGGATTTATGCCCTTGGTGCTAGTCGCCAGCCCCTGGCCTATGGAAAGCGGGTTTGGGGTAGTCACGGCATGGGCCCCGAGGACGGGTCGTGAAAAATTTGTATCAGATGAGTCGGTTCTACCTCAAAACATAGGACTCTGATATTTCATTTATGGGAAGCAATATTGTTAAGGGTATTAAGTGTGGTCATCAGTTCAGGGTGTCCAGTAATGGTGCGGGCGGCCGACGTATCCCTAAACCAGGACCATGACTTCTGATTTTGGACACAGTGCACGAAAACACTAATTGTGTGTGTTTTTTCAAATGATTTTTCAAAATTAGCTCAAACCAGGTCAGCACACCAGGAATAATCATTTGACCGTGTCACGTCTGTTTCTTTCAGGATGTCTTCACCTAGTCAGACAGCATGGGTACCGAGTGGGGAGCGCAATGATTGCCTACCGAGGAGTGAGTCCTCAGTACAGGGAACTCCACTAGTTGAGACACCATCAGATAGTGCATACCGCATGAATTCGATGCATGAGTTCCAGCGTGAGAGGCCTCCGAGGTTTCGAGGTGAGTCAGATTTTCAGACGGTTGTACACTGGATAGAGTTTGTAGCATGAGGTTTCCATACTTATTGGACACCCATATAATTTCTGGGGTACCGAGCTCTTAGCCTCTTCCAGGGAGCAGCTAATAGGTGGTGGAGCCACATGTTCCAGTTTTGCGAGAGAATGACCTTCACATGGGGAGACTTCGAGACCTTCTTCAGGGTCGATTTTATACCAGCGACTCTACACTCTGAGCATTCTCAGGAACTGCTGCCCTTTCCGCATGGTATTTCATCAGTATCTGAGTCATCTTTAGACATGAGACGGATGATACGGAGGTCCAAGAGGACCAAGACAATAGGTGGGCGACCTCGGGTTTTATGTTCAGTTATGCGAGGCAAACGAAACAGGGCCAACCATATGAGGAGCAGGAAGTTCTATTCATGCAGAAAGCAGGGTCACATGGCACGTGACTGACTGACTCCTCTCACAGTTGATCTGCAGGTGTTGGAGGAGCCACCGATACAGAAACAGTGGTGAAATCTTGAGAAGTAGTGGAGTGGTGGGCAATGAAGTGGAGCTCCAGAAGTAGGTGGACAGGAGTGGGACTAGTTCCATGCATGGGGGCCATTGTTATTGGTGCTTCTAGCTTCCTTTTTTTTGGTTGTATGTGTATTTTTACATTGTGATTTAGTAATAAAAGGGACCTTTCTTTGTGGCATTTACTTTCATGTCCTCTATTTATGGTGTTACTAAGAGGTTATGGTTTAAAATCGTTGACATGATCCTCTATTTCGAGATACATACTGGAGGTGACCCAGTGACCACACACTCCTGCTGATAGTGTGACTCAACCCTTGGAGGTGAGAGTGACAGTTAGATATCTTGGTAGAAGCATTGAGTCCTTACGACATCATCCATAGCATGAATGTATCATTCATTTCAAGATTGACTATATTAGGAAAAGAACGTGGTTCATCCAGGGGATGAGAGCAGATATCTCTTTTCGGAAGAGGAGAAATCCCAACAGCTCTTTGGTGGAACATAAACAAAAAAAGGGTGGAGATGAGTTCATACAATTACCTAGTCTCACCCATTATTCGTTGAGTGAATGGTTTATGGTTATATCCATCTAAAATAGTCTCAGGTGTATCTATTCTTAGAAGGAAATGAACCTGAGATAGTGGTGATTTATTTAATTCCTCTGGGACTATGACCTCTAGATAGTTTATACTCTTGGGGTGGGGAATATTATAGATGATGATCTTAGTAGGAGATGGGGTGTTCAGCTGTTAGGATTTTTGAGACAACAGCTGGCTGCATTTCATATTTCCTTTGTGGATAGTGATGGAGTCAGCATGTACAGAATCAGAGATAGTTCAAGTTAAAACGGAAAATATTCAGATCATCCAAGAGCGGATGAAGATAGCATGGATCAGGTAGAAGTCCTATGCTGATGGGAGACAAGACCACTAGATAACGAGGGTGGAGACCACATGTTCTTACGGGTCTCACATCGAAGAGGTGTATGGATATTTGGATGAGGTGGAAAGTAATCTTCGAGGTTTATCAGACCATTCCAGGTCCTCAGCAGGGTAGGCGAGGTGACATACTATATATCCCTTCCACCTCAGTTACACTATGTGCACAACGTTGTTTACGTATCTCATCTGAGGAAATGTGTTCAAGACCTATCATAAATCATCGACCACAGAGAGCTGGACATCGATGACGGGGCGACTTTCACGAGGTTCCAGTAGCAGTTGAGGATCTACAAGAGCAGGTCCGATGTGGACGGTCGATTCCTCTTGTGCTATTTCTTAGGCAGCACGTGAATCTCTAAAAGAGAACATGGGAGATGGAGGCTTAGATGCGTGCTTTGTACCTCATTTAGTTTTCCTAGTTGTGTTATCACTTTATGGGGATGTAAACCTCTGAGAAGGGAGTGATGAAAAGACCTAGAAATTTCTGGTAAATTTTTTTCTTAATTTCGTTGGAATTTTACGACTGCGTAGTTTCAGACGACATCTGATTCTGGGGCCCGTTGTGCCCAGAATCATTTTATGAAGTTTAGCTCAGGTACGTTCAGTGAACAAACGAGCGGGTTTTTCTATCTATTGAACCGGTGCTAGGAATTGAAATCTGAGAGCACCGATGAACTCGCAGCGCTAGTAATTGCATAGGGTGTCCTTTGTCGTAGTTGAGTTTTGAGCGGGTTGAGGTTTAATAAATGGGGATTTAGATTAAAATAGATAAAATATGTTGTGTACAAATTTTATCTATGTAAGGTGGTTTTTATCATAAAAAGGGGGAGTTAAAGGTGGGTCCCACACCCACTTAACCTCCCATGGGAGGGTTTTGTGTGGTGGGACACACATGAACCCCTAACTCCTCACCCCCCCATAACTCCCCTTGACCTATTTAATACTCCCTTGTTAATTACTTGAGAACTTCCCTTATTAAAGGGGAGCCTCTCCACCTCCCAAGATTAATGAGCCATCTTAGGTGATTAATAACCTTATTAATTAATTTTTTCACACCTCTTGACATATTTTCAATTGCATGGTGATCATTTAAACGAAGGGGACTTAATGAAATATTGGTTGGCTAATATTTTGGGAGAATATGAGGACAAATTTCTTCATCCTTGAAGAACGACTTCCTCCCTCGAAAAAGAATGGCCGACATGCTTGTTTTCTTTTCTCCGTGACAAGAGGGAAGACACCACATCCTATGATACACTGCAGCATCGCCAAAAAATCCTCTCCCCGTGACGTCGTCTTTCGCGGTGCTCGACGTGCGACGTTAATAATTCGAGGTAAGGGATAATTCTTTTCTTCATGTTTTATCGATATCCATTTCTTAATGATTGGATGCTTTTTATCATCATAACGGGGGGATATCGGACCGCACAAACATAGCCGATCCTCCTCCCCATTTTTCCTTTGATCTTCGTTGATGATTGTGGTGAAGGCCACGCGGTGTCGTTGCACCGCACGGAGATGAAGAGGACCGCGGCCGGAACAGGCCGCTGCGGCGGCACGCGGCACCGTCACGTTGCACTGGTGAGGCCGAATGAGGCTGCGGCCAAGTGCGGGGCGCGGCGGAGGGGCGTCGAGCCATTGGGCCGCGCCGGAGCTTCAAGGGTCTGCGGCTGGAGCGGGTCGTGGAGGGGTTCGGCGCCATCGCGCTGCGTCGGTTGAGCAAGAGCTGTGGCCTAAGGCCTCGGCAGATTTTGATGGCCCGGCTGGCTATGCCAGCTGCCGGCGCCACCAGGAGATGGGACCTGAAGGAGTCCCACGATTATCCAAGGGTTGGCCATTATGGACGACAGATTTTTGATGAAACTGGGGGGATGTAACCCCCGTACCTGCGGCTAGGGCGGGCCCCTCTGGGCGCCGCCACCCCACCAGGTCGCCCAACCACGCGGTCAACCGCGTGGGTCAGGTGTACTGGACCACGTCGGCCGGGACGGGCCGGGCCGCCAGCACCGGGTCGGGCTACGCCAACCTTGCCAGGCCGCGCCCAAACCGGCTGGACCCAGTCCCGGGTCGGGTTGACCCAGGGGTTATTGGGCCGGGTCGGAACGGGCCCAGAGCCCCTATTTAAATACCAGATTTGGTCAAACGCTGATATCGTAGGATACGAACCTCAGATCCTCTCACCGTCAGTTGCATAGGGATCCTTTGATCGAGACGGTCTTTTTGTTATATTACACTCATGCTTTAGGTGATGTTTGTGTATTTCCGGGTTTGATCGAACACAAAAACATTTGGGCCCTCGGAATGGAAATGGTTATAACATGAGCTCTGGACGTCCGATTGACGTGTCGTTGACTTTCGTGGTTTACATTAGGTGAGACGGATCTTTTAGTATACCTCATCTGAGGTTTGGACGTAGTTGGAGTATGGCCAGGTTGGATTGTATCTGAAATCCAACCGGGACCCTGGAATGAAAAAGATAACAACTCTTAGACCGAACGTCTATTTGTAGAACCTTCAGTGACATTGGTAATCACGTTGTGAAACGGTCCCTATGATTATACCCTATGAGATTTCAGGGTGCAGGTGATATACAGACAGGTTGCTTCATACACGAATCCAACTGGCCCCCCAGAACAAAATGACTAATAACGCACAGACCGGGCATCCGATTGATGCGCCGTCTATTGCGTTGAGACCCCTGTAACAAGGCAATTGTTTGTGATACTTCTTTGTGGGACTTTGTGATACATGGAGTATCGACTAGTAGCTCATGGAGCGGATCCTCTTGGAGAAGAGCGTACGGAGTGCGGAGACCTTGTAGTTGTGGACTTGATGACTGCTTGACCGATTCGACTAGGAGTGAGTCGACTAGCATAGTGGACGGGGCACCTGGTATTTGGCCGTAGACCCCCGGCGGACAGAGAACCTTGTAGTTGAAAGTAGACCCACGGTACTCGACAGGAGAAGTACCTCTGTAGGCTATTAGGGGAACCAGTACTGTGTTTGGGAAGCAGACCCCTAGTGGGGAGCACTACTGTGTTTGGGTGCGGACCCGTAGTACTCGACAGGAGGAGTACCATAACAGTCTAAGGTTAGTGATTAGAGCCTCAGAGTCATGATAGGGCTATTGTACTCGATAGAGGAGGAGTTCTATATCAGTTTTGGTTTCAATATCTTTAATGAAGATCCTGGTTTGAGATGATTCATTGAGCTTTGTGATTTCCTCATGTTTGAGATGGGTTACTTGATAACTTAGGTATATTTATGGGCATATAACTAAGTAGTGGCTATCTGTTGATTTCATATCTATGTGAAACCTCATGATTGAGATGTGTTACTTGATAACATAGTTATAAGAATGGGATTATACCTAAGTAAGGATTTTTTGATGAGATCCATCTTTGTGGATATCCTTGTCTGATTTAGTGGGACCGTGAGGGTCTTGGGGTCCCTACTGAGTATCTATATACTCAACCATGCACGGGCAAGGACCGATCCTCATTGTGTTGGATGCAGACAACAGACAGTGTTGATAGAGACCGATTTTACGAGGACTGGACGGTGCCCGGAGGTGGATCTCATGACTAGTCAGTATCCAGTGGTGGATATCACGACGAGACGGTACTCGGAGGAGGATATTTCTACCTACCATTCAGGTAGGATCCGTGGTGGATGATCCAAGAGATGCACTATCTGAACCTACCCTTCTAGTAGGATCTGAGATCGATGACTGAGGAGCTGCTTCTATATTCCAGCTGTTTGTCTTTTCTGTTGTACTTTCATTCAGTTCTAACTGTACTTTTCAGTTGGGTTTTTATTCTGGACCATTTACTTTGTAACACATTCTTTTGTACTTAGTGTTTTACTTCCTCTTGTACTGTGGATGTATGTGTTTATGTTTAATAAAAGCAATGCCTTCTTAGATATCAGGATTTATGCCTTTGGTGCTAGTCGCCAGCCCCTGGCCTATGAAAGGCGGGATTGGGATAGTCATGGCACGAGCCCTGAGGAGGGGTCGTGAAAAAATTATTTAGATTTAATAAATATATATATTTAAAATGGTTTAGATATAATCATAATCCTTTTGACATTTTTTAATCCCATTGTTCATAATCACTTTAGTTGACATGTAATGATATTTTATGACCCACTCAATATTTACCACTTTTAGATAATTATCAGATAAGAAAATTTATTATTTTGAATGCCATATAATTATTATTAAAATATATATTATTCCTCATGTATATGGTAAAAAAATTTCTCCATAAGATTCATTTTTTGGAAAAACATATTAATTATTTTATCCTAATATTGTATTTTCTTCAAATATTCAATCTCATTTTAAAACATAGAGTTTGTCTCATGTATTTATTCTTAATTTTATACAAATAGATCTACTTTTGTTAAAATATTTTTTTATATATCATGATTAACAAATATTGAATAAAATTTAGACATTTACCTTTTATGCATAAACTCCAATGGATTTAGATATTAAACTTCTATCGAGTCTCTATTTTAGAGTACTACTTTGAATAATTATTCATTTATATAAAAATTATTTTAATTATTTTTTTAAAATACTAATTATAAATTACTACACAAATGATGTTTCCAAGGTTATAATTTTCAATACATTTCATTATATCTTATATAACTGATGTTAATTTTGAATCCATTATGTCTTTTTAATGAGATAATTTTAAATATTAAATTTTATTATAATTTTTTTTAAAAAATTATTTCTTATTAAAATTAAATTCTAACGTGACCGTTAACTTTTTTCTCTTAAGATAATGTTAAAAATGATTTTTTTTAAAAAATTTATCTTTTCACAATAATTCTCATTATCATATTCGATGGTTTTTTTCTAATGGGGTTAATATTTATTTAATTATCCTCTAATATGTATTTTATTGGATTTTAACTCCTAGTATTATCTATTTTATTTTAGATCCCATCATCTGTGATATTTTTCCATGTATTTAATTTTAATGATTTTTTGTTCATCTAAGCCAATATCCTTTTAGGATTCAATTGATAAAATGGGTTTATTATATTTTAAAAACATCCATATTATTTTAATATATTTATATTTTAATTTTATTAAATATATGAATTATCTAAATAAATATAATAAAAATTGTTTCATCTTTTGAGGCATGTGTATTGAAAGATATAGAATTAAATTATTTTGGAAAAATTCAAAATATGAATATATTATTTTATAGTATTTAAATGTATTGGAATGATGAATATATTTGTTTAACCATCCACATAATTTATTTAAAACTATTATGATCATGGTATTTAATTCACTGATAAGGGGAGAAGTATTAGCATTTCATTTGTTTTAAATAGATTATGGTTGATCATGGGAAACTCACCAATGTATTGTTCGACCATTCCCCATCTTCTTATAGATGGGTTATGATCATGACATCCGAATTACTAAAATCGGGAATAATATTTTCTACCTTATTATATTGTTATAATATTTATTATTATTGATAATGGTGAAATTAATTGTCCATAATTTGTTTCTTATGATGATGCCATTAGACAAAAGAAAGTGATTGGTTATTCTATGAATTATATGGATATATAATGAATGATAAGGTCTCATGAGAAAAAATACCCAGGGTTTTATTGATTAAAAATCCTCATAAAAATATACTTTCTTCAAATAGGGACATGATACCATATTTTGATGTTTAAAATTATTTATTCTAGCAGTATGTCAAAAGTAATTAATGTTATCCCTATTTTTGATTATTATCATGGATATAGAATGATATTTTTTCTAGTTGATTATTTATCTGTTATTATTTTATACTAATAATATAAAATTTATTACCCTTGTATTTTATTATTGAATAATTTTTATGTTTTCCATTATTAGGAGTTTAAGCTCCCCCTATATATATTTCCTTTTATCGAGGTCATAATAAATAGTATTTAAAATGTTATTTCTATATGGATATCCACTATTTAGTATTTGGTGGAGATGTTAAACACTTATTTCAAATAGTGTTGTTTATATATTGTGTAAAAATATCTAATAGACTAGAAATACAACATATTTATTAGTTACTCATTTTTTAATATTATTTAAATCCCTATTCCAAAATATTTTTAGGAATATATGTAATATATTTTTTATATTATTTCATTAAAATATGTATAGTTATGTATGATTTTAAAAATTTTATTCGTATTAGAGTATTCAATGTATGTTTTTATTACTATAGATTAGGGATTGTGATTCTATGGAATTAAAACATTTCTTTTGATGTTAAACTCTAGATTCAATCATCTGATCAATTGACCCTTGTACATCTTTTACTATATTTCATCCATCTATAAAATGCTAATGTTATATAATAAATATGAACATTCCATTTGATAATATCACTATATAAAAATATATTTGTTCAAAATATCTCTATAAATATTTAGTAGGAATCATGAATACGATATAATTATCATAGTTATTGTTACAATAATGAGTCGAAAATCATCCCCAAATTTCAATTCCCATAGGAACGTAATTTGATTCCCCAATGAATTGTTTTCTACAAATAGTTTCTCCCAGAAACCATGTACTTTCCTCATTATAATATGTTAATATTTCCTTATCTATTAATATTTACTTCAGTTTTGAATAATCCTTATATAAATATTATAAATAAGGTGCATCATTGTCATGTTATTATATACTAACAACAAAAGACAAAACCATTAAAAATACCTCTTTCTATTATCGAAATTATTGGATTATTAAATAAAATTATAAAACAGATGGATCTCAATAACATGATATTACAATATCCATATTTAATGACATTAATCTATAAATCATATTGATATCAATAAAAAATACCATCAAAATAGTACATGTGCATTTCATTTAAAATAACGAAATTTACTATTTTCTTTTAGTATGAATAAAAATTAAAGATCCATGAAAATTGGGGAAAATATTTCCAGTTAAAATAAATAGGTCAAATTATTATTGATTGATTATAAAATATAATAGTAATAAAATTTATCATATTTGGATATTTCTTTTTCATGAAAATAGAACAATCATTTCACAATTCGGTAAAAAGTAACAATTGATTTTTATATAATAAATTTCAAAGAGATTCCTATTAAATATTTATAAATATATTAAATGGTATGAAATTTGATAATTTTTGAATAATATATTTTTAAAATAGTAATAACATTGTAACAATAATATGGGAATGTACACAAAAAAATTCCATCAAAAAGGGAAAATATGGTTAGTTTTTTGTGAGTTTTTCAACAATTTTTCATATTAAATAATGTAAAATTTACTAATATATGAAAATTAAAGGAATATCCATATTAGAATAATATAGATTTTTTATTATTGATAAAAAACATATAATTTCACCAAATGGAAATTTATATAATTAAATTATTGAAATGATATGAAAATTTAAAATTTAACCTTACCTCAGTTCTACTTTTCCATCATAAGTTTTAAACCATTATATTAATTAGTTTCAATCCTTTTGAAATACCATTATGAGTGTATCGATGGGAATATATAGAGTAAAATAACATTATTACCAAGGATTTAAAATATTTTACAGTATTTGGGTATAATTTCATCCGAAAAAAAGATCATGTGTTTTGGAGAAGTAACGAGTGTTGGTTTTATTTTCAAATTAAGGTGGGTCGATACAATCAAAATTCTAGAAACATTATTATATAATATATGTCTCAATCATGTCAACTATATCATGATGTATAATATTGAATGATAATTAAACTAGTATATTAATCCCACTATCCATGAAAATTAATGAATATGTTTTGTGATATAATGATAATTATTACTTAGGTTAATGTTTATATTTAAAATTTTAATGATACTCATGGTAAAAATAATTTCCATTAAAACTATTAAATGTTAAAAAAATTAATTTGGAATTATTACATAATATTAATTATTATGATTCCAATTAAGAAAATTGTATTATTAATTAAATTAATATGTGAGGTAGAGAATAAATTTAAAATGTGTGCAAAATACTCAAAGAAAATAGTATTTATAATAATCCATCATTAAGAATATACATAAATATTACCATATTCCATTAAATGTAGAAATTATATGATGTGTGATAAATAATTTAATGGGATATATTATCAAAACATTTTTATTAAATTATTCCACAATATTGAATTGTTAAATTTATTTATACTAAAAAACATTTTAGAAAAAAAATCTGAAAAATCAATTTTTGTACTTTCAAATAATTTTATATTTAGTTATAATCTTCTTAATAACATTTAATTATCTTTCTACCTGTGGAAACAATACATTTTAATAATTTATATTTTCTAATTTGGTACATATTATATATTATCATGTGGATAATTTTATCCTTTGGTAATAATATTTGTATAGTGTATCACTATTCAATTAAAGTCATGGTTTTTGGAAAAGTAAGCTATTAAATATGGAAAACATTTCCAAAATAATAATTCCATTAAATTACGAGTTGTTATACTCCCCCATATAAAAATAGTTTTTACCATTGAATTTTTTTACTGTGTTACAAAAAAAATGAGGAATCATCCACATTATCATATTTCCAGTTTCCCATGTAGCTTTTTCAAATTTATTGTTATTAAAAAAAGCATTTTTTATTTGAGTAGTATAATTTTGGAGAACCTTATCTATTCAAAATAATATCTCTATTATTTGATCCATATAAGATAGATCATTCTCTAGTTGTAATAAATTTGAGTAATGTACATGTGAATGATATTATGTGTGCATCCCTTGATGTTATACATAGAATACATGATAAACATGGAAATGATTTAGTTTAAGAATCAACTAATAGAAAACCCTCATTATACGAGAATGAATTTTTAAAGGATTTATCTACCTATCTCTATGGAATAATTTATTTCTAAACATTATAACTATATATGGAAGAGATATTAATAGTTATACATTGCCAATAACATTTAATTCTAAATATCATAAAAAATATTCTTCATAAATTTTGGTCGATTATATTTTATCTTTATATGACATAGAATAGATATGATCATACCTTATATTTACTCATCAAAAACATGTCACAAATCAATCCATATTCTAATATTATCCTACTACCAAGGATTTTTTAACATTATTTCGTAGAGGTATTTATAAAGATCCATCAGAATGCATGATTGAATTTTGTTATTAAATGAAAACACAACAAGGGAATTTTGATAATCACTACCATCCTTAACATCACAAGAAAATATCCTTAACGAATATTCTAGAGTGTTTATGATCATATTCAAATGACCATCTCTATGAAGATGATATTTTTATTAGAAGATAAAATACATTTTAAATTATTATTGAATACATATCTTGAAATTTTATGTAAATCTCATACCCCATTAAAATACAATGGAATACGGTACTCCAGTAAACACATTCATGTATGTAATTTATATAATGTATAAGTTATAATAGGGAAATATTAACTAATAGAATGAAAATGTGTAGTCATCATATGGTGATCGACTAGAACCCCAATAACATTATGGTCTTTAGGTGTTATAGGGATTAATTCAACAAAATCCATGGGTATATTTTCTAAATTCCATTAATTTATGAGTATTGTTTGTAACATCAAATTTTAATTAATTCTCTCATCATGAACATTTTTAGGAAACATGAAAAGAGATACATACTCTAAAATATATATTCTTATATTTCCCTATGTAATGATATTTTAGATCGTTATATATGTCCTTATTTCCCTAAATAGAAGATAAGGATGATATTTTGATTGATCCAATGGATCCATTAGATAATATGATATTTATTGGACATATAATTTATTCCTGATCCATATCATACCATTTATCTAAACATGGATGGTTTGATGAAATTTTCTAATAGTAAAATATGATATAACCCATTTCATTATTATTTATTGATCTTACATAATTAAATCCACAAATATTGGATCTCAATAAAAACTCATCATGGTAAAACTACCATGGTAATTGTGATTCAGGTCATCATCCAAATATTTTTCCTTACAAAAGCGATATTATTTTGACCAATCAGAATCTTCAATTAAATCTGAACAAATCCAATTTTTCATTTATATAACTATTTTTATGTATATATTTACATTAGTATATTATTAAGAGTATATTTTAAACAAGTTTCACCATACATATAATTCCTCAACCTTTTCGTGTAAATAATTACCAATGTATGCTCTAAATTAAAATTATAGTATTTTTTATCATGAATTTTATACTTCCATAATGAATAATAAATCAATATATAAATTTGGATGATGATACATATCATTCCAATTTTCATTGAATGAATATAGATCATAACCCCTTGAAATATATAGGATAGGTTTTGAATATGTGTGCTAAACCAAATTCCTCTTAACTCTATGAAATTTTAATGACATTCATCTATCCAATAGCAGATTTATATATTCAATGTCAACATTGTTATTGGATTAAATTAATTTGAGAAATATCTCACAATATCTCGATAGAATCTATTCATTACAAGAATAATATAAATTGAAATAAAAATGTTTTGAATAAGAAATAATGTTAAAACTTTTATATTTTGGGGACATAATGATATAAACTAACATTATATTATGTAACCTAGAAAATATAATATCAATATCAAAATTTCATTATTTATTTATATACCGAATACTGTATCCTTCCTTATCTTATTCCCAACAATCCTTTAATGGAAATCATTCTCATAATTAGTAGTAAAATATATATTATTATGATAATAAATGTCTCATATAATCTTTCATGTAAATATCACAACACATCATTCATTTGAAATATAACAAAACTAGGGGAATACATACGACTAAATAGAATCACTATATATTCATAATTACCATACCTCATAAAGATGTAGCTCTCATGAATATCCACATTCCAAAATATTTTTTGATGATCTCTATATAATATAAAATTCTTGTAAAATTTCAAATCAATATGTTTTTGATTAAATAATCATCAATATAAGATAATAGTTACATGTTCCAAAATGGGGTCATGTAAATTTCTCAATAATCGGTGAAATTTTGAAATTAATTTTTTTCATAATATAAATATTAGGTTCACACCATGTTGATTCACATTATAATATAAATACCTTAATAATATTTTATTGGAGTTTCTTATTAAATTCAAATATCTATATGTTTCCCTCGAATTTAGTGTACCAATGAGAATGAGATAAATCTAATGCCCTAATAAAACATTTTGTGAAATAATATTTGTTTCATTGGGAAATAGATAATTATACTAATAAATAATATTCAGATCCATACATTGGAGTTTCACCAAAAACATTTGAAAGATATATTAGATTTAGTAGGATATTAGACACATAAAAACAATGGAATTTCAATTAAATATTCATATTCATCATTAGATTTAAAAAATCACTAGTTGTATGAAAACAAATTATTTTATGGTATGTTTCTCTTAAATTCATTCAATAGTTTATATAGCCTATATTTCATACTGTGTTAGGACTCTTTGAGATAACACATGGTTATTTATACAAGATAGTCAAAACCTTGCCATTAAACATAATTTCACTACTTTTGTTTTTTGTATTTCAAAAAACATAAATACATAGTTAAAATTACGGTGATAATTGCAGTCTGAAAGAATCAACATAAATTTAGATGAATAGTAATATAGCCTTAAAAATAAGAAAATAACCCATATAAATAGTAATGTAGAGTTATGAATAGTAAAATGACACTAATTAATAATAATGTATCGTTATTAATATTAACTTGATGCTTATGAATACTAATGTACCCTTATGAATAGAAAATTGAACATTATAAATAGTATGTACCCTTATGGATATTAATAAGAAGAGTAATTTACCATTATGAAGAGTGAATTCACATATATAAGTAAAAATAATGTTTAAACACCTTATTAATGAGAGTGAATATTATAATATTTATTAATTAAGTTCTGGTATTTTTATGATATATAAATATTGAGATACAAATTTATAATTGATTGATAATTATAATAGACAATTAAATTTCACAAATTTTATTTATGAAATAATATTTTGTTTTCCTATGATTATAAGATTATTTTATGAGACCCAAGTTAATTTTTCAAAGTTTCATAAAAGTAGTTATAATATTTAAATTTTTAATTTATGAGTAAATAATGATTTTAATTAAAAATTAAATTTCTCATATTTCAGAAATTATTTTCTACAAAAGGATTTACTTTCAAGATTCTACGCATAAAAATGGGTCGGATAAATTTTAGAGAATTTAATGAAATAGTTTAATTTTTTTAAAATAGTAAAAAAATACAGTTTCATATAAAATAGTATATTTATCGTGACTTTTTCATAAAATTAATATGATATAAAAAATTATTTAAACATTGTTATAACTAAATAGTTATATTACATGTTTAATATTTTACAGAATTAATTTTGATGTTGAAAATTATAATTTTTCATGATAAGTATAAAAAATCATTTCCAATGTCAATGCAATGCCAGTGCAGCACATACAATGTCAAAATTAGTAATTTATATATAATTGAGTGATAAAACTTATTTTCCGGACTTAATTATAAATTTTTATGTATTATTTATCTCTATTATTTGTAATTTAAAATTATAGTGTTATATAAGATGAGTATTATACAAATATATGGAAAATGATTACATAGGGAATGAAAAGACCAAATAAAAATTTAAGAAGATGTCTTATTATATATAATTGTGAATATGCGTAGTGAATGAATATAGAATTTTTTTTAACCCAAATTTATTTATTTTTATAAGATTAATTTTTTTTAGAAAATTAACTTCGTATTAATTAAAATTAATGATTATGAAATGATGATATAGTGCCTGTTTATGAATTTGAAAATGAAATTAAATGTTTATAATCAAATTATATGAATTTTTAAATGACGCATATTTGGTATTAGAAATATTATATATTTAATATTTGGTTTATCTGTTTTACTAGAATGTCTTCCTTGTGTTAGATGTATGAAATTATTATTTTAGGTATATGCATCCACAAAGAGCATAGATTCATGGTTGTGGTGGGTAATAGGTGAAGTTTCTTATGGGTAGGACATTTTCATTAGTCTATGTTTTTGGAAATAATGGTCATGTCTAGGAGGAATACTGCAAAATGAAATTTGATCGGTTGGCTCGTGGAACAACCATTATCCAACGAAGCTTAATGAATCATGTGAATTGTGGTTTAGGGAAAATAGGTTACAGGGTGGGTGGATCAAATATCATGACCTTATGTATAGGTCTTTCACTGTTTAAATTTTTGGTAAAATGTCTATTTGAGACAACTAAACTGGTTCATTTAAGAATGGGTGTCATTTGGAGGAGTTTGAGGGGTTGGGGTGTGAGTCATGAGGGTTGGTGAAATGTGGAAACCCTGTTTGTAGGACATGGTTAGTAAAAACTGTACACCTAGCCTAGGAAACTATTTTTCATGGGGACCCTCTAAACAGTTGAAAACACATGCCCTCAATACTATTTTTTATACCATACATGTGGTGATCCAACTAAGGACACTTGTTTTCCTCTTGGACAAACGGAACCACACAGATTGTCTATAGTTAAGAAAACTGCCACCAAACCATGTTCCACATAAGAAGTATGTTTATAACATTTCCTACACTACTATATTAATTTTTACCATATTGTTCACCCCATTCAACCACATACAACACGGGGGATGAAAAATCAATTTTCCCTTTTTCTATGGGTACTTCATCGTCAATTCATGATCATTAGTAGTTTTATTTGGTTTAGATAAAAACAATGGGTGAGTCTAACAAACCACTATGACCAATATTTTGGATTTTGGATTGAGTAATATGTCCACTTCTTCCAAATTCCTAAAACATTATCCTTTATTGTATATTGTTTTATGGTTGATTAATGAGTTTTTTAGTTCAAATCGGGGAAGGTGTTCAAGAAAGCATTCATCATTGATCATGAGGTGGGTGGCTATAATCCTTTTCCCATAGTCATGTTTTAAATATAAATGTGATTTTTGTTATTTAAATATGTGACCTATTAGAACCAAGGATGCTCATTGATAATAATGGAGGTTGGGTTGGGTTTGTTGTAAATCCCCACAAGGATGACTACGGAGATTCCAAAGAACAAGGTCATACGATTGAGGATGATATCAGTATCAAAGGTGGCACATTTTCCCAGTATTTGAAAAACATTTGGGCCTAAAAATAGGTAGTTATTCCATTGTACATGGTGAAGGTGTGTGTCATGTGTTGTAGGTGCATGGTAAGTGGTGAAGGTGCATTTTACACAATGGATATGCATGGTACAAAGTGGAGGTAGCATGAATGTTATGAAAATAGGTGTGTGGAACCAAAAACAGTTCACATCAACGGTACGTAAAGAAGGAAGTCGATATGTAAAATGCTGAATGCAGAATAGAAAACGGTTCACAATGATGGTACACATATTAGACATGTGGTATAGAGAATGATGGTGTTTTACAAGATCGATTAATTTCACAAAATAGGTGATGTATATAGTTGAGCTTAGTAGTTTATAGATGGATTTCAGAAAAGTTAAATTTGTCACACATTTAAAATTTCATTAATTTAGATATCCAAAATTGGCTGAGTAATGAGACTATTTAAGGAAAAATAATCCCCTATGTTATGTTATGATATTTGAGATTAATAATTTTGGAAGAAATATGGAGATGTATGAAGTGGTTCATGGAGGAGAAGATGATACATGAAGACACTCATCCATGTAAGGATATCATTCTACAGAAGAGTGTGTGGTTTGTGTAGGAACCTATCACAGTACGCAGTGAAGCCAGGTAGTTTGCGGAGCAAGATGGGTCACAGAGGTGTGACGTACTACGAGTTGTAGTGTGGTAGACATATGGGTTGGATGGTATGCCTAAGAGTTGTATGGTATATAGAGGAGCTGGACGGTACATGAAAATAGCTTTGGTTCATGGAAACAAAATCATTATACAGAACCCCCAAGGAAGCCTGAAAATTCATCAAATCAGTTTACAAAATTAATCTTAACAAAAAACCCTCGTACGGGGAAATAAATATAATCTTTTCATGATTATGTGACTTCAATAGAGAATCCATTTGAAGTTGAGGATGCATGAACTAATTCTAAACCATTGAAGTGACTTTCACATCGATAAAAAAATTGAATATTCTTATAGTGTAGTGAGAAACAGAGAGCTAGTTGATGTAATCTGAGGGAAACAATGTGATATCACTGCATCTAGTAAAGGTAGTGCTCTCGGCATAGAGTGACCTGGGTAAAACCATGTAATCCAATATTCTGAAGATTAGTGGTTTTTGGTAGAACCGACACATTATCAGCATTTGATCCTTGAACGTAGCCCATAGTGGTAAACCAAAGTAAAATTTATGTGTCATTTCATTACGTGTGATTGTTTATTTTCTACACTTCTTTTTCAGAATGGTTTAATATGATATTACCATAGTGGGAATATTAACTTTCAGTTTGGAATATAGAGTTGACACATTGATTTATCCCTCCCCTATTAGGGTGTTCCGGGGTCCTTCAAGTAATATCTGAGGGTATAGGTTGTTGGTGTTGAATATTTCTGTCATGTAGAATCCTGTCAATGTTAGGGGTGTTCCCCTCTTTGATGGAAGTAATTATCAAATATTAAAGAAAATAATATGATATCAATCCTAAGACCACTTGGAATGGTTGTATTATTTGCAACAATGTATAAAAAACTAGTCACTCATCCTATAAGACTATTGAATGACAGGTACAGATCGGAAATTACTTAATGTTGATTCAAAAGCACAAAATGATCTCACTACATCCATTCCTGATTTTATTTATCTAAAGGAAATGAGATTCACATCACCCAGGTCAATGAGGAAAAAATTAGAGAATATTTATTAAGGTGATAGTAAATTGAATGAGGAAAATCTCCATGTTTTACAAAACATGTTTGATGATCTGATGATGCACCATAAAAAAATTAGGACTATTTCTTCAATCAAATTTCTGAAATTGTAGGAGAAATTCATGGACATAGAGAACAGTTCAACTAAATTGATATTGTAATGATAATTTTGAGAATACTTCATCACATATATAAATAAAATCTCTAATATCTTGAAAAATGGATCATTATAAACATTATCTTGATTATATGCTATGTAGCCTAGTGTCATAATAGGTTAGACTCATCATATAAGATACAACTTCTAGGGTAAGAATGAAAATGGCATTCATATATATAGACAAACCAGAAATTTTTGGAGATTGTGTTGATAAATAAGATGAGGAAAAATATTTTCTTTCTATCATTGCTAATAAACTCTAAAAGGGAATAAGGATGTTTGAAGAAAATATACCACTTGGTTGTTTTCGCGGTGGTTGATTGGAGCACATTACCCATTGTTTCCCAAGAAAGTACAATGATAAAGAAAGCGACGATGGAGACATTCAAAAGCCTCATAAAAGGTTCATCAAGAAGTGATACATCAGATCAGGATAGAAATTTCCTCAAAAGTGTAATTTTTTGAAGAAATGGTGATGACAATGAACTCATTGAGGAAGTGGAAGCAGTATTCAAATCGAGGAACCATTCATCAATGATGGATACCATCTAAAATCCATAACAATTGACAAATAGATCTATAAATAATCGTTTGACTACTAATTCCAGTCACATGTTTCCACATAATGATTCTTTTAGTAAGCTTGAGACTAATTGTAAGTGATGCAAAAAGTGGAATGAAATGGTGTATGAGTATTCATAATATATTGATCAGCTGGAGGTTGAAATTGTTCTTCTAGATGAATTAGAGAATTTTCAATCCTCAATAGATTAATGAACTGATGATGTTATGGAACTTAAAATCAGAATTGATTAACATTAATAGGTCTTTAATGACCATACTTTAAGACTGGAGGTGATGTCCATTTTCATTGAGTGACTCGTAGAATAAGTTATTACTCCATGAAGAAAACACAAAAGTGAATATATTTCAAAATAATCAGAGATGAAAATAAAATTTGAAAGGTTCTCAGATGCAGAGATACTAGAGTGAAAAAATGTTTATCTGATGGAGTTGAAAAAATCATGAGTAATCAAAGACCCACAAGAATAGGAAAGAGTGGAATTTGTAGTGATGCAAAAACATCAAATGTTTTAAATAAAGTGATCCTAAATAAAGGCAAGATGAAATTTGATTAGGTTCAAAACACTGTAAAAATTCTGAAAATGAATCCCTCAAATCAAACTGAAAGGAGAAGTGAATATTATCCCCGTGTTTCCAGACATGATAGGTAGTTAAACTATTTTCCATATAAATAACTAATGAAGATAAATAGATATGAGATGAACATTCTTTTTATTATGTTTCTATTTTTTGGATATCTATTCCATTCCATTTCATACTACGAACAAGATAAGAGCTATATAAATATGGATGATTTAGGAGATCAACAAAGTAGAACATATTCCTATCCTAATTATAATATAAGAATTAAATTCTCAGGATATAGTTTTCACTGTTCTAACATTGGATATAATGTAGTTCATTGCAGGAAGTGGTATGACATTACAAATTCATTCAATGTTCAGAAATGAGTCAATACATAACAAAAGACAGTGTTGGTATTTCAAAAACCTATTCTCCTCTATAAGAAGAATTTGAATATGGAGAACCCATGCACACATATTAGTAAATTTAAAGGCCATCAATCATCATACACTCAATCTAATATCTCATGGGAAGAAAGGTGGAAAATTGGAAAATTCAATTGTTCATATGTAGACCTCAATGCTAAAAAGAACAATATCACCATGATTCTTGATAGCGTATTTTAATCCCACGTGACAGGTAATGCAGAACTATTAATTAATGACATGAAAATTGTCGATTGAACAATGAGGTTTGGTAATGATGGTGCTTTGATGATAAAAGGCAGTGGACGTACTAAGATAGCTAATTAAAGCCTTATTGTAACTAAAATCCTATATATGGATGGTCTGCTTCGCAATATTCTTAGTGTGGATCACCTTTTGGCTACATTCTTATTGAGACATTCAATATGAATGAATTTAATATAAGATTAACGTATGTGAATTCTCTCACGAAAGTCTATAGAACATAAGTAAAATTATATCAGGTTGACTACAAAGTGATCATTTTCTACCTAACAGTCACGAGAGGAAAACAAATTATGGAATCAGTTATTGGGGAACAACCTTAAACAATACATGGAAATATATCAATTCTAAACATAGTCATGGATATCCGTAATGCAATGTGTGATCAAGAAAATACATGTGATGTTGGCATGTGAGGGAAGCTAGTCAGCATTTACTACTATAAATAGAAGGAATGAGCATCAAATCTCCATAAACTCATCCACACAGATGTTTGTGGATTAATAAATGTTTTTAGAACAGATGGACTGAGGTATTATTTTCTTTTCATAGACGATTACAGTAGAATGGATAGTGTGATCGTTATACACAAGATGAGACATGTACTTGATTTCATGAAAACCTATAGGCAAATATCTAAGAATTATTTTGGAAAAAAGATCAAAATCCAATGGTCTCATAATGTAGCAGAATATTTGTTCATTGAATGTGATAATTATTTAGTGACACATGGGATACCACATGAGGTCTTAGTTGTGAGACCTCCGTAGAAAAATAGAGTTGTTGAGTGCCAGAATCTATTAGTAAATGACATGTCCAGAACTATGTAGATTTAGAGTCGAATCCCTCAACATTACTAGAAAGTGTAAGTACAAGCCATATTATATATTCAAAATCAAAAAGGGATATATATGGTTGAAACAAAGACATAATATGAACTATGGTATGGATGTAAGCCCTCATTGAAATATTTCCATGTTTTTATAAGAAAATTTTTTAGCTGAAACAAATAATGAAATCAATAGAAATATGCAAGAAATTTAGATGAATGAATACTTCATAGATACTCAATGACTAGAAAATCCTACAGGTGTTTCAATAAGAGGTTGTGATGAATTGTGGAAAGCTGTGATGTAAATACTATTGATGTTAAATAATAAAATAATTCAAGGAATTCTTATCCCGGTGGATAGAATATGAGGAATAATGTTAACATGGACCAAATTATGATAAAGAGGTAGATTAAGGTGTACAAAACTCCCAAGAGTCACATCATGATGTTGAATCTAAAAATGATTCAGAAGAGGATTCCATAGCTGGAGGGTTTTCTATTAAACCCCAAAGGAGAAATCGAAAAGCAGAGATTGATCAGTCGAACATTATTAGGGATCAAAATATAACTACACAGAAATTGAGAATGAGGAATAATGAACAATATGAATTTCTATCAGTTGTGGAACCATCCTCATTTGTATAGGATTCACTAGACGAGTCATGGGTAAAAGCAATTAATTAAGAGTTAGATCATATTGTCAAAACTCATAGATGGGATCCTGTAAGAAGATGAGAAGATCAAAATGTTATTGGTACGATGTGGATTTTGAAGAATTTTTTTGAAAAACATAGAAATGTGATCATAAATAAAGTGTTCTTCATCTATAATAGATATTCAGAAATCCAGAATGTTGATATTGAGGATATGTTTTATCTTGTAGAAAGAATGGAGTCAATCTGGATATTTCTATTCATGGAAATCCAAAGATGTTATAAATTGTATCAAGTGGACGTCATGTAAACATTAATTAATGGAGTATTGGAAGAAGAAGTCTACATTTAAAGCCCCTGTAGGTTTCATTCATAGAAATGATGAATTGAAATTTTGAAAATAATTTAAGACTCGTTATTTTATAAAATATGTGCCATATGTGTGGTACTTTCTGTTGGATTCATATTTTAGAATGCATGAGTTTAAATTGGGAGGATTAGGTCACAATATATATATAATGAACTCCCAATAGGATCATTTTAGGCTATTGGAATACGAGGATGATATTATTTTTGGTGGAAGAAAACATGGATCAATGGATGATTCTTGGAATGACATGATATCATAATTTGAAATGTCCATGATTGGAGAAGTCACTTACTTTTTAGGGTTGCATGTTCTTTAGAAGATGGATTAAAATTAATTTTTCATGAAATGTATACATGATTTCTACTGAGGAAAATCAATATGCACGATTACTTACCAATATTGACTCTCATTTCTGTTGGATCAAAGATTAGATAGCATGAGGAAGAGACATCTTTGGGTCCCACTATGTACAGAAAAATCATTGGAAGCCTATTGTACCTGAAAAAAACAACAACCATATATTTTCATTGAAACTTTCCATGTGGACCCCTTTTAGAGAAATCCGAAGGATGAACATATCACATCAGTGAAAAGAATCATTAGTTACATTCATTGTTGATGTAATTATTGGATATATATTTCTGCAGGAAGAGATTGGGAATTATCATAATTTTCTAATGCTTACTGGGCTGGAGATGTAGTAGACAAGAAGTCTACTAGTGGTGGATAATTTTTTATTAGGGAGAAATTTGTGGGATAGTTAAGAATGAAATAGGAATGTACATCACCTTGTACTGCTGAAGATGAATGTATATCTTCTTGAAAGTAATGGACTCAGTTACATTGGATGAAGCAACAATAGAGTGACATAACTGATGTGATGAAACAACTAATGGTGATCTTCTCTGATAACAATAGCACAATTGATCTTAAGAATAATCCTATTAATTATTCTTGTATGAAAGATATTGACATTAGATATCACTTCATAAAGGAAAAATTTGAACAAGTCATTATCAAAATGGACCATGTGGGAACTGATGAGAAAGTGGTTGACATTATGACCAAGCCATTGTCAGTAGCTTTGTTTGAGAAACATCTGTTCAACCTTGGTGTTCAGCCACCTCATAGTGCAAAATGAGGTTTTGAGTTCCCGTCTCCATAGTTATTTTAGCTAGGCAAGTATGTTTGGGGATGTGTATCATGTTTATGGGGGAGATACAATCCAGGGGGAGTATGTTCTATGCTCTACCATGTTATAATACCAGTCTCTATGTTTATTTACAATTGGGGGGAGTGGATAAATTAAATGGAGTGTGATTTCTTGTTTTTCTGGATACTGGAAACATACAGAACAACCATAATGAATGTTTAGAAATGAAAATAATGAGAACTCAATTCTTGACCTCATTGTTTTTTTCTACAATGAGTATTGTTCCCATATACTTAGAGTGATAGAAAATTTGTTTCATTAATATTCAGGTCTTGATCATGGATGGAACATTAGTGAATCTATCTAGAGATTACCAACAAACCCAAAGTGGGGGACGTTTGTATCCAAGGATGCCTACTAGTAATAATGCAGGTTTGTTTTTGACTATTATCAATCTGCACACATATGATAAGGGAGTTTCCAAGTAATGAGATCATATTATTGAGTATGAAATCAATATTTTTGTTGGTGAAGTTACCCAGTTTTTTCCAATTTTTTGGCCCAAAAAATCTGGTATTTTCCAAGAGTACATGATAAATATTCATAGTATGCGGTGCAGGTGTGCGGTATACAGTTTAGGTGCTCGGTACGCGGTGAAGGCATGGGTTACACGGTGGGGACGTACAATATGTAGTGGAGACAATGGGAATGGTATGAAAAGTGTTGAGTGGAACCAAAAATATTTCACAGCAAAGTTACGCATTTAGGGAATTTGGTATGTGGAATACTGAATGAAGATATGTAAATGGTTCGCCACCACGGTACACGGTGAAGACATGCACTATGCAAAATGTGGACATTTGGTAGGATTTTTGTGGTTCTCAATATAGGATATGTTTATGGTGGACCCAAGAACTATGAAGGTGGATTTCAATACTATTAAATCTTTCCCACATTGAATTTTTTTGTAAATCTGATTATCAAATCTTGTAGAATTATGATCATATTTTGGGAATAGTAATCCACTTGTTAAGTGACGAGGTTGGAGATTAAAATTTTGAGAAGAAATATAGAGATGACCAAAGTGGTTTATGGAAGAGAAGACGTTATATAGTGAGACTCATCCGCATAAGGAAAACATTCCATAGAATACTATGGGGTTCATGCAGGATGCTCTGGCAGTACGTGGTGGAGCAAGGTAGCATGCGGAGCAAGACAATACATGGTGGTGTGAAGTACTAAGAGGAGTAGATCAGAACGCGGACCACAGCTGTAGATAGAGGAGATTAACATTCTGCGGAGGAGTTGGATGGTATGAAGAAGACATGGACAATATGCAAAAATAGGTGTGGTACATGGAAATATTAGTAGTACATGGAAAACTAATGGAAGCCTGAAATTGGAGAAATCCGTTTGAGAATTTAATCTTCATATCATAACAGTGTATGGGGAAATAAATTTCACTTCTGTGTGATTATTTGACTTCCACAAAGATTCCATTTAAATTTGAGGCTACATAATATATTGATAAACCATTGAAATGACCTGAAGTCGATAATCTATGTGAAGATTCTTAAAATGTATTGAGAAATGGAGAGTTAGTGAAAGTGATCCGAGGGACGTAGTCTGTTATCCCTGATCCTTGTAAACGTAATGAACATAGCACAATGTGAGTGATGTAAAACCTTGTAATACACAACTTGTGATTATTAGATTTTTTTGTATGACTGAATAATGGTTTTTGTATGCTTCTTGGACATATCCATTAGTGGTGAACCAAGTAAAAATGATGTGTCATTACTTCTCATGTGATTGATTATTTTCTGCACTTCCTCTTCAGACAGTTTTAATAGGTTCCTACCAATGTGGGAACAAGATCCTTCAATTTGGAAGAAATGTTTGACAAACAGATTCAACCACCCCTCTCAGTGTGTTCTGTGGTCCTTCATTATGTTTTTTCATTATTAATTTTTTAGGTAAAGTGATTTGGGATTCATATTGGGGTGTGAAACCCTTCACAGAACCCACTGGAACCATTGGTGAGTGGGGCCAAACCTAGGGCCAGCCATGGGGTATGGTGTACCCTTTTAAATGGTTGATGAAATTGTTAATCATTTAAATATTTGAATCGTGATATTGAATTTTTAGTAAAAATGCAATTAGGTGTGGGGTTGTGGTTAATGGGTTAATTTAATGAATTATCTACTGGGTATTTTGAACAACTATGAGGTTTTGAAAATATTTAGTGTTGTGTCTTGGGGAACTGACCCGATTTGAGATTTATTGAATGAAAATAATTTTTTAATGTGATTAATGTTTATAATGAACATGTTTACCTTAATGTGAACAAAAATGGTGTTTTAATAAGATATTTAATATTAAATTTGATTGTGCGAAATGTTATCATTTCTGAAAATGGATTATTTATTTTCTTGGTTTCATAAAATGGAATTGAAATCATTGGGAATGTTTTAGTATTCATGGATGAAGACTAGTGTTTTGAAGAGTGCAATCAAGATGATTTAAAATTAATATTTTAAATTTTTTATACCATGATGTGGTTTTAATTTTTTTTTGACTATTTTCTTTGAAATTGAATATGTTCTCTAGTGGGATATGAAAAAAAAATTTAAATTTTCATAAATGGTGAGTGAAATATTAACTGATAAAATTATGTTTATATTTTTTAAAATTGTATATGTAGTCAATTGTTCAAAGAATTATAGGCACATGGATTCACAATATTGGGGTATTAGATTCATGGATCTAGACCCATGAGCCAGGTTACACGATGGATCTGAACCCCACCTGTTAATGATAACGTTTGGGAAGGAGATTGAGTCCTTATGCCCCTATGATTTTCATTTTATGAGACTTACAAGACTGAGTCTCCAAGTTATGGGTGATGAAATTATTTATGAATGGTTTATTCATAGAGATATGGAGATGTTTAACTATTCCATTATGAATAAATTTTTTTGGCATAGGTCGTAGAGTACATGATGTAAATTCCAAACCCATGGAACACAGAAAAATGGTTAATTATTAACTATTAAAAGATAACCATGTTCCATGAAAATATTTGGTTGAATGTTTAATTGTTAAAGATAAAACATTTTCTTTATTTACATGTTTTTATTGTATTTTTTTCCAACATACATTGTTGTACAGACAGGTCACAATATTATAATCCATTGTTAGTGGCCGAAAGCATTGTAATGAAACCATGAATGTTCCTCCCAGAAACATAGGTTCCTAAACAGATGCTACATTTTTTCGAAAATAAAATCATGATAGGTATATTGCTTTAGTTTTCAATGGGTTTTCGGCTTGGAACATGAGATGTTAAGATTTGGATGGTATATAGGTCAGTGTTTGTGATCATTTATTGTTTTTTATGTGAGCCAATTTATTTGTAAGTCTGACTGACATGTAGTATATTCACATATTATAAACATGTGTGATATCTATTTACATGATCATGTTTATCGTTTGTTTTTCCATTTCCATGTGTGTGCTAGTTATCATATCTATTGATATTACTTCTACATTTTCATTACTATAATAAGTGGTTATTTTCTACTAAATGTATTTCATAGACCCAAATGTCTATTTGGTACCATGTGGCGTACATGGAAGACTGCCTAAGTGTATTTGACTACCCATCTTCGGGCACCGAATATAGTGGCCACCAGGTCAGGAATGATACTATGATGATGAGAATATGTGTTTGGTCTATATTTATTAATAGATGTCATTTATTTTTAATTTTTATAAACATTTAAAAATGAATTATTTGAAAAAAAATTTCAAGATACCTTTTAAACCACCATAAATAAGGACACAGGTAGTGAAGGTGATATTTTATATAACATTTAATGTATATATGAAACATTATAAAAACATCTTTGAATATAATGGACTATAAAAATATAGTTTCTAAAAAAATATTAGGTATGCTTCTGATAAAAAAATTTCAATGAAAATTTTAATCACTAAAAATTAGAAAAATATACAATAACCATAGAATCTAGTGGATACCTATATGAAAAGAAATATAAATGGCCTTTTGAAGATAAAAAATATAAATACACTAAGAATAAACTTATTATAACTAATAACCATATCACATGTCTTGTATTTCATCACATTCATTCTATCATATGATTTCTTCATTATCATCAATTGATATGACCCTTAAGGACACTAGAATTGATTTTTTTGGCAACACTAACACCTTATGGTTGTTGATAATGTTATTATGATATTATTTTCTAGATATTGGTAGAGATAAACAGGTCTTGTTGTGTGGTGAAGATATGAGATGATTGTCCCTTTTATAAATGTTCGAGTATGAATATTTGTTAATAAATGAATGGGTATTGTGAATTATGTGTCCTAATCAAGTCAAATAGAACCAAAATTCGAAATATTCATTCATGAGATTGATAATTTCAAAATACTATCATGTAAAAAAAATTTAAAAATTGGTATTTCCAACCTTATCTATTTTGTAAACTAATATTTTATATTTCAAAATCCATATTGTGGTAATATGATTTCATCGATGGTAACTGGTCATTATGTCCATAAATAAATTTTTCATTATTAATTACTGAAAAATATGATAATAAGAAAATAATGAATATATTTTAAAATATTAAACTTATTTGAGAAGGAGAAATTTATTTTACAATAACATCATAAAACACTATGAAAAAAGTTTTCAAGAAATATGGATTTTTAAACATAAAAAATAATATAGATTAATTTCAATCTAAAATGCATTATATGAGTGTTATAATCATTTATTAAACATACTTTTTAAATAAATTGAATCATTTGTTTATTGTGATTTTCTAAAATTTTATGATTAAAACACAATACAAAAAATATATTCTTTTTTTCTAATTAATATTCGTTACTTTTAAAAGTATTTATTTTAATTTCTAATCAATTTATTACTAAAAAATTATTTTTATCGATATTTCAATAATAATTATTTATATTTTTTTTCTTATTCATACACTCCATTCAAAATACATGGAATTAATTATTACATTTATTAATAATATTTCAATAGTATATCTTTTCTTTTTTAAAATAGTTATTTAACACAATAAATTTTAAATGACATTAAACCTATTTAAAATATAAAATTTCATAAATTTTATATTTTCTACTTTTATCAAGAAAAATTGAATTTTTTTTAATATTTATTATCATTGAATAATATTAGTCTTTTTTAAAAAGTATTTTGTTTTAATATGTAGGGAATTTTAATCATTCGTATGGCACAAAATTAATGAGATAAAATCATAATTCCTTTTATTTTACTGAAATAATCATTTAATTTTCTAAAATCTATAACTATGTTTGTTCTCATATTTCATATTTTCCAGCAAACATAGATTTAAAAATGGACCAAATTTCCTTATCTTGTGTTGTAAAAAAATTTGTTATTTCAACACAAAATTTTCACCCATAAAAATTTTATACATTTATTAATATTTTATTCATTAACATAAAAAATAAATCTAATGGAATCCGATGTAACACCCTAAGCTTCCACGGTACGATTCTTGTTGAATAATACAGTAGCGTGTGTTGCACATAATTTTGAGTTCTAACACACACCACAACCAATCAAAGTAGCCGTTATGAATAGTAATACGCAATTTTTGAAATTTTAGAAATTTTATCTCTCAAAATGTACTTCATTTTTGGATTCGGAATATCAAAATTTTCCTAGGGTGAAATTTTGTTACTTTTCAGATAACTTTTATATTTTTATGAATAGTTAAAATTACTATATTTTAATTTGAAACCACTTTTTCAAACAAAATAATTAGTAGTAATAAATTATGAATTTGAGTGGATTTAAAGAATATTTAGAATATTTTTTTACCATTTAATATAATTTTGTTCATTGGACATAATTTTACAATTAAACCGGACATAAATAAGTGTCAATCTTTTGATGGTTATTATCTCTTAAAAACACGCTTTTTGTTTTTCAATGGGAATTATTTTTAAATTATCTTCTCCCACTTCTGTGTTTTGAATATAGAAAAATGGATTCAATATTTGGAATCAGGATGTCCAAATTGTTTAAATAGGTAATTTTTATTTTTAGATATTTTGAATAATTACTTCGGTAAATATTTTATTTACCATGGTTAAAGGGTAAATCCGATAAATAAGGGTAAAATATAATATTATGATAATAATAAATTACACTAAACTATGTCCTAAACATATTGGTTGATACATTTCCAACCATGTTCATCTTTGGTCTATTTTGGGACCACATGTAACCACTTGTAAGTGATAAAGACACTTTATATAAATTAAGTTAAAAAAAATACAAAAATGACAAAAGCATATATATTTTTGAAAAACTAATTTTACATGGGGTTATATATATTGGATTTTCGACTATAAATTTTCATTAAAAAGATAAATAGATTTCCTACATTATGGTATTTTATTTTAAATTTTTAGGCATTTAATAAATAATATTATTTATGACACAATAATGAAGAATTATTTTCCTTATTAATGAACGAATCAAATGATTGGTATTATAAATGTTAAAAATATATATTTTTTGTATGTTTTGATGACATAAATTAATTTTTTTTTTGTTAATATGACATTATAGGATTTCATAAATGAATTTGGTTTGAATTAATAATGTTTTTTCAGACATTAACAAAAGTCAATTATTGAATAGTGTCAAAATTGACATAAATGATTTTTTAAAACAAATATTATATTATTAATTGATATTCTATTCCTTGAAATATAAGGCTCATCCAAAGGACTTATATCATGATAGGTGTATCATTAGTGGACCACATAGGGTTTACATGGATTTATATATTATGTTTATTAACTATATAATATAAAAATACTAAGTGACATGGTAAAAGTTAGACTAATTAACTAAGAGTTAAAACTAAATGATTTGTTAATATAATTACCCAAACCTGTCTAAATTCTATTGATTGAAATTATATAGACCCATACCCACCTTATTCTTTTAATAATCCACTTTGGATCAATTAGAAACCGAATATGAATTTATTATAAAATAATATTTCTAGCTTTTCCAAAGGTGCCCCTCACCCCTCTTATAAAAGGACACTCCCCCTTCTCACTAATTCAAATATTCAAAGGCTTTTTTCTCGGCCAAAAACTGCCCAAATACTCTCTCAAATTCCCTAAATTAATCCTAGAGGCCTTATTTTGAGGTTATTATAATCATGGTATAACCATATTCAGTATTTTATCAATTATTTGAATGACATGTCACCATACGAGCGTACATACGGCTTACCGTCTCTACGTCGTGGTGTAATTGTTGTTCAAAACATTATTATTTGGATGGGTATAATAAGGATGTGTAATTCATGTAAATAATAAATATAACATGATAATGGTTCTGTATATATGATATACCATCCAATTTTATTTTATGTTAATATCAAAAGAATGATATTGTCGCTCGGGCATACGTATGGACTACAGTCTCCATGAACAGGATGAGATTCATTACCCATCGTATCCATTTGAGAGTAATTCTCATTTGATGATTAAAAATAATTTTTAAGGACTCGATTTCATTATGTATATGAATAAGATATAAAATATCCATAATAAAAACGACTTATGTAACAAAAAATATAAGTTAACACCTGAAACAACGATAATACTAACATATTATTAACAAAGAAATGTTATAATATCATATATGATATCATATTAATATATAAGATTCATGTATAATTTAATAACAATTATTTCACCATTATACAGAAGGTTATCCTACCCCCAACCAAGGAAATGTACAAGGTAAGAGTTTATTTTACAATCACATCATTATCTGACGTTGTTTATACGTAAATATCTACATGGACCTCTTTATCATCCACATCCATGTTTCTTAAAAATGTATTTCAAAACATTATTACTATTTTACAGAATATGGGTTAAAGTAATTTATAACCTTGTTTTACTTTTTATAAGTAGTTTATAATAGAATATATCTATCATTTTCCAAACAAGTTTCTTTTTAACCTTTTCGATAGAATTAAGGTAAGAATGGATTTTTTAACATATACGGCGGGTGCGGCTATTTTCCACCATTATAAAATCTTAGAAGAATCCCTTACAATCTTATAAGAAAACTTTTAATGTAAAAGTTATATTTTATAGTTATGTGACTTTTAAATGATTTCAAAGAAAGAGATATTTCGCTCAATTAGTTTTGATTTCATTTTTGTCAACATCCTTTGATGGATTTTAAGCTTATTTGAAGTTTATTTATTATGACACAAAACTTCCATATTGTATTGATGGTTTTCTGATATGTTTGATAGTGGATGTGTTATTTTTATTCTATTCATGGTTTACGGAAAATTATTGACATTTCGTATGCTAGTTTTAATATGAATGTTTGTGTATTTTAAACCTGTTCGTATGAGGAATGCATTGGAAATAATATGTGATGGGTGGATCCCGCTATAGATCTTAAATGCATTGGATAGTCTCATGAGACAGACTAGTGTCTAGGCACAAGGCCTTGAAAAAATCTTATTTTTAGTCTCGGCACGGGGCCTTGACTACGTGGTTATAATAGTCTGGCATTATGCATTCCATTATTATGAAAGTGGTTATTGATATTGCATGAGATTATTTGATTAGTAGAATATCCATGTAAATTAGTAAAAGACATTATTTAATTTTATTTTTTCCATATTATACTGATTTTCATGTTTAAAAGGCTTTTGTTTTAGTTATACATTGCCTTAAATTTTTATGTTTATTTATGAATGTTTTCGCATTTTTTATCCTTACTGGGCATTTGAGCTCACCCCTTTCTATGTTATATTTTTCCCAGGATGTGAAGAAGTATTTTATGAATGACCTGCAGGGATAGTATAAGGGGATATTAGTGTGGAGACACGATGTTGTTGATGTCTTTACTTTATGATGTTATGTAAACTTTATTAATGTATCTAGTGTTTCCAAGGCCACTAAACTAATCGGTCTTTCGAGATTTGATCTTTTGTTATCATTCCAATGTTATGTAATAATGCACTAAATCTGGCTAACTAGTGTCGGGGCATTACAATTGGTATCAGAGTATGTTTAGTAAAAAACCTGGAAGATAGATTTAGATAAACTCTGATTAGAGCACATAGAGCTAAGATGGACTTTGAGGATTAGTAAAGAAGAACTTCCTATAATTTTGGTATTGTAGGAATTATGTGAGTTTTCTGAGAAATACATCTCTGTATGGATACGAGTAGGTAGAGGCAGCTCTAGAACAAATGTATCTAGTGGTAAAACAAAAAAACACCTCTTTGTGAAAGACTCCAACAGTAACTGCTGCACGACAATGGGCCTTACTACACTCTTGGTTACGACACTCCTGGGGTATATGTTTAGGATAATTCTCATTTTATTTACAAAACATTATGAAGTGTTTATGAGTATATACTTCTTCAATGAAAATATTTTTATGATTTTGGATTATATCTATAAATTTTTCAATTTATGTTAATTATTTTATAAGTATTGAATTGTGTATTTTGATTCATAAACTGATCTAGTTTATGCCATTGTTTAGAAATGGTGCCTAGTGGAAGAAATGGAAACCATATCAATGCACGCACTATATGTAGGTATTTCCCACCTGCTCAAGATAATTATAGTGGAGCTAGTGATATAACTGGTGCTGATCACCTTATCACTATACTGGGAAAACTCACTCAGGTTATGAGTAATAACCTTACATGTATGGAGCACCCTGGTCCACTGCATGGAGGATAAATGATAGAACTATTCATAAGTCTAGAACCACCAACATTAAATGGGAGTACAAATCCATTAGTATCTGAGAAATGTATAAGTTCCCTAGATAAAATATTTCAGGCATTGGGAGTAGTGAAAAGGAAAAAGTTTTTTGGTAGTTTATCGCCTCAGTGGAGATGCTGATCAGTGGTGGTCATTGATTCAAAACACGATGGAAGATAATGAAGTATCAAATATGTAATGGACTGAGTTCAAAGAGATTTTATTAGAAAAATACATTCCTTGTGACCATAGAGCATATATAGAAAGGAAATTTCTGAGTCTGAGACAAAATGAGGATGAGAATGTCACAATGTATGAGGATAACATTACAAGGATAGAATGGTATTCTAGATATTATATACGTAACCCAAGAATTAATATTGATCATTTATTTGATGGTTTAAAACCATTTGTTCATCGAGCATTAGTGTCACAATCCTTCTCTTCGTACAAAGATATTGTCTCATGTGCTATAAGACAGAAAAAGAATTCTCTATGTATTATGACTTTAAAGAAAAGAAAGAGAAGAAGATATATGTTGATCACTATGGGAATATAAACAAGGGGAAGAAAGGAAAAGTTGAATATCCATCCTGTAGTAAATGTGGGATGAAACACCCTAGTACTTTCTTGAAGGGAATGGGAGTCTATTACATGTGTGGTGAAAAAGGTCACCATGCTCGTGATTTCAAGGGGAAGAAAGATGCTACCGATGTTTAATGCTACAACTGCTGATAGATGGGACATTATCCAAATGAATGTCCTATGTGATAGGGGAACTTATCTCATAAATGGCCATGCGATCAAGGCCAAGCTTATGATATCACTACTACTGAGGTAGAAGCTCTGAAATACATGGTAGCATGTAATGTAATGGTTTCCTCATGTTTAGAAAATGACTTATTTGATTATGGATCATCGTATTGTTTCATATCATCACATTTTTCTAACAAAATTAGATATTTCCAATTTTATTTAACAAAGGAGTTGTCAGTTAAAACTCCTAAGGGATGTATCATTGGAACAATGTTTTTTGAATTAGTCCCCATTAGACACATAAATGTTCATTATCCACTGAACTCATCATCATAACTATGTTTGAGTTTGATATAATCCTTAGTATGGATTGGATTTTGGACCATGAAGCAATGATTTATTGTAAGAAGAAGGAGGTTACAAATTTTTATGATGATGATATAGAACACCTTATCTCCAGAGAAGAATTGTCACCACCTAATTCTTATCTAGATCCACCCCTAGTATCTCAACAAAATTCAATTATTGAGGAGGAGGTGAATGAAATGACTGTGGGTGAGGAAAGGAATGTTCAAATAGAGGATGTACATATTGTGAAAGAATATGTAAATGTGTTTCCAGATGAATTACCTGGACATCCACCAGAATGACAAGTTGAGTTTTTCATTGATTTAATTCTTGGTTCAAGTTCTATATCGATGACCCCTTATTGAATGGACACTGTAGAATTAGTGGAACTAAAGAAACATCTAGAGGAATTGAGTAATTAGAGATTTATTCTCCCTACTATTTCTCCTTGGGGAGACCCTGTTCATTTTTTTAAAAATAAATATGGATATATGAGGTTATGTATCAACTATAGGGAGATTAATACTATAACAATAAAGAACAAATATCATCAACCTCACATTGATGACTTATTTGAACAAATACATGGATCTCAATACTTTTCAAAGATTGACCTTCGGTCTCGATACCATCAGTTGTGTGTGATGAAGGAAGACATTCAGAAGACAAAATTTCGAACCAGGTACGGTCATTACGAGTTTACACTAATGCCTTTTGGGCTGACTAATGCACCTTCTATATTCATTGATCTAATGAATTTATTTTTCAATTAATATCTAGATGACTTTTTGGTGGTATTTATTTATGATATCTTGGTATACTCAAAAATCAATTAAGATCATGAAAATCAATTGCGCATTATCCTGAAGACACTGAGAAGACATGAATTATATGGGATGTTTAGTAAATGTGAATTCTGGATTCATGATATTTCTTTTCTTGGCCATATTTTCTTTAAATATGGAATATCAGTGGATCTTTCTAAGACCAAGGCAATCCAAGAATGGCCTGAACTGATGAGTATAACTGAGGTATACAGTTTTATTGGTTTAGCATGTTATTACCGATGGTTCATCCATAATTTTTCCCGGTTGGATAACCCATTAACAAAGCTCAGAGGTAAAGGGGTTAATTTTTTTTTACAAAAGAGTGTTATAATGTTTCTAATAACTGAAGAGAGGATTATTCAATTCTCTTATATTGAATCTACAATCGTTAAATGATGGGTTCATTATTTATAGTGATGCATCAATGAAAGGACTTGATTGTGTCCTTATGCAAAATTATAGGGTTATTGCCTATGCATCACGACAGTTGAAAATTCATGAGAAAAACTATCCTACTCATGATCCCATGTTAGCATCTATGATATTTTCTTGAAAGATATAGAGACACTACCTCTATGGTGAAAAATTTGAGATTTATTCTGATCACAAGAGTTTGATGTATATTTTCTCACAAAAGAACTCAACATGAGGCAAAGAAGATGTCTTGAATTACTCAAGGATTAGGATTGCACGATACACTACCACCTGATGAAGGAAAACAAGGTGGCAGATTCTTTGAGAATAAAAGATCATGGAGTTTTGAACAATTTGAGAATTGAAAGGGATCCAATTTTTATGGATCTGGGGAAGATGGACATGGGAATAACCATGGAAGGTGAAACATCAATGATTTTTAAAATGGTTACCAAACCATATTTATTAGAATGTATTAAGAGTTCTCATACCAATGATGAAGAATTTTGGATGATTATTAAAGCTTTGAATGATGGGAGATTGTGAGACTTTGTGTATAAAGATGGAATTTTTAAATTTGGGGAGAGACTTTGTGGTCTCGATATACCTGATCTAAAAAGGGAATTGCTGGATGATGATCATATTTACGATTTCCCTGTGCACCATGGGAGCACCAAAATAAATAGATATTTGAAGGAACACTTTTGGTGGGACAACATGAAGAGGGATATTTCCGATTATGTGTTAAATGTATGGTTTTTCAATAACTGAAAGCTGAAAGGAAACATCCTGGTGAAGTATTGCAACCTCTTCCCATTCTTGAGTGGAAATGAGATAATATTACGATGGACTTCGTCATGGGTCTTCCAAAGACTCCTACAAGGAACGATGCAATATGGGTCATTGTTGTTCATCTTACCAAGTTAGAACATTTTCTTTCTATAAGAGAAGATTTACCACTCGAACGTCTAGCAAGACTATATATTATGATGTTTTGAGACTTCATCGAGTACCCCTATTGATTATTTCTGATCCTGATCCCCATTTTACATCAAGATTCTAGAAAAGTCTTTAGAAATCCCTTGATAATGAACATCATTTGAGCACTGCCTACCACCATAAAATAGATGGACAATCAGAATGGACTATTAAATCCTTAGAAGACATGTTGAGATCATGCTCACATGACTTTCATGGTATGTGGGATCAATATTTACATCTGGTAGAATTTTTCTATAACAATAGTTTACATTCGAGTATTCAAATGGCACCATATGTAGCGTTATAAGGAATGAGATGTATCACACCAACCTCATGGTATGACGTTGGTGAAAGAAAACTTGTAGGTCCAGAACGGGAGGAGGAAATTATGGAGAAGGTGAAGGTAATCCAAAACCACATCAAAGCAGCTCAAAGTAGGCATAGGAGCTATGCTGAAAACCGAAGGAAGGATTTGAAATTTAAGGTAAGATATCATGTTTTCTTGAAGGTATATACATGGAAGGGAGTTATACTTTTCAGCAAGAAAGTTAAATTGTGTCCCAGGTACATAGGACCTTTCAAAATTCTAGAACTAATTGGGGTTGTAGCTTACCGTTTTCCAATGTCGCCAAGTCTCTCAAAGATCACGATGTGTTCCACATACCACTGTTGAGAAAATACATGCATGACCCAACGCATGTACTAAATTATGAAAAATTAGAACTATAACTCGATCTGTCTTATTGTAAAGAGCCCATTAGGATTCTTGATACAAGATAGAATGTGTTGAGAAACCGTACGACTCGTCTGGTAAATGTTCTATGGAGGGACCATAAGATGGAAGAGGAAACGTGGTAACCCGAGGAACATATGATGGTGAACCACCCACGTCTTTTCATGCGGTAGTATTCTAGAAATTTTGATGAAGAAATTATTTGAAGGATGGGAGAATGTGACACCCAATGCTTTGATGGTACGATTCTCTTTGAATAATACAGTAGCGTGTGTTGTATATAACTTCGAGTTCTATCACACACCACAACCAATCAAAGTAGCCATTATGAATAGTAATAACGACTTTTTAAAATTTTATAAATTTTATCTCTCAAAATGGACTTCATTTTTGGATTTGGAATATCGAAATTAGACTTGGGTAAAATTTTTGTACTTTTCGCAAAACCTTTATATTTTGATGAATAGTGAAAATTATTAAATATTAATTAAATACAACTTTTTTAATCTAAATAATTAATAGGGTGAATTTTTAATATGAGTGGTTTTAAAGTATATATAGAATATATTTTTACCATTTAATACAATGTTGTTCTTTGGACAGAATTTTAGAATTAAACAGGACATAAACAAGTGTCAATCTTTTGACAGATATTATCTCTTAAAAACACGTTTTTTGTTTTAACAACGAGAATTAATTTTAAATTAATTTCTCCCAATTATGTGTTTTGAATATATAAAAATGGATTCCATATTTGGAATCAGGATATCCAAATTGTGTAAATAGGTAACATCTATTTTTATACATTTTGAATAATTACTTCGGTATATATTTTCTTTACCATGATTAAATGTTAAATCCAGTAAATAAGGGTAAAAAATAATATTATAATAATAATAAATTACCATAAAACGTGTGATAACCTTATTTGATGACATATTTCCTACCATGTCCATCTTTGGGTCGATTTTGGGACCCAATGGATCCACTTGTAAGTGATCAGGACATTTTATATTAATTAAGTTAAAATAAATAAAAAAATGACAAAAGCATATATCTTTTAGAAAAACAATTGTTACATAGGGTTATATATTTTGGATTTTCGACTACAAAAATTAATTAGAAATATAAAATTATTTCCTACTTAATGGTATTTTATTTATAATTTTTGCGCAATTAATAATTAATATTATTTATTACACAACAATGATGAAGTATTTCTCTTATTAATGAATGAATCGAATAATTGTTATTATAAATGTTAAAATAAATATAACATGAAATTTTTGATGACATACATGAATTTTATTCGTCAATATGACATTATAATATTGTTTAAATAATTTTTTTTCTATTTAATAAAGTTCTTACGACTTCAACAAAAATCAATTATTGAATAGTGTCAAAATTGACATAAATGAGTTTTTTTTAAAAATGTTATATTATTAATTGATATTCTATTCGTAAAAATATATGGTTTGGAAAAAGGACTTATATCATGATAGGTGTATCATTAGTGGACCACATAGGAATCTCTTGGATTATATAGTGTGTTTATTAACTATATAATATAAAAATACAAAGTTACATAGTAAATGTTAAACTAATTAACTAAGAGTTAAAACTAAAAGATAAGTTTAATATAATTACCCAAACATGTCTATATTCTATTGGATGAAAGTATTTCGACCCATCCCCAACATACACTTTTAGTAATCCACTATGGATCCATTAGAAACCGAATATGAATTTATTATAAAATAATATTTCTAGCTTTTCCAAAGGTGCCCCTCACCCCTCTTATAAAAGGGCACCACCCTACACACTAATTCACAAATTCGAAGACTTTTGGCTCGACCAAACCCAGTCCAAATACTCTATCAACTTCTATCACATCAACATTAAGGCCATATTTTGATCATGAAGCCATCCTATGGATCCATTTTGATCAAATCAAAAGGAAGAACCTGAAGAAGAGGTAATGTTTTCACCACCCTCTTTCATGTTCCTTTATTCTTCCACTTCTTCATTATTTATTATTCCCATTATAAAATAATAACTCAAGTATATTATATATACTGTGATGTTATTATAAACATGGTACAACCATATTCAGTATTCTATCCATCCTTTGAATGAAATGTCACCATACGTGTGTACGTACAGCTTACCGTCTCCACGTCATGGTGTAATTGTTATTCAAAACATAAATATTTGAATGAGTATAATAATTATGTTTAATTCATGAAAATAATAAATATAACATGATAATTATTCTTTATATATTATATACCATCCAATTATATATTATTTCAATAACAAAAGAATTATATTATTGCTCGTGCGTACGTACGGACTACCGTCTCTACCAATGCGATGAGATTCATTCTCCATCATATCCATTCAAGAATAATTCTCATTTGACGATTAAAAATAATTTTTAAGGACTTTATATCATTCGGGATATGAATAAGATACAACATATACATAAAAAATATGACTTATGTAACAAATCATATAAGTTAACACCCAAACGATGGTAATACTAAGAAATTATTAAAAAAGAAATGTTATAATATCATATATGATATCATATTAATGTATATGATACTTTTATAATTTAATAACAATTATTTCACCATTATACAGGATGTTAACCTACCACCAACCAAGAAAAATTACAATGTAAGGGTTTATTTCAAGATTTCTTCATTATTCGAGGTTGTTTATACATAAATTTCTACTGGGACCTCATTATCATCCACATCCATGTTTCATAAAAATGTATGTCATAACATTATTACTATTTTACAGAATATGGGTTAAAGTCATATATACCCGTGTTTGACTTTTTATATGATGTTTATATAGGAATCTTTCTGTTGTTTTCCAAACAAGGTCCTTTTTGACCATTTCGACAGAATTAAGGTAAAAATGTCTTTTTAACTTATATGGCGGGTGCGTCTATTTTCTACCATTATAAAATCTTCTAGGATACCCTTACAAGCTTATAAAAATATTTTAAAAGTAAAATTTTTATTTTATAATTATGTGACTTTTTAATGATTTTAAAAAAAGAGATATTTCTCTCAAATAGTTTTGATTTCATCTATGTCAACATCCATTGATGGTTTTTAAGCTTATTTGTAGTTTAATAATTATGATTCAAAACTTCCATATTGTATTGAAGGTTTTGTGATATGTTTGACTATGTATGTGTTATTTATAAACCCTTCATGTTTTATGGAAAAAGTATTGAAATTTCATATGCTAGTTTTAATACAAACATTTATGTTATGTTTAAACCTATTCATATGAGGAATGCATTAGACTTAATATGTGATGGGTGGAGCCCTCTATAGCTCCTAGATGCATTGGTAGGTCTCATGAGACAAACTAGTTTTTTGTCACAAGGCCTTAACAAAATCTTATTTGTAGTCTTGGCATTAGGCCTTGACTATGTGGTTATGATAGTCTGGCATTATGCATTCCATAATTATGAAAGTGCTTATTGATATTGCAGGTGATTATTCGACTATTAGAATATCTATGTGAATAATTAAATGGAATTATTTCATTTTATTTTTTCCATATTATACTAATGTTCAAGTTTAAAAGGCTTTTTTAGTTATATATTTCCTTAATTTTTTATTCTTATTTATGAAAGTTTCCACTATATTGTTATCCTTACTAGGCATTTGAGCTCACCTCTTTCTATGTTTTATTTTTCCCAGGATTTGAGGAAGTATTTTATGAATGGCCTGTAGGGATATTATAAGAGGATATGAGTGTCGAGACAACATGTTGTTGTATTTTTATCTTTATTATGTAATGTAATCTTTATGATTGTATCTAGTGTTTCCAAGGCAACTAAATTAATCGCTATTTTGAGATTTGATCATTTGTTATCATGCCAATGTTATGTAATAATGCACCGACTCTGGGTAACTAGGGTCGGGGCATTACATCTTATATGAATGATTTTTATATTATGTTTTAAAAAACATTCTATGTATATTATTCCATATATTTTTTATCCTACATGATTATTTGGATACCTATTTAAAATTCTAAATCCTAAAATAAGATTACTTATTTTTCAACTATAAAATTATAAAAAATTTATAATTTAGTTTTTTAATTAGGAAACCATTTTTTAATATAACATAATTTACATAATCACATTTTTAGGATTACAATTTAAAAATAATTCATATAGGAGTCATTTAAATGTCCAAATTGATATTATATAATGGAAATAATAATATGAAAAACAATGAAATAAATAATAACAAGATGAATAAAAATTGGAAATTCCAATTATGTTATGCATGAATGCCTAAAAGATGAGAAAACTAATCTAGATACATATAGAATTAAAATGAGATAAAATATTATAATTGTAAAAGGAATTCACAGGCCCCAGTGGATAACTCCATGTGCATCATTATTACTAGCTCATTATGGTTCTCCTAAACTCCCTTGTAAAAAAGCATTTAAAATTACAAACCATATACATGTGAATATGATGACTATATTGTGTGCCCCAATTCAATGGAAGCATGAGAATCCTATTAGATATAATCATTTGGAAACCAAAAACATTTCAAAAACTATAATAAAATCAATTATTATAAATTAAAATAGTTTGAAGATATAGTGAAACGATAGGAAAACATAAATAAATCCATCAATGATGAATTTAACAGATCAAATTAGGTTCTTCATGGACACCTAGATGAGCATACCAATTTTGGAATAAGTTATAATACCTCTTAGTGATCTGAACATGTAGATATTTAATGGTCTGTAATCGTGGGTGGATACTATATGATGAAGAAAAAAAAACATAACTGAGGTATGTTGTTTAGAATGGAAGATGTGTCCCCAGATATCAACTATGAATTATTAATAATAACAATTGTGTATGTAATTATCATTTATTATGTGAATAACATGAATTGAATAAAATATAATCATAATTGATTCCATGGATTAACTTATTGGGGAATCTAATATTCTAACTTTGAGAATAATAATTTTCCATGATGAATGATTATGTCCTTTCAACCCATTAATGGAATTATATGTACTAATTTTATGATAAATTAAAACAAGTGTCCAACTATCTCATCCCTGGTATCTCAAAACCTGGTCTAAGTCTCATAGATTTAATGGTGTTTCCTTCATTCCCCCACTCCCATCCATGAGATCTCCCTTAATATATCATTTCCCTCGAAAGCAGGTTTGTTACAGGAACGATGATCCAATTAAAGATATATCATTTTTCTATCTCAGCATATTAGGCCTAAAAACCCATGAGCATTTGCTAAACATTCTATAAAGAAAATTAATAATAATTGAGGAATAAATAAATCATTTACCATTAAAGAATTTTATATCTAATAACTAGGTGGGAAAACCCATAAACATTCATAATATTATATAATGGTGTCTATGATGTAATGGATTAAAAAATAATTAATATGTCACCAAAATACATCTATATCCATATAAAATATATCTATTCGATTAGGTCAACCATTAATTTGATAAAAACTTCCAGAAAGTTATTAATTTTATATGGAAAAGGTTTACACCCATGTAAGACAAACCATACAATAATATTATATTAAAATAAAAGGCAAATGAGCACACCATAAAAGTCATCCAATACCTTTATTTATGATGTTAAAACTCATGAGGCGGTGTATAAGATGCTAGGAGAAAACTTTGGGGTTTTTCACATTAGATAATAATCCAAATAAATAATCTATTATAGTTTTTAATATAGAACACCTCAATGAGGGGACTTCATTATAGAACAATTTAAAAATTAATGTAATTCAAGGGTCAAATCATAAATGGATAATGAAACTCATAGTATAGGACTAATAAAGTATAATTTAATATTCCATGGAAACATGAGGAAAGGATTTAGTATGTATAAAATAATAATCCTATTTTATAGGCATTAAATAGAAATACTATTGCATGGAATAATAGATCAATTTATAAATCAGTGTATTTTTTTAGAAATTCACATTACACCTACATTAGGCCATGGAAAACAAACACATCCAATTTCGTTTCTTCATTTGGTTTGTCATGATTGCAATAGAAGAAATAGTTAAACAACCTAAAAATCAGGTGAATTATCTCTCACCTCATTATTATACACACTAGATAGGTAAAATGAAAAATGTTCAATAGGAATGTATATTTTACTTAGATGAATCCATAGAAAATAATGGATAATGAATCCAACTTATGATGAAAGAGAAATATCTATGTATTTCAGGGGGAAGGGGGATCTCCTTGAGATCATAGTAGAAGTGTCATGCAAGTGGAGAATGAGAAGAAATGGGTTGGTAAGAGATTAAATCAAAGTAGGGAGAAAATGTAAATTTCACTCCATTAATAGGAAAAACGGTCTTCTGGTATGTTTTCCCAAATTGATGTCCAAGAATTCATGGGAATTTGTTTAAGGATGATGGTCCAATGGTTCGTATGCACTGTTTGGGAAACCATGTTCAAATTGTGTGATTTTCCTATATAAAAAAATTTATAAAACCCTATGATCATTTATACACTCTTTCATGGTTATAAAAAACATTTCATGTCCTCCATATCTATAGGATCATACACATGTTATCTCTAGGAGGGTGAGACAGTTTTAGAAAAACCATTCACCCCTTGGATCCTTCTCATGTTTTCTATTTTGGTTGACTTCCACTTCTGAAACATATAGGAAAACCTGAGGCACCTCACAAAAATTTATCAATGCCTAAAAATTGGAAATTTTTTTGATCCTAACCCCATTATTATTATGTGTTCTAGTTTTGAAAACAAACAATACACTAAATGATCAAATTTATTTTTCCTTGTGATTTCATCAGGTCCCAAAATATACGTCATCAAAACATCAACAATTTAGTTCTATTAATCTTAGAGATTTCTTCGGAAAACAAGACAAAAACATGGCCTAAATGTTTCAGTATGTCTTATTCAAACAGTCATGGTGTGTTCCATGACACCCTATATACCTCCAAGAATCAATTATGAATATGGTATATAATCCATCATACCCCGAGCCAACTCTTATTTTGTTATCGAAACCCTAAAATAGTTATTCATATATTACATTTATTTCAATACATAATAACATATTTATTTCATTTATCATGAGGTAGATAGATCTCACCACAATAGGTTTTTTCACATTAACGGTCAAAATATTAATCATTATACCACAACAATAATTTTCAATTAACTTATTCTGTAAACATTATAACGATGAACTATTCATGGATATTATAAATAAATAATAATAATGAATTATTTTCAAAAAATACATTTCCTACTGCACTACACTGAATCAACATGAAATTCCCATTTTTTTCCTTATCGAACACATGAATTTAGAGATCTATAAAATGTTGAGACATATCTGGTTGGAAACCCTAAAAAATATGCCTATAATAAATGTTCACATAAAAAATAGGGCATGGTATTTGTTCTGATTATGCTAACTGAAGCCAGTAACAAGTATATGATGATATCTCTTTCCTAAATTTCAATTTTATTTTTCATTACCGTCATTAAAATTGGTGTATTCTAGATCAATAAGACTTCTATCGTTACCCATTAAAAATCATTTCTTATCCCGACCATGGTTTAGGGTAACCTCAAAATACTTAGCATATGTCCAAGGATCTCATACATGTATGCCCACATTTGAAATTTATAATAGAGACATTGGTACATTGCCGAATATCCACGTATAATATCACTATCTAATCCCAATGTTGATTATCATGGATTTAATGTTAAAAGGAAAACAGATAGTTGTCATGACCCTATAGAAGGCATTCCTACATGGGATCCCATGTATCACCCATTAAAAACTTCTATTATACTTATCCTAATTCATAAGAGTATTTCCTATGGATTTTATATATCAATCCCAAAAATGATTATATTTAGATTCCATTTCAACAGACGCATTCATAGTTTACCCAGACAAGGTTATGATAGGGGACATGATATTATCATAAAATATTATACTATGTGGGTGTCATGAATTTCCAAGTAGAACATAGAAACACCCATCATACCCATTATTTTTTTGATTATTTGTTCCATGCTGCCTTACCTAATAATTTAATGGAAAATTAGTTGAACCACTAATGGTGGAATTCTTCGAGAAGGATCTCAAATTCATTCACTGAAATATTGCCACAAACCAACCATGACAAATTTTACCCAAGAGGCATCCCATTTTAGATCAAATTTCAACTACCCCGAAAGCACTGACATCACTCGAAATTTAACATATCAAAGAAAAACAAAAACTGAAATTTCCATTAAAAAAGTTCTTATTGATTATGTTTCTTTTATATGGAAGGAAACATTTAATGAGAATTAATCTGTTGATCCCCTCCTTTAGAGTTTCCTTTTCATTAAATTTATTGAAAATGTAAATCACCTACATATTAAATGTTAAATGGAACATTGAATAAATTTACTAGACAAGGATAATCAACATTTACCAAACATATCCAATAAAACAATTGAATCTTTTTTATTGACATGATGTTTTAATTTTTTTAAACATGGAGTATAATAATGCTTCTCTGAATCTGTCTACAATATGTAAAATAATAATGTGTTCAATTCAACCAGTTGATCATCATTCTAAAACACCTAATAATCATTTAAACATAATCCTTAACATTGGGAAGAGATTATTTTCTTGATTCCTATATCACCCTTCTCAAAATATTACCCGATATTCATGATAATGATCTCAATATTAGATGGTTATCACCAAACAAAAATTTTATATTAACCATTAACAACACATCAGGCACAACATGCACAAATTTACTCCAAATAAATATTGTATCAACCTCGATAGTTACCATAGGATTATTGTATCTATATATATATGTATCGATTGACCATAAAAAGTTTTATCCCAATTTCATTAAAACCAATATTACTATTAACATGGATGGAAAATTGTTGAGTTACCCATCCTAGAGGAATAAAAAGAGGTAGAGGGTGTCACACAACCCAATAAAAAGTCAAACAAAGTTAAAGAATCATCTAACATCTTAATATTAATCATGAAATGATATTTATGAATGATAGGAGGGTAAAAACAACACACACCCACCATTCCAATCAAATGTTTTATTTTATAAACTATGAATCTTACACAAGAATGTGGTACCAAAATATTTCCATAAATAGGAAAAGGGATTACAGAAAATAAGAAAGGGATTTGATGGTCTGGAATATCTATGTATAATGGGAAAGGCCTCTACAAATGTATAATGCATTGAACCAAAATTCGGTTATGCATATGAAAGGTCACATTGATTGAGGTAATAATGATCATTCATTTGAAATAAGGAGTAGTCTATAGAAATATGTATATTTCTCTTCAAGGATGAATACCTGAAAATAATTTTAAACAATCTTAGAATATTTTTATGAGTAAAAATAATTATTAAGTGTTATTTTGAAGGGATTAAACAATATCTCATTTAATTAATTATTCATTACAAGGATTAGCATTAAATAAAATATAGTTCGATTCATAATGTCAAATTATTAGGTACATTATTTGGGAGATGCTACAGGGAACACATGTAATTATATTGATCATTCCTTTTTTAAAATAAATTCATTAACATGATTCTAGTTATGATTTTGAAATATTTTATTGAAATATATATATTTGGAATCATTCCTTCACTTAAAATGGCTCACAATTTTTTTTAAAGAATCATTCAATTGAAATCTATAGAGTAAAACACTAATTAAATTGTAATTGAAATTTTAATTAACTAGTTCCTCATATTTGTATAGCTGAAAGGAATAAAATAGGTTCTTTAAAAATTAGTATTGTACTTGTCATGTAATATTACATTATATGATTTTATGAAAATGATATAAATGGCCAAGGAAAATATAAATGACCATTCAACTTATTATATAATACACCCCCATGGGTTCAAAATACTACCATATAAAATATATGGTGACCTACAGGGGACCCATAAAATTGATATAGGTTCATCAAAATTCTTGTCAAACATTTCATTTAAAACCATTATGATTTGAAAAACACCCTTATTGGTTAGTTCATATGAATCTTGTAATAATACAACTACTTGACTGCAGTTGTGAATTTCTTAATTTAGAGATATGGGACATTATAATGAATAATAGAAATATGATCTTTGATATGGAAATAAAATCATTTATGTTTAAAATGTCACAATAGTGGTATTTTCATCATTTTATAAATATATATATCTTATGAAATATAGTTTGGTTATATGGGTTACCACTACTCAATTTATAAATAACCAGTACACTTTATAAATTGTAGGTGTATCCTATCCAACCAAAGAATTTAATATATTTTTTAGATGAAAATATAACATATTTTTCATTAATAAAATAGTATCTAAGTATCTAATGTGTCTAAAAAATTGTTTGATTATACAGGTTATCACCTTCTAATTTATAAAGGGCTCATACACATTAAAATTTTCATATTGGCTCCCATTTACATTCAATCATATATGTTTCAAACAATAAAACCAATGGTTCATGATAGATATATATCATGATTGGTTATTATGGTTTCACCATTTTTATATTTCGGAAAACATTATTTATATAAATTTTCAAACATTAATAAATAATTTAATATTTTTAAAAAAATTATTTGGCATGCTTAACATTATAATTAACAAAAATTTCACATGGTAAGGAAGTAGGGATTCATGAATATTAACCATGGATGGATCCTATATAACTAGAGTAACACATAAAAAATGCTAATCATAGCACTAAAATCATAAAATCACTGAAAAACACACATGTAAATATTACTAATTAACCACATAATCATGTCAAAAATAATAATGCAATTAAATACCAATGAAGTTAAAATCATTGATTGTTACTAAAAATTAGTATTGTATATAACATTAACTAAAATAAACATTCAACGCACGTCAACAATTCTTTTCAAAAAACGATTAAATGAAGTATACTTTGCATGGAATATGCAAGGTATGTGACTTCAATGGTTCCTATAATGTTATATTTAATTCAACATCATTTCCATACCTATCCAATGGAAATATACCATAAATATCGTAAATCATTAATTAGTGTATAATACTCCAATCACAGATTGTGAAATTAAAAAACAGTAACATCAAAAAACATGGAAAAAAATCTCATCACTTGCCACATATAATTTTCCTCGCAAATTGTGTATTAACTCCCAAGAAATATTATAAACCTTGATCTAACATATTCATAATTTCATTTATACCAGAAAAACAAATTGTATTAAAAAATTATAAAACCCCCACATGATAGAACTTTGTAACATCCTGACCTGACTAACTATAAAACAGAATAGCCCGATCAGTCACCACATGGAATCACGTATTCCAACCCATAACTCATAAGCTACCGACTAGTATTGATCATTAAATGGTAGTATAGTGGGGAAAATATTCACTCAGGATCATAGTAACACATCATTATATTATGTGTAAATTGACATACAATAGTGAAAATTGTGTATGAATATATATGAAAATCTACAAAATAAACAGTAACAAAATAAATAATTTTAACCAATTCCATATAAATATATTATTGCATGTATGTGAGATGATATAAAAAAATCAAATAAATATTGATGTAAAAGGAGATAAAATACAAGAATATTGAAAATAATAGAAATTCCATTTGGGAAATATCCACAAGAATCTTGTGAATTAGCTAATTCATGTGCTCCAAATATCCCATATACAAAATTTTGCTGAAATTAGAAATCACATAATAGATAACAAGATCCTCTATTGTGATATAATGAAATAGAGGCACAATCATTGTATGATTTATATTTAATTGGACACCACTAATGGTGTATAATGCAAAATATAGATTTTAATTATATATTTATAATGTTTCAAAATATGTTGTCTTTTCACAATTAAATTAATTAATTAATTAATTAATGATGATCATAACATGTTAGCTCAGGTTCCTCAGGGACACTTGGACTACCAAACCTATTTCGACCAGTGCTGGGATTCCTTCGACTATGGTGTACATATGAAAATGTGATTGAATGTATCCATGAGTGAATACAATAATAATCTACATGAATAGACCAAACCAAGGCATGTTGTTTGGCCTCAAAGACTAGTCCCATAATAAAAACTATTATTTACTGGTTTTAACATTAAATTTTAATTATCATTTGTTATGGTATTATATATAATTGAAATAAATGATATATTGTGTGATTCTAAGAAGTATGTTATAAAGTGATACAAACATCACAAAATCTGAGAAATAAATTTCCCGAAAAATAAATCCATCCAATTAACCCAAAAATGAAATTTTATAGACATCTCTCACCATACTATAAGAAAACTCCCCTTTAAGACATGCCTTTGTATCTCATAAGGGATCTATGTTTAACTCATGGAATGGTATAAAAATCATTCCTGCGATACCATCCACTAGAGTTCCCATATGAATAGTTTCACAAACACATTGGTATGGGACATGCATGGTGAGTCCATCCATGATATAGAATGTCTCACTCATAACGTATATGGCCTATGATACCCATGATCCTATTATAGAAGTCATATAAAATGTATATAGGGTATATCTTGAAGAATATAAATATCATTAAATATGTTATAATTTATCTTCATTTAAGGACAAGGGAAAACCACAAACATTACCATCATATGACATTGGTGGCCTACTACTTAATCATTCCAAAATAATAAGAAAATCACTAAAATATGTCCATTCCCATATATTTGGATTTTTTATCAAATAATTTACTACACACATCCAAGAACTCAATAATATTATCAGGTATAGGTGTAATTCCCATGGAAGAAATAGCACATATGCATTTGGGGTGAAAAAACAATGTTAATATTAATTCTATAAAATATATAAAATTCATTTAAAACATGTTCCAAAGTATATGGATGTGGTTTTCCTATATTATCCAACAAAAGGAAGTAAAATTTTCATTCTCATTGGAAAACAATTAATCATTTTATTTTTTCATTACATCACACCTCATCAATGGGTTTTTATCAAAACAAAATTTATCAATTACAATTCAAGGGACACACAGTTAAGGGAAAATTAATCTTTTAAAATAAGAAAAAACATAAATTTTACATTATAAGTATATTAGAGGAAATAAATTAGTAAATATATCTAAAATATCCCATTACAGAGACATCACAATGAAATACTAGGGTTTGGATAATAATATCAAATTATAAGTGGACCCAAAATAAGAGGAAATGCAATAAACCACAAATGTGTGAAAATAATACCACAAAAAAAAAAATAACATCGACGGATGATTTGTTCTGATTCGAGAGAAATAATAGAGAGGGAAATTTCCTTAATATAGGCTGAATTATCTAAAACATATATAAGTTCCATGTACGATATATATAAATAGAAAACTGTTCATTTTAATTTTTAATCATATTATTAATATTTAATAGTCACAGACAGAGCATGAATCCCATTTCTAATGATGGGAAAATATTTATGCCTGGCATGGGGAAGGGGTGATCCCATAGAGAAGTGGTGGATCCACACACAATTGGAGTAATATATGAATGGTGAGTGGCGGAGAGTAAAATATTGAGAAATTGAGAATTTCAACCAATTAACGAGCTTGGTATTTTATCCCCATGGTTAACCAAACCATGTACTAACAGTGTGTTCGAGAATCATCTTATGGTGAGATCTTGCAAATTTTATGGTCATGGTTTGAGAAGCCATATAAAATCAAAATGGTTATCCCTTATCGAATATAGTAGAATACAATACAGTCCTGAGCCCCCTCTCGCACTGTATGACCAAACCTTCTTATTACTCCATCATAATTAGATCACCGACATTATTTCTTCAGGATGGTCATATTATTTCACAAAAACCATGAATCCCTATCATCCATCCAAGATTTTATATTCATGGGTTCCCCACTTCTGAAAATAAAATTGAATATCTGAGGAACCTATCAGACCATAAACAACACATAAAAAATCATATTCATTTTATCTAACGCACAAACTAATGATGAAAGGTTTGGTTCATAAAAGATAATTTCCACCAAATGATAAAATTAAATTTCCCATGGAATTTAATCCAGTCTAAAAAAAAGGTTCATAGAATTGTACATAATTTTTATACCTCATGTCATGATAATTAATTACCAAATTTATAAATTATTAAGGAGCTGGATTTATATGTATAATTGAAAAATAATGATAATTTGTTTATATATTGAGGATGTGAACATGAAAAAAATTCTTTATTATATATAAAATAGTTATTATCTATAAAACATAATATTTTATGTCAAGTTAAATCACCTTCTTGTGATAATACATATTTAATTCATATCTAATTTTTTATCAATGTCAAAAAGCATCATTTTTCAATTTTTAATATCCTTATCCAAAATTATGATATTTGATGTCATGTAATCATTATTAATCTTTTATTAATGTTTCTTATTTTTACACAACATTCATTATTTTAAAATCCAAACATTTTAAAATTTGATCCAATCATTCTTAATATATATTTATTAGAGAAGTGTATTTTTTCTCCATAATTTTCCATTTTTATCATTAATATATTGATTTATATTGAAAGTGTGTACCTAATTATGGAATATACATATTTTTATATCAATTAAATATAATTTTTCATTTCATATAATTTTGTGTAAATAAAATTCATATAATATTCCATAAGAACCATTTTAAATTCCGTCTTTAAATAACATATTATTTCTTGTATAAATTTTCACATCACAATATTAATACTATTTGATAGTGATTTATTTTCTCAATTATAATTTATTTTATCATGATTAATTCATTTGCTGAATCATAAAATAAATTTTAATTTTTTATCTTCATGAGTTACAATTATGATATTTTTATATTCTACAAAAATTTGAGAGATTATATGGATTTTCAATTGGATATTTCCATTCTAATTTTAAATGATTCATTATGTAATAGATCATTCTCTAAAAATCATTAATATAATCTTCTTCATATGAATTTATGAGATCATATTTTATCATTATATTGTTTATATCATTGAAATTAATTTATTTATCAATTATTCCCCAAAATATTATACATAAAAAACATCGTATTATAAATTTGATGATATTATAATAAAATTTAATAATAGTGAAATAATATAAGATATTTTCTTCCTGAGAATGGATATTAACATCAAACTAATCATGTAAGATTCTAATAATTATAATTACCAAAGAATCATCCTCTTGAATTTTTCCAAATCATCTAATTGATTTTATAATAACATTATATGTGGAGAATAATTTAACAAAAATTCATTTTATTTCAATAAAAAAATTCAAACCAATGTCTATAGTTTAATAAATTTTCCTCCTTCACATTATTATTTCATTTTTTAATAATTATGTTTTTAACAAAATAACCTTTTCATTTTTTTCATTCAACGAATTTGAAAAATTCATACTTAGATAAATAATATTACAATGAATATTTTTCTATTACATCACTTTCACTATTTTTTATATCTAAAATGAATCCATACAGATATCGCTAATGAATGTATATATCATTATTTAGTATAAAATAGAACATTTATACCATAAAAGATATAATATAGTTATTCTTTTTCTCATTAAAAATAAGTGAACATTTTCCATGAAATATTTAAAATATATTCATGTCAAAAATATTTTTTATGATCCATAAAATACATTAAGAGATAAAACATGGAGGGATGTTATCCACTAATTCCACTTTTTTAGACCTTAAATTATATAATAAAAATTATGAGGGGGGATGAATGATTTGTTACCATTTTTGATAAAAAAACATAATAAATCAAATTATCATAAATCAATATTCTATTAATCACATAATGTTATCAAATAAAAACGCATTTCTATATGTTTTATATTATGTTACCATCCCTAAGGATTACTTTGTACCTATTGTATGGTGATTTTTATCCCAAAAATATATAATTCTCATTATATTTAAAAATGATTATGTCGGGAGTATAATTACCATATAGATACATAAAATATTAGAAACAATCCGAATTAATTATATCACTAGCCTAATAAATTTAAAATAGAACAACTTATTTGAAAAAATATATATAGTTTTCATCCATAATATAATATTTTATGATTTATATATACTCAGTATATTTTTAATTACATAAATCACTTACAATATTAACAATTCATATTATATCTTCATGATAGAAGAAGTATCATCAATCCACATTATCAACCAAAAACTATCTATATTGACATTAATTGGAGAAAATTAAAATTCACTATATAATATTTAACACATTAATTCATCAAAATAACAACAATTTAAAAAATATATAAATTATTTATAGATAATATTATTTAATAATTATAAATAATTGATTAGTTATCATTTTTTTATATTAAAATATTCATGTACTTATCAACCATTATATTCTCTTATAAAATCAGAACATTATAATTCATGTAAGATAGGGAAAACATGTAGTTATATAATTGTTGTCATTATTTGTATACCATATAAAAATTCACTCCAATAATAATATCCCAATCATGAACTATGATGCGTTATTCTAATCCTAGTATAATGGCTTGTCAAATATAGAAATTAGAATTTTCTTGATATTCTACAAACATATCATTGTTGTGTTGTATGTATCATTAAAGGATATAGAAAAAACATATTCAATAAACCACATTTTCAAATTTATTGAATCATAATTATAAAATTAATCATCAAATATATTTCATTTATGAATTAAAAAACAATATAATTTATTAATACATATTTTTTATCGGCATTTTGAATTAAAGATTTTTAAATATATTATTTGAAATGGTAGAGATATCATAATTTTTTATAATGGAATAACATTCATATTATAATATATTTCTCTAAAAACTCTATTTGTTATTTTAAACTCTTCTAATTTTTATTTAATTTCGTATATTACATATGTTATTATCTAGAGTGTATCATATTTAACATACATATGAGTTAAATGACTCATTAATATCTTAGTATACTATGGGACATCATAAAATATATTTTTTTTAATGACCATGTTTACATTATGAATAAATTTTATTTATTATTACATATAATAAATATTTCATTTTTCTATCATAGTATATGACACATGAAATTGTTGAATTTATATTTAGATTGACCATTATATAATATATTTTATATCCAATGTTGAATATTTTTTAATTATTATTCTCCTTGTTAACATACCATAATATAAGAAATATATACTATTATATACCTCAAAGAGGCTTTCATATCCACCACAATTCATCTTAGTAATGAGTTTTAAATTATTCATTTTTACCCCTATTTAATTTTTAATTATATACTAAGTATTCAAGATTCTATAAAACATATGTTATATATGAATTTTAAGGAAGGAAAGTAATGAACCAAAATCATATAATTATTAAAAGAAAGTAAATACATTCATATATACAATGTTATAGTTATGAGAAAATTAGATAAAGAGGTTGACATGATATATTCCTAGAAGAAATATTTTTATATAAATCCGATGAAATTATTAAATATATCATAGATAATATCCATGTAATAATCAATGAGTAAAATAAATATAATATATATCTAATTATTGAAGTAATATCATTATAAAAAATAATTATTAACCATATAAATACATGAAAAAATCAATAATAACTATGAAACATGTGATATTTCATTAATTAGACCCAAAATTAAAAATAAAATTTCAAAAATAAACACAACATGCAATGTAACATGATTATAATGATGTTTAATTTGGTTGATAAGATATCCCAAATTATAATTCAATGAATAATATTCATAAATAAAATAATTTAAAATATCATAACCCTGGGATGGGATAAAATTTTGAAAAACAATAAAAAACACATTTCCACCATTACTAGTCGCTAAAATTCCGAATTGGGTTAGAATCCTGACACTAGTAGCATGTAGCTGATTCCATCCATTATAGAATTATCATAGATTCATGATTAAAATCACAAAGGACTTAACAATTTAGTTGTATTGGTTAACTATATACATATGTGGTACCATTACAACATTGTTATTAAAAACATGACATTGGATTGTAATTTGTATCCTCAAATTCATAAAATCATTTTATATTCAGAACAACAACAAAAAATATTTAATTAAAGGGTTACCACATGTTCATAATAAGCGTTAGGTGACGAAAAATTAAATATTTCAATCACCATAGGGAATGGTAAATAACATAAATGACATTCCATTAAATTGTTAAATAGATATTGAAATTCATGAAAAGATTTTTTTATAGTTAAAACATCATGGAAAATATTATATTAATAATAGATGAATTTATTGCTTAATTAAAGGATATCAAGATTTTAGCATAAGAAACACTAAATTGAATACCTTGCACAATTTTGTTGGTCGGAGTGGACACTCAAGAGGGGGGGGGGGGGTTGAATTGTGTTCCAATTACAATTACTGCTTAAAAACATTCTCTTAAAATTCCCCAATTAAAATACAAAATTAAACGGTAGTGAATTTATACCAAATTAAAGGTTCTGTTTGGTTCTCGAGGGATTTATTATTTCCCAGCTAATCAAATAGGAAGAGTTTATTAACTTTTGAAACTAACTTACTGATTTACAAATAATATAAACACTTGCGAGTTTAATTATCAAAGTGACTTTAAAACAGTTTTGGTTTTAAAGTAATTAGCAGCGTAATAAAAAAGAACATTTAATATAAAAAAACGCAGCAGATTTAACCAAGAGGTTCAGTCTCAAGCTGAGACTTAGTCCTCTCAAAAAATTATATAAAAGTAATACACACCCTAGATCAGGGATAAACAACAGTATACAACTGTCCGGGTCACACGACCTCTACCACTATCCCAGTGGGAAATACATGATGTAAGAGAGTTGAGTGAGGATTTACAAATCCTACAGTTAGAGTACAGGAGACAGTGTGTGTGTAAAATATAGCAGATAACACACACTGCTGAATATGTAAATAGATAAATCACATAGTAAATATTTAGTGTTTAGAAATGGCTCTAGTGATTGTCGTGCAGTTCTGGACTCCTTTGATTGTTCAGAATTCACTCTGAGTCCTCTTCAGTTTTTTGTCTGGAAAATAGAGTATCGTCTGTTTCCTTGACTTCCAGGTGTAGAGATAGTCGATGAAGCTCTTGTGTTATGTTCGCGTTCTCATCTCTTCACTGGTATGCAGTAATAAATGAGTTCTTCGTGTAAGTTCAGTCGTCTCTTTGCATTCACGCTCAGTTTTTCTTCCAGCACACCTTGCGGTATGTATGTCTCTATGTATTCGTCTATTCATCCTCTCTTTGTAGTAGCACATCCTTCCTTTATTTAAAGCACGAGCTCCAGCAAAAGATGATTTACTTTTTTCAAGTATGATGTACGGTTCCCTAACATCCAACAACCTTAATTAAATAAATGACAGAGCATTAAAATATATCTAAAATGACCGTTGGTTAGATTAAATAAATATAAAGAAATTAATGTAGTGTCGGGTTCTGTCTCTGGAATGGCAGCTCATGATATCGGTAGACTTGTGTTACGGTAGGTGTCTGTATCAGTAGACTACATTTGTAACGGTAGACTTTGTATAGGTATCTATAAGTCCATATCGGTAGCTTCCATGATGTATCAGTAGACTTTGCATATCGGTGGACTTCAGCATATCAGTAGCTCTGTATCGGTAGCTGTCGACATCGATGTAGTGGTAAACGTGAGTATCGGTGATCTTGTAACTGTAACTCTATCGATAGACTTGTTTGTCGGTAGAATTGTTGTACCGTATTGGTAGACTTTGATGTAGCGGTGAACATTGAGTACCGGTGAACATGATGTATCAGTGAACTCCGTATCGGTAGCTCTATTCGATATCGGTAACTCTAAGTCATAACGGTAGCTACTGTTCTGTATTGGTAGCTATAAACTGTTTAAGCATTCTATTGGCATAATGTGTTAGTTCAGAGTATATATATCCAAAAACTTATATTAAGAATAATTGAAAGTAACAACATTTAATAAAGCATATTTGAGATGTATCAAACATAATTAATATATAAATAAAATATAGTTGGGATTATTAAAATATAATTAAGCAACTCAATTCCCAGAGGGTTCAACAATCTCCCCCTTTTTGATAATCACAACTTATGACAAGAAAATTGAAAGAGTATTAAAGGAAAGAAAATATTTAAAAAATGATATAAAAAAGAGTAGTTTCAGTGGAATAATTGGAACAGAAATTAGCCTTAGAGGAAAAGGTTCTTTTGTTTTCTTCAGAACAAAACATCCATATTCCTCAAGTCTCAGTTTCTCATTCCCCATTTGTGTGTTCCTCCCCCTTTTTTTACTCTTAGGTCTCATTTCTTATTTGCTCTCATTTTCTCATTTTCTCATTTTCTCCCCCTTTGTGATTAACAAAAGGAAGGGTAGCAGAGAAAAGATAATGATTAGCAGGGAATAAATGACAAAGTAATAGAAACTCAGTAATGTATTAAATGAAGAGGAATTTCATTAATATAAAAAACACTGATAAAATCAGAACACAAAAAAATTACAAGTGAATCCTGTCAAAAAGATCTAGAAACACTCAATCCTCCTCTGGAATAGGTGTCTATCCCTTAGGAGTAGCAGAGGGTTTTGGAATAGATGAAGGCAGAACTGGGGGTTAAGCTACAGAAACTGTATCGGATCTGAAATATGAGCTCCTCTGAGTCATAATCAGTGTCATGCTCCTGATGGCTTCAACTAGAGTCAATTGAGGAGTACTCCTAGAGTTTGAAGCAGGAAGGGCTGGAGGTACAATCACTGGTCTGGAATCCACATGCAGGAAGGGAAGCAACATGTCTTTGAAAACCGTTATAATGCTTCCTCCTCTCTCCATTGCAGACACAAAATCATCCCAATTTTTAATGAATTTGTCCAAAGCAGGAGTAATCACCCAGAGCTTACTAACCTGTTCTCTGAAGGCTTGGGTAACTAGAAGTAACTTCATATTCTCAATCAAGATTTTGAAATGGTTTGTCATTTAGTGCTTGGTATAAACCTTTTCAAAATAAGCATCCACCTTATCCTTGATTTCCTCTTGAGAATTAGGTGATCACAAAAAAAACTACTAACTTCCCTAGTGGTAGCAAGTATCTGAGTATCTGATGCACCACTGGGACTGGACATAGCCAATTCTTCCTGAATAACAGTCCGGATAGGGTCAAGGTTCACACTGGAGCTAGATGAGGGAAGAGGTTTCATTGAAAAATCCATTTTCTCCTTGAAAGATTGAGTCAAACTACTAACGACCTTTTGAACAAGTTCATCTTGGCTGTTCAGATTTTTATTAACTGACTTTTTGAAGGCCTCAAAAACATTGAAAAACTGTTTGACCACTTCATTGATATATCGATTTCAGAGGTTACTTGATTTTGAGAGCTATTCATGGTAGTCAGATAAGAAATCGATTATCTCAAGGCCACTACAGCTCATGTCCAACTCTCAATCTGAGTGTTCCACACTTTAAGTTCATCCATCATTTCTTTCATAGGACATGAAACACCACATCCAATGGATAACTCAAGGTATTGCTCCATGCTTTTCATCTCTTCAACCATACTTTTCTTCATTTCTGGCACTGATTCCCTTATTGCTTCTTTCAATTCAGATTTTAAGGACTCAAGGTCCTCCCTAGTTTCCACAGTTTCAGTCATAGTGGGTAGGGTAACTAATTTCTTTTGGGTTCTATCTTCCTAATCAGAATCTCCATAAAAAAGTCCAAGAATCATATATCCTAGATCTGATGTCCAACCTTCAATGTCATATAACACTGATATTGAGCCAAGATTCTCCCCCTCACTTGGAACATTCTCCTGAGGTATCTCTTCAAACTGTTCTTCCTGAGGTAATTATGCAATTTCCTCTAAAACTACAGTAGATTCAATAACCATTTTTTCTGAGTCATTAATGACTCTCTCATCAACAGGTGCTGATGCTACGTCTTCCTGATCAAGCACTGTCCTGATTGTACTGATTATTAGAGGACACAAACTAAACTCTTTTTCAACATTTTCCTCATCATCTGCTTCACCATCAGCCTCCTTCTCTCCATTAACATCATGATCTGATTCGGTTGCCTCATACTCCTTATAGGTTTCCTTCACAACATACAGGAATGCTTCATCTCCTTCTTCTGTAGTCTCTGTATCATTGTCCTTCATGACAGTTTCTCTCTTTTGTAGTTCTTTTGGAGGGCTAGCTGCTCCATAAGAAATAACTCGATGCACAGGACTAGGGGGTATGTCTAGGTATCCTCCTTCCTCAACTGATGTCTCTTCCTCCCCAGCATCATCATCACTATAGAATGGTTCTGGATCATCTGGTCCAAGACCAGGATCCCTCACATCCTTTGGTCTAGAAGGATGATCCACAGGAGTATACTTGACATAGATTTTTCCATCATCATTCACCCATGATTTCTTCCAAGGATTCCAGCTGACATTCATGTATTTACAGACAGTTTTTCTAATGTAGAAGTTGTCCTTAACCACTACAATCTCATCCTGAGGTCCAGCAACCAATTTCACTTTTAGCATTACAGAAATCAGTTTTGAGGAAAACAGTGCATTTGATTTGGAATTCGTTCTAGTAATCTCTTCCATTTGAACCATAATCAGTATACATAGATTGATTCTCACACTGTGATTCATCAAATATAACATATATATGTCTTGGAATCCCAAAGTGGCAAAGTATCCTCTTCTCGGACTAACAACATGCTGAATAAATTTAAAAAACAACTTATCTTCTCCTACCATCTCTACAGCAATCACCTTTCTAGGGGTCCCATTCCCTGTAAGCTCCAGCAAAGAATCTTCATATTGAAAGACATCACTGGTTGAAGGTACAGAATTTGAATAAAACGCATAATCACCCTAAGGTGGAACTCTCAAGTTGCCATCCCAATCTACTGAAGTAAAAGAAAATTGCTGTCTATTCACATAAGAAATCATTCGGCTTTCTTCCCCAGACTTTTCAAAACGAATGAATTCATAGAACTGTTTTACCAGCCCTAGGTAATAGGGTTCATTGTTGTTTGTGAAGCACTCAATCCAACCTTGTTCTTATAAAACTTTATGAACCAAAGACTTTCTCTCCATGAGCCATTCAGTACACAACTTTTTCTCAACGACAATTTCTCGCTTTGAGAGATGCAGATTTATTAGATTCCATCAAGCTACACATAAACTTCCACATGCACTGGTACTAGCATTCGATACATTCTGTCTTTTCTCTTGAGGCTCATCACTCTCATCTGTAACCTGAGGTCTCTTGACGCGGGCCATTACAGATTTGAGGATTAGAGTTTTTCATCTTGAGAGTGTTATATTGGAGGGATTCGAATAGACATGTTTGCGGTGAGATTGAGTGAAATATAGACTCGGTTTAATATCATTTAGGATCCAAAAATAAAATAAATCATATATATATATATATATATTTCGATGTATCGGCTTTACAGAAGTTAAAACAGCGTGAGAAGTACTGGTAAAGTCTTTCTAATGGTGAGGATGTCCTAACTGTGAGGTCTCCTAACGGTGAGAATTTTCTATCGGTGACGTCTCCTATCGGTGAGGTCTGCTAACTGTGAGAATTTTATAATGGTGAGGTCTCCTAACGGTGATAATTTTCTAACAGTGAGGTCTTCTAACAGTTTCAAGGGTTAGTTATCATTCCTAATTCAGGTCTAATGAAACTTAATCATACTGAACATTATGGCTTAGTGAAAATATCAGCTAATTGAAGTTCAGTTCCTATAAAATCAAGTGCTATATCACCTATTTGATAATGATCTCTTTAAAAGTGGTGTCTAACATCAATGTGTTTAGTTATAGAGTGAGACACAGGGTTCTTAGAGATGTTAATCACACTAGTTTTGTCATAGTTAATTGAAACATGCTTGAAATCAAATCCATAGTCCAGTAAAGTATGTTTCATCAACAGAATCTATGCACAACAATTACCAGTAGTAATGTATTCTGCATCACCAGTTGATAATGCAACTGAGTTTTGTTTCTTATTACACCATTATACTACGGATTTTGCAAGTAAGTGACACGTTCTAGATATGCTCTTCCTATCTAACTTACAGCCAGCAAAATCAGCTTCTGAATAAATTATTATGTCAAATTATTTTCCTTTTGGATAAAACAAACCCAAATTTCCAGTATATTTAAGATATTTAAAAATCCTTTTAACAACAAGTAAGTGTGATTCTTTAGGATTAGCTTGAAATATACAACACATACATACAGTAAACATAATATCTGGTCGACTATCAGTAAGGTAAAGTAAACTCCCAATCATTCCTCTTTAATTAGTTTGATCAATACGTTTCCCAAATTCATCAATATCCAATTTACAGGTGGTAATCATAGGTATATCACTTTCCTTAATACTATCCATGCCAAATCGTTTTAACAGATCCTTAGTATATTTACTTTGATTTAAAATAATACCATCTTTACTTTGAAAAATTTGAAAACCAAGAAAATACTTAAGCTCTCCCATTAAGATCATTTCAAATTGATTTTTCATTATTTCTAAAAAATCAGTACATCAATAATTCTTAGAAGATCGAAAAATAATATCATCAACATTGATTTGTACTATTAAAACATCTTTTGAAATCCTTTTTATAAAAAGAGTGGGATCAGCAATTCCTTTTGTAAATCCTTTTGAAATAAGAATGTTTGAAAGACATTTATACCAAGCTCTCAGAGCTTATTTTAAACCATATAATGCTTTAGAACGTTTGGAGACATGATTCTAAAAATGTGGATTTGAAAAACAATGTAGTTGTTCTACAAAAACATCTTCAACAATAAAACCATTTAAAAAAGCACTTTTCACATCCATTTTATATAACTTGAAATTCAGATGTGATGCAAAGGAAAGTAAGATCCTAATTGCCTCTAATATAGCTATAGGTGAAAAGGTTTCCTCATAGTCAATTCCTTCTTCTTGATTATAACCTTGTGCAACTAGCCTAGCTCTTTTTATAATGATGTTACCAGATTCATCAACTTTGTTTTTAAACACCCATTTTGTGCCTATGGTTAATGTGTCCTTAGGTATTTCCACTAATTTCCATACTTTGTTTCATTCAAATTGATTTAGTTCTTCTTGCATATCCATTACCCAAAATTCATCATTAATATCATCATCAATGTTTTTAGGTTCAAGATGTGACAAGAAGGCTTGATGTTCAACCTGATTTCTAAGAGAAGATCTAGTCTGTGTCCCTCTATCAAGATTTCCTACAACAGCATCTAGAGGATGATTCTTTAGAATTCTAGTTGATCGATTAATGGTAGGACAAGAAATTTCAGGTTCATTGACAGGTTGGGAATCAAAAGAAGCGGGTTCTGAAAAATTTCCAGAACTAGATGTTTTTACTACAAGTCCACTGTCCTTATCATTAAGGTTCAAAACAGATAGATCATCTTCACAATTTTCAAGAGAATTATTAGGCTCATGTGGATCAGTTCCATCAAATTTGATGTGAACAGATTCTTCCACACATTTGGTTCTCTTATTGAAATCTCTATAGGCTTTACTAGTTATAGAGTATCCTAGGAAAATTACTTCATCACTCTTTGGTGAAAACTTTTCAAGATTATCTGTAGTATTAAGAATAAATACTTTGCAACCAAAAACTCTAAAGTAGTTAATCCTGGGTTTGCTACAGTTACACAACTCATAAGGGGTCCTCTTAAGAGCAGGTCTGATCAAGACTCTATTGATAACATAACAAGCTGTATTTACAGCTTCTTCCCAAAATTAATCAGGTAGGTTATACTCATTGAGCATAGTCCTTGAAATTTCTTAAAGGGTTCTATTTCTCCATTATACTACACCATTCTGTTGGGGTGTCCTAGGGGTAGAGAAATTGTGACTATAGCCACTGTGTGAGCAGTAAGATTCAAACTCATGATTTTCAAACTCACAACCATGATCACTTCTCAGGGTTTTAATTTTAAGTCCACTAAGGTTCTCTACATATTAGGAGTATTTTACAATGCAAGAACATGCTTCACTTTTGTGAGCTAGAAAATATACCCATGTATATCTAGAAAAGTCATCTACTAAGACATAGACATAATGCTTCCCATTTAAACTAGAAACTCTAGAAGGTCCAAATAAATCCATGTGAACCAACTCGAGAGGTTGAGAAGTTGACACTTCTTTCATTGATTTAAAAGAAAATTTTTGTTGCTTTCCCTTTTGATAGAGATTACAAACATTGTCTGCTAGAAATTCAAGTTTGGGTAGGTCTCTAACTAAGTTCTTCCTAGAATGTTTTCTAAGTGAATTTACATTGAAGTGTCCAAATCTTATGTGTCAAAGCCAAGAATCTTTATGAAAAGCATTTAAACAAGTAATATTCTGCTTAGCTAATGAATTTAAATCAACAACATAAAAATTTTCATTTCTTAAAGCAGAGAACACTAAAACACTTCTAGAATTAAAAACATTGCAAGAATCCTTTTCAAATTTAACATAAAAACCATCATCACATAACTGATAAATACTTAACAAATTATATTTTAGTCCATCAACAAATAAAACATTAGAAATTAATACTAAGTTAGTGTTACCAATCTGGCCTAAGCCGATGATTTTTCCTTTTGAGTTATCACCAAAATTAATAAAACATCCATCAATTCTGAATAAGCTTTTAAAGCATGATAATTATCCTGACATATGTCATGAACATACACTGTCCAAGTACCAGGTCTTTATACAGGAGCTCCTTAAGCAGGTTCCTACAAAACAGATTTAGACAGGAAATGATTTTGGTACCCATATTTTCTTGGGTCCAGACAGGTTAGCCAACAAAACATTAGGTACCCAAAATTTTCTAATGGGTCTCATAAAATTTGTAGAATCAATAGATTTTGAAAGAAAAACCTTATTAGATTTGTAACTATGAATATAACTAGTTGAAGAATATGAAGTTTCCGAACTAGCTACATTCTGTCTAGATTTAGGAATGAATTTAGTTATGGTAATTTTCCTTTGTCCAGGTTGGTATCCTATACCAGTAGTGTATCTAGGTTCTATTTTCTTACCTATAATCTGAGTAAGAGTATCTTTACCATTTGTAAAATTTTTCTTAAGTCTTTCTTATGTTTCTCATTAGATAATTTCAGTTCAGTGTTTTTTTTAAGCAACTGAGCATTCTTTTCAATTTCAATATCAAGATCAGTTTTATGTTTAACAGATAAAGCATGCTTTTTCATTAAACCATTGTATTTATCTTTAAGCTCATTACAGGTTTCTTCTAACATATCGCAATATTCAAACAGTTCACATTTTTACATGTTTTCTGAGTCAGAATCATCTTCAGAATAATATGAATTTAAAGCATGAGTTTCAGCTGTTACACTAGATGTGTTTGTCATAAAACCCATATTTGCCTTATTTTTTAGTTCATTTTCAGAAACATCAGATTTAGTGGAGCTATCCTCAGAAGAACCTCATGTAGCATTCATAGCCTTTTTGTACTTATTTTCCTTGTAATCATATTTCTTCTTGTACTTTAGCTTTGGACAGTCTGCTTTTATATGTTTTTTTCTTTTGCACTCATAGAAGACAACCTCATCTTTTTTTGTCAGATTTCATCCAATCATTTTTCCAATGTCCCTTGCTATCATACTAACCTTTATAATTTGATTTTCTGAAAAACTTCTTCTTTCTGTAAAATTTCTTAAACCTTCTGGAAATGTGAGCCATCTCAGCATCACTGTCAGAAGCACTTTCACTGTCTTCACAGCTTGAACTTTTATTTATAGCTTGAAGCTTCTCCGTATCCTTGTTCATTGAAGTTTAAGTCTTGAACGTAACAAACTTCCTTCTTGGTTCATATTCTTCTTCTGTGTTCACATTGAGTTCTTGTTCATACATCATCAGCTTTCCAATTAATTCCTTGACTGGCAGTTCACTAATATCACACAATTCTCTAATTGAGACAGAAGTTCATCTCCATATTTCAGGTAGACATCTCAGAATTCTCATAATTTGTTCCTTTGATGGAACATACATTCCCAGAGAGATCATTGTGTTGAAATTTTTTTTGAACCTGAGATACATGTCAGAAATGGGTTCATCAGGATTCATCTTAAAATTATAATACATAATAGTATAAGTGTTCAATATTATTGCATTAACATTAGTTGTTCCTTCATGAGAAACAACTAAGGTATCCCAAATTTCATAAGCATTTTTACAAGCAGATATCCTATTAAATTCCTCATATCCTAAAGCACAGTACAGAGCATTAATAACTTTACAATTCTTATTGTAGGCTGTCTTAGTAGCTTCATTCCAAGTATATCTAACCGTAGTAGGTATTTTATATTCTGATTCTATAGTAGTCCAAATATCAAAACCCGTGCTCTCAAAATGAATTTTCATCTTGATTTTCCACTGAGCATAGTTAGTGCCATGGAAAAATGGTGGACTATTGGTAGAAACACCTTCAAGTCTATTTTCCATGATAGCTTACTTAATGAAAAGATTTTAAAGAGATAAAAATTTAGAAATAATAGAAATTTTATGAACTTTAAAATACAACTAAAATGACAGTTGCAAAAAAGAGTACTAAATAAAGTATTTAAAAATCCTCTGATACCAAATGTTGGTCGGAGTGGACACTCAAGAGGGGGGGTGAATTGAATTCCAATTAAAATTTCTGTTTAAACTTTTTTTCATAAAATCCCCCAATTAAATTACAAAATTAAACTATAGTGAATTTATACCAATGTAAATGTTCTGTTAGGTTCTCAAGGGATTGATTATTTCCTAGCTAATAAAATCAGAAGAGTTGATTAAATTTTGAAACTAACATACTGATTTATAACTAATATAAACACTTTCGAGTTTTATTATCAATGTGACATTAAAACAGTTTTGGTTTTAAATTTATTAGCAGCGGAATAAAAAAGAATTTTGAATATAAATAAGCACAGAAGATTTAACCAAGAGGTTCAGTCTCAAGCTGAGACTTAGTCCTCTAAAAACATTTTAAAAAAGTTATCCACACCCTGGATCGGGGATAAACAACAGTATACAACTGTCCAGGTCACACGACCTCTACCACTGTTATTCGTGGGAAACAAAAACAACAGCAACCAGCTGTCCAGGTCACACGACCTCTACCACTATCCCAGTGGGAAATACAAGATGTAAGAGAGTTGAGTGAGGATTATCAAATCCTCTAGTTAGAGTATAGGAGACAGTTTGTGTGTAAAATAAAGTAGATAACACACACTGCTCAATATGTAAAAAGATAAATCACAGGGAAAATATTTAGAGTTTAGAAATGGCTCTAGTGATTGTCGTGCAGTTCTGGACTCCTTTGATTGATCATAATTTTCTCTGAGTCCTCTTCTGGTTTTTTTCTGGAAAACAGAGTATCGTCTGTTTCCTTGACTTCTAGGTGTAGAGACATTCGATGAAGCTCTTATGTTGTGTTATTGTTCTCGGCTTTTCACTGGTATGAAGTAATATATGAGTTCTTCATGTAATTTCAGTCGTCTCATTGCGTTCACGCTTAGTTGTTCATCGAGCACACCTTGTGGAATGTATTTCTTTATGTATTCGTCTATTCATCCTATCTTTGTAGTAGCACATCCTTCCATTATTTAAAGCACTAGCTCCGGTAAAAGATGATTTACTTTTTGCAGGTATGATTTACGGTTCCCTGAAATCCAACAACCTTCATTAAATAAATGAAAGAGCATAAAAATATTTCTAATATGACCGTTGGTTAGATAAAATAAAGATAATGAAATTAAAGTAGTGTCGGGTTCTGTCTCTAGAACGGTAGCTCTTGATATCGATAGACTTGTGTTACGATAGGTGTCTGTATCGGTAGACTTCATTTGTAATGGTAGACGTTGTATCGGTATCTGTATGTCCCTATCAGTAGCTACCTTGATGTATCAGTAGACTTTGCATATCAGTGGACTTCAGCATATCGGTAGCTCTGTATCGGTAGCTGTTGACTTCGATGTAGCGGTAAACTTGAGTACAAATGAGCTTGTAACTGTAACTCTATCGGTAGACTTGTTGTCGGTAGACTTGTTGTACCGTATCAGTAGACTTTGATGTAGCGGTGAACTATGAGTACTGGGGAACATGATGTATCGGTGAACTCCGTATCGGTAGCTCTATTCGATATCAGTAGCTCTAAGTCATAACGGTAGCTACTGTTCTGTATCGGTAGGTATAAACTGTTTAAGCATTCTATAGGCTGAATGTGTTAGGTCAGAGTATATATATCCAAAAGACTTATATTAAGCATAATTGAAAGTAACAACATATAATAAAGCATATTTGAGATGTATCAAACATAATTATGATATAAATAAAATATAGTTGGGATTATCAAAAAATAATAAAGCAACTCAATTCCCAGAGGGTTCAACAAATATGGCATAATTATTTTTGGTAAAATCACAATTTTTCCAACATTGTCCTCTCATAAAACTACTGATTCATGTAAGGGCTATCAATAACTAGGACCCACTAATTTATGCATGTCTAAATGATTTTGTATATATCGAATAATAAAAAAGTCCTTTAATAATTTATATAACTTTCTTTCAAAAATCATAATATTCATTGAGGAATGAATAAGTCGTGATATAACCTATCAAATGGATATTATATACACCATGTTCTAGTTACTTGGTGTGTAATGAAAAATTAGACTCAATGTAATATAAGACATAATCACTTATCACCATTTAATCTATTGAATTGTATGCCTAATAAAATTAGTATTTATAATACTAAACATTGAATACAATGAATACAATTATATATGATATAATATATATTAAAGATAATTAATCATAGAGTACTCATAATAAATATTAGTGATTAAGGAATATATTTCAGAAAAGTAAAAGTGAGAAAAGAAAACACATACCATATAATTAATATTGTTTTAATATGCTTTATCCTAGTCTATAAATGTTTAATGTTTGTAATAAATTTATAGAATAACCATTTTAATTTTTATAATATGTTAAATTATAATCTCATATCATTTTATCACACTTTTGTTAATAATATTTCATTATTTCCATTTTTTTGGTTATCAACGACATCATTTTCATATGCATGTTTGGTTGTGTACATCTCAATTATTGTACATAGGATATAGTTCAATAACAAAATGAATGATATTATGTTCATATTTATCATATTAATCTTATAAATTCTTATTGACATTCTTAAATTGTGATTAGGGGAAATGAATCTCATCACATCGTGTCGAAAGTAGGATGTACTTTTGCACGAGCGATAGTATCACTTTCCAAATAGTGAAATGTTAAGAAAGTGTATATTATAATATTTATCCATAATTAATATCATGTCATAGTTATCATATATATCCATTATTTCCAATATTTTACCAATCAAAATAATGTGGCTGTGAAAAACCTTTTCTACCACTGAGTGGAGGTGATATGTCATACATATTCACGTGCGCTGTTCTCATTATTACTTTGATAGATAAATAGTGGAATATGGATTTACAATAATAATAATAATAATAAAAATAATAATATATAGTCACGACTATTATAATTTTGATGACTTTTTCAAAAAAACAACACATGATGTGGAATTACAAGATTAAATGAACATGGATAAGTTGGAATAAATGATTAACACTTCTTCCCCACGCATTATTTTCAGAATTCTGTATTGGATAAGAGTTTTTGTTTTTGGAAGACTATAAACTCTAAAACATTAATATGTATTTTGAGAGGAAAAATTGTTAGGGGAATGTCTAGATATATGTTCAAATGTTGTTTGATTAAGTGAATGATTATGGTCCCTTTTATAGTTTAAGTGAGGGGAACATTGGGAAGCTCTAATATAATTAAATTAATTTAAATTTATGTTCAATTATAATTTTATCCAAAGTTATTCATCTCAAATATAATACGATTATGTGTGGAAATAATCTCAATAAATAATTTTTAGACTTATTTAGGTCACATTATTTCCCTAATATTTTGGATATAAACCTTATTTTGACCCTTTAAATATTTATAGGGCAACATTGATTCTTACTCTTTATAGGTTATTATGGTTAAAATAAAATTATACAGTAACCATAAAGATGTAATTGGTGAAATTATTTATCTCATCCAAAATTATTATCATTATTTTATTATTTTTTGAATTTTATTTAATTTGTAAAATATCTTTTATTTTAAATTAATAGTTATATAGATTTTGACACCATTTATTTCACTTAATTTAATAAATACTATAATAACATGATTTTTTTGAAAAAATCATTTAAATAATCACAAAAATATCATGGTAATCTATACAATTATTTGATGACCTTAATTAGGTAAAATTATATATTTTTTATATTTATAATATAATTTATTTCATATATCTATTAATTAAGTAATTTATACACCATCATCTTGTAAGATATTAATTTATTTATATGTTACCAAATATTTAAAAATAATTTATCATTTTGAATGTATGTACATTATATTTAAATAATAATAATTTAGTCGAATATACCATTTGAATAAATGTATATAAAAATTATACATTTATTAAAAATATTAGTATGAAAACATTGAATTATCATTAACTAAAATATTATAAATTTCATAAAAACTTATTTATGAAAAATAATAGTCATATACCCAAAAAATAAATCAATATATTTGAAAATAACTCTTCCATTGAAAATGGGTGAAATTTATGGTTCAATTAAATATCTTTATAATATTATTTTTTTCATAATTAATAATTTACCCTTAACAATGGTAATAATAATTACTAATGTTAGTATTCCTATTGTCCAAAAATAAAATCCACAATTATAGTAAGTTATGAACATGTAATTCAAAATATAGAATCCTTTTTTTAGAATTCAACCCAAACAATTTTCCAACATTAATTAAAATACAATCAATGTGACGGGATGAAACAACATGTTTTAATGTCAAATTATACAAAATATTGTAATTTTTTTAATCACATTTTAATATAAAATATATTAAAATTTCATAAATTGGATTAAATAAAAAAATTGATTTAATTTTATTTTAATATAATAATGAATATTATTTAACAATATAATTTATAAGGACCCGACATTAATTCACATTTAGGATCTTTTCAGTTTTACTGTTTTAGAGAATTAGGACATAACTATTACCTCTCAATGATTACAAAGTAGACACATCTACTCAGATTCCATTTTTTTCATAAAAATTAAAACTCTTGAACAAAACAGTCATTTATAGTTCCTTGTTTTAGAAATCCTGACATTTCCTTGATCCCATCCTTGACCATATTCAACTTTATTTCCTATGAAAAACATTTAAAAAAACTTGGGATGAGCATAAAAATCTCATTAAGGGATATAAAAATATGGAAAAAACATTAGTCCATGAATACAGAACAATCAATGAAATCATACTTTACTCATAAAACAAAAGCAATTTAACATACCTCATGAAATAATAAGATTTACGAATAACTCAAAGAAATCACAAGAAAAAAAGGTAACTTGAGGCATTCATAACATTCTTATGTAGCAATTAAACCTCATGGTTACATTTGGAATACCCATCATAGTATATTTCCTAAATCTCTTCGAAGAAACCTTTGCATTTAACCCCTTCTCGTTACCCAATTCATTGGAGAGCTATATCGGGCTCACCCACACATAGTTTATCACGGAACCACCCATATTCAAAAAAAATGACCAATGAACCATAACATAACAATAGAACATAACATATGAAAAATTGAATGATAACATTCCCTCATTGTAATAAAAATATAACATTTAATGATATTGAAATAATGAATCCATTCTAAAAACCATTTTCAAAACCATTTAAAACATTTAATAAAGAGATTTTTGAATCAATGTGTCCCATAAAACATTGAAGATTTTAAAATTTTAAACCATTAATATCCATATAAATAAATCCATAAAACAATTTTGAAAACATGGATATTAATGAAAAATATTTATAAGTATATATCATTAAAACATTTAAAATTATATGTTAGTTAAAGGGTTTTTAACAAAATGTGAGACACTTGGATACAATAATTGAGGAATAAAATTTAATCAGAACATTATAATATCATGAGAATAAATGGATTCATGATATAATATTCCAAAGGACAGTATATACACCATATAAGAGTGAATTTGTTCATAACAACAATGAAGCCCCAATAGAAATGTAAAATGATATGAAATTCCTTATAAAGAAGATATCCTTAATTTAAGGACAAATCAATCTAATAATTATGTGTGAAAAATATAAATAATCCCCATATAAGTGGATATTAATTGTAAAAAAACCAGAGTTAATTCACACATATTCATAGGATGACATATTCAATAACTAAATGTTGAACCCAAAGAAATTGAAATTGGGTTAAGAAGTTCCCTTGGTAAAATTTGACAGCCCAACGGCGTCACATTAATATTCATAAAATTAGTTGATTAGAGTGAAAATGGTATCTCATCACTTGGACATAAAATTTACATCAATAAGGATATTGAAGAACATATCCCAACATAAAAAGATGTAAATTTAAAGGCATAACAAAATAAGTATTTTAAAAAGAGGAGGGTGAAAGGTTCCCTTACCGATTTGGATAACTTTCGAAACGTTCACCCCATGAAAGATGGACCGTAAAAAATTGATGTAAATATCCATAAAAGAAATTATATTACACAAAGAGTATAATAATGGGCAGTAATTACACCACTGAAAGGAAATAGTGACAAATGTTGTATAAATCTCACAAAAATAAAAGCGAGACGAAAAATCCCTTACGAAAACACGGCACCCTAACGACGCCACTTAAAACATAAAAAAATATGGATTGATGAAATAAAATAGGGTATATCATCATATGAACATATAAAATATAGTAATAGGAATTTAAAATAGCATCCCCCAACATAAGAAAGTGGAGCATAAAAGAAACAACATAAAAGAGAGTACTTAAAAAGAAAGACATATGTAGGATCCCTTACCTCAAGTCCGACATGTCTTGTTCGTTTCAATATATTCTTAAATAATAAACATTGGTAAATTTATAATTTCTTTAGATACTCCTTTAATGATTATTATTCTGTTCATATCACATATTATAATGATATAATAATTGGTTAATTATTTGAGTTTATATCAGACGTTTTTGTCGATGTTTGGTACAAGAGTCAAAAATTAACTTGTTTGAAAATGATTGTCCATGTAGTTATAATTAAATAATCTCCAGAATAGTATTAATTATTTAAATATAATATATATCTAGTATATATTCATTTTATTCTATTCCATAACATTTGGAGATAAAATTAAATGAAATGCACCGTTCATGGAGACGGTAGGCCCTACGTACGCATGAACGCCACATTCATTTCATTGACATATTAATTGAATTAAAAATAATTGAGAGATATATATATTATAATTCCAGTATAATATATATGATTTATAGGTCACATAAGTTCATTAATTTAATTATTTATACATTCCATGTATTTCATGAACGATTCACATCACATGAGGGGGAGGTTGTCAACACTTCCTCGTATGAAATTATCGAATTTTCACAACATGAAAAGCATAATGGTATGTTTTTAAATATAAAAATCAGAAGAATATGGAAAAAATAAATACCATATATATAATAGAAAATATAGTGACATCGTAATGGCCACCATGAATGGTGTTAAGAGAAGATTGAACAATCATCGTTTCGTGAGGCAGTAATTCGCCATCCATAGAAACAGTATGTTCATTAACCATTAGACGGATGTGTGTGTAAGTTTATCTAGAATACTTCACATAATAACATACTAGTATATTGAGGATTCTGGTGATTTTACAAAATAAATGAATAAAAAGAGTTTAGGGGTTTGTAGAAGCAAAATAAAACAAAAGAACACAAGTGAAGACATTACCTTTAAATCGGGTAACTCCTCCCGGTTTGAACCAAAAGGGTTTCTTGAAGAGAATTATGCAAAAGGTGAGGCTTCAATGATGAAGAGGGGGATGTGGAGAGATGAAATGGGCAGGGGTTTTCCGAGTCAAAGGCTTTAGAGGTGTGGGTAAGGTGGTAGAGGTGGGGGCCTTTTATAAGAGAAGAGGAGGGGCACTGTTGGAATGTTATAAAATATTACTTTATTATAAAATGATTATAGGATTTTAAAGGTCCCAAAAGGATATAATTTAAGGATAAGGTGATAAGGTTTATAAATTCACCCATCAAATATGTTTGTGACAAGTGTAAGACTTAGATTTCACCCTATATTCTCATTTTATATATATCGTTCATTTATGAGGTAATCACAACATCATCACGGTGTCATATATAAAATAATTTATATAATGTCTAAAAATTATAAAAAAAATATCATGATGTAGGAAATATTTTTATATTTATAAATAATATTTATAGTCAAATATATGACTTCTATAACCCCATGTAAAAATTGTTTTAGTTAAACAATACATGTTTGTGACATTTTAATTTTAACTTTAAATAAAAAATTTTTAATTTCATTTTCCAACCAAAGTGGCTACATGGGGTCCCCATGTTTACCCATGGATTTTAGTGGTCTTCCATGACTAATCCAATAAGGTTAGGACATGTGTCAGGTTCATTCTTATTATTATAACATTATCTTTACCTTAAATTACATTAATTACCTACAATCGCGATTAATAAAACGTAAAAGTTACTATTTAGAAAATAATTATTTTAATCTCATTGAATCACATTTTAAATCACAATGAAAACTATGTATGTCATATTTTTGCAAACAAAATCACATATGTGGTAATGTTTCATTTAAATGAAAAATCAGTTTCTTAACTACCACATAGAGGATTCACTATTCATCAAAAATTGATGTTTTTCAGAAAAATACCAAAACTTCAACCTAAGCTATATTTGATATGCTGAATTCAAAAATGATGTCTATTTTACAAAATTAAAATTATATAAGTTTCATTAATTAATTTAATAATTTATTCTCGCTATCAAAACAAATAGCGTGTTTTTAAGAAACAATATCTATTAAAAGATAGACAGTAGTTTAAGTCCAATTTCAAAGTGAAATTAATTCCAATGACCACCATTGGATTAAATGTTAAAAATATATTCTAAATAACTTTAATCTCAATTAAAAATATAATCTATCCATATAAATAAATCAAATTAAAATGATGTTTTGAATTAAAATGCAACATTTTCACTAAAAATGATCTTGATCGGAAAAATAACAAAAATTTACACAAAGTAAATTTTGATGCCCAGATTATAAAGAAGGATTTAATTTTGTGAAATAAAACATATAAAATTTTAAAATGTATATTTAAAAATTGTTATCCATCAAAAGGCAGTTAATCAACCTTTTAAATAATATTAGAATATTTATGCTTAAAATTGGATTCATTTGCATTTTAAGCCTCTAACATTTATTAGATAAATGTAAAGATATTTAACAAACATATTTAATAATTTTGTAGTTATTTCATTTCATTATCTCCATTACAATGGCAAGGCATTAACTATTATTATATTATTATATTATTATTGTGCAACATAAGATTTCAAAGAAACTCGTTGTTGCGTATTGGGTACAACATCGAGCATAGGATTCCCTTTAAAGTAGTATTGCAAATTTATTCACAAATACTGGTAAACATTAGAATGTAGTTATATTTATTTACCTGGTATGTTTCATCATTTTCCCCTTTTTGGAATTGCATCCTCGCAATTTCAAAATTGGGCTTGGAAACTTCATTGAAAGTCCCATATCGGAACAAGTGTCAGTAAAAATATCACTTTAAAAGGAAGGGAGAGAAGTACAAAGGTCACCCGAGTTAACCCATACTAGGATTCCAAGTATGAAAATATGGATATGGAGGAGAAAACAAAGGGTCATGTTATGATGGAGATTGATAGTAAACATATCTAGGAGAAAGTTAACCATAATAAAATCACAAACTTTTGATGGGTTAAACTGTATTTGATTCACCAGTAGGAAAAGATAACAGAATTTTTTTTTGTTTTAAGTCACTCTTCATTGAGGAATTTATCTTTGAGCTTAACTAACTCATAATTAAACATTCTTCCTTGTCACGTAGACTTTCAACTTTTACTAGATTCCTTAATCAAACTCATATTTTCTTCAAAAGACGAGTATTTAGGAAGACTTGTTCACATTAAGAGTACTATAATAAACTTCTTGAGTATCACCTAATCCACAAAAGATAACTATATATTTCCCATTTATTTAGATATCAACCAATACCAAACAAAAAATTTTAGTACGAGATCAGATAATACCCAAAAAGGGTATTTTTTTTACAAAAAGAAAAACTACTCCTAATCTCCAAAATTTTCCAAACAAAACCCAAAGATCAACAAAGAAAATTCAATAAAACATTTTTTGTCCATAAAATTATTCAAAGTAATCCCAACTAAGATTGAAACCCAAATATTTGAAGGATTTAATCACATAGTATCCCAAGGTACAAATTAACATTTATCTCCAAATAACATCAGTTGCTCTTAAAGTCTCATACTGAAAAGCAATTAACCTAATAACATATCCTCCATGATAGGTTAATAATTTCTATAGATAACCCAAAATAAAATTACTATTGATTCATAAAATAATCTAACTAAAAATAATAAGTCAAACTAACCAGGGACTTTACGTAGTCCAGTGGTAGGCGATAAATACAAGTCGCACTTTGGTTGTGGGTTCGATTCCTACAGCTTTGTCTGACGTGACGGGCTTTCACACGGTCAGCGTGTTGTCCTTTTTCCAAAACTATATTATTCTTAACACATTCCCCAAAACAAGTTAAAATCATAAAAAATAACTATAAAATAATTTGACCACAAGTTTATCTCATGTCTTTCATATTCCATCATAATGTAGAGTAACCCATAATTACGTCAAAAGTAAGGATCATATAAACCCTAATGGTTACCTTTATAATTATTACCTAAACTTTTTTTTCAATTTGGTTCTCTTGTACACGATGCATTAGAGAACTCACCAAGGTTCAATTGGATTATCATGACTCCGGATATTTGGTTTATAATAACCACAAGATTTTTCATTGAATCCCCCATTTCATCCAGTATCATAATTAGAGAACCACTATAGTTTCCTTCAAACCCATTGCCACTTTGGTTCCTACTACATCCATCCATTTACTAAAACCAGAAATGTCAGTGTGAGTATATCTACAAAATCATTATGTACGAAAGAGGAAGATAAACACTAAGATATACTTATCCAAGTTATCTCAATCTCATTCCAACCTTCAAAAAATAACAATAACCCTATCTAATATAATAAACATTTTGGTTATACACAACTTGTCACATATCACTATGACATATAATGTTATCAAAACCATCCTTTGATACCAACTATAAGGACCCGACATTAAACATTACTTATTATTGAATTAAATGAATAATTCACATTGACGATCTTTTCAGGTTTAGAGTTTTAGAGAATTAGGATATAACTATTACACCTCCAATATTACAAAGTAGGCACATCTACTCAGCTTCCATTTTTTTCACAAAAATAAAAACTCGTGAAAAAATTAGTAATGTCTAGTTCCATGTTTTAGACATCCTGAAATTTCCTTGATCCCATCATTGACCCTATTCAACTTTATGTCCTATGGAAAACATTTAAAAAATTCATGGGATGAGCATAAAAGGCTTAGTAAGGGTTATAACAATACCGAATGAAAACATTAGTCCAAGTATACAAAAGAATCAATGAAATCATACATTACACATAAAACATATGCAATTTAACATACCTCATGAAATCATAAGATTTACGAATAACTCATGGAAATAATAATACATAAAGGTAAATTGATACATTAATAACATTCTTACATAGGGAGTAACCCTCATGGTTACGTTTGGAATACCCATCACAGTATATTACTTAAATCTCTTTAGAGAAACCTTAGCATTTAAACCCATTGTGTTACCCAATGCTTTGTAGAGCTATATCGGGCTCACCCGCCATTAGTTTATCACGGAACCTCCCTTATTCCTAAACAATGCCCAAGAACCATAACATAATCATAGAACATAACATAAGAACAATGGAAAGATAAAATTCCCACATTGTAATAACAATATAACATTTTTAGATATTGAAATAATGAATCCATTCTAAAAACGATTTTTAAAACCATTTAAAATATTTAATAAAAAGATTGTTGAATCAAAGTGTCCCATACCACATTGAAGATTTTAACAATTTAAACCATTAATATCCATATAAATTAATCCTTAAAACCATTTTGAAAACATGGATATGAATGAGAAATATTTATAAGTATAAATCATTAAAACATTTAAAATGATATTTTAGTTAAATGGTTTTTAGAAAAATGAGAGTCACATGAATATAATAATTGAGGAATAACATTTAATTAGTACTTTATATTATCATGAGACTAATGGATTCATGATATAATATTTCAAAGGAATGTATATACACAATAAAAGAGTGAATTGGTGTATAAATGTCATGACCCACTCTCACCAAAGATGCCCCTCCTGAGCTAGAAATGGTCAATGGGAGATAATGACCCCCCGAGTCCTGCCTCTAGTAGGACCCGGGGTTGCGACTAGCACCATGGGTATGAGTTTTCACAATATAGGAGGCATTGGACTTTTTATTATTTAGGATTGGGAAATAGGACAAGTCAACCACCAAAAAGGAAATGATCAAGTGTATAGAAATAAACCCAAACCAAGCCCACATGCATGTTTAAATAATTTTATAACAAGTTACAAGTACAAGAAAGTTCAAAGTAGAATACCAAAAGAAAACCAGATAATAGAAACTACAACAACTCCAATTTTCCGACTAGTAGGGCCCCGCACGACCCTGGTATTCCTCCTGGAAACCTGAAAGTAAACGTAGGGTGAGCATACAAGTATACTCAGTAGGGAAACCTAAAGCTCTCGTGCAAAGTGGAGAGACATCCTAATGTCCCGTGAGAACAACAGAAGAAACCTAGAAAGGAATTCTGTCTACCCAACCTCACCAGCCACACTCACCAAAAGACAATCACAAAAGGTAGTACTATATAAGAAACAAGAGTATTGGGTATCCCGCACCATTTCCCTTTAGGTATCCACTCTTGCAAACGGCGAACATACTGACGCTACCACACTCTCCACACCCGCACACACCTGGGCCTCACCACCACGTATCCTGCCCACACACACATGGGTCTCACAACCACGTATCCCACCCGCACACACCTAGGCATCACAACCACATATCCCGCCCGCACACACCTGGGCCTCACAACCACGTATCCCACCCGCACACACCTGGGCCTCATCCCGAAGATTCTTGGGAAACAGTAGAACCTGCCCAATGAGTCTTAGGCTAAAGCCACCCCAATCGAAACCTACCCGAAGAGTCTTAGGTGTAAGGTCACATCAAGCCATCCCAGCCTAGGGGAGAAGAAGCAGGAAGGATCTAGTAACTAAGGGAAAAACACCCTTTCCCATGAAATTGGAGTGTTCGGCACTAAGTTCTTAACATTGGTGGGGTGCGATAAAACACAAAAGATACAGATATATATATATACCAACCACACAACCCAACCTATGGCTTCTAAACAGAGAAACTGAGCACGTGACTTGGCACTGCTACTATGAATCAAGAATACAACAAACAACCCCAACCCCATTTAGGTTTTCACATTTCAGCAGAAGTAGTTTATTTAGTTTTATAACTACGGAGAAACTATCCACAACCAACCACATAAATTGTTCGTACACATATCCCTGCCATTCACAAATCAAGTAAGGAAATCACAAGAAACACAACCAATATCTTCTAATCAACTAACCTACCCCATTGATTATTAATCATGTTCCACTTCCATGACCCACCATTCATTAACTCTTCCACTTTTCATTTATTATTCACAACCCATAGTCCGTTCACATTCAAACCCAACCCTGCAGCCCCGCTGCCAACAACCATAACCACAACTGCATCGTACATCATTTTCCCTTTAATACCATTTATCGTAGCCCCACTGCCCATTACTAACCTAACATTTAAACCAACCCACAACCAAGCCAACCGCTGCCCCGCTGCTCACCCTATCCACAACAACCCACAAAACACCCCCATCACATGCCACGTATCCAAGACAACACCAACATGTTCATTATTTCATTTTTGTTTAACAGGGGTGATCACACAAGGGTTCCAGATTTTAAACAGCCAAATTTATGTGATTAACCAATTTCCACATTCCACAAAGTTTCCATCCATAAGAAAATCCAGAAGGAGAGGGAAACATTTAATTGTGTAAGCAATGGCCCCAATGACCATGATTTTTAGTAGGTAGAATCTCATTCAATTCAAAACATAATAACACAGGTTTTAAAGTTACAGCAAACAAAAACATCCCAACCCCGTTATAAGCCAGTTATTGTATTTTTTAAACCAGTTCAAAATTATTTCACGTAATCAAGAGGACACCCACACCACATGATGATCAAATTATAGAGACAAAGTTAAGATCCCTACCTCAATAGGTTCTGATCACAATGCTCCATCAGATCAACTATAGAATACGTTCGTCGGCGTCCATCACCTCTATCGTTTTCCAGCAAAACCTCCTCGGGTGGAAGTCGGAATGGAAAGGCCGAAGGAAAGGCAACAGATCCAAGCTCACATGTTCTGCCTCGTCTTTAAAATCCTGTGGCCGCTGACAGATCGTATATCGAAGCTCGGACGAAGAAGTTATGGATGAAAGATCCTTCGAGGCTCTTGGGAAATCTCTGCTCAGAGGAAAGGGGAGGAGAGGGGTGAGTTAAAAGGAGGAGGGGACCCCTCCTTTTATAGTAGATAAAATTAAAAGTACACAGCGTGTACTTTATGGTACATGGCGTGTACTCGGTTATTTCACACGGCCTCCAAGCGGTTTCCAATACAGCTCTGCGGCCGTTGACTGGTCAACACTTGGTTTGAGGGTAACACATACACGGGGAAAGACTACAAGGCATGTAGTTTAGACACACGGCATGTACTCATTCATTGCACATGGAAAGGACATGGATCCAACACAGCACACTGTCATTGACTGGTAACGCATAGGCGGGGAAGGACTACACAACATGTAGAACTGGACACACGGCGTGCACCAATTATTTCACACAGCAAGGACGCAGCCTTCAACACGGCGTATACCCAGGAAGGTGGTACACGACGTGTAGTTACACTACATGGCGTGTACTCATTTACTTCACATGGAGAGAACACAGCCTGCAACACGGTGTATACCCGGAAAAGGGAGTACATGGTGTGTACTCAAACTACACGGCGTGTAGTTTCAAAATTCAAGAAAGTGTGGGAAAGGTCCATTTTACCCTCCAGAACACTTCTTAACCTTCTTTTTAAATGGAATGGGACAGAGTGGTCTGGGCCATTATATAAGATACCCTTTAAAACATTCCAGTCCGAGAGAATTCAAAAACCAACCCAGAGGAACCCAACAAGATACCTCTTAGTGTTCTCGTTATAATAGGAACCCAAAAAACAACTCTAATCATATGTGTTAGGAATTACTTCTCCTATGTGAAGATATTATCCGCTTCAGGCGGCACTGAATCACCTACACGGGTTCAATCACATCCTTATTAATGCGTCTCAATTATGAATTGGGTCTTCCCACTTTCATACATTAGGATTTGTCAACTCATACTACACCCAACACCACACAACCAACTCATTTCCCGGACATGTTGTTTTTTGGGAAATTTCTTCTCCTATGTCGAGATAGTATCTACTTTAGGAGGCACTGACTCACCCTCATGGGTTCAATTTCATACGCATGAATGCTTCTAAATTAAGGGTCGGGTTTTTCCCTTTCCCCACACATCCGGACATGTTACACATTTCCAGGGAACAAGGAAACAAAAGGTCACACAACAGACAAGGAAAGCATTCCATATATCAAAGGTACAAAATACAACATCAAAAAAAAGCACAGAAGAAAATGGGAAAGCACAAGTCAAAACAACTCTGGGTACTGAGCGCGCATCTGGGTCTCCCACTCCCAAGTGCTCTCCTCGAGGCCTCCATGCCTCCACAGCACACAAACCAATGGAATGGTTCATCCACAAAGCACCTTTTATATATGATCCTCAATCCTGACTAGTAGTTCCTAAAAGGTCGCATCGTCTCCCATAACAAACTCTCCCCAGTCGATAATGTGGGAGTCGTCGTGCATGTACCGACGAAGCTGGGAGACGTAGAAGATGTCATGAACCCTCTCTAACTGAGGTGGTAGTGCTAGCTGATATGCCACCTCGCCAACTCGCCTCAAAAACTCAAAAGGTTTGATGAACCTAGGTGAGAACTTGCTCCCCTTCCCAATCCTTCGCTGCCCCCGTCGAGGGGAAACCTTCAAGAACACATTATCTCCCACCTCTAACTCCAAGGGCCTCCTCCGATGATTAGTATAAGACTTTTGTCGGTCCTGAGCTGCTTTCATCCTCTCATGTACAAGCTAGACATTCTTTGTGGTGCTCTGCACTAACTCTGGGCCAAGAGCACCTATCTCACCAACCTCTTCCCAGAAAATGGGTGAAAAACATGGCCTTCCATACAAAGCCTCAAACGGTTCCATGCCAATAGTAGAGTGGAATCTGTTGTTGTAGGAAAACTCTACTAAAGTCAAGTGTCATACCCATGATCCTCTGATATCTAGAACTCATGCTCGCGGCATGTCCTCCAACGTCCGGATAGTCCGCTTCGTCTGCCCATTGTTCTGGGGGTGGAAATCAGTGCTAAAGCGTAGCTGGGTGCCAAAAGCATGTTGTAACCCCTTACAGACTCGTTAGGTAAACCGTGTATCCCGATCTAAGATGATAGTCTTCAGGACTCCATGAAAATGTACACACTCATCTACGTATCTCTGTTCCATGGTACTCACCGGGTCTGACTCCTTAATATATAAGATGTGAGCTGATTTCGTCAGTCGATCCACCACTACCCAGATAGCATCATAACTACCCTATGCTCTAGGTAGTCCTGTGATGAAGTCCATTGAGATGTCATCCCACTTCCACTCGGGGAAATCTAATGGATAAAACAAACCACTTGGAACACGATGTTTAGCCTTCACTTGCTGACACACTAGGCATTTAGCCACAAACTCCGCCACTGCCCGTTTCACCCCGGGCCACCAAAACTGTTCCCTCAGGCCTTGGTACATTTTCAAAACTCCTAGTTGTACTTCCAAGGATGAGCTATGGAACTCACGGAGAATTCCCTCACACACTATCTCCAGGAAAAACAACCTTCCATGGAAAAGCATCTGATGTCGGCTATCCTCTGACCATCCCTCTGAAGCGTTCCCCAGATCGTCACGATCCCGCATCACTTCTACCTTGGAGTCCCCCCAATGAGACTCTTCCACCTGCTGCAACAAGGAGGACTGAACCGTCATTTGAACAAACAACCTCTAACACCTTCTACCCTGGCATCCAAGTGGAAGGAATCCAACTCTCCCATCGCCTTCCAAGAATCAGTGGACTCCCGAACCACTTCCTTATGCGATTCCTGCTCATGGAATCAGCCACAACATTTCCCTTAACTTTAGTGTAAGAGATATCAAAGTCATAGTCTTGGAGAAACTCAACCCATCTCTGCTGCCGTAAGTTCAGGTCACACTAGGAGAAGATATAACGCAGGCTCCTGTGATCTGAGAAGACCAAAAAGTGCTCCCCAAAGAGGTAATGTCACCACAACTTCAGTGTGAACACTACTGCTGCAAGCTCCATGTCGTGGGTGTCATAGTTACGCTCGTGAGGGCGTAACTGCCTAGACCCATAACAGATCAATCCCTTCTTCTGCATCAGCACACACCCCAGACCAAGGCTACAAGCATCACAAAACACCTCATACAACAACCCTCCCCTGTCAACCTAAGTATGGGAGCACTGACAAACTTCTCCTTCAGGTAGTAAAAAGATTTCTGGCACTGCTCGCTCCATAGGAAGAGCTGGTTCTTCCTCGTCAAAGCTATCAATGGAGCAGAAACTCGAGAGAAGTCTGAAATGAACCTCCGATAGTAACCTTCTAACCCCATGAAACTATGAACTTCTGCCACACTCTTGGGTGATGCCCAAGAAACAACTGCTTCCACCTTCGACAGGCCCACTGACACTACATGCTGAGACACCACGTGCCCAAGGAAGTGTACTTATTGTGTCATGAACTTACACTTCGACAATTTCACGTAAAGATGATGATGTCAAAGGACTCCCAAGACTTCCCTGAGATACTCAACATACTCCTCCTCGGACCTTGATTAGATCAGGATGTCTTCGATAAACACAACGTCGAACGGGTCAAGAAACTCCCCGAAGACAAAGATAATAAGTCCCATGAACATAGCAGGTGCTTTCGAAACTCCAAACGACATCACCACAAACTCGAAGTTCCCATACCTGCACCTAAAAGCCGTCTTCGAGATGTCGTTGTCTTTTACCCTCAGTTGATGATATCCTTATCGAAGATCAATCTTGGACGACCAACCTAATCCCCACAGTTGGTCGAAGAGATCATCTATCATTGGAAGGGGGGAACAGTTATTGACCGTTACCTAGTTCAACCTTTGGTAGTCTATGCATAACCTGAGACCACCATCTACGTTGTTGACGAACAAAACTGGGGCACCCCATGGTGATACGCTGGGTCGAACAAAACCCTTATCCATGAGATTGTCAATATGAATCTGCAACTCCCGCTACTCTGAAGGTGTCATCTGATAAGGGGCCATCGATATCAGACGGGCACCAGGATGTAAATCTATCCCGAACTCAACATCACATCGGGGGGGGGGGGGGGTAAGTCACAACCTCCTCAGGAAAATCATCGAGGAACTCCCCAAAAATCTCCGGCACATCCATCGTCTCTGTATCACCTGGAACCACTGATATCCCACCTAACAAGGAAAGGAGAGGCTCCACACGCCAGCTTCCCACCTGATAGCTCCTCTCTCCAAAAAAAGATACGTGTTGCCCATCCACGTCGAAGAACAAGACACTTCTCTGGAAGCAGTAGATAATGACTCTAACAAAAAAACCAGTTGATGCCTAGGATGACATCGTATGGGTGCATCTATAACAGATGAAAGTCCCCACTAGATCAATGTGGTCCCAATGTCATCCCACATCCCCGGCAAACACAAGATACGCTGGTCTGGCCTCCAACTGGTGTAATCAGCACCAGTGGTACGGAAAGTCTCTCTACGCCTATTCCCAAAGCATGAGCTAAACCAGGTGCAACAAAGGAGTGCGAAGATCCCGAATCGAACAAAGCAGAAACAAGAGTGCTAAACAAAAAATTGTACCTCGCACCACCTCTGGTCTTGCCGGTGCTTCCAACTCTACTGTGTCCAACTGTCCATGCCCAGCTACTCTGCCTCTCTGATGTCATACACCTCCCTGACCAGGCCCTGTTAGAGGTCCCTGAGGAGCACCCCAAGGTCGGCCTCCTCCCACAAAGTCTTCCCTCAGAGGAGCATGGTCCTACTTCTGGTGGAAGGGCCTCGGCAGCAACTGGTGCTGCTGAGGTGGGCGCTAAACCTGCCCACCTCCACCGTACTGATCTCGGGTCAAGAACCAACTCTGAAGATGCCCGAAACCTCCATAATAATAACACCTCTGTCCTGGGATCATGAAAAAGGGATGAGGACCTGAAGATCTGAACTGGAATAGCTGGGGCCTGCTCCCCACTGGCCTGAACCTAGAAGATCCCGTCGCAGGAGACCTGCTACTGACTACCTTCCCCTTCGACGAGCCTAGATGGTTCCCCTCTCGGGGTGCACCTCCCAGCGAGTTCATCCTCTCTACAACCCTTGTCGTCTTCTGTACCGCCAATTATGTCGGAAGGGTGAAGGGGGTGACAACATACTGGAGTGAAGGATGAAGCGCCTACTCCAAACGTCTCGCCCGAGACTCCTCATCCAGAAAGAGATCTGGAGTAAAGTGCAGGAGATCCTTGAACTTGATCCCCAACTCTTGTACCATCATACTCCCCTGCTCAAGGGAGGGTAACTCCTACCGCTTCTCCGCCTTGATCATGGAAGAAAGAAATTCCTCTCAGAATTCCTTCTCAAAGTCAGCCCACAGACCCACTGCATCTATCCTCTATCCGAGGTAGGGCGTCCACCACTGTTGTGTCGCGCCTCATAGCTGACTGACTTCTAGGGGAACCCAGTACTCCCTCGGAGCACGGATCATGGTAAATGTGATGCCTATATTCTCAAGAAACCACTCCATCTCTGTATCCAAAGTACTATGCTAGTACTTCTTGAGGGTCTTCCGCTGGAAAGAACGTAGAGTCTTCTGCCACTGGCTATCTTCATCAACTCGGTCAATCCTCAGCTGATCGACCGCCGGAATCTGCTGGGCCTCGGCCGTCTGAGCCACCCGGGGACAACGTCTAGGTGCCATGGTTGTATAGTAAACCATGATCACCTAATCCCAAGTATTAAGGAAATCTCATGGTTTTATTTTATTATATTATTTATATTTCTTTCCCAGAACACCCAAATCAAGTAAAACACAATCATAATGATGCATGTACCTTCCCTAGGGTCTCTACCCTGCAATAAATGTAGTCTCGCATGGTCATTCGGTAGGCTTATAGTCCTTGCATCGGACCACGGGGGGGGGGGGGGGGGGGCTAAAAATCCCCTGTCCTAGCCGGTCTTCCCTGTCCAATGTCACGCACCAAGATTAACTAACATTGTTACCCTACCAACCCATGCAATCCTCACTGTGCCTAACTTCAGACTCAATCCTATCTCTCAACCATCAACTCTGATACCATTCTGTCACAACCCCCTCCCACCAAAGATGCCCCTCCTGAGCTGGAAATGGGGAAAGGGAGATAATGACCCCCTGAGTCCCACCTTCAGTAGGCCCCGAGGTGGTGACTACCACCAAGTGTATGAGTTTTCACAATATGGGAGGCATTACCCTTTTTATTATTTAGGATTGGGAAATAGGACAAGTAAAACACCAAAAAGGAAAAGAATATCTCTATATAAATAAACCCAATCAAAGCCCACATGCATATTTAAATAATTTTATAACAAGGTACAAGTACAAGAAAGCACAAAGTACAATACCAAAATAAAACAAGAGAACAACAACTGCAACAACTCCAACTGTCTGACTAGTAGAGTCCCGCACGGCCCTGGTAGTCCTCCTGGAAACCTGAAAGTAAAAGTAGTGTGAGCATACATGTATACTCTGTAAGGAAACCTAAAGCTCTCGTGCACAAGTGGGGAGACATCCTAATGTCTCGTGAGAACAACAGAAGAAACCTAGCAAGGAATTCTATCCACCCAACCTCACCAGCCACACTCACCAAAACATAAGCACCACAGTTAGTAGTATATAAGAAACAAGAGTATTGGCTATCCCACACCAATTCCCTTTAAATAGCTACTATTCTTAATGGAGAACATCCTGACACTGCCACACTCTCCCCGCCCGCACACACCTGGGCCTCACAACCACGTATCCCACCCACACACACCTAGGCCTCACAACCACGTATCCCACCCACAAACACCTGGGCCTCACAACCACGTATCCCACCCAGACACACCTGGGCCTCACAACCATGTATCCTGCCCGCACACACCTAGGCCTCATTCTGATGATTCTTGGAAAATAGTAGAACCTGCCCGAAGAGTATTGGGCTAACTCCACCACAATCAAAACCTACCTGAAGAGTCTTAGGTGTAAGGTCACCTTAAGCCATCACAGCCTAGGGGAGAAGGAGTGGGAAGGAGCTAGTAACTAAGGAAAAAACAACCTCTCCCATGAAATGGGAGTGTTCGGAACTAAGTGCTCATCGTGGGTGGGGTGCGATAAAACACAAAAGATACAGATATATATATATATATATCAACCACACAGCCCAATATATGGATTCTAAACAGAGAAACTGAGCACCTTCCTCGACACTGCTACTATGAAGCATGCATACAACAAACAACCCCAACCCCATTTAGGTTTTCACCATTTAGAAGAAGTAGTTTATTTAGTTCCCTAACTACTGGGAAACTGTCCACAACCAACCACATCAATCATTCGTAAACATATCCCTGCCATCCACAAATCAAGTTAGGAAAACACAAGAAACACAACCAAGCCCTTCTTATCAACCAACCAACCCCATTGATTATTAATCATGTTACACATCCATGACCCACCATTCATTAACTCTTTCACTTTTTATTTATTATTCACAACCCATAGTCTGTTCACATTCAAACCCAACCCTGTAGCCACACTGCCAACTGCCATAACCACAACTGCACCGTACATCATTATCCCTTTAATTCCATTTTTCACAGCCCCACTGCCCATTACTAACATAACATTTAAAACAACCCACAACCAATCCAACCACATCCACGTTGCTCACCCTATCCACAAAAACCCACAAAACACCCCCATCACATGCCAGGTATCCATGAAAACACCCACATTTTAATTATTCCGTTTTTGTTTAACCGGTGTGATCACACAAGGGTTCCAGATTTTAAACAGCCAAATTTAAGTGACTAACAAATTTCCATATTCCCCAGAGTTTCCATCTAAAATAAAATCCATCCGGAGAGGGCAACATTTAATTGTGTAAGCAAAGGCCCCCAATGACCGTGATTTTCAGTTGGTAGATGCTCAATCAATTCTCAACATAATAACACATGATATAAATTAACAGCAAACACAAACATCCCAACCCCGTTATATGCCAGTTATAATCTTTATTAAACCGGTTCAAAAGTGTTTCACATAAGTAGGAGGACACCAACCCCTCATGATGCACAAATTAGAGAGACGACTGTAAGATCCCTACCTCAACAGGTTCTGATAACAGCGCTCCCCTGGATCATCATTAGAAGACGTTCGTCGGCGTCCGTCACTTCCGTCGAGTCCTAGAAAAACCTCCTCGAGTGTAATTATTAATGTAAAGCCCGAAGGAAAGACAACAGATCCATGATTTTAAGTTCAGCCTCGTCGTTACGATCCTGTGGTCGGTGACGGATCGTAAATCGGAGCTTCGACGAAGAAGTTATGGAAGAAAGAGCCTTCGAGTATCTTGGGAGAACTCTGCTTAGAGGAAAGGGGATGAGAGGGGTGAGTTGAAAGGAGCAGGGGAGCCATCCTCTTATAGGATAGAGATGGAAAATTACACATCATGTAATTTATGGTACACAACGTGTACTTGGTTATTTCACACGGCCTCCATGCGGCTACCAACACGGCTCCGCAGCCGTTGACTGGTCAACACTCATTTTGAGGGTAACACATACGCAAGGAAAGACTACACTGCATGTAGTTTAGGCAAACGGTGTGTAATCATTCATTTCACATGGCAAGGACACTGCTCCAACATGGCACATGACTGTTGACTAGTAATGCGTAGGCATGGAAGGACTACACGGGGTGTAGAACTGGACAAATGGCGTGCACCAATTATTTCACACAGCAAGGTCGTGGCCTTCAACACGGGGTATACCCAGCAAGGCGGTACAAGGCGTGTAGTTACACTACATGGCGTGTAATCATTTACTTCACACGGCGAGGACACGGCCTGCAACACGGGGTATACTCGGAAAAGGGAGTACATGATGTGTACTCAAACTACACGGCGTGTAGTTTCAAAATTCTAAAAAGTGTTGGAAAAGTCCATTTTACCCACCAGACAACTTCTTAACCTTCTTTTTGACAAAGGAATGTGCTGGAGAGGTCTGGGCCATTACAATAAAAACATTTAAGCCTCAATAGAAATGTAAAATCATATACAATCCCTTATAAAGAAGATATCCATAAATTAAGGACAAATCAATCTCATAATTATGTGTGAAAAATATAAGTACACCCAATATATGGTGATATTTAGTGTAAAAAAACAATAGGTAATTCACACATATTCATAGGATGACATTTTTAATAACTACATGTTGAACCCATAGAAATCGAAATTGGGTTAAGAAGTTCCCTTGAAAAAATTCGATAGCCTAACAGCGTCACATTAAAATTCATCAAATTAGTTGATGGGAGAGAAAATGCTATCTCATCATGTGGACATTAAATTTACATAAATAAGGATATAGAAGAACATATCCCAACATAAGAAGATGTAAATTTAAAGACATAACAAAATAAGACTTCTAAAAAGAGGGGGTGAAAGGTTCCCTTACCGATTTGGGAAACCTTCGAAATGTTCACCCCATGAAAGAAGGACCGTACAACATTGATGTAAATATCCATTAAAGAAAGTATATTACACAAAGATAAGAATAATGGGAAGTACATACACTACTAAAAGGAAATAGTGGCAAATGATGTATAAATCTCACGGGAATAAAAGTGAGATGAAAAATCCCGTATGAAAACTCTGCAACCTAACGACGCCACATAAAACTTACAAAAAATGGATTGATGAAATAAAATAGGGTATCTCATCATATGAACATATAATATATAGTAATAGGAATATAAAAGAACATCCCCCAACCTATGAAAGAGGATCATACAAGATACTACATAAAAGAGAGTACTTAAAAAGAAAGAGATAGGTAGGATCCCTTACCACAAGTTCACCTTGTCTTGTTAGTTTCATTATATTTATGAATAATAAACATTTTTCAATTTATAATTTCTTAAGTTAATCATTTAAATATTATTATTCTGTTCATATAAATTATTATAATGTTATAATAATTTGTTTATAATGTGAGTTCATATCAGTCGTTTTGGTCGATGTTTGGTATATGAGTCAAAAATGAACTTGTTTGAAAATGATTTTCCAAGTAGTTATAAGTAAATTATCCCCAAAACAGTATTAATGATTTAAATATCATATATATCCAGTACATATTCATTTTATACTATTCCATAACATTTGGAGATAAAAATAAATGAAATGCACCATTCATAGAGACGGTAGTCCGTACGTACGCATGAACGCTACTTTAATTTCTTTGACATATTAATGGAATTAAAAATAATTGAGAGATATATATATATATTATAATTCAATAATAATATATATGTTTTATAGGTCACATAAGTTCATTAATTTCATTATTTATACATTTCATGAATTGCATGAACGAGTCACAACTCTTGAGGGGGTGGTAGTCCACACTTCCTCGTATGAAATTGTCGTATTTGCACAACATGAAAAGCATAAAGGTATGTTTTTAAATATAAAATTCAGAAGCATATGGAAAAAATAAACACCATATATATCATATATAGAATATAATGACATCATAATGTCCATTATTAAAGGTGTTAAGAAAAGATTGAACAATCATCGTTTCATGAGGTTGTAATTCTCCATCCACAAAAACAGTATGTTCTTTAACCATTAGACGGAGGTGTGTGTAAGTGTAGATAGAATAATTAAAATAACAAAATTATAGTATATTGAAGATACTGGTGTTGTTACAAAATAAAGGAATAAAAATAGTTTAGGGGTTTGGAGAAGCAAAATAAAACAAAAGACACAAGTGAAGACATTGCCTTTAAATCGGGTAACTCCTATTCGTTTGAATAAAAAGAGTTTCTTGAAGAGAATTCTTCCAAGGGTTTGTCTTCAATTATGAAGACTGTGATGTGGATAGATGAAATGCACTGGGGTTGGCCGAGCCAAAGGCTTGAGAGGTGTGGGTAAGGTGGTATCGGTTGGGCCTTCTATAAGAGAAGAGGAGGGGAACTCTTGGAAAGTTATAAAATATTACATTATTATAAAATGAATTTCGGATTTTAAAGGTCCCAAAAGGATATATTTAGAGGATAAGGAGATAAGGCTTTGAAATCAACCCATACAATAGGTTTGTGACAAGTGTAAGACTTAGATTTCACCCTATCTTCTCATTTTATTTAAATCATTCATTTATGAGGTAATCACTGCATCATCACTGTGTCATAAATAAAATAATTTATTTAATGTCTAAAAATTTATATAAAATATCATGATGTAGGAAATCTTTTTTGCTTTCTAATTAATATTTATAGTCAAAATATGAGTTGTATGACCCCATGTAAATTTTTTTTAGTAAAACAATACATGTTTGTGACATTTTAATTTTAACTTTAAATAAAACGTTATTAATGTCATTTTCCAACAAAAGGGTCTCCATGGGTCCCCAAGTTGACACATGGATTTTCATGGTCGGACATGACTCATAAAATATGGTTAGGTTATGTGTCAAGGTCATTTCATATTATTATAACATTATCTTTACCTTAAATTACACTAATTACCTCTAATCGTGTTTAATAAAACGTAAAAGTTACTATTCATCAAAAAATCATTTTAATCTCATTGAACCACATTTTACATCCTAATGACCAACATGTATGTCGGATTTTTGAAAATCAAATCACAGAAGTGGTAAATTTTCATTTAAAAGAAAAATCAGTTTCATTAACTACAACTTAGTGGTTTCACTATTCATCAAAAATTGATGTTTTTCAGAAAAATACCAAAACATCACCCTAAGCTATATTTGATATTCCGAATTCAGAAATGATGTCTAGTTTTCAAAAATTTAAAATGTATAAGTTTCATTAATTAATTTTATAATTCATTCCTACTGTCAAAACAAATAGCGTATGTTTAAGAAACAATATCTATTAAAAGATTGACACTAGTTTTAGTCGAATTTCAAAGTGAAATTAATTCCAATGACCACCATTGGATTAAATGGAAAAAATATATTCTAAATACACTATAGTATCAATTAAAAAGATAATATTTCCAAATATATAAATCATATTAAAAGGAGGTTTTGAAATAAAATGCAACATTTTCTTTAAAAAATGATCATTATCGGAAAAATAACAAAAATTTACACAAAATAAATTTTTATGTCCAGTTTATAAAGAAGGATTTTATTTTATCAAATACAACATATAAAATTGTCAAAAGTATATTTAAAAAGGGTTCTCCATCAAAAGGTGGTTAATCGCCCTTTTAAATAATAATAGAAGATTTATGCTTAAAATTGGATTCATTTTCATTTTAGGACTCTAACATTTGTTGGATAAATGTAAAAATATTTAACAAACATATGTAATCATTTTGTAGTTATTTATATTCATTCCCACCATTACAACGGCTAGGTGTTAACTATTATAATATTATTATATTCTTAGTGTGCAACATAAGATTTTAAAGAAACTCGTTGTTGTGTAATGGGTACGCCATCGAGCATAGGATTCCCTTTAAATTAGTATTAACATTTGATTCACAAATATTGATAAACATTAGAATGTAATATTATTTATTTACCTGGGATGTTACATAATTAATATATTTCAAATATTTTTTAAATTAATATACATTTCTTTTAACTATTTATTAGAAAAATAAAAATTATCAAGAAAATATAACAAAAAATAAACTAATGTCAATTTTTATATTATCATTTCTATTTGAATATGTATTTCAATATCATGTCATTCATATATGCCTCACATCATCCACCATAAATATTGTGTCTCGATATCATAAAAAAAACATTACAAATGCTAACTCAAGATCATAAGTTTGAAAATTTTTTCCATGATACTTCAACTACATTGAATCATTAGCAATAACATTATCATTTTTCATAAGGACATAAACATCTTATTTTTTTTGATATTACAGTTTATATTAAAAACTCGTCATTTAATGAATGTAAATTCAAAATTACAGAACTGAAAAAATATTCTATTTAATTATTAAAGACATTTGTAACATTATTTTTTCAATGTGAACATATCCCCATTACTTGTGATCTTGGTCATCTGGTTAACCAATCATGGAAAAATATTACTAAAACACCATCAATAATGAGCTAAAACAATGAATCAACAGTCCTCATATATGTTAATTAGTGTAGATGATTCTTGCACATATTTTTTCTTTATATAATGTACTAGGACTCCATCTGTAGAAACAATATATTGAAGAAATTTTTTCCTGGAAGCCATAAGTTATAATTATTAATCGATAAAAATATTTTATTCTAAAAATATCACCAATGATCTGTATTTTATTCTCATAATCCTCATAACTTTTAGAATACACCAAGATATAGTTAATTAATACCATAACTAAATTATCAGGATATTCCTCGAATACATAGTTCATAAGAGCCATAAAAACTGAGGATACAATAATTATCCATAATAGAATTAATGTAAACTCATAATGTCCATATGTTTTCTGAAATGTTTACAGTGGAATAAATTCCTTATTTACTCATAATTTCTGATACCCATAACGTAAATCTATATTTGAAAAATATCGAGTTCTATGATGTTGATTGGATAAATTATACATGAAATTCTGGGAATGTATCTTATTTTTTTAATAGCCTTGTTTTTCCTACAATTAATGCACAATATAATGGACAAATAATTTTTATTTAAAAAATAATATGGGTTACACATAGAGATACACTATGATGAATAAATCCCTTATCCATCATCTCATCTTTTTTGTTTCTTTAACCCCTCTTAATCCATAGTAGTGATTTGATAGGGATCCATTGATATTGATCATTCATTAAGTATTTAATTAATTATAAACAAGACATCACACTATTGTGTATTTCTAGGAAATTTCACAATAAATACATCAATTTATTCCTACACATATGTACATCATTAATTTTAATTTTAGATTATTCATTTCTGGAGTTTTTATCTTCTTCCCCAATATATTCATTCAATAGATCTTCTGGGGGTGGTTTGAGAATGAATCGGATGATGATGTCCTGTACTATTGTTAATTAATTTTTTATCTCTAAAACAAATCATAATTTCCATATTCATTCAATAAAATTTTATATAATATTTTGAAATCTATTATATAATGAATATAATATCACAGTCTACCATAACTATGACGAGAATCTAGGAAAATAAGCATGATTATTTTGGAAAATGAGGATTCCCTAACACATCATTATTGCAATGAGACATCACTTATATTTTTTAATGAATACTAAATTCAGAAGTAGAAATGGAAATATTTAATTTAAATGTAAAACATAGTTGTCATAAATGAGTGAGATGGTCCAGAATAATGTAATGAATATGATAATTTTCATTGTGGGATTAATGTTCTATCTACCATATTATTGGGTACATCGACACTAGATGTAGTGATTGCATATGATTGCCATCTTCCATCAGCATCTTCTGTGGTATATTAACATGAATATTTATAAATTGGTTAGAATAATTTGGTATTTAATTGAATTTGAATAATTAGACATCATTAATATATTCTGAATACCACTGATGTGACAAATGATCTTTTTCTTAACACTTGTAACACACTCCAATAACCATTATACATGTTCTCAAATGTTTCCTCACAAAACTTTTCTATGATGGAAAATTCATCATTCACTTGCTTATATTTTTTAATTTACATTTATCATTGTTCTCAATCGACATCTTCTTTAATTGATTTTAACTTAACCTATAGGAACTGTAAATCTCATTCTCTATTTTGATGGAATTTAATAATATTTCATAATTTGGAAAAGATGTAGAGAATCTTGTTCCCTTCAATAATTTAGAATAAAACCATTAAATAAATTATAAATCATGTTATATATATCCCATATTAAGTCTATATCAAACCTTACATGTCTTGAGATGGAATCCTCATAATCCATGAAACACTCCTTTTTTCTTTAAGATAATGAAGATTGCATTTATTTCATTTTTCTGATAGTGATGGAAATATCAATCAAATAAAATTTCGTTAATTAATTCAAAATCCATGTTTTCTATTTCACCCTCCTCTCTATTATGTTTTATTAGTTTCTAACATTTATTAACATTTCCATTGAAAAAAATAACAATTGTACCACCATTTTAGATTCATCACAACCCAATGCTATAAATATCTTTTCCAGGGACATAATACCCATCATAAATACTACTATATATGTAGTACCACTAAAATATGGAGGGGTATATCACATAAAATGATAAAAAATATGTTTATCATAGTTATTAATTATTACATGATTATATCGTCTTAATATAGTCATGAACATCTAATATCCAAAACTTGTTATTCTAGCATTCTTAGTGGGTAAATCAGTACATAATATTTTCATTTTGACTATAATTCATCAATTCAAAAAAAACACTGAAGAATGGAACATAGAGATTTATCCCATATTCATCATAAGCATTAAGAGATTGGTTCCTCTCCCCTGGGATTTTTGTTCTAGTTAGGAATCACTACTTCCAGTTGGTTTCCATTGGATTTATTTGTGGACACAGAAACATCCTACGGTTCATTGTCCAATGGGACCTAAATTCCAGTGGTCGGTGTTCATTGTGTTTGGACCTAATATACTTAAGATCATACATTTTTAGAGAGAATTGGATGTCAATATTATCACACCTTTTTGGGGGGAATTATTACCTACTATAAGATCCTCTTATAGATTTGAAATATTTTCCTGAATCCATATTGATTTACTAAGGATAATGTAAGTTCCCCTTTTATTTTGATGTCAATTATTATCATGTTTGAAATATAGAAAAAGATATATTTATTTGATTTTCATCATTATTGGGTAAATTTTAATGGATTCGAGAATCTCCATCAATGGTATCCACAATAATAATATTTAATGATTCTTTTAGTAGTTGTTACGATGATACTGGTTTTTATTTCACTCAGTGGGGTGCTCTAGAATTTATTGTCCTCAAAGGAGACATAACTTTGTTTTTATTTTTGGATCATACCCACAAATTGGATACCTATATGTCCTTTTGAAATTAATCATCACCCTCATATATCATTTCCAGATAATGGGACAAGTCATACATTTTATGGTCGTGTGATAAGGAGTTTACCGTACAATTTAATTTCAAGTGGTAAAGACATCTAAGTGGAATGTGATTAGTTTATGATTACTATGGGTCATATGCCTATTAATCCCAAGGAACATGGAAGAGATATAAATTTCCATGATGAAATAGACCCTACTATTAATGTGTTATAGAAAGGACAAGGTTGAATTAGATTGTTGGGATTGAACCATTGAAAGGATTCCAACATAGCTCATTTGGATACGAATCAACTCCCATGTAGTTTTGGAATTATCATTGGGGTGTATAACCCATTTAGAGAAATTAGATGGTGAATAATCTTTTATAGGTTGACAAAGTGATTTGGTGTTATAATTTTAGACTTACCCCTAATGACGATTCCCAATTAAGGATGAGATAAAATGGAACTTGGACCATGAGAAGGCTTTAGATGTATCCCAGTTTTTATTGGAATCAGATTTATTGTGGTTCATTCAAAGAGGTGTTTGTGATAATTTTGTGACCATAAAAAAGTATAATCCAATGTGATTCACGCTCAGTGTGAGAAACAATAGGATTTTAAAGATTTAAAAAATGTAACACACATGTTTCCTTGTCCGCGGGTGGAAGAGGTTGGGCGTACAACATCGATAGTGGATGAGGGTGTGGAGTAATGAACCTTTTAGTGTGGAATGAAAGGTAGTGATCATTAGATCTAGCCATAAAATTTTTGTGTATTACTCTATAAGTGATTCTCTAAAATCGGGCCTGGTATGGGAGGAATACATATCCTCATGTTAATGGAAATGTAGGTTTGTACTGTACCGTTCTTACCATGAACCTGGGGATCTTGGTTTTAGAGACAATAAGGGAAAGGAGTGTACTAAAACCTTATCCTCAAAACTGGGAACACAAGCACTATTCCTCGGAGATAGGTCCATATTATTGCATATATAGAAACACACAAAAACTACCTGAATCTTGAAATGATTATAAAACATATTTGGGAATCCTCTGATTGATGATATAAAAATCCAAATGGTGAAAATGATTATGTGCTTTTCCCAAGGGTTTGGTATGTCATTAGGTTTTGGTAGAGAATTAAACATAATATTTTCATACAAGGGAGCCTATATAGAGGAATACAATCAATGAATTTCTTTGAATAATGCTTGATTATAGGCATATATACGCTGAATTAATGAGGCGATTCAAATTGTGGTGCCCAAGTAGGTATTTGGAATGAATGTATGGGTGCACATGTAGGCTTTGGAAACCATATGTTTACTTATGTGAGGATGAATATGTATGTTGAAACTTGGGTGATACATGACTCAATCCACCAAGAGTCTTAATAGGTATTCCCAGAAGTGGCGCACTCAAGTTCCTTTCTGAGTACATAGTGGTGTGAATGTATTTTTGATTTAAGGAGGTTGGGCACTTTATGAAAACAAATTACTTGGACATCAAAAATTGAAGAGACTTATTTCCTATGATCCTAATTGAATTCCTCCAATATATGTGTTAAATAACTAACATGACGGTTTTAGAAGACTTGGGTGTAGCACTAGAGAGACTAGAGGTGAAATTGGGAATCATGGAAAGTCATGCATACAAAAGAAGATACCATGGGTCTATTTATTGTAATATATAGGATACTGGGAGAATTGATATTGGATTATTAAGTAGTATTATATGCCATCATGGGGGCATTCAGGTTCATGCACGACATCGGTACCTTGGGAGCTACTTTGGGGACATAGCCAAATTTATTTCTCCATACCATGGTGGCTTCTCCACCACACCATTGATTCAAATCAATTTCATTCTAAAGTCTTATCCCATTTTCCCACTAACTTTTCAACCATCAACAGCCCCCATGAAAAAATAAGTGTCACACCATTATCATTTTTGTACCCATAGAGGATGATTTTTGGAGAAGTCAATGGAACACATTTCATGATTTATACAAAATCCCCCCATTTAAATAAATTCATTTGGAATGAAAATTATCAGGTTATATTGAATATGTAAGGGTAAAATAACAAATTATAACATTATTTGGTCTGATTTGGAGCTACATAAAATTTGGATGGATTCCTTAATTTTTGCATAATAATTGGGTCCTAGAGGGAATAGTTTTATTTTTTACTATAGTTATATACAAAACACCAAAATCATTGTATCTTTCATATTATTAGTCTAATTCATTATTAAGAGCTCTATGTATGAGAAATAGAGGGTAATATTTGTATTATTCATAGGATTCCCTTTTTTGGATTCCAATCTATCATACTTCATTCCTTTTATTATTAGTTCTCAATATTTCTAAAACCAAACAGTGTATACGTCTAGTGAGATAGAGTCCCCTTTGGGGATTTTGAAATTGGATAGTACCAGGTTATTTTTTAAGGGATTTTTAGAAGCATGAATATTGGAATAATAATGATTCACTTTACAGTTGAATATATTTGACCATAATAATTGAAATTAGATCCAAGACAATGCTTAATGGATATTAATTTCTCAAATATTCTTTAGATACTTCCTAGTGGAATCTTGGGTCCTAATTTTTATGGTAACCTAATCCAAAACATGAAGTATAAACACAGTGAAGGTCTTTTATAGGAATAAAGTTTCCATTGTTTGATAATCCTATTATGGGTGGTGTATTACGAATGGCCAAATGGGGCATGTGCATTATCATTATAAAGAGATATCCTTTGACTGAAAAGAACATTATATTGGTAATTGTTATGAATAACCACTTACAGGAATGTACATCATAGTTAGATAATATATATTTCAAAAATATGACATTTAAATGATTATAGGAAATGGAAAATATGATTTAGGTGACTAAAGACCACATTATGTGGTTTTTCCATGGAAATACATCTGGTAATAATGGTCAATATATGCCGACATTGGTCATGAATGGGTTAACTACTCCTTCAAAATCTTGTGTGTTAATAGTTGTTCAAATATGTCATAATGGGGACTTTTTGATTACATGGAACACAGTTCTAGAGTCATACATGATGTACATTATACTGTGCCGTTTCAAGGAATGAATATGGATGATGGGGAAATTTAATTTAAGGTCATTATCTCTGAAAAAAATTTATTACACCGCAATTTGATGTTAATTTTCTTGGAAACAGGCTACCATATTTAGGTATGGTAAGAGAGAAATTTAAAATATGATTTGGAAATTTATATATTCAATGAATGACATTTGAATAAGGGAAAATATATTTCAAAGTTTTATCTTCAAATAAAATAATGTAAACATTGTTTTAAAACCCAATTATGGGGTGGTATTATGTAAGAAAAATTGGTGTCATATGCTTCAAATCCAAATAGTTGTATACATTGACTGACTGGTTCATGATGTAGGTGATTTTTGTGCAGGGTCACTGGGGGAACTTACTGGAAAATTAGGGAAAAGACCTCCCAGAATTTGATATTTTACAGTTAAAATGATATTATTGTTTTTAAAGATTTGTATTTTCCCACGAATAGAGTTTGTTTTATGGAGAAAAATACTGCAATAAAAAAAGTGTATTTCTGATCATGATTTTAGAAGAATCAAAGGAATGCGATTTCAATAATGGTATAACAAAAATGTAGGATGTATGGTGTCTTTATTTTATTTCACATGACTAGGACCGAAATACTATAGAATAAAAGATGATATTTTGTCAAATTATCCATGTTTATTTCAATATAAATTGATCACCTGGAAGGGAATATGTGAAAGCCATAGTCTTGGAGGCTTTCAGATCGAGAGAATGGTAATAGGACAAATATACATAGAGGACTGTTTTAAGATGTGGATTCTTATATATTTTTTTCAATGTTTTATTGGGAAAGAAGATACTATTATGAATAAAAAAGTTACCATTATTTAAAAAGCTTGTTCTATGTGGAGTATTATGAAGGGCCAATTGGGGAAAATTCTGTATAGTCAAATAATGGAATTTTTTGACTGATATGACTGATATGTATGAAACTTATGCAAGGACACATATGGTAACATACTTCATATTTAAGAAAACGATCTCTTAGGTTTTATAAACTCCACCTCTAGAATACGATGAAATATTATGAAGATATGAAACTATTCAACATTATTTTTATTAAATACAAAAGAGGTGATTCTCAATGAATATGATAAATATTAATAAAAATATTTCCCATATGATTAGAGTCCCATAAATAGATATGTCTCATATTTGAAATGGGTATAAATTTTGAATCCTGAGTGGGTTCTCTATGGAGAGGACTCAAAATGAATACTCATACATTGATTATTAATTAGAAATGGAATTGAATTAAAAAATTATCATGTAATTGGGACAATGATTTAAAGAAATGTTTTCGCTACTTATGTTAGTGGGATGAGAATCAAGCCACCCATTTTTTTTTGGTACTTTTTAGTTTAATGTCTTATTGAAAGGAAATTATGTAGTGGAGTTTATTATCATGCAGCGAGGACAACTGATGTCATGGGGTTTAACATCGTGAAACATGGATAATAGTGCTATGCTTTTAACATCATGAAGTATGGACACATATGGTTGTTATTAATATTAATGTCTTGAAAACAATACATTATGTTGTGCAGTTTTAATTCATGCAGCAAGGGAATTAATTAATTTTCACGTGACATGGAAAATTGTGGTTGTACCGGATAATTGAATATATGTGTAACTATGTATCTTGTTGAAGAAAGAACCAAGCCACACATAGTTCATGATTTTGTTCCACAACAAATCACAATTTTAATTTTGGAAGATTGATGTTTTTAAGGGCCCGTGATTGGATATCTAGGAATGACCTATTGAAATGAGAATCAATCCAACCATAGTTCATGAGAAAATTGTTCTCTGAACAAATATAGTTTGATGTGATAGATGGGGGTTTCAATCACATTTCGAAATAATGGTTAAATTTAAAATAAAAGATCGTATGAATATCAAACCATATATCCAGGAAGTGTACCCTATATTGATTTGATTCGTATGTAGGAAGAAAAAGGGAAATAAATTTCCTTATTGTTGCACCAGGGCCAAATAATAGAGATCTTGGTGTCTCTACACATCCCCTTGGAATGAGAATCAAGGCACACATAGTTCATGAAATGAGGTCTCTATGTAGATCTAATTCAAACATTTGAAGAGTTGGATATCTTGTTCCACTGAGGGGTATAAATGATATAATTAAGGATTGTGCATGGTAGATAAACATATTTTATTGAATTATAAGGAATACCAATTTTTGGTATCATATTAGATTTCATAAATTCAAATGAATAATACATTGACCGTATAGTTTAATATTTTTTTAGCAAGGAAAATTGATGATATGCACATTAACCTCATGTAGTATGGATTCTTATAGTTCTTGTATTGTTTATTATCATTCAACTAGGACATTATGATGTAATATTTCATGTCATGTAGTGGGTTTACGACTATGTTTGATTACACAATGTAATTATTCAAGAATCACACATTGGATAGAGTTTTAATATGTTCTACATCCATTGATAATAGGTAATAGACACTCTTAATGTAGTCCTTATGTATGGATTGAGGGACTTCCCACTTTGAATCAAGCATTGGAGGAAACGTTCCTGGTATCATTACAGTACTGAGTACTAATAGCAATTATCATTGAAGAATTGGGTGGGTGCGAACTTTCATGTTAAAACCTTTTGTTACTCTATTTTTATATACTACCAAATGATGAAATGTTGGAAATATCATTTTCTCTAACTGTTCGAGCTCATTAAATCGCTTCTGAGACTACTCATCTGTATATAACTGATCACAGATTTCAGCTCGAAGTGAAGGCATTTGAATATTAATTGGCAGAAGTACTTCTATTCAGTACACAAATGATTATAGAGATTCCTGAGTGGTAGTACATGTAGTAGTCTTACATGCCAATAATTCATGAAAACGTTTATAAGGAAAAGATTTCTTATCTCTATCCCCCATTTTTGGAATATATTTGATAGGGTATTGTTAAAATCCTAAACCAGTCCATTGGACACTGTATGATAGTGAGATTAATGGATGGATTTGATATTGTCGTAATGATATAACATCTTTACATCAATAGAATATAAATTTGGTCTATTTTCCAGCAATAAGGTATAAGAGACCCAAAATATTTTAATGATATTAGTTTTTTCAAGGCTAACATTTTTTTTGGATCTAACATCATTGATTGGTATCATGTCATCCAATTTAAATATGAAATCAGATATAGTAAGAAAATTATTAAACTTCTTAGACAAAGTTATAGGATAAAGTCATACTACATCCAATCCCTATGTAGAGAATGGAGAAGATTATTTATCTTTTTCTATAATCTCTGGTGGCTGATGAAAATTTTTGGAATGCAGTTGGCAGGGGCAAAACATCTTGGTGAAATCTATGGAATCCTAAGTCATTAAAGGATATAAGTATCCAAGACATCAGATTATATCATAAATCCTATTCCCAAACTGGGGAGAACCATAATCATCTTTATGTTCTTCTTTCATTACTGCAACAATTTCTTCTCCATTAATAAACTTGGGGAGGACTGTATTAAATCCTTCATCGTAGATGATCTTCTTATGATCTGGTCTATCATAAAGAGTGAAGATTACCAAAAATCACTAGATTTTATTGTTCCACTATATACTATGAGGAAGTATTCCATTGTGAATTTATACAATTATTGGTGTCATCTATCCTGTAGTATGCCCGTATGGCTAAGAAATAAAGGGAATTTCATTAATATCCTCCAATATATTTTGAACAAAAGATGAAACCACACGAATAGGGGAAATACTAATGATAGTCTCGTCCTGATTTGGATCTCCCTAGGATGTGGATGCATTTGACAATTCATCGTCTTGGGCATTTTGTGATCATGGGAAATATGAAACTATTGGATCTAAAAAAAATTAGCCATTAACCCTCTAAAAAATTAACAAAAATATAATAACTATAATTTTATTATAAAATACTCTCCAATGATATATTTGATTAATAAATCTGAATTACCTTTTACTTTTAGGTGGTTCAATTGTAACTGGAGAACTTGTTACAAGCATGCAATGATAGCTTGATATTCTACCTCGTTTTTCGGAGCCCCTTATGATAACAATAAAAAAAATGGTAACACATCCGTTTTGATGGATATTATCACAATTATTATGCCAACATTATTGAGTTTATGATTTTCCATTCTCGTCCCCATTGGAATTATAGATGCACTATTAGAGTATATATCTCATATTTTAGTAATATCTATAATAGATAAGATTTCTTCATTAGGATGCTAAGTATTCAATGATGTCTCTTTTGGATATGGGTATTTACCATGGAATTATTCAATGTAATGGCATTTTAAAAAATTTTGAATCACAAATTTGATATAAAAGTTTTTCAAAACAACAACCCACCATGCCAAAAATCCAATAACAATAGAATGTGTAGGATAAAAAAGATTGGGTTATTGAATGATACCTAGTTGACCTCATGTTGTTTTAGGTAGCTTCTTAGGTTCTGAACTCGAATAATTAATTCCAGGCATCACATCTCGATACTTGAATATCAAGTCTCTGTGTCAAGCATGGTTTGATTGATAGAGTAAATGCTATTTTGATTCCTAGTATCATTGTTTATTGCAAGGAGGGAACTGAGTGATCACTCTAATCCTGTCACACAAACTATAAAATGATTTACATAAATAGTTTTCTTTAATATCAGTATACTAATAAGATATTTATTTAGGGTATAAAATTCCTCTCAGTATTCATATATCATTTGATAAAAATATCCCTTCTACATTAATCTAGACATGGGCCAACACTTGCTTGCCAAATTAGAGATAAAGTTCCAAATATAGAACTTATGTCCTTGAATTCTGAATAATTCATTAAATTTACGTGGATGTGTTATTCCAATTATTGCATTTACCTTTTGGGGATCAACTTCTATGCCACTATGTTATTATAGAAAACTGCAAAATTTTCATGAGGTTTCCCGACATGCACATTTCTTGGGATTCTACATTAAGTTATTTTTACAATGTTTGCTGAATATGGTCTCTAGATAAGTTAGGTGATATAAATATTGTATATATTTAACCAAAATATCTTCTAAATTATAGGAGATAAATTTTCCCAAGATGGGTTTAAAGATATACTTCATGGCATGTTAACATCTTGCGCCATCATTCATCATGACAAAAGGAATTACCCAATAGAAAAACACACTATGAGGGGCACTTAAGGCTGTAGAATCCCCATCATATGGGCCCATTATAATTATGATATAACTTGACTATCCATAGTTGAAGGATATATATTTGTAGCAGGTTGTTGCAACAATCAAATTTTTTTCTTCGGAAGCAGAAATATATCTTCATAAGATTGCATGTTACTATAAATGAAAACAATGAAATCCTTGATTTTACACTTTTTTCATTAGGAAAATTATAGAATTCCATTTGTAATATTCCACCTCTTATATGATAGTATCATTAATATGATTTTCTTCTTCATCTTCAATTTTAGTGGTGTGAGTTGGTAGCGTAATTCAGGCGCCCTACATAAATCCTCAATGCTCTTTGGGAAAACAAAAATAATGAGTTTCCACAACGGGATTAAGGACTAGAATTTGAGTATAGTTTGAAGAAAATACATCTAAATGTTTATTATGAAATGATTTATACATATCTTCCTATTTATAATTCATGTCCACATAAACTATATTATGGTTTGGATCTTCTTCATTACCCATATTTATTTCAATGAGCTCGTCCATAGTGGTGGAGACACCTTCCACAAATTCTGCAGGGGATCTCATGAGATTTTCATCATCTTCATACACACGTATCAAAAATTTGTTTTCTTCTTGAATGGTAGTTTATGAAGTAAAACATTCATAGTTTGCATAATGTTCAATATATGGATATCCAGATGAAGAGTAATCCATTTTGACCCAACTAATGATAATGGTTCTTCCAATATTATTGAAGAGAGAATTATGGGTTGGGAATCCACAACCTTATCCTCATTTATTTTTTCAAAAAATAATCTAGAATGTAATAATGATGGAAATTCTTACTAATGAATAGTGAGTGAGATGAATGCATCTGTATTTATGCTTTCACCACTGCATATTAGATCATTAATTTTTCCCATGATATTAGGTTTGATTCCCACAACTGACATTATGGAATTCACTGGGAGATTTCTTGTATTTGGATCAATCCATTAAATTTTATTTATAGGAAACACATGAACTAAACTCATATGGTTGAATGGATTATCTGTGATTTATCCAGACCAATCGAAGCAATGATTATTATAACATCTTTTTTCATAGACCATGATCCCTTTGTGTGATAGAATTTTTCCTCAATATATTGAGATTCACATATTTTTATGATAGTCTTGTCACTATGCAATGTACATATTTTACCATTGAAATAATATTTGAGACTTTGAAGATATGATGAAGTAATGGGAAAATGTATATGTAGCGAAGGCCATTCAAGAATTATATTGAAAACTGTTTCCTGTTAGACAATCACTAAATCTCATTTACACACAATATTACCTAACTGAGTTCTTAGTGTTATCTCACCTAGACATTCTTGTTAATTATTCTCATAACCATATTGCTTCAATGTTGAAGGTGATAATACAGATTCAGTGATACCCAATTGACAATGTGTAAGGATGGGTAATGAGATTGAATACTTAGCCATTATCAATGAAGGCTCGTCAAATGTATGTATCATTAAACCATGGTGATATAATAAATTTAAATATATTTCCATATAAATAATCATCCTCATCTAAATCTATGAATGTTATAAACACATGAAATTTTTTAGGATCATTCTCTACACAGTAAAACATAGCAGCAACAACCTCAGTTTCAAACTCTTAAGGACATAAAAAAGACACAAAAAGTGACTCTTGATGATTGTTTAAATTATTTAAAGCATTGTGTAATTAAAACATGGCTAGTACATGGGATTTTTTTGTTTCAAAACACCAAACATTTCATCCAAAGGACTTAATTTTCTAGAATAATCATTTGGGTTTTTGGGAACCCTGGAAGTTGATTCTCATGATGTAGATATACCATATGTTGGGGTAGAATATGGGAATACCTATATTATTGGTAGATTAGGCTGACTAGGTCTGTCTATCTATTGAATGAGTCATGGTATAAACTCTAATCAGTATTACAATATAATCATTTTAGGTCTGATATATTCATGAGTTGTCGAATATCCTCCTTCTTTCTGAGCCACTAAAGGGCTCTCCCATGAGTTTCTACAGAATAAACAGTTCGATTTGGGGTTTAATTAATATAGTGACGTCAATAATAGAAATGTACTGCCCTATATCATTGACCATGAATTCCTCCTCAAATCCCCCAATCAGGTGCTGGTAATTTAGTTTTATAAAAAGAATCATCATCATATAGTGATCCAATATGTGTATAACATTGAAGAGAACAGTGATCAATTGGTCATGTGATAATGATTTTTTTGAAAATATGGTTATTATTATTGCATTTGGATAGGCTATGTTCATGATCATGAGAAATATGGAATGAAATATATGAAATTAATGGATAATAATTTACTTGACATGAAATCATCTTCATCGGACCTCACTTTATCATTATGATCATGTATCTTATTTTCATATTAATCATTTGAGGAATGATCTCTTCATGACGATGGATTTTCTATAGCATAATATGTAGGAAGAACATTCGGTTGCCTCAACTGTGTTCTTTGAATCGCATGAGTTTGGTTGATTGTTTTTTTGACCATCCAATCATCATCCATCTATGTACTTTTCCTTTATAACTTCATTTTATTCAGATCCATTCTCTAGATTAGTAGTTGTAATTCATGATATTTGGGTGGATGAACTATTTAATTTCTCTTGTCCATAGTCTACAATTATTTGCAGGACAACATTAAAAAAACATTCCAAAAATGGATGACCAAACATTTGAAGAAAGGTTTAACAATTTGTGAGATTTTAATCTCTATCATTATTTAGTTTCATTAGCCTTGGTAACTGATCTATGTATTTTTACACATCATAAATGAAGTTACCAATAAAAAATATTTATTCAAAAAGGAATATACATTGTTCCTTAACATCTCATGAAGTCTCATCCTCTTATCTTTTGGAATATCATGACAAGGTGGTTATTGTTGTTGACACTCAAGAGCGGGAGCCATTTAGCATGTTGATGGTTTTGATGTAGAAGTAGGTATACGTGCTTGTTTTAGTGTGATTGTATCAAAATATGATATCCCTATTCTCATTCCCATAGATGATGGGATAACATGAGTTTTAGAATTTTTTCCATTATGGAATCCCCCACATGTATGGAATTTGATGCAAGGTCGTGAAACCCACCTATGTATTTTATAAAAATTAGTGGTTTGCATAACTCATCATGTAGATTTTTCACACAAATTGTTAGCTAATATTCTTAAGTTGGAGGTAGAATTAAATAATATGTTAATCTTTTCTATTGGGAGATGAAATCGGAAATTATTTCATTCACCATTTTTTTCAAATAGTTCGATAAAAAATGGTTGTCTTTAAGAGCATTGATCTTAATTTGAGATTAAATTTATGATATTGGTCTTATCATCAATTTATTTTTCAAGACATTAATGTTTTATACCTTTTAAAGGATAATATCAATAATTATTGCACAAAGCATCTTTGAAATACTACTTATTTTTATTGAGGTGATCTCATCAAGGGATCATAATAAAAATAGATTGTCTAATTTGCTACACTGGATCTCCAGAACCATTAATGACTGGAAATGTGGTATTCACAATGTTTTGTGGTGGACGGATCAGATCTAACCATTCTAGATAAGATTTCATTTCTTGGTTTTCTAGTTCACACCATTCTTCCATAGCTTCCAATAGTTTCGTTAATGCGTCAGTTTTATTTATAAGAATTTGGGGAAAATATAGATGAGCATGGAACTATATAGGTAGTAAAGATATAGCTTGAACATGAGAAATGAATGGAAAAAAAAACAGGGTGCGGTGTTCCTGGTATTTTCCTCTAATAACCCATGGGGTCATTCATATAAGGATGTGTTCGATCTTATCATGTATTTCTATCTAATAGAGGGAATTCATTATCCACATATGTACATAAAAAACCATCATTACTATGGAATTACTACTGTATATTCAATTTTAGGATCCTCTTAGGGATTACATATTGAAAGCATTTTCTTCAAAGTAACTTTATATTTATTATTTTCAACTCATCTGTCTCCTCCTATTGATGGGAAAATCATTCTTCGTGAAGAAAATATTGACCTTAGTTATTTGAAAAGTGAGACATGATTTGACCATTACCTTTCTCCACATATGATTCCTTTAAAAGAGGTGGTAGTTTTTTTATTTGGGGAGATTCCTAGGTTTTGGGTATGTTTAGGATTTTTAGTACACAGTGATCTTTCATTCTCTTCAGTGTGTAAGGTAATCTGAATAAAAAATTCATCCTCCAACTCCCCGAAACTATAATAATTTCGTTTAGGATCATCCACAATGGTGTTAAAGATATTCACCATCACATAACACGTTGACAATATTCATTATGTACTTATGTAATATTGTTTCCTTCTGTGCCCTTTACGAGTCTTTTCTCTCCTATATATTGATTTCTCTCAAACTATTTGACATACAGTAGACTATTGGTAATCCATGGATAGTTATGTTATGCATTAACATTGTGGATTATTATCTTATTAAAATAAAACCAACATCTTCCATTGATGAGATTATTTATGTGAAAATTTCCCTAGAACAACTTTTTATTTATGTTCATGTTCTTTTTCTTCAAATCATTGATCATTGTTTATTTAATTCATTGGTTTAGTTAAACATGTACCCAAACCTACTAGAAATGGTGGATCATGAACTAATATGGTTGATATTAGCACAACATATCTTTTAATTTTATTATTTATTTTATAATAATTTTCTTGATGCATTATCTGAAAACCACATAATCAACTTATTTTGATAGTCAGTTGTGATATTTCAGACTTTTCTATAAACAGATGGATGAAATACTCTAAGTGGGAGGCTGGATTAATGTTATCAGATTCTTGATGCAAATGTATATTGATATCTTTCTCACATTGGTTATGACTTTGATAAGAACTAGTAAACACCTATTCTTCTCTATATCATTGATTATACACGAAATAAATTGATCATTTCCGGCCAAGGGAATTTTAATTTCATGAGACCTCTATTGGTGGGATTTACTGATTTCAGAGTGCAGTGAAATGATATGATTCATCTGTACCCAATCCTTTGATATGAACATGGTATGGGGTATTAGTAATTAAATGGAATAACCTCTTCAGTGCATCAAGGCAATCACACTGACAGGTTCCCTACTACATCCCAACCATTGGATTTTGAGAAATTGATAGAGATACCATGTCAATTAGGTATTTCAGCCCTTCTATTTCCTTTAATTGACATTGATATTTTTAATAAGGTAATATTTTGGCTTTCATATGAAGACGTGTATACTCTATGTTAAGGATTATATCATCAAGGTAAAATTCTGATATCAATTCCATATTTTATTATTTAGAGGTTTCCAAATGCCAGAACATGACTTTTATTTCACCATTTTCTAGTTGATTTCTCAAATTAAAAAATCCATAGTCATATTTTCCTATAAATTTTTCATGTTGGTCTATCAAGAGTGGATGAATCTCAATTTTTTTATCCTAGACAATAGGATTAGTTTTCTTTAATTCTTCAATATTAAAATAAAAATTACCAAAGGAAGTTTTGGGGAATGAACATCATATTAGGATGTATTCAGGTTGTTAATGTTCTTCACCTTTAAGTAACAAGGCATTAGACATGATTTCCCTTATGTTGGAAAGTTCTTCAAGATAAAACGGAATTATTATCACTAAATTGTCAATTGGAGAAATATCTTGGAAATTTAATACACATATGTAGAGAGAACATTCACAAAAAATGCCATAATAGGGAGGAAAATAGTGGTGGATTCTAGAGAAAGATAAATCCTCTTGCTCCTTGATCTTCTAGTGACACAGAGGGTTTTCACGGATCTTATGTAGATATAGCTTGCCAATATTGATTGAATTGTCATGAATAAATCCTTCATGATGATTTATATGATGTGGAACTTTATAATTACTACTACTAATTCCATAATTTGGAAATATGAGGGTAGGATCTTTAATTTCCATAGATAAATGTTTGAGGGGTTCAATAACTCTAGAAAAAACAGGAGTAAAATTGAAAATTGACTTATGATTTCCCAACATTTTTTGGGGATACTTATTATTAGATAGACATTTACAACTACTTAGGGTCACTTGAAGGGAAAATTGTTTATCATGTTTAGGTGTATGTGCCTATTGTATATTGGTCATCTGAATAAGTCGATTATCACCAAATGAAAATGAGGTATGTTCCTAATCCAGTTATACGTATGATATAGAGGTGCATTTCCCATAAATCTAATAGAATGGAATAGTTTTATGTATTTGATCTAGTATAGTATGCTACTGAGTCATCCCAGGTGCAGGGACTAAATTATTTGTTCATAAAAATGGTTATATACAAGATTCTAATTTGATATTATGGAAGGCTTCTAGATTCTTGGAAGGAATCTGTTTCTCCCATTTCAACATTGCTAAAATGTTCTTGGTGACATTAGAAGCTATAAAGGGAAAATATGGATATTCTATAACTGGTGTTTGTGTATGTATTTGATCATATACTCCCTTTCGTGTTAGTGTATACTATTAGTACTCATGTGTGGGGGATGAGAGTTGAGTCTGAAATTGGTTTGTCATCTGACCTTTCTGACCGACTAATCTGGGTGATTCCAAACGGGATTGTTGGTATGTTTGATCGATGTTAGAAGTTGTATGTTCCTAATTATTAGTTTCCACCATATTTTATTGTAGAAAATAATTTAATATAGCCATATGGGTCTGCTAAGTAGATGATAGTCTGAATGCATGTGTATGTGTCCTCTAAAGTTACTCCACCAGATATAAATGGCGGGATAGGTTGGGTGCAGCTAGATCAATATACTGAATGGAAAAATTATGGGGGCGGTTGTAAGTTCTCATTCATTATATAAAACAATGTTAGGATAATAACCATCTACCAATGGGCCAAAGGTAAGAAGCTGATCAATGTAGGACATATGTTGTTCTGCGCGGATGGTCTGTAATTCCATGGTCTAAGGGACCTGGGTTGTACAACCAAAGGAAACACCCCCATAGTGTTGGGGGTTCACTGTCGCACGATTCTGTTGGTGATGGTTATTGGTGGGATCAATCAAGAAGGACCCCTGTGTGTTATAGATGACTCCATGTGTGACCTCCAGATCCACCTACATATTATATGTGATGGAGGGGTTATTTGATTCTAGGTATGTGGACCCAAAATAGTTGAAGACATTGGTTTGGACCATCTTCTTCATGACCACTGATCATTGTTGACTGAATGATTGTGGTTTTTTGATAACAATGTGATCATATCTGGCATCCTCCAAGGTTCGCATATATCCGTCTTGATGGTATTACCAAACCAATACATTTAAGATCATGTGATGACTATTATGAGTTGGTGATGGAGTAATTCTGGAGGATGAGGATCCATCTTGAAAATCATCTGGGGAATTAATTGGTGAAAACATGAAATATTCCATTTGTAGTGAAGGGATTTCTATGAAATCATGAAAAATTAAAACAATGAACTCCATTAAAGAAATTTCATTCATATAGAAATATGCATGATTGATTCATTTGTCTAGAATTACTTTGTCAATTGATAGGGTCCTGATTAATGGTTAATAATATTAACCTGGTTTAGGATTCATGTCAGGTTCACCATGTTTTGTTTTGTCTGCCCATAATGTATGTTATGGTTAGAATCACTACTTCTGTGAGGCTTCCATTGGATTTATTTACGAAACTACAAACATGCAATAGTTACTTATCCAAAGATACCTTCTTTCTAATGGATGGAATTAGTTAGGTTTGAAAATACGATCCTTAAAAAGATACCTCACTCGAGAGGATGGGATTTCGGACTCATCACACCCTTTTGGGGGGAATTATTTTTTAATCCGAGACTCTCTTACTGATTAGAAAATTTTCATAAATCCTTATTAATTCACCATGTATAACATATGTTTCCTTATAATATTCAATCAATTATTAGAATGTGTTAAATTTATAATCATCTATATGTGTTGTATGTTCTTAATTAATGGAGATATCCATATGTATTCGAGCTTCAATATAAATGGTATTCTATTATATACATTTTAATGAATATTTTAACCATTGTAATGATGATATTGGTTTTAAGCCACTCAGTGGGTAACTCTGGAATTTATTGTTATCTAGGGTGATGAAAGTCTATATATATATTGTGATCATACCAATAAATTGCCTAACTATATATCCTTTTGAAACGAATTATAACCATTCTAGTTCATTTTCACTTAATTGGACACATCATACCCTTTAGGATCATGGGATAAGGACCTATCAATTCTGTTTAATGTCATATGGTAATGATATCTAAGGGAAAGGATCTTATTAAAATCTTGTGGCGTGTCTTATGCCTAAGTAGCCCAAGGTACTTATAAGGGATATTAATTTCCATGCTAAAATATATCCAATTGCGAATGACGTCTCAAAAGGATAGGTTTTATTTTGATAGGTGGGTTTGATACTCATCAAGGCTTCTTCCATATATAATTTTTATGAGAATAAAAGCCCATGTAGTTCGGGATGTCTTGTAGGGATGTATGATCCATTGAGGGAAATAATTTTGGTATTACTCTAAATTTGGATTTCACTGTGATTTGGTGGTTTAATTTAGGGATTAATATAAGGAGAATTCCTAATTATGGATGAGATGAGATGTATCACTAGCCATAGGAAGGATTCCTACATATCCCAGTTCTGAGGGGTATCAGAGTTCTTGTAGTGGATTCATTGAGATGTTTGTGTAAATTTTTTAACATTCAAAAATCTCTATACCTACATGAGTCATGATCGGTGTTGAGAAAACAGAGGATTTTAATGATTCATAAAATGCACACACACTTTTCCTCCTCCATTAGTGGATGATAATTGGCCTATGGTGGTTAAAATGGATGTGGGAAAAGGGAGCAAAGCGTTTAATGTGGAATGGATACTGATGAGCATTTGGATCTTTCCCAAAAGGGTATAGGATTACTCCTGGAGTGATTCCCTAAAATTGGTCCTAATTGGGGATGTATACATCTCCTATTTTCAAAATAAAAATTAGGTTTGAACCATAACATTCCTTCTAGGGACATGAGGATCCAGGTTTAAGAGTTGATACGGTAATGTCATGTACTAAACACTTATCATACTAACCATGAACTCCACAATACATATCCATGTAGAAAGGTACATGTGAATACAGATATAAACATTCATATACACTCTATGAATCATGAACCCATTATGAATCATTTTGGGAAACCTCTGACAGTGTATAATAAAATCCACATGGGAGACACACTGATATTAATTTCCTAAGGGTTCGGTACGTCAGACGGTTTTGGATGAGGATTCAACTACATCCCTTTCAGACAAGGGATCATATGAGGTGGATTCCTTAACAAGAATGTCATTTAATATTGATTTTATAATTTATTTTATAGCCTCAAAGGGATATGGTGAATCAATGAGCAGTGCCCAAGTAGGTATCTGGCACACAGGTAGACTTGGGATACCTGATGTTTACATTTGTGATGAACTAAATGGATGTTAAAAATTGGGAGATACTTTAATCAATCCATCAAGAGTATTCATAGGTATTCGCAGAATTGGGGTTCTCATGTTCCTTTTAGTGGAATGGATGTCAAACTATTGATTCAAATTTTGGGAGGCTGGTTTATTATGTGTGCATGTGTTATGGATTTCAATCAATAAATAGAATAATATACATGAATCATCCTTCAATTTCTCTGATATAGGATGATTTGTTGAGAAGGTCATGTAACAAAATTCATGGTTTCTAGAGAGTCTAATAAAAAATTTCTATAATGGTAAATGTTTTTATGTTCTATATATATTTATAATAGTTCCCACATTGTTTATGTCCATTTTATAATCTATTACCCAAAAATACTACTTTACATTATATGATTCCAATTGTAATGACCCGGACCCCAGTAGCATGGAAATACTGCCTTTCATAATTACATTATTATAGTTCAACATTAAATCCAAATATACCAAATAGTTTTGTATCATTGAATAATTAGATATACACATGGTAAAATTATTATATTTTTAATCATAAACAAAACATAAAAATGGAATGTATCTTTCATCCTTTAATTAATACAAACATTTAATCTTTATAATAATGTAGAAGAGAATAAATAAAAAATGTGATCATCAATTTCCAATAACGTTTAGGTGTAATAGAATAAACAATGAATTGTTGATAATAATCAATATGATATAATAAATAATATTAAACACATTATATTTAATAAATAATCATTGAATGAAATTCATCCATGGATCTTTCATAGTGAAATTCTATTAAATAATAAATCTAAAAGGTGGGTGAAATAATGTATAAATTTTTTATGTCATGTATAACAAACAGGAACCACTAACATCAAAACCTATTACAAGAATGTTTAATAATTTTCGTTGAAACATCATTTTGCAAAACATTTTTGTGTCATGATATCTATGCATCTAGGGAGTATCTATAATTGTTCCCCACCCCTATCTACTTGACCATAGAATTAGATATATATCAAATAATAAAATCTTCCCAAACCACATTGATAAATTTGATTTTTAAGATTCACATATGAATAGAATAAAAAAACATTGAATATGATAAATAATTAATAATTCGTGATTTTACATGTCAAATGGATAGTATATGCACCACATGGTAGAGAATTGTTTATTAATAAAAATTAACTCTCAATGTAATTTAAGACAGATGTATTTATGACATACTAGTTAGTTTAATTGTATGAATCATAAAATTAATATTTGACTAATGAAACTTTAAATACCATAGAAATATTTAGATTCAGGATAATAGTAAACAATGTGAAGTACATATACACCACACAAATGATATAGGTCGTGAGTAAGGAATATATTTAATTCATTAAATGAGAGGGGATAATACCCTTACCTCACACATTATTTTGGTTTTATGATCCCTGGCCACCTTTATAATAGTATAGAGTCTATTATTAATTTATTATAGTACCATTATCATTTTTATTATACATTATATGATCCAATAATATCATTATATCAGCGTTTTGTTAATAATATTTCTATAGTACCCTTTCTTCGGTGGTTAAAAACATCATTTTATTATGGATGTTTTGTTGTGTATGTCATAGTTCATGTATATATAATATATTAATATCATTATTAGAATGATATTAAGGTAATATAGATCATATATATTCATTATATATATTTTTATAATCATTCACTAATGCTGATCATTGAAAATGAATCACACTGTGTCATGGAAATCTAAGGTCGTACACACACATGACTGACGATATTATTATCTTAATCCCTAAATTACAAGGAATTGGATTTCATGATAAATATAAATAATCAATATAATTTAATTATTGTAATATATTTCTATTATTTCCATAATTTTACCCATCCATGTAATGTTGTGATGAAAAACAGTTTATACAAAGGTGTGGTAATGGAAAACCATATGTACGCTTGCACGTTGTTTTTATTTTTCATAGGATGGAAAAAAGATGAAATATGGTTTCCCCATATTAATAAGAAAATATAATGAAATATATTATATTATATTTAATACATTATCATGGAAATAATATCGTAATGTATATGATGTAATGTAGTTGGATGAGTTGGTAAAAATCATTCACTCTTCTTCTACTGGTTTTCATTAGTTATTTTCTTAATGGGTCTAGGGATGGAAATTTTTGAATATTAGAACATGAAATACCTGTATATAGATGTTCTATGAAGAATAGGGTTAGGTTTGGGGGATATATAATTATCAATGTCTTGTGAATATGTGAGGGTATAGGTTTCCCTTTATAAATGAGGTCACTGTCACTTTTCAAAACTCTGAAAATATTATATTAATATAAATAAACAATCAATTCGAAATGGAACCAAGGTGATTCCTTTTTTATATATTTATTTTATATGTATAAATAATTTCAATATATTTACCCAGCCTTAAATCATTAAATAATCTTCAATAAAATAAATAATTCACATTGGGGATCTTTTTTAGTATAGAGTTTTACAGAATTAGGCCATAACTATGTCATTACATCTTAAAAATTACATTTTAGACACGTATACACAATCCAATTTTCCCAAAAATAAAAATAAATAAATAACAAAAAATATTTATTTTCATTATATAAATCGTCTTTAATACTTAATTTCTCTATGCCTTCTTTATACCTTGTGAAAAACCTTTCAAAAACGTGTGGTGTGAATAAAAATGCTCAATAACGGTTATAAAATGAAGGAAACAATTTGTCCATCAATACATACCTATCATAAGTTCTTTAACATATCATTTGAAATCATAAGATTTATGAATAAAACATAGTTATCATAAATCATAAAGGCATCTTGTGGCATACATAACATACATACGTTGTAGCATTCACTACTTCGTAGGGAGTCATAGTTGGAATACCCATCATAGTATATTCCCTACATCTCTTAGAAGAAACATTCATGATTACCTCCATCACATTACCCAATGCATTGGACAGCTATCTCGGGATCACCTACCATTGATTTATCATGTTAGCACTCGAATATTTAACAATGTCCATGAACCATAACATATTAATAACACATAAAGAAATATAACAGAAAGATAATAGTTACACATTTTTAAAACACAATATCATTTAATTATATTGTCATAAAAAAGACATTATTAAATCCATTTTCATTACCAAAATACATTAAAAGAGTATATGTTATATAATTTCCATTTAAAAACATTTTTTCTGGTTAAGGATGTCAAAGATCAAATAATACACACGTTGGTGGAAGGGTCGGTGTCACCGTTTCCACTTAAATAAAATGTTCTCTTTTGTAGTTTAGTAAAATTCCTCATTGAAAAATATTCCCAATGAATGAAATGAAATATCAAAAGTGTTTATATAGAGTATAAAAAAATGTTTTGTATAAAAAAATGCATCAATGAAAATAAATTGATAGGATGTCCCTTGCATAGATCATATCCATATATTAAGGACAAATAAATAAAATATTTATGTGTGGAAAATAATAATACACCCAAAATAAGTGGATATAAAGTGTAAAACCATACGAGTTCAGTCAAAAGTATTAATATCATGAAATAATCAAAAAATTGTTGTTCAACCAAATGAATGGAAATTGGGTGATGATGTTCCTTTACTATAATTCGAAAGCCTAATGGTGTCACTTTAAAATTCCGAAAATGAGTTGATGGGAAAAAAGCGGAATCACATCACATGAACATAAATTTATAGCATTAATGATATATAATAACATATCCCAACATAAGGAGATGTAATTTGAAATGCATAGAAAAAAAAAAGAAGTCATTGACTAAATGAGGAAGGTGAAAGGTTTACCTACCGATTTGGTAACATACGAAACATAAAACCCTTAAAATAAGGATCATACAATGAATATTTAAATACACATAAATTAAAGTATATTACACAAAGAATTCAATAATTTGCAGTAGATACATCAAAAAAAATTAAGTAGGGGCAATATAGCATTAATCTCATGGGAATAAGAAGTGAGATGAAAAACCCTTACCACGTATATATCTACCAAGACGTTTGAAAAAAAATTAATAACCACTAAATGATTCAAGAAATACCATGATTATATAATAAGAATAATGATAACATATATCATGTGGAATTAAAAAATACACAAAATTCATGAAATAATATGCTAACAATTGAAATATCATGGAATTAAATGTGAGATAAGAAATCCCTTACCATGAGTCCAATTTGTCTTATATATTACATTTTATTCCTTATTAATAAAATTAAGAGAATTTATAAATTAATAAGATAATATTTCATGTTTATTGTTCCATTTATATAATTTAATTCCTTATAATAACAATTATTTAATTATTTGAGTTCGTATCAGACATTTTGTCGATGTTCGTAATTTTTGTTAAAAAATAAACTTGTAATAATTAAAAATTATCCATGTGGTCAAAAGTAAATTATCTCCATAATGATATTAATTATTTAGATATCAGAAATTACATATTTATCCAGTATATATATATATATATATTATAATATTATAGATTATTTGGAGATATTAAATGAAATGCATCGTTCAGGAAGGCGGTAAGCCGTATGTACATATAAATGCTACTTTTATTTCTATTTAAAATTTAATGGAAAGAAAATAATGATAAATAGGTATATTATAAAAAACATATAATATCATATGATATATATGTTACATAATTTCATTATCTCTGTCTTTCATACATTCAACGTATGTCATGAACGAATCATAACACCTTGAAGGGCGGTAGTGCACACTTTCTAAAATGAAATTAGTGTATTTATACAACATGAAAAGGATAAAGGTATGTTATAAATGTTAATTAAAGATACATATTATTAAAATAAAATAAAATATATATCATATATACTTAAATTTCCATCATAATGGCCACCATGAGAGGTGGTTGGAGATATTTGAATAATCATCATTTCGTGAGGTGTTAGTTTTCCATCCACAGAAACAATATGTTCTTCCACCATTAGATTGAGGTGTGTGTATGTTTAGTTAGAATAAATATCATAAAATCAAACTAGTATATTAAGGATAGTGTTGATATTATAAAAAATTGAATTAAAAGTGTTTAAGGGTTTGGATAAGTAAGATAAAAGAAAAGAACTTAATAGAATACATTACTTTAAATCAGGTAACTCCATTTGGTTTGAACCAAAAGGACTTTTTGAAGTTCCTTATGCCTAATTTAAGTATTCTTAGTGTACTATAGGGATCTTGAGAGTTTTCTTGTGGTTGGTTTGGTTTATTTAAGGTTCTTGAGAGGTGTAAATAATGGGTTAGAGGTGGGGGATGTTTTATAAGGGGGAGGGGCTCTTTAGAAAAGTGTGAAACTATTTTTTCATATATAATGATTTTCAGTTTCTAAAGGTCCAAAACTAAATAATTTAGAACATATGATGGAAAATGGTCGAAATAAAATCATCCAATTTGAATTGGACTTGTTTTGGGTAGTATTTTAATCTTTATAATATTATTTATTTAAATCATTTATTAATGAGGTAAACACAACATCATTATTGTGTCATAAATACTTTAATTTATTTTACAGTTAAAATTATAAAACAAATATCATGATGTAGGAAATCTTTTTATCTTTCCAATTATTATATATAGTTGAAAATATAATTTATATAACCCCATGTCAAAATTCATTAACTAAATGATATATGTTTTTTAAATTTTTGTCTTTACATTAAATTAATTAATATAAAACGACATTATAGAGACCATGATGATAAAAATTGAATGTATAATTATTTGAAGATACAAATTGAGTCTAGATGAAAAAATAATAATATAACATTACCATGAATAATAAAATCCAAAATATTATAGATACCATGAATCCACAAAAATATAGTGAAAAAATATAATTAATGTTAAAATTTAACATATTATTTTTTTTATCAAACACAATGAGACCATATTAAATGAAATTAAATATTAGAAATAATATATTCTACTTAATACCATATTTAAATTAAATATTATCGAATGAAAATTATGTATCATCATGTTACCTTGATCAGGTTAGTTTTTGACCATTTCTTGGTCCACATTTGATTAACAATCCTTAGAAAATCTTTTATGGGTTTTACTTCATGTTTCTAGTCCATTAACTGATGTACAAATTGATACATTAATTAAATTACTTGTACCTAGAGGCAGATTCATGTCATGGTGTGGGGTTCATGCCATGAGATGTTAGACATCATATACCAATGGTGCACATCAAGTAGTTGTTAAATATTGTTTTTTTTCACCAGAGGTTATGAGTTTTTCAGCATAACTTATCCAAAATGGTCATATAATCGTGTCCATGTGTTGCACTTCATGACTCGGCTCTCCACCTATTTAATGTCACACATTTCGGAGTTTTTTTCAGTCTTTTTCTCTCCAAAAATCATGTCTATCAACTATAGACTATACTTATGCGTTTTTCAGTGGTATATCACTATCCTAATTTACCGGATCATCTCCAGTTCATTATTATTTCATTGCTGCATCGCTCTAGGTTTTTTGTTCTCTCTAATTATTCAATGATATTGGTCATGATTTAAAATGAGATTTTCTTTATCAGATCCAGTAATCCATGTTGGTTGTTTCTTGTTTTCTTCTTCTAGATTGGTTGTCTGCTCTGGTTTTGGAGGCTTTTTCATTCATTGGTTGTGGTGTTGAGGGCGTCCTTCTTTGAGGTATGTGATTTTACTCTATTCATCCAACTTTTATGTGTTTATATTTTAAACAAAATTGTAATGGATTGGATCCTTAGGTCTCTGTTGGTGCTTTTGGGGTTTGTTCATGGTTTAAGATTACATTGCGAGTGTGTGTGACCTGAACATCGATGTAGGTGGTTCAATCTCAATCCTATGATAATGAAAATGTTTGTATTACATTTAAAATTAATTTATAAATTTATTTATAAAATTGGAACGATTTTTGTGGGTGTTGAGAAATGGTTTTGAAATAAAAATTGTTTTCCCTGGATTTTGATAAATATATAATAAATGTATTTGAGTTGTTTTTCATTAAATTGAAATGGGATTGTGACAAAGATCACATGTGTCACCTTGGGTACATAGGTTCATTATTTTACTTGTGGTTTTTTCCATTGGGTTTTAAATATCATGGAGTTTTTTCTTGTAGAATTCCTCTATTTCCTAGACCATTTGATAAAGGGCAATAATATTGGAATTTTTTAGGGTTTAAACATGGGTTATTCCTCTACTTCCTAGGCTCGTTGTTCTAGGACCAGATTTTTGTAATTAATTATTTTGGTACAAGTAATATTCTTCCTAAACCTGTGGTATTCCATGGTTTTTTGATACATATGATTTTGGTTTATACTTCATGTATTTCTTTGTTAGCTTTGATCTATAAATTGTTTTTTGTGAACAATTATTTGGAAAAAAAATTTGGAATATGATATACCTTCATTTGTTTAGAAATGATTAAAATTGAATGTTTACTATGTATTCTAAGAAAACAATATAACTAATTATCATTCCATGTTTTATTTAAAAACAATATTACATGATTTCTTATACAGAGACTTGTTATGGAACACCTGGTGGGATCCCACTGATACAGTAAGCTCACACCCTGTGCATAGCTTCAATTGTGCGTAGAAATATAATTGTCATATGGTGCAAGGAAAGGAAACATATAGTAGTGAGGTGAAGAGGTTCATGTTAGCTAGGATAAGTAGCTGATGGGGAGATGGTTTCAGTTCTCCATTGACATAATTGGAGTAGTTATATGGTTTTGTGTCCCTTGTAGTCAGGCATGTCTTTTGGAGTTTTTAAATACTATTTTAGATGGATGGTTTTTGTTTTCATTCATAAATTTATGGAATTTATTTTTATAGTATTTCGCTATTCTGTTCTCCCTCTATATATGTATTCCATCGGGTTATTCTCTTTGGTTAAAATTGTTCCCCTGTTTTTTTCATTCGATTCCCGAGTGCTTGTTATCATCCCATGGGGATCACGGACGTCCATCGGGTATGTGACTGATAGGGTCAAGAGCTGAGATTGAGGGTAACAAGGGTCAGTTCGTTATAGTATGGAATCAGATCCAGGATTTTCCTCATGAATCTTTTCTTGTAATATGTTTTAGACTATAGATAGGATTTCATGGACTTGAGAGGTATGTTGTGATGAGTTCATGGCCTGCTCTTATCATAATGAGCCTCATGTTACCATGTGATGTTGAGATATTTGTCTCTATAGGTGGGTTTTTCTGTTGAAATCATCATTTATGCTTATGGGTTTTCTGGTTTGAACTGAGATTTGCTATGTGTCCAATCGTTCTTATGGTCTAGTATGAAACTGTATCCCTCTGAGACATCATCCATTATTTTCTCTAGATGGTTCTACTGATTCTCCTTAAGGGAATCCACCTACGGATAGAAATACCATCAAGAATATCATATGGTTAGTTCATGAGGTCCATCAAGATGTTCCATGATTTCAGAATGCATTGGTTGAATTACAACAAGGAGTTTGAGGGGAAAGAGATCTATCACAATAGATCTTACGTGAGAAGCCACCATCCATTAAAGGGGTAACTGAACCTTAACTGGTAGTGTATTGGATAGACATTATCAATAACATCTTAATATTCTAGTAGACACCTGATAATATTACGGTGATGTGTGAAACGTTTAGACTCGATTGTTTCGATAGGAATTGGTGGGAATCTTTAGTCTAAGATGATAGACATGTGAAATTTTATTGGAAGGGCATCAAAACCCTATTCTTTCAATAATTTTTTTTCCATTTTCATTGATTTTGGAAAAATATCTAACATTCTTATCATTACTGCAACGAGAGAATTTGGTGTATGCCTACACCAACTAGTTTGTTGAACATTTCCATTTTTCTCCGGACGTGGAATGTAATGACCACCTAAGGGAGAAGATGTACCAACAGGTTTTGCGACTTGACATTAGATCGCAGATTGTAATGTTGAATAATTCTACCTATTCAATTATTGTGGATAGAGAATTGATTTCATAGATATAAATGGAAGGAATAATTGAATCTAATACCTCTTATCATCAAACTTGTGACAACTTTAGTGGAGTGAATGTGAAAATTAGGAAGTGGTTGGACTGTTGTAGATATGGTGGACGTGGGTCTCACCTACGAGCCTCCTCCATACCTTCTGGTGTAACTAGAAGTATGACTTGGACTAGTTACTATAGAGGAAAGGGGTGTCAAACTAGATGATCTAGTCCAATGCCCGCGAGGTCCTGTAATAGCTATGGGTGTGTTGGTCATCTACAATGTTTCTTCCAGAATATGAATATGCCTCATTATGGTTAGGGTTTTTCAGCTCCAAAATCTACCATGACATAGTGAGAATAATCAATAACTATAGGGATTAAATCACATAACTTGGGAGTGAAGCATTTACATATAGTAAATGAGTGTCCAATGGATGTAAATGAATTTATAGCAATAGTGAGTGGTATGCTCCTTATTACATCTTCAGTAGCTATTACCATGTTTGATTATGGTGCATCCCACAAGTTTTTATCTGCAGTTTTTGATGAAATTATTAAACATCTAATAGAAATTATTACAATTACAATGAAGTTAGATACACCTCATGGTAATATTATATAGTAGGGATTGATGTGTACTTATTTTTCATTTTCAATAGCTGATACACAGTTGGTTTGGGATTTAATCATTCTTGAACAGGATCTTTTTTAATTCATTATTAGTATTTATTGGCTTGTATCTCATAGAAATGTTGATTATTTTAATCATCAACGTGTTTCATTCCTTACTGCTGATGGGATCTCTCATGTTTATTAGGGAGAGTTGGACTTGAGGTCAGGTTGTGCGGGATTGTCCCATCCAGAGCTTAGGAGTTTGTTTTTTGGTGTAGTGTCTGAGCTCGATGAAATATTTTTGGTTGAGGATCATTTTTCTGTTGTTCAATATTTTCCAAACATTTACATATACGAATCATCAGTCATTCTCTATAGAGAGAGGTAGAGTTCATGATTGACCTGGTTCCAGGTACACATCAAATAATAATTGCTTCGTATCATATGGAACCAGCAGAGTTTAATGATATCAGGATTTAATTGGATGACCAATTAGGAAAGTGTTTTGTTTCCCCTAGTGTTTCTCCAATGTCATCACCTTATGCTTTTTTACATGAAATCAGATGGATGGATTCAGTTATTTTTTGACTATAGGAAGTTAAATCATGTGATAGTTATGAAAAAATATTTTTTCCTCGTGTTGATGATTTTTTCGTTCTGTTGAATGTTGAAAAGTGGGTTTTAAAGATCATTCTTCCATCGAGTTATCATCCGCTCAGCGTTTAGGAGTCTGATATACATAAGATGTTCATTAAAAGTACATAAGGATATTATGTATTCCTTGGAATTACATTTGGTCTAACATTCTCTGGTAATGATTTTATGGCCTTGATGAATAAGAAATTCGACAAATTTCTTGACACATTTATGTTCATTTTCGTGGATAATATTCTAGTTTATTCAAGGTCTAATCATGATCACATGAAATATATTAAGTTGTTTCTAGAGATTATAATAAGTCATCATATGTATGGAATTTTGAAAATGTGTAGTTTCTAGATTCATGATGTGAAATTCTAGGGGTACAATATTTCTGAACATAGTTTATCAATCGATCCATAGAAGGTAAATATTGTTTTATCATCGGAGGAACCATGTAATGTCATTGAAAATCGATGATGACTCATTATTTCTAGATATCACCTATAAATTTTTAAGGGTTTCTATAAGCTGATATCTCCTTTGACTACTCTTACAAAGAAGCGGTGAAATTATCAAAGGATGAAATGTGTCCAAATTCCTTTGATGAACTGAAAGGAATTCTAAAATCTTCGCCAGTTCTGATCATAGCTGAGCCCGGTAAGGGTACATGTTGTTTTTTGATTCATTAGGTGCTCATTTGGGATGCGTACTATTGCAAGATGATCCGGTGGTAGATTATGGATATTTTCATCTCTGACCACATGAGTGTAACTACCCCACTCATGATTTATAACATGGTACTGTGATGCAAACCCTTAAATGTTTGCAGCACTATCTATTTGTGGAGAATTTCTCGGGTTTCACTGGTCATAAGAGTCAATGATATAACTCTTCCTAGAAAGACATGAATCTTAGAAAAATATAATGGGTATCATACCTTCAGACATTTGACATAGACATCACCTACACCGCATGGAAATGGAATGTTATTGCAGACACTCTATGTTGGATGGTAACATCACATGCTGTTATTGTATTGAAGGATGTGTGGAATGTTATGGGGATTATTGCCTCATTGAACATGGATTCTTAGGAGGATGTTATAGGGATCCTTGTGAATAGTGTTTTGTTTTAATTATCTCTCCTAGGGACTATCATGTAAATTCGACAACCAGATGATGCGTATCAATAGATTCTAGATAATCATTATGGTGGGAAGACAGTTCCTAGTAGGTCTATTTTGTTAGATGACATACATCACTTCAGGAAGTGTTCCATCATCCCATTATCTATTATAATGTTATTCAACTTTTATTGTCATTTATTATCATGGGACATTCATGTAGGTGCTAAAAAATATATTATTACTTGAGAATATGGTTTTGTTGTCCAAGTCTTCTCACTACATGCAGATCAATAACATCACTAATGGTGATGATATGGGTATGAAGTATGTGTATGACAGCGTGATGTTACATTAAAGTCCTTCTGCAATTGGTTAGGTTTAACATAAGGTTTTTTAAGAGTCTCAATGTGGTAATGGAAACATAGGTCAAGTTGATCACATCATACCATCCACATATATATGAATAGAAATAGTGTGTATTTAAGATTCTATAGGATATGATTTGTGCATGTGTTTGGATTTCAGTGGATCGTGGGATAACCATCTATGAATTTTTGAGTTTGTTTACCAGAACACTTACCCATCATAAATAATAATGGATCCTTTTGTAGTGATTATTTATCGATCATGTAGATCACATTTTTTTGGATGAGGTGGGTGAAGTAGATTTGTTTGGAACATGTCTAGTGGAATGGATGACAAAAATGTTTGAAGAGGGGCAACGACATCTGGTGATAACCTAGTGTCAACAAAAATAATATATAGATTGGCGTCATCATAATTTGATGATTTCTATTGGTCAGAGTGATATAGAAGTAAGGATAATAATGTCAGAAGGCTTGGGAATGCAAGTTGTTGCTGAAGGAGTAGTTTCCTCATATCATTGAAGAGGATAAATCCTCCAAATTAATTCATACGGATAAAATATCATTATTGTGGGGAGTTTTTAACATCATGATACCTTGATCGAGTTTCTTTTACACCTTTTAAAAGACTCATTTGGTTAACAATCCTTAAATAATGTGTTCTAGGGTTTACTGCAAGTTTCTTGTTGTGTACCTAATGTACACGCCATGCACATGATGTACACATAGTGTACATGGTGACAGATTCAAGTCAAGATGTGGGGGTCATGTTGTCAACAGATACATGTCATTTTCCTAAGGTACGCATTGTGTTGTGGTTAAATATTTTTATTAACATATGGTTATGTGTTATTTGGAATAACATTTCCACCATGGACATCACGTCATGACCAATGGGTACACATCATGACTCGGCCCACACCAAGTTTAATGTCACACATATATGAGTATTGGTAAATTCGTATCTCTCTAAACATCATGGTTCACAACCCTAGACTCTCCCTATGAGTTTTTAGAGGAATATAACCTTCATGATCGACCTTGTTGGCTTGGGTTCATCATTTTTTCTAAAATGAATCTCCCAGGAATGTGTTCCCTCATATTCTTCCTTAAGATTGATCACGACAGCTCCCTTGCCTTTCATTTTGTGATCCAATGATCAATGTTTTTTGTTTTATATCATCTTCTTCTCGATCCATTGTGTGATCTCATTCCGAATTCCATTCTCCTTTGTTGGTTCTGGTTTAGTGGGAATCCTACAACGAGGTATGTGGTTTTCATTTCTTCCGCAAATAATTTCTGTTTAGATTTGAATAAGTATTATTATTTATTGAATCATTGTGTCTTTGTTGGTTCTATTAGGGTTCATTCATGGTTTTGGATTCCATTGCGGGAGTGTGTCACCCTAACATCGATTTAGGTGCTTCCATCTCAACCCAATGATATTGAACCTAATTTTTTATCTTTTTAAATTGTTTTATAAATTAATTTATTAAATAGTAATTATTGTTGTGTGTGTTGAAAATGGTTTTAAAAGAAAAATCATTTTACTTGTTTTTTAATTAAGGAATTAAAAATATGTTTTCAAGAAATTAAATTGCGTTTTTGAAATAGATAACATGGGTTACCTTAGGTATATAGGTTGAAGGATTAGCTTAATTCCATAATCTATTGCATTGTGATTTACCAGATGGATTTTCTTGTTGATTTATTTTGTTTATTAGGAATATTGTTCTAGGGGACATATATTGACATTTTATGGTGTTTAATCATGGGGTATTCCACAGTTTCCTAATATGATTGTTCTAGGAGCTGTATTTTGCTCTTGATTATTTTGGTAGTAGTAGTACAATCATAAACCTGTTGTATTCCATGGTGTTGTGATACATGTGCCTCTAGTTTATACTTCAAGTATTTTTTCGTTATCCTTGATATGCATGTGAAATATTTTGAACAATGATATAGAAAAAATGTGTTGGAAAATTATATAACTACTTTCGTTTATAACTATAAAAAGGGATTGTTTACCATCATTTCTATATAACATAATTACTACTTATCATGAAATGTTTTATTTAAAAAAGGGAATAAAATATTTTTTATATAGAGACATGTTATAGGACACCTGGGTAAGATCCTATGGATCCCGTTAGCTCAGTCCATGCACACTGCATCCATGGTTCATTGAGGTTTATTTTACTTATACTGCTTGGAATAGAAAGGTGATACATTGAGGTGAAAAGTTTCATGTCATTTGCGATGGATAGATGATGGTTATATGGTCGGAGTTCATCCATGACATTATTGGAGTAATTTTTTCTATTTGAAACTGTTATTGTTCGACTAGTCTTTTGGAGTTTTTAGATACTCTTTTAGTTTTTCGGTTTACGTTGTTTTACTTACATTTATGGATTATAAATTTTCTATTCTACTGATGATCTTTTGATTCTCTATATATATATTCCATGAAGTTTTTTTGGTTAGGAGAAATCATTACCTCAGTTTTATTGTTGGATTCTCGTGTGCTTGTCACCATCCCCTGAGTATCGGGAAAACCCTTTGGTATGTGACAAATCATGTTGGGTGACAGGATTAAGAGTAAACTAGGGAGGTTCATTTCACATTACATAAACCATTTTTAATCACATTATATAGTTTTAAAAACTGAGATTACATATTATTATATTGAAATTTATAGAAACAAAAAATTATCACACATTAAATAATGTGATATAGGGAATAAATAATATAATTAAAAATATATTTAATTAAGTTATAATCACAAAATAATAACACCATATAAAAAATAACCACCAGGACTATGGAAAATAAAGAGTTTATGTTGAGAGGCCTACCAAAATCAATTGAAACATAATTTTAATCCTTAACTAATGTGAGATTGTAGTAAAAGGACCCTTCAAAAACGATATGAATATAGAAGCTTATTAGAATATACCATATTAACGATAGTGGATACTATATACTATAATTGAAAATTAATATGAATATACTGCTAAAATAGAGGAGAGGAGAACAAAATAAGGATAAATTAATATGGAAAGTGGTTTTACAATATATAAATTTAAATAGATGGATGTCGATTCCCCATGATCTCTTAGAAAGGAGAAAATATTCATAAATGGAGACTTTTGTTGTTATATCAAGTACAATGTGGGAGGGAATAGTGAATAAAAACTTTTAAGTTAATTTAAATATAAATTCATATTTTCTAATCATATCCTTTGGGTTGGATGCATAGTTTTGGTTTAAAACATCCCATAAAATGATTTCTTATGGAATTTTGTTGGGGATGTTTCTCTATTTTTCCACATGGATAGGGAAACCATGTAAACAATATATGAATATAACTATAATGTGACATCAAATAATACATTATATAACTACAAAAAAAGTATTAACCAAATACTAACCACTTTTTCTACAAACCCTCCAAATAATATTTTTTAATATTAAAAAAATAATATAAATATAAAAATATTGAAAGACATATAAAATACACATACATGTGATACATGATTTTAAAAATTCATCATGATATTAAATTTTATAAACAATGAATTTTAACGTTAATAATTATAATAGAATATGTTAGGTTAGTACAATTTCATTATATCTTATAGGTCATATATATCATGAAATTTCTTAAAATATTGTGACATTTTATTGAATATATTGAATGAATTTACCCTGAAGTAATTGTTATATAATGAAGGATAAAAATATGACATTCAACTAAAATGGTGTTATAAGGCCCCACCATTAAACATTACTTACTTTTGAGTTATTACAAGATTACACATTGAGGATCTTTTCAGGTTTAGATATTTATAGAATTTGATCATAAAACATGCATTACATTCCACATCTAAACAAAGTTGTTACATAAAAGATAGTATTAATTTTTACCATCAATGGAAACATATTTAAAATATCACATGGATTCTTTATTGACACTTAATTGACACTATCATCATGTCATGTACCGTTCCCTTAACCTGTGAAAAATATTTCAAAAACATGGGATGAGCATAAAAAGCTCAGTAAGGGATATAAAAATTTTGTAAGGAAACATGAGTAAATGTACACATAAGAATCAATGAAATCATACTTTACTTATAAAACATAAGAACATTAACATACCTCATCAAATCACGAATAAATCATAGAAATCTTAAGACATAAAGGTAAGTTGAGTCATTCATAACATTCTTACGTAGGGAGTAACCCTCATTGTTATGTTTGGAATAAACATCACAGTATATTCCCTAAATCTATTCGGAGAAACATTAATGTTTAACCCATTCACGTTACCCAATGCATTGGAGAGAAATATCGGGCTCACCCACCCTTAGTTTATCATGGAACCACCCATCTTCATAACAATGCTCAAGAACCATAACATAATCGTATAACATAAAATATGAATAAAGGAAACATAACATTTCCACTTTTCAAACATAAGATATCAATACAAAACATTGATATAAAAACATTATGAAAACCATTTTCAATACCAAAATAAAAGAAAAGTAAAACATGGTATTTATTTTTTTCATTTTTTTTTAAAAAAGGTTATGGATTGTAGAGGAAGTCGATGCTCAAATAATGGTCACGTTGGCGGAGATGTCGTTGTCGTCGTATACGTATGACAAAAAAACATTCCCTTTTTTCATTTAGTAAAATATTCGTATAAAAATAATTCCTTTTGAATAAACGTAAAAGTCAATGGGGTTTATACACTGTATAAAATAGTGTTGTGTATAAAACATAATATGCCTCAGTTAATGGATATTGAGATGGAGTCCCTTACCTTGGGTTCAACTTGACTCGATCATTCTTTATCGCCCTGAATAATAAAATTGAGTTGATTTCTACTTTCTTAAGAACAGTTTTTATGTTCATTATTCCTTTTATATCACTTATTACCATGTTATGAACATTATGTTATTATTTAAGTTAATAATGGTCGTTTTGTTGAAAATTGGTACTTGAGTCAAAAATAAACTCTATATAATTTCAAATTTTTTATGTGGTAAAATATCCAATATATCCAGAATAATATTCACGATTTAGATATCATATATGTCAAATATATCTAGTATATACATGCATTTACAATATTACATAACATTTAGAGGTAAGAAATGAAATGCACTGTTCATGGAGACGGTAAGCCGTACGTACGCATGAACGCTACATTCATTTCTATTTCATGTTTTATGGAATGTAATAATAATGATATAAAGGTATATTATAATTACAGTATAATATCATATATAATATCATTAATTACATCCTTTATACATCCCACATATGGCATTAACGAATCAAATCACTTTGAGGGGGTGGTAGTCCGCACTTCCTAGAGTGAAGATACCATGTTTACCCATAATGGAAGCCATAAAGGTATTCCATAAATGAAAAATACATAATCATAAAGAAATAATAAACATATTATATATCATATATAAATATAGTTACATCTTAGTGGCCACCTTTGAAGGTGTTATAAGAATATTGAAAAATCATCGTTTCGTGAGGCAGAAATTTGCCATCCACGGAAACAATATGTTCTTTAACCATTAGATTTAGGTGTGCGTATGTGTAGCTAGAATAATTTTTATAAAACAATCCTAGTATATTTAACATACTAGTGTTGTTAAAAATTAAATTAGTAAAAAAAATTTAGGGGGTTGGAGAAGAAAAATAAAACACAAGATCACAAGTGAAGACATTACCTTTAAATCGGGTAACTCCTCTTGGTTTGAACCAAAAGGGTTTCTTGAAGAGCTTAATTCCTAAGGTAAGGATTCTAGGATCAAGAGAGAGACGTGGAGAGATAAAATGAGTAGAGATTGGCCGATCCAAAGGCTTGAGAAGTGTGGGTATGGAGGTAGAGGTGGGGGATTTTTATAAGAGGAGAGGCGGGCCACTCTTGGATATGTATAAAATGTAACTTTATTTTCAAATGAGTTTCAAATTTTAAAGGTCACACATTGATGTATTCCTAGGATAAGGTGATAAGGGTTCAAAATATACTCATCCAATAGGTCTTTGACAAGTGTAAGTCTTAGATTTTACATTATCGTTTCATTTTATTTATATCGTTCGTTAATGAGGTAATCGCTGCATCATCATGATGTCATAACTAATTTAATTTATTTAATGTCTAAAAATTATAAAAAATACTATAATGTATGAAATAGTTTTATCTTTCAAATGACTATTTATAGTCCAAAAGATAATTTATTTAGAAAAAATTAAGAAAAAATTACTCAGGTGATACATTCTTTGTTATATTTAACATTCTTTTAAAATAAAAAGATAAAAAGTCATTATCACACAAAAGTGATTCCATGAGGTCCCCAAGTTTGGCACAAGGAATACCATGGTCGGTCATGACACAAACAGTATAATTAGGACACATTTTGGGGTCATTTGTTATTATTATGATATTATTTTATTATCCTTAGCTACCTGATTACTAATTAATAAAGATAATTAAAGATAATTACCGTCATTACTATTCATAATGTCCAAAAACAAAAGAGTATTTATTACATAATTTGGACCTACTGATTCCAAATATGTAATCCATTTTACCAAATTCCATACGTAGTAATTGAAATAATAAATTAAATAATAATTCCTGTTGTCAAAACAAAAAGAGGGTTTTTTAGAAAAAATATCAATGAAAAGTTTGGGACTTGTTTATGCCCAATTCAAAAGTTAAATTAATTATAATGACCACAATTGGATGAAATTGTAAAAATATATTCTAATTATACTTTATGAAAAATTAAAAAGATAATCTAACCATATAATTAAAATAGATGAAAAAGCAGTTTTGATGTAAAATGCAGTATTTTTCACTATTGATTAAAAAATGAACATTGCCAGAAATATACCAAAATAATTTCCAATGTAAATTTAAATGTCCCAATCACAAAAGATATGTTTATTTTGAAAAATAGTTCTTATAAAATTGTCAAAAGTTTTATTTATAAGTGGTTTTCCATCATAAGTAAGTAAAACAATCTTTTAAAAATATTAGTGTATTCCATGCTTAAGATTGGATTTATTCTCATTTTAAGCCTCTAAAACACTATCTAATTCATAAATTTACATAGATAAGAATATATAATATTCATTACTTATGTGGGAGGTTACATCCTTCCCCCCTTTAGAAAATTGTGTCCCTGCAATTTATTTACTTAACGAATAAGTTGGGGTATTTATCCCTCATTACATTTTCATATTCAGATGTTGCCTCTTCACTCATATGGTTTTTCCACAAAACCATTACTTGATGAATCACCTTATTCTACAAAACTTGCACCCTATGATCAAGAATCTGGACTGGTTATTCCTCAAAAGATAAATTCTCTTCCAGCTGAACTACCTCTGGACTCAAAACATGAGATGGTTCTTGCATGTACTTCCTTAACATTGAATCATGAAAAACATTGTGTACCTGAGATAAACTCAGAGGTAAAGAAACTTGGTATGAAACTGATCCAACTATATCCATAATTTCATATGGTCCAGTGAACCTTGGACTCAACTTTCCTTTTTTACCAAATCGCATCACACTTTCCCATGGTGAAACTTTGAGAAAAAAACATGATCACCTACCTCAAAATAGAGATCCTTCCTCTTGTTGGTTGCATAACTCTTCTGCCTACTCTGAGCTGTTCTCATGTGTTACTGTATCAGATGAACTTTGATTGCCAACTCTTCTACCAATTCCAGTCCCATCAACATCCTTTCACCTACTTCATCCCAAAAATCTATAGTTCGACACCGCTTCCCATATAATTCCTCAAATGGTGCCATCTTTATACTGGAATGAAAACTGTTATTAAAAGAAAACTCAATCAATTAAAGATGATAGTCCCAACTTCCCTGATAATCCATCAAACAAGAACATAGAATATCCTCCAAAGTCTGAATCATTCATTGTGACTGCCCATCTGATTGAGGATGAATAGCCGTACTAAAATTTAATTCAGTACCCAATGACTTCAGAATGCCTTTCCAAAAGTTAGAACTGAACATAGGATCACCGTCAGATACAATGGAGAGAGGAACTCCATGTAACTAGACCATCTCTTTAAGATACAAATGGGAAAGTTGATCTAGGGAAATAGTATCTCATATAGAAAGGAAATGAGCAGATTTAGTAAAGCGATCAATAATAACCCAGATTGCATTATTTCCTAGAAGTGTCTTCGGCAATCCCACAACGAAGTCCAGGGATACATTCTCCCATTTCGACTCTAGCACTAGTAAAGGATGAAGCATCCCATTTGGTAACTGCTACTCTGCTTTAACCTATTTACAAGTCAAACACTTCACAGTAAAATCAGAAATGTCTCTTGTTGTTCCATCCCACTAGTAATACTCCTGATGATATCTATACATCTCAGTACTTCCCGGATGAACTGAAAACGGAGAACTATGAGATTCACATAATAACTCTCTCTTTAACTGTAAATCACACGGAACACACAACCTCTTCCCAAATCACAAAACACAATCATTATCAATGTTAAATCAGGAAACTAACCCTTCTAAACCAGCTCTACCTTTTTCTGCAACTCATTGTCTTGCTTCTGTGCTTGCTTAATTCTGTCTGTTAGAGAAGATTTCACTGATACCTGAAAAAAAAACAGAAGAACATCCTGCACCAACAACCTCTATTCCAAAGTTCATCAAATACTTATCCAAAGGATCATGTTCCAAATGCAACATTGTTAATGACGCATTACTTTTTCGACTCAAAGAATCAGCCACTTTTTTTTTCTTTTCCCGGATGGTAATGAATCGTACAATCACAATTCTTGATTAATTCTAGCCATATCCTCTATCTCATGTTCAATTATTTCTGAGTGAATATATACTTTTAACTTTTCTGATCAATATATATTTCACACTTTACTCCATACAAATGATGCCTCTAAATTTTTAAAGTGAAAAAAACAGCAACTAATTCCAAATCATGTGTAGGATAATTTAGCTCATGAGTTTTTAAATTTCGTGAAGTATAAGAAATTACATGATCATTCTACATTAGGAATAAACAAATTCCTTTAAATAAAGCATCACTGTAGATAACAAACTCACTATTTCTATAAGTTAGTGACAAAATAGTGCATTCACCAATATTCATTTCAATTCATGAAAAAAATCATCACATTATTTTGTCCAGATAAACTTAACACCCTTCTGAGTTAGCTATGTCATTAGACTAGATAACCATGAAATATTTCTAACAAACCATCAGTAATAGCCTTCCAAAACAAGGATGCTATGAATATTATTTACATTTTTGGGTCTTGGACATTCTTCAACAACCATTGTTTTTGCAGGATCAAAAATTATCCAATATTTAGAAATAATGTGACCAAGGAATGAAATTTGTTGCTACCAAAACTCACACTTGTTGAATTTCCCATACAATTTCTTTTATTTTATAGTTTTGAAAATGACCCTTAAATGTCTTTCATGAACCTCTTTACTTTTAGAGAACACCAAAATATCATCAATGAAAACATCCAAAAACTTATCCAAGAACTCGTGGAAAATTCTATTCATAAGGTCTACGAATATAGCAGGTGCATTGGTTAGCCCAAAAGGCATTACTACAAATTCATAATGGCCATATCTCGTACGAAATGAGGTCTTTGGATTATCTTCTTCCTTTACCTTCAACTAATGGTACCCCGATCTCAGGTCAATCTTTGAAAATAACTGAGCTCCCTGGAGCTGATCAAACAAATCATCGATAGGAGGCAAAGGATATTTGTTCTTAATAGTTATGTTATTCAGGGATCTATAATCAATGAAATGTCTCATTGAACCATATTTCTTTTTAACAAATAAAACAGGATCACCCCATGGTGATGTCCTAGGTAGAATGAAACCATTCTCTAATAAATCTTGCAATTTCTCCTTCAACTCTAAAAGTTCAGTTTGTGCCATTTGATAAGGGGGTTTTGAAATTTTCCTAGAATCAGGAACTAAGTAAATAGTAAATTCAACTTCCTGATCTAGTATTATTCCAGGATTCTCATCAGGAAAAATATCAGGTAACTCATTTACCACTGGCACATCATTAATCTGATCAGTTCCCTTGTTTTCAACAATATGTGCAAGGTAACATTCATTTCCATCTTTTACAAGTTTCTCGGCCTCATGAAATGTTTTCAACAGTAAGGGTTAATTCTTGTACACAAACTGAATGTTATTCTGAAAAAAAACTTCTTTAGATCTACAGTCAATCTTAGCATGGTAAATAGAGAGCCAATCCATACCCAAAATAACATCAAACTCTACTAGTGGTAAAACAATAAGGTTTGAACGTAGGTTCTTTCCACAGATAAGGATAAGAAGATTCTTATAAATTTTTTTTGCCTCAACATTTCCACTAGGTGTTTTTACCACAAGTTCATGATTCATTTCTTGAGATGGTATTCCCATTTTACTAGAATGGTTTTCAAAGATGAAGGAATGTGTAGACTCTGAATCAAACAACACACTGGCATAATATGAAAAAACAAACAAAGTACCTGATAGAACATCATTTGATGGCCAGACTTCTGTTGAAGTAGTTGCAAAGGATTTCACCACCCCTTTCTCCTTGTGTTCTAACTGCTTCCCATCACTTGAGCTATTTTTCGGACACTCGTTTGCATAGTGACCCATCTAATTGCACTTAAAACATTTCACTAACTGTAAATCAAATTTGTTCTTACCATCACCCTAATATTTTTCAGTTCAATCATGAGCCTTATGTTTCATTTTACCGCATCGGTAGCACTTTACAGAATTCAGAAGTCATTCCCCAGCATGCCTTTTACCACATATATCACAAAATGGAAACTTAGATTTCTTACAATCATTCCTTTTTGAAGAATTATTTCCTTTCTCCTGCCACCTTGTTCTCTTCTTCTGCTTTTTGTCATAGAACACTTGATCATCAGAAAACTCCATATACACCTTCTCAGCACATCGAACAAGCTTTTCAAAACACTTGAACTTGCGAGTAACTAATGCCCTTCGATAATTTGTATTTAATCCTGATTAAAAATGATTGATTTTACTATCAAGGACTCGGATAATGTTTTGAGCATACCTTGCCAATCGAGTGAAACTCTCTTCATAAGAAGCCACTTAGTTGTCCTCTTGCCTCAATTCCAAGAATTTGTTTTCCATCCTAAGTCAAACAACCTTAGGAAAATACTTCTCTCAAGAAACATACCTTTGAATTCATCCCAGTTGAGAGCAGCAATCTCATCAGCTTCCCTGATATTTTTAAGCATCGACCACCACTGATCTGATTCACCCTCCAAACGGTAAATTTAAGGACTAACCTTTTGATTGTCTAAATACCCCATGACATCAAAAATATTCTCCAGCGCTTTAATCCACCCTTCAGATAGCACAGGGTCATATGATCCTCTGAATTATGGGGGATTTTTCCTCATGAAATGTTCCACCACTGACATGTTCCTCTGTGGTTGATCTGGATGATCTCGTGCATTGATCCCATCACAATTAATTTCTTGATTCAATTGTGCCATTACTACAACAAACCGTTCATTTCCAATTCCGATCATCTCAGGATGCTGATTGGGAGGTTATTTCCTTCTGTATGCCTTCCTGGCACTGCTTCCCTGTTTCCTCTACGGAAACCCATTGTGAACAATCATGTCTTAGATGACGCAACATGGTAATCTTCAAATGCTATATCATTTCAAATTGACCATAAAAAAAGATTTTTGGACAATCATTTAATATAATTATAACTACTAAAGTTATATAAACCGACCATTGATAACAAATATAAGGCCCTAGACTTAAACATTACTTAATCCAGAATTATTACAATATTATACATTGAGGATCTTTTCAGGTTTAGATATTTATAGAATTAGATCATAAAACATGCATTACATTCCACATTTAAACAAATTGGTTACATAAAATATAGTATTCATTTTTCCCATCAACAAAAATATATTTAAAATAAAACATGGATTCTTTCTTAACACTTCCTTGAAACTATCATCGTATCATGTACCATTCCCTTGATCTGTGAAACACATTTCAAAAACATGTGATGAGCATAAAAATATCAGTAAGGTAATTAAAAATATAGTAAGGAAACATGAGTACATGTATACATAAGAATCAATGAAATCATACAATACTCATAAAACATAAGCACTTTAATATACCTCATCAAATGAAGAATAAATCATAGAAATCATAAGACATAAAGGTAATTTGAAGCATTCAGAACATTCTTACATAGGGAGTAACCCTCATGGTTATATTTGGAATACCCATAACAGAATATTCCCAACATCTCTTTGGAGAAACCTTAACGTTTAACCCCTTCACGTTAACCAATGCATTGGAGAGCTATATCAGTCTCACCCGCCCTTAGTTTTTCACGGAACCACCCATCTTTACAACAATTCCCAAGAACCATAACATAATCATATCACCTAAAACACGCATAATAGAAACATAACATTTCCACTTTTCAATAACAAGATATCAATACAAAACATTGATATAAAAACATTATGAAAACCATTTTCAATACAAAAATAAACGAAAAGTAAAACATGGGATTTAATTTTTTCATTGTTTTTGAAAAAGTTTATGGCTTGTAGAGGAAGCAGAAGCTCAAATATTGGTCATGGCGGCGGAGAAGACATTGTCACCACATACGTATGACAAAAAAACATTCCATTTTGTCGTTTAGTAAGCGCTTCATATAAAAAATATTCTTTTTGAATAAACATAAAAGTAAAAGGGGTTTATACACTATATAAAATAGAGTTGTGTATAAAACATAATATGCCTCAATGAAAGGAGATTGAGACGAAGTCCCTTACCTCGGGTCCAACTTGACTCGATCGTTATTTAACGTCCTGAATAATAAAGTTGAGTTAATTTATACTTGATTAAGAACCTATTTCAAGTTCATTTTTCCTTTTATATCGCTTATTACCATGTTATCAACACTATGCAATTATTTAAGTTAATAATGGTCATTTTGTCGATCATTGGTACTTGAGTAAAAAATAAACACTTTATAATTACAAGTTGTTCATGTGGTAAAATATCCCTTATATCCAGAATTATATTCATGATGTAGATATCATATATGTCATATATATATAGTATATACTTGAATTTACAATATTACATAACATTTAGAGGTAAGAAATGAAATGCACCGTTCATGGAGACGGTAAGCCGTACGTACGCATGGACGCTACTTTCATTTCTATTTAATATTTTATGAAATGTAATCATAATGATATAATGGTATATTATAATTCCAGTATAATATAATATATAATATCATTAATTCTATCCTTTATATATCCCGCATATGGAATTGACGAATCCAATCACTTTGAGGGGGCGGTAGTCCGCACTTCCTAAAATGAAGATATTGCGTTTACCCATAATGGAAGCCATAAAGGTATTCCATAAATGAAAAATACAGAAGCTTAAGGACAAAATCAACATATTATATATCATATATAAATATAGTGACATATTAATGTCCACCTATTAAGGTGTTATAAGAATATTGAACAATCATCGTTTCGTGAGGCAGAAATTCACCATCTACGGAAACAGTATGTTCTTTAACAATTATATGTAGGTGTGTGTAAGTGTAGCATGAATAATTATTATAAATACATCCTAGTATATTTAACATACTGGTTTTGTTACAAATGAAATGAATAAAAATAGTTTAGGGGGTGGGAGAAGCAAAATAAAACACAAGAACATAAGTGAAGACATTACTTTTAAATCGGGTAACTACTCTTGGTTTGAACCAAAAGGGTTTCTTGAAGAGCTTCGTGCCTAAGGTAAGGCTTATAGGATTAATATAGGGATGTGGAGAGATAAAATGATAAGAGCTTCACAGATAAAGAGGCTTGAGAAGTGTGGGTATGGAGGTAGAGGTGGGGGTCTTTTATAAGAGGAGAGGAGGGGCACTATTGGAAAGGTATAAAATGTTACTTTATTTTCAAATGAGTTTCAGATTTTCAATGTCCAACATTGATGTATTTAGAGGATAAGGTGATAAGGGTTCTAAATATACTCATCCAATTGGTCTTTTACAATTTTAATTCTTATATTGTACATTATCTTTTCATTTTATTTAAATAGTTCATTAATGAGGTAATCGCTGCATCATCATAATGTCACAAATAATTTAATTTATTTAATTTCTAAAAATTAAAAATATACTATGATGTAGGAAATAGTTTTATCTATACAATAAATATTTATAGTGCAAATGATCATTTTTGTAGACAAAATAAAAAATGTTTTACTCAGGTGATATATTCTTTGTTATATTTAACTTTCAATAAAAATAAAAAGATAAAAAGTCATTATCACACAAATGTGATTCCATGGAGTCCCCAAGTTTGGTAGAAGTAACCCCATGGTAGTACATGACAGAAACCGTAGCATTAGGACACATTTTGGGGTCATTTTTTATTATTATGATATTATTTTATTATCCTTAACTACCCGATTACTAATTAATCAAGATAATCAAAGATAATTACCGTCGTTTCTATTCATAATGTCAAAAAACAAATAAATCCTGATTAAATTATTTGTACCTCATTATTCCAAATATGTAATCCATTTTACCAAATTCCAAACATAGAAATTGTAATAATTAATTTAAAAATATTTCATGTTGTCAAAACAAATATCGGGTTTTTTAGAAACAATATCTATGAAAAGTTTGGCACCTGTTTATTCCCAATTACAAAGTTAAATTAATCCTAATGACCACCATTGAATTAAATGGTAAAAATATATTCTAATTACACTTTAAGACCAATTAAAAATATAATCAAACCATATAATTAAATTAGATGAAAAAGAAGTTTTGATGTAAAATGCAGTATTTTTAACTATTAATAAAAAAAGAACATTGTCAGAAAAATACCAAAAAATTATCCAATGTAAATTTCAATGTCCCAATCCTAAATAATATGTTTATTTTTACATGTAGAGCTTATAAAATTGTCAAAATATTAATTTAAAAATGTTTTTCCATCAAAAGGCAGTAAAACAATTTTTTAAAAATATTAGTGTATTCAATGCTTAAGATTGGATTTATTCCCATTTTAATCCTCTAAAACACTATCTAATTCATAAATTGACATAGATAAGAATATATATTATTCATTACATACTTGGGATGTTACAGGTGTAGTGTTCCAAATCTGCCCATTCACACTAAATCACTTGTGATAAATGGTGATATTAACACACTAATTAATACATAAAAAATATATCATGAATAAACATTATATAAGATGTTAAAGCATAACATTAGGATAATTTCATTATATTTAATAGTATCTGAAATATATTTAGATATTGCACATGGATTTTACCATTCCTCTCTAAATCTTCAATCTCCCATATAAGGTGGTACTCTTAAAAATTGATGACCACCAACTATGAACAAAAAGGGACAAATTGATGAATGATAATTGATTTTTGATGAATTTAACATATATAAAATATTTTATGAATCCTATAAATTTTACATGTTATATCTAGAATGATACTAAATCCTAGAATAAAATACCACAAACTAAAAAAAACAGATACATTATTATCATGGTAATCAATAAATATAATTTAAATGAAAAATATTTATCATGATCGATAATATATATTAAAAGATAACACAAAAAAGATATATTTTATCACATGATACCCTAAAATTTACCACACATTAAAGGAGAATTTAATACACAATAGGGATCACCATTTATCTTTATCCACCTATATATGGGTGATAATATAATGGTAGCATCTGTTGATAACCCATTAAATTTGGAATACCATTTAAAATTTGGATAAAGTAAAAAATATATAGTACAATGCCGATAAATTTCATAATCATTGAACATATAAGTATCTATGATCATACACCTCTGTAAAAATCAGAATATATTGTACGATTATTGCTTTTTAAATACTATCATTAATCAAAATTATGCAATTTTCCAACTTTAATACCTATAAAAAACAATTACAAAGTCTTGAGGAATATAATCCCATTTCCCAATATCAATTGGAATAACCTAAATTAACCATTCATGATTTCGATGTTTTGAGATTCCTTTAGTGAGATAATGAAATGGGTTACTATCTAAGAAAACATTTAATTCATACATGGCACACAATAAAATATAATTATATCATTAAATATATTATTAACAGTAGTTATTATCCCATCTAGGGTGGTTTTCATATAAAATCAAATACATCATCAATGGTGAATTAAATATCAAAAATTATTCTCAACATAAGTCGCTATTTAATTATCAATACCAATCAAACATTTCCAACTCATATTTTATAAATATAATTATATACTGAAAATATATGATGGATATTTTAATAGATCATATCATATCATCCATTTATGGAATGATTTAAAAACTATTCAATAAATTATTACCCTATACTACATTCAATTATACACACATTTTCTAAAAAAGGATTATCAAATTATATAATTGAATAAATTATTCATATATTGAGTTTCTAATATCATACTAATATCATAATAATCCTCATTCCCAATTCCCATGTTTTATAACCTTTCAAAATTAATATTTTGGATATACTCCAATTAAAATATCAACAAGATATTCAGTTTATTCTATGATAATATTTCTATTTGAAATATAAAACAAATATACATGATAGAGTTATCCCTAATGTGATGGAAGACTGATTTCATTAGTGAATAAATCACCATAAATAATTCATTGTTTTAAGTGGGATAAAATATATAAAATTTTTCAAACAGAAGAATGTATATGAAAAAAAATTATAATTTTTATCCATGATACACAGTAATACTACATATATGGCATCATAATATACAAGATAATATTCATCATGATGTAGAAGAATCAATACTTAAAAAATATAACTATCACTTTTAACTACTTAGGTACTTGAATAAACATTAATTAAATTATAATTTCAACCTTTTTAATGTCAACTCAATTAATTTATTTTTTATATATAATATTTATCATTAAATTTCGTATAATACCCAAATATTCCTTGAAAATTTTATAACATGAAAAAGGAATTGTAATTCCTAAATCCAAATTTATTTTTTATTTAAATATTAATAAATGTGATCCCCCTCAATGTTTTAATGCCTCATTATATTTTATATTTGTATATATAACACATTCTTGTGGTTTTAATACACATTTAATTAATAATTCCAAAATATAATTTTAGAGTATACATGTAATGTTGTTGATTGGTATTTGATGGAATATTCACCTTAACTGTAATTTATTTTTTTTCCATAGAAATTAATCTCCATAAAATGGATGTATACATCATTATCGTGCCTCCATGATGAACCCATGAAAAAGGTACCCAACATAATAGGATTAAATATAATTTTAGTGCTTCTAATAATTTAATACATTAAATTTCATTTTTTAAACATAATGGTTTTTTGGGATTCATCATAAATGATTTCATGGATGAAAATATTTTCAAGGGGGTAAGTGATATTTGGTTTCTAATAATTCTTGGAAAATGTAATTTTCTGAAAAGTTGGTGTTTATATGGAAAACAATTTCTAGATTTGAAAATGGGGGTTCAAACTCTAAAGTGAATTACAATGGCTTTGAAAATGTTTTCTGAAATAGTGAGCATGGTTTTAAATTGATTTGGTACAATTTCACAGTTCAAACCAATGTAGAATAATGAAACTGACACAATTAGATTTAGTCTTTATTTCACTACTATAAGAATACATTTTTTGGAATCAACTAGTTGGATATGGTAATTGTTTTTTCAAACAAATTACTTTTTTTTATTTTGATATTGCACTTTCCATTTTATTATTGGATTGAACCCAATAATATCTTATTTTTCATATTTTATTATTTATATTTATTAGATGATTATATTTATCATTGATTTGGTCTCCCATGTTTTTAAGGGGTTTCTTCACATAAAATTAAATGATATTTTCTTTCATGGATATGAATACATCTGGATGGATGGACATGAATTATTTTTTTGTTACTTATACTCTCCATTTTAATGTATTTAAAATATGAATGGATTTTATGATAAATTAAAGAAAAAATATTTAAAAATGGATTTATTTTTCAAACATTATTTATAAAAAAATTTATTTTAACATCTATATTTTAATAATTCATACAAATAGAACACATATAGAAATTATTTTCTTATACAATTGGATTCAGCTGACACCCTAATTTTGAATTTTGGAATTTCATGATGCTGAATGTTAGAATTCATGTAAAGGGAACAGAATCATGTATCATGTTTTATTATCATGTTACTGATGCATTCGATTTGGCTTAGTCTATAGGATAATGTTTTTCTTGGGGGGCTAGACACATTTTATGGTATTTCTATTTTTCCCAGATTGTATGTCTTTTGGGTATTATGTCTTCTCTCTCTTTGCATCTATTAATATTTATTGTTTCTTATGTATTAAAAACTATTTTTTGTTTTGAAAAATTTAAATGTTTCATGATAGCCCGATTTAGGTTTGTTTTTAGTGGACCAATGTGGGTTCATTAAAATTTTGTACAAAAGGTGTTTGCTACCGAAGGTGTCTCAATAAATAATATTATTGGTTATATTTCACAAGTATATTTTCTTTAGGATCATTGGAAATTTTATTTTAGGTTTGGGAAATAGTTTTAGCCAGCTAAAATTTGTGATTGAAATAGAGTTACCATGGATTTTGAAGGAAATTTACCATGATTGAGAACTAATGATTACGTTCATTTGAATGAACAAAATGGGATGATTATTTTAATTTACATGTAAATATATTGGTCATGTAATTAGTGTATTTTTAAATTTAATAAAAATTTAAATAATTTTTATCAATGGAAAATTTTGGTCCTATCATTTTGGAAATCATTCTGGATCAATTTGTTTTCGTATTTCGATATAAAAATCCTTTTAGAAGAGATATTTAAAATACAAGAAAAGTGGATGTGAGATAGTTTCCCAATGAAATTACACAAGTGGACCCGTCGTTGGTATATGGTGTTACCCATACCATTCAGACTCTAGGTCAACTATGTGGTGTGAAACAAAGATGAGTAGTGTATTATTGCTCATAATAAAGTAAGTAGCATGCATCCACTATCTTGTTGAAAAAGGAACCTAGGAATCCAATTTGTGGATTGAGGTGATAGAAAGTTTCATTATATTTTTGAAGACTCTAGATGAATCTATATTGGAGTTTTCAATGTATATTCTCAAGGGACTAGGAATGAGAAAGATGAATGTTACTGTTCATTCTATGTTGCATAAGAAAATTACGTGAGTTACATTTAATAAATATTATTAACTATAAGTTTTTCCTCGATACACTATGTGTGGAAATGACCTCAGAGTTTCACACCATAGTGTAGGGATAGTGTACCATCCTGGTGTATTCTATTTATTTTGCTGAGTTGGAGCATATGGAACCAGAGAATTCCACAAATGAGTATCTAAAGGATTATAGGTTTGAGTTATTCATGAGGCCTAATATTAAGACAATTTTTATTCACATCAACATTTAGTAAAATTTGGATGTTTTTGAAAAGGAATATCAGGATCAATAAGATATATAAAGGAATATTTGATTCAGGAGTGCATCAATTGGTTCAATGGTTAGCCATGGTGTGACATCTGGCTGAACAAATGTAGTGTAATAGTGGTCAGTTTACCTCCAGAAAAGTTTCATGGAATTAGAGAGGGTAGTAGAATTTTTTGATCTAATAGTGTGGAAGGATAAGTCATAACAAGAATAAGGGTTTGGAGGATCATATGAGTCATAATATGGTTGGATTATCAGACCATTAAGGATGCTTTTCTGAAAACTAATCATAGTGATATAGGATATGATCAAATATAAAATATGTTCTCTAGTTCATGTGGATACATCTAAATTTTGTGGGACTAATCCTATGGCCAAGGTAGATTGGATGACTTTACCCAGTGGAGTATGAGCCGTATGAATTAGAATAATGGCTAGCTACTATTAGAAGTTTCTTGTTTGTCTCATCTCTTACAATACTAGATTTGATTGATATAGGTTATACTCATTATTTAATGTCATCTAAATTAATTTTTATGTTCTTTTATGTATTCACGACTAATACAATTCTTATTGGATCTTTCTATTCCTTTTGGAATGAGGACCAAACATGCTATTAGATTAATTTAATGACTGGTAATTGTATATTACTACTAGATGGTGTGGGACTTCATAGTACATGACACTGATCTCATGGACATGATTGACGACATGGATTTTAGGTTCAGTGTTAAGTACAAAATATAATGTAATTATATACATGTTCAGTTCAAATATAATTATTGGATAAATCATCATTTCTATTGTGTGTGGGATAGCAGTTTGGGAAAGTCTATGGCCTTTATTCAACATATAGTGGTAATATCATATCCACTTTTTAAAATGATAGTCTTTTTATTTGTTTCATGTTTGGGTGGTTGAATTTATAGAGTGTTTTTCGAATACGGTAAGATATTTTCTACTATTTTCACTTAATCCTCCTAAGGGAGCGGTCGACATTACTATGTACCATCTCTTAGCTATTATTACAAATTATAATCCATCAAATAAATTGACACTTGGAGATTTTATGGAATGTAAGAACAATCCTAAAGAACATGATGATATATGATTTTCTTATTCAAATTTTCATCATTATATTTCCCTATCTACTTATCTATTATGTCATATGAGATCATTAAACACTATTTTTATTATATTAAGTTGTATCGTGTGACCATTTAGAATGAATATTTTTTTATAATGAAAGAAGATATATTTTTTTACCATAGAGGGAATCATTTTCATTCTAATATTGATCATTGGTTAGGGAACCACCAATTTAGAGTATTAGAAGTACGTAAAACTATGATAGTGTTTAATATTCAATATGGGTATTTGTATTTTCCGGTTATGAAATTAGGTCTCACTAATACACCAGTGGTGTTTAGGTATTTGTTGAATGGGGTTTTCCATAATTTATTATACAAATTTTTTCATGGTCGATATTTTGGTATTCATTATGTGATAAGAGGGTAATATGGTCCATTTTGATATAATTCTCAAAACATTGGCGAAACATCATATGTATATTCTACATTCCTAATTATAGTTTCAGATCAGGGGAATGATGTTTCTAGGGAATGTTATTTCGTTGAGGTTCATCTCAGTAGATCATACAATTGGATAAGAAATTATTATATGTGAGAATCCCAAAAACTTTTACGAGAACTATTGATTCACATGTTTTACTAGATATATGAGAATGTATTATATATAATTATATATACATTCAATTTTTATGATAAAAAATATTCTTGGTTTATAATTATTGATTGGAAATACATTTTCCATGGTATTTTTATATAGATACATATAAGATATAGTTCAACACTATTTTTTTCATCCTAGACTTGGTTTATGTTATAATGTTTTTATGATTATTCTAGTATAGGTTTTTTATTTTTCATGATTTAGGGAATGTTGGTTGTGGGCTATAGATGAAAATAGTTACATGATACTATTATGAAATACACTATAAAATACCATGGCTTTTTTTGTGGATATGCGTTCTCTCAAAAGATAGTGTAACTCTCAATATTGGGATTTTATTTCGTTTTATTTTTTTCAAAATAAACAAAAATATATTTTTACTCATATGGGTATGAATTTATAATAGAGACTCTAGGTAGAGTATATTCAATATTTTGATATTTATATTTCATGTATTTATAGGGAATGGAATGTTGTTTCTTATGAATTGTGCATGAAAATAACAACAACAAACTGTGATGTAATCAATTGAGGAGTGGACCATGATGTGATAGTTTCATTAGATGATATTTGGAGTGTAATATGTTGGTGGGAGATATTTATTATCTTAGAAAAAATCTGATTTCTACTCTGATGTGTTATTTTATTTCAAGAAGGTGATAAAAACAGAGTTCAAAATCATTAGTAAAATCATATATGGTAGGGATACATTGGATGAGTAGTAGAAATATCACAACAAATCATTGTTCTCATGTATAATTGTGGTTGTTCAATTTTTTGAGATACTTGAATTGTCAGAAAAAAGTCACCTTTCATGTTGGTCTTTGATCAAAGGAACTACAATGATTTTTCATAATTCGAGATGATATTATTGGTCGAAGGGGATGATATTTCCAATTAATTTTTTTTTCAGAATGTCTTACTTTTTAAAGAAATAAGTTGCAACACCTAATCCTATAGGATAATTTCTTCCCTATACCATTCTATTGTGGATATGGGATGAGATGTTTATTAATAACTTCATTGATTTTAAATGGAATGGAAGTGGGAAGGATTGAATTTCAATGATCATTTATTGAATCATGAAATTATTTAATTTTCTACCTTTTTAGGAGAAATATAATGTGGAACATTTTGGTGAAATTTATGTTCGAGGGATTATGAATTTTCATGGTGTTCCCAATAAATTTTTATATAACAGGGAACCGATGATTACATCATGGTTATGGAAAGGTTGGTAGGAGGTCATGGGTTCCCAGAATAGATTGATCATGTCATATGATCATTATATGGATGAACATACATAGTGGAATATCTAGGATCCAGATGATATGATCTGAGGATGAGTACATGGTTTTGCAGGATCTTGGGAAAATAAATTTAATTTATTTTAATTTTAATTTAACAGCATTTATATATCTTCAATTTTTATAACACCATTCGAGGATTTGTATTGGAGTACATATAGATATAGCTTGTTCTTGTAAGAGTTGGAGATATATATATATTTAGTCCGAGTGTTGTTCAACAGATGATGGAGATAATCCAATCGATCATGTGAAATTTATTCATCCAACATATTCCTAAAAAATAATATATAGACCATTATCATCAAAATATAGATTTTAAGGTTAGTCATCGGGTCTTTCAAATAATTTCACCTCAAATATGACATCATTGGTTCAGTTTGTAGTGTATGTTGTCATTGTGTTTTTGAGACCCTTGAAGATCATTGAATGTCTAGGGAGGGAGTCTAGTTGGTTGACAATACTATATAGATTTCCAAATATACATTAAATGTTTCTTGATTCCCAATTTATGAGGTATATAGTTGATTATTAACATGTGATTTCAAGGGGTAATGTTGATGTGAGAAAGTACCACTTTGGTTTAGAATCGTGTTCATATTATGAATTACAAGGATTAGTTGTTGTAATGTAAAACAATACCACTCTTCTCGGTACCATTACAGTGATATGATATCTACTTAGGAGTCATTGATGAGGCAACTTTGTTCATCATTTTTATTGGATCCCAGATCATTAGGAATTTATGGGGGAATAAATAATTTATATTGTGGATATTGTAATTACCAATTACTTTACGGAAAGTTCATCTTATATATCTCTTTTGAATTCATTTTTTGGACAATTAATTCTAAAATGGGAAATGGTAGGATACTTATAATGATATATTCAAATATATTCTTTATCGTTCCATCATTAAATTATAGTTTTTTCTATTTTTGTGTCATTCTATGATATGTTTTTTGAGTACACACATTGTAATGGACATTGGGAAGAAGATATGAACCTGATCCAATATATTTATGGATTTCATGATGACTAATGTGTAAGAACCCGGATCTTATTCTAGACATACGAGTTTCTTCTTTTCCTTTTTCCTTAAGTGTCTTCAAGAATATTATGAAAATGGGGGAAAATCATAAAATTGTTGGGTACACATCGTGTAATTTTCCACATGTTGTGTACTTTGGCCTTGTGGGATTAGTATACAGGGTGTGTAGGCCTGTCAGTGATAAAAGGGTGTTAAAACTGACTACATGTCGTGTACATAGTACATACACGTCATGTAATCAGTCAGCAGGTGAACAGTAAAGCAGTGGGAGTTGCTGCCAGCGGAATGATAGTACATGCTGTGTCCATAGGAATACACGCTGTGTATCCAAGTCAGCTGATGAAGAGTGAGGTTATAAGGACCCGGCCTTTAATAGTACATAATATTGAATTAAATGAATAATTCACATTGGGGATCTTTCCAAGTTTAGACTTTTAGACAATTAGGACAAAACTATTACGTCTAAAAAAATTACAAGGTAGGCATATTTACATAGTTTCCATTTTTTTCATAAAATAAAAACTCTTAAACAGAAGAGTCATGTCACGTTCTATGTTTTGGACAGTATGACTTTTCCTTGATCTCATCCTTTACCTTATTCAATTTTATTTCCTGTGAAAACATTTCAAAGCATGGGATATGAATAAAAAGCTCTGTAATGGTTATAAACCAAATAATTAAAACATTTGTTCATAAATACAAACAAAACAAGAACTATTATTCTTACCTCATTAAATCATAATATTTATGAAATACAAATATAAATAATTAATCATAAAGGTAACTTGTGGCATCCTTATCATACTTACATTGTACCTATCATAACTACATAGGGAGTTACTTTGGAATACCCATCACAGTATATTCCATGAATCTTTTAGGTGAGACATTCTCATTTACCTCCATCACGTTACCCAATTCACTGGAGAGATTTCTCGAGCTCACCCGCCCTAGGATTATCACGGAACTACCCGTATATGTAAATAATTCCCTAGAACCAAATCATGATCATAACACAAAACATAACCATAATGGAAAGATAACATTTCCACATTGCAATAAAATATAATTTCAAGATATAAAAATAATAAATCCATTATCAAAATCATTTTCAATACCAAAATAAGTAAAAAGATTATATGTTATATATTTTTCCTTTTTAAAAACATTCTATCTTAGTAAGGAAGCCAATGATCAAATAATACTCATGGTGGCGGAATGTTCATTGTGACCGCTTACATTAAAAAATATTCCTTTTTGTTTTTTAGTAAAATGCTTTGTATAAAAAGTTTCCGTTTAAATAAAATGAAAAGTCAAAGGGGTTTATAAACCGGATAAAATAAAGTTGTGTATAAAACTAAAAAGTATTCAATGAATGGAGATTGAGACGAAGTCCCTTACATCGCGTCCGACATGACTCAATCGTTCTTTAAACTCCTGAATAATAAACTAAAGCTAATTTCAAATTTAAATTGAACCTTTTTAATGTTTATTATTCCTTTTATATAACTTATTACCATGGTATAAACATTATTCAATCATTTAAGTTAATAACGTTCATTTTGTTGATATTTGGTACTTGGGTAAAAATGAACAACTTATATTTAAAAGTTTTCCATGTGGTAAGGTTCATTATATCCAGAATGATATTCATGATTTGGATATCATATATATCATATATATCCAGTATATACATGTTTTTATAATAGTACATAACATTTATATGTAAGAATTGAAATGCACCGTTCAAGAAGACGGTAAGCTGTACGTACGCATGAAAGCTACTTTTATTTCTTTATTTATTTTAATGGAAATAAAAAATAATGATACATAGATATATTATAAATCCAGTATAATATCATGTATAATATCAGTAAATATATCCTTTAAACATCCAACATAAGGCATTAACGAGTCACATCACTTTGAGGGGGCGGAGGTCCTCACTTTCTCAAATGATATTATCGTATTAACACACTATGGAAAACATAAATTATTGATATAATTGGGAAGTATAGAAGCATAATGAAATAATTAACATAATATATATTATATATAAATACTGTTCCATCATAATTTCCACCAAGAGAGGCGGTTGGAGATAATTGAACAATCATCATTTCGTGAGGCGTTTGTATGCCATCCACAGAAACATTATGTTCTTAATACAGTAGATGGAGAATTATATAAGTCTAGTTATAATACGTCTTATAAAAACATCCTAGTACATTGAGGATAATGGAGTTGTTACAAAATTAATAAATAAAAATAGTTTAGGGTTGTAGAAGTAAAATACCAGAAAACAATTTAAGGGAAATCGTTACCTTTAATTTGGTTAACTCCCTTTGGTTTGAACCAAAGGACTTCTTGAAGTGACTTCAGCCTAAGGTAAGGCCTTTAAAGGGAGGAAAGGGATGTTGAAAGCTTAATTGGGTAGTGTTTGGATGACCCAAATGTCTTGAGAGGTGTGAGAAATTGGTTAGAATTCGTCTCTTTTTATAAGGGGGAGGAGGGACTCTTTAGGAATGTGTGAAACTATTATTTAATTATATAATGATATTCGGTTTCTAATGGTCCAAAAATAATTATATTCGAAGATAAGATGACTCATGGTGGAAAAAAATCATCCAATCCGATTTTGACACATGTTGGATAATATTTAATTCATTATAATCTTATTTATTTAAATCATTTATTAATGAGGTAAATAATGCATCATTATTGTGTCATAAATAATTTAATTTCTTCAATGTCTAAATTAAAAAAACTATTATCATGTAGGAAATATTTTTAACTTTCCAATAAATATTTATAGTTGAAAATACGACTTATATATCACCATATAAAAAATAATTTACTAAAAGATTTTTGTTTATGTCATTTTGGCCATTACATTAAATTAATTAATCTAAATTGTAATTATCACTTCCATATGGATAAAATTCATCCTAAATTCGACCCAAAGATGCCTATGGTCGTTAATGACCCATCCAATTAGGTTTGGACAAGTTTTATGGTAGTTTTAATTTATTATAATATTCTTTTTAACCTTGAATTAACCAATTTACCATTAACCGTGATAAATAAAAATCAAAAGTTGCAATTCACAAAAAATTATTTTCATATTATTGAACCACATTTTAATTTTTGATAACAACCATTTATGTATTATATTGTAAATTCAATTCATAGAAGTGGTAAAATTTCATTTAAATGAAAAATTCAGTTTTTTTAACTACTACTAAGTGGTGTCCCTATTCATAAAAATTGATGTTTTTCAGAAAAATACCAAAAAATCTTCCTAAGAAATAAAATTGATGTCTATTTTTCCAAATTATAACATATAAGTGGCATTAATTAATTTAAAAATTTATTCCCATTGTTAAAACAAATAGTGTGTTTTTAAGAAAAAATAACTATCAAAATTTTGATACTTATTTATGTCCAATTTCAATGTAAAATTAATTTCAATGACCATTATTGGATTAAATGGTAAAAATATATTTCAATTTCAATTTAAAACCAACTAAAAAGGTAATCTAACCATATAAATAAATTATATTAAAAGGAACTTTTGAATTAAAATACATTTTTTTCAATATTCATTAAAAAAATGAACTTTATCCGAAAAATACCTAAAAAATACCGAAAGTAAAATTTTATATCCCCTTTCTAATGAAGGATTATATTTGGTATATTTGAATGTATTAATGTGACCAAAACTATATTTAAAGATTCTTCTCCCTTAAAAGGTGGTAAATCTTCCTTTTAATGTAAATTATGCTTAAAAATAGATTCATTCACATTTTATACCTCTAAATATTATTGGATAAAAGTAAATACATCTAACAAACATGTATAATCATATTGTAGTTAGTTTCGTTTATTTATGCCACTAAAATGGCTAGGAGTTAACTACCATTTAAAATAATTATATTATATTATTAATGTGCAACATAAGATTCCAAAGAAACCTGTTGTTGTGTATCGGGTACACTATCGAACATTGAAACCCATTTAAAGTAAAATTAATATTTAATTCACAAATATTAATAAATATGAAATATGTATTATTCTTCATTTACATGGGATGTTACATCCTTCCCCCCTTTTGGAAATTGCATCCTCAAAATTTGTATTCACTTATCAAATTAAGTGGGGGTATTTATCCCTCATAGAATTTTCAGATTCCCACTTTGCCTTTTCAACCATATGGTTTTTCCACAAAACCTTTACCTGGTGAATTACCTTATTTCGCAACACATGCTCTCTGCGGTCATGAATCTGTACTGGTTGTTCTTCATAAGATAGATTCTCTTTCAACTCAACTACCTCTGGGCTCAAAACATGAGATGAATCTGGAATAAACTTACTCAACATCAAAACATGAAAAACATTGTGTACCTTGGATTAACTTGGAGGTAAAGCCACTCTGTATACAACTGATCCTGCTTTTTCTAGAATTTCATAAGGTCCAATGAACCTCAGACTCAACTTTCCCTTCATACCAAAACACATCAAACTTTTCAATGATGAATCTTTTAGAAAGACATGATCACCTACCTCAAAAGAAAGATCCATCCTCCCTTTTTCGGCATAAATTTTCTATCAGCTCTGATCTGTTCTCATGTGCTTCTGAATCAACAAAACTTTTTCTACCATCTCTTTTACCAATTCTGGTCTCATCAGCTTCCTTTCACCTACTTTATCCAAGAATGCTGGAGTTCGTCAATGCTATCCATATAATGACTCAAATGGAGCCACCTGTATACTGGAATGAAAACTGTTATTATAAAGAAATTCAACCAAAGAAACATGCTGGTCCCAACTTCCCTGATAATCCATCGAGCAAGCATGTAACATATGCTCCAAGGTCTGAATTCTTCGTTCTGACTGTCCATCTGATTGAGGATGAAAAGCTATACAAAAATTTAATTCAGTATCCAATGTCTTTGGAAAGGTATAAGTGAACATGGGTTCACGATCATACATAATGGAGAAGGGAACTCCTTGCAACCTGAATATCTGTTTAACATAAAACAGAGCATGTTGATCTAGAGACAATGTTTCTCGAATAGGAAGTAAATGAGAAGATTTAGTTAACCAATCAACTATTACCCAGGTTTCATTATTACCTCGAGATGTCTTTGGTAATCCCACAATGATGTCCAGGGATATATTTTCCCATTTCCATTCTGGCACTGGTAAAGGATGAAGCATTCCATTTGGTAACTGTTTCTCTACATTAACCTACTGACAAGTCAAACACTTCACAGTAAAATCAACAATATCTTTTTTCATTCCATCCCACTAGTAATACTCCTGATTATCACTGTACATCTTAGTACTGCCAGGATGAACTGAAAACCGGGAACTATGAGATTCACATAACAACTCATTCTTCAACTGTGAATCACAAGGCAGATATAATCTCTTTCCAAACCTCAAAACATAATCATTATCAAGGTAAAATTTAGGAACATACCATTTTGAATCAATTCTACCTTTTTCTGCAACTCACTACCTTCTTTTTGTGCTTTTATAATTCTGTCTGATAGAGATGATTTCTCTGACACCTGAAACAAAACAGAAGAATTTCCCACAAAAACAACTTTTATGTCAAATTTTATCAAATAAAAAACAAAAGGATCTCGTTCCAAACATACATGGCTAATGTGACATTATTTTTCGACTCAAATCATCAACCACTTTATTTGATTTTCTTGGATGGTAATGGATCATGCAATCATAATCCTTGATTAATTTCAACCACCTCCTCTATCTCATGTTCAATTATTTCTGAGTGAATATATACTTCATGTAACGCCCCGAACCCAGTTACCTAGAGTCGGTGCATTATTAAATTACATTGGCATGATGACAAGAAAGATCAAATCTCAAAAGACCGATTGGTTTAGTAGCCTTGGAAACACTAGATATATTCATAATGTTTTACATTACATCATAAGGTGAAAAACTACTACAGATACATATTGTCTCCATAGTCCACACTATTATTCCCTCATAATATCCCTGCAGTTCATTCATAATTTACTTCTTCACATCCTGGGGAAAATAAAACATAGAAAAGGGGAGAGCTCAAATGCCCAGTAAGGACAACAATATAGCGGAAACTTTAATAAAAAAAAATAAAAATTTAATGCAATTTATAACAAAAAAAAGCCTTTTAAACTTGAACTTAAACATCGTATGGAAAAAATAAAATGAAATAATTCCATTTACATATTCACATGGATATTCTACTAATCGAATAATCACATTCAATATCAATAACCACTTTCATAATGATGGAATGCATAATTACAGACTATCATAACCACATAGCCAAGGCCTCGTGCCAAGACTATAAATATGTTTTTGCCAAGGCTTTGTTCCAAGACACTAGTTTGTCTCATTAGACCTACTGATGCATCGAGGAGTTATAGCGGGCTCCACCCGTCACATAATAAGTCTAATGAATTCCCATATGAAAAGGTTTAAACATAACATAAAAATTCGTATTAAAACTAGCCTACGAAATGTAAATACCTCATCCATAATCCATGAATGGTATAAAAATAGCACATCCATAGTCAAACATATCACAAAAACTTCAATACAATATAGAAGATTTGTATCATAATAAATCAACTTCAAATAAGTGTCGATTCCATCAAAGGATGTTGACATAAATGAAATCAAAACTCTTTTTTGTGAAAAATCTCTCTCTATTTTGAAATCATTTAAGAGTCATACATTTATAAAATAAAACATTTTCTTTGAAAATATTCTTATAATCTTGTAATGGAATCTTCGATGATTTTATAATGGCGGAAAATAGTCGTACCCACCGTATAAGTTAAAAAACATTCTTACCTTAATTCTGTAGAAAAGGTTAAAAAGAACCTTGTTTGGAAAATGACAGAAAGATTTCTTTATAAAACTCTTATAAAAAGTCAAAATAGTGTATAAATGACTTTAACCTATATTCTTTTAAATAGAAAAACGGTTTTAAATATATTTTTAAGAAACAAGGATGTGGATGATAAAGAGATCCCAGTAGATTATTATGTATAAACAACCTCGAATAATTAAGAGACTGTGAAATAACCATTACCTTGTACTTTTCCTTGGTTTGGGTAGGTTAACCTCATGTATACTGGTGAAATAATTGTTATTAAATTATACAAGAATCATAAACATTAATATGATATCATATATGATCTTTTATCATTGATTTGTTAATAATATCTTAGTATTATCGTTATTTTGGGTGTTAACATACTCATTTTCTTTTATATGTTTTGTTACGTAAGCCATTTTTTCATGGATAGGCTGTATCTTAATCATATCCATAATGATATCAAGTCCTTAGATACTATGATTAATCATCAAATGAGAATTATTCATGAATGGATACGATGGAGAATGAATCTTATCGCGTTCATGGAGATGGTAGTCCGTACGTACGTACGAGAGACAATATCATTCTTTTGATATTAAAATAATGTATAATTGGATGGTATATCTTATATACAGAATCATTATCATGTTATATTTATTATTTACATGAGTTACACATCATTATTATACCCATCAAAATAATAATTTATTGAATAACAATTACACCACGATGTATGGTGACATGTTATTCAAATACTGAATATGGTTATACCATATTTATGTAAACATCACAGTATATATAAGATACCAGATTTATTATTTCAGAATGGTAATAACAAAGAAAGAAGAAGTGGAAGAAGAAAGGAACATGAAAAAGGGTGGTGAAATCATTACCTCATCTTCGGCTTCTTCCTTTTGATTTGATCAAAAGGACTCCTTCAGTTGGATTTATGACTAAGGAAGGCCTCTTGGATTATGTGAGGTAATTTGAGAGAGTATTTAGGTAGAGTTTGGCCAAACAAAAAGGAATTGATGGTTTGAGATAATGAGAAGGGAGAGTGCCCTTTTATAAGAGGGGTGAGGGGCACCTTTGAAAAAGCTAGAAATTTTATTTTATAATAAATTCTTATTAGGTTTTTAATTGATCCAAAGTGGATTATTTAAATGTTAAGGTGGGGATCGGTCGCAAACCACTCAACCAATAGAATTAGACAGGTTTGGGTCATTATACTAACCATATCATTAAGTATTAACTCATAGTTAATTAGTTTCACTTTTACAATGTCTCTATGTATTTTTATATTATATGGTTAATAAAATTACTATATACATCCAAGCAACCCCCAAGTGGTCCATTAATGATACACCTATCATGATATATGTCTCTTGGCCGAGCCTTAGATTTTGAGGAATTTTTTATCAATTAATAATATACTATTTGTTTTAAAAACTCTTTTATGTCAATTTTGACACTATTCAATAATTGATTTTTTTTAAAATCATAACAGAATGATTAATTTAAACAAAGTTAATTTAATCATTCCTAACATGTCATATTAACCTAGAAAATTAGTTTAATTCACAAAAAGTCTAAAATTATATTTATTTGGGTATGTACAATATCAATCATTTTAATTGTTTACTATTATGGTAATTATTGCATCATCAATGTGTCACAAATAAATTAAATTATATAATGTCTAAAATTATAAATAAAATACCATTATGTAGGAAATCATTTTATCATTCTAATTAATATTTATAGTCGAAACTCCAACATATATAACCCTATGTAAATATTATTTTTCTAAAAGATATATGCTTGTGTCATTTTTGTATTCATTTTAACTAAATTAAAATAAAGTGTCCCTATCACTTACAAGGGGCACCATGTGGACCCTAAATCGACTCAAAGATGCCCATGGTCGAACCTGTATCAACCAATAAGGTTAGGACACGTTTTAGGTTAATGTTTTATTATTATTATATTATTTTTTAACCCTTATTTACAGGATTTACCCTTTAACCATGGTAAATAAAATATTTACCGAAATAATTATTCAAAATGTATAAAGATAAAAGTTAATTATTTACACAATTTGAACATCCTTATTACAAATATGGAATCCATTTTTCAAAATTCAAAACACAGAAGTCACAGAAATTAATTTAAAATTAATTTCTGCTGTCAAAACAAAAAGCATGTTTTTAATATATAATAACTATCAAAAGATTTATTCTTGTTTATGTTCGGTTTAATTGTGAAATTATGTCCAATGACCAAAATTGTATTAAATGGTAAAAATATATTCTAAATATACTTTAAAACCACTCAAATTAATAATTTATCACTATTAATTATTTTGATTTAAAAAGTTGTTTTTAATTAAAATTTCGTAATTTTCACTATTCATCAAAATATTAAAGTTATCCGAAAGTACCAAAATTTCACCTTAGGCTAAATTAGATACTCCATATCCAGAAATGAAGTCCATTTTGAGAGATAAAATTTCAAATTATAGGTATTACTATTCATAATGGCTAGTTTGATCGGTTGTGGTGTGTGTTAGAACTCGATGTTGCGTACAACACACGCTATTTCATTATTCAAAGAGAAACGTACCGTAGAAGCTTAGGGTGTTACATTCTCCCCTCCTTCAAATAATTTTGTCCTCAAAATTTCTAGAATACTACTGCATGAAAAGACTTGGGTGGTTCTTCATCATTAGTTCCTCGAGTTCCCACGTTGCCTATTCCATATTATGGTTTCTCCACAAACCTTTTACCAGACACGTCGTCCGGTTTCTCAGTACTTTTTCTCTCGTATCATGAATCCTGACGGGATCTTCGCAATAAGACATATCGGGATCTGGTTCTAATTCCTCGTAGGTGAGTACATGTGTTGGGTTAGGCATGTATTTCCTCAATAGAGATACGTGGAACACATCGTGAACTTTGTAGAGACTTGGCGGCATTGCCAATCGGTAAGCTACAACCCCAATTCGTTCTAGAATTTCGAAAGGTCCGACGTACCTGGGACTCAATTTAACTTTCATAACAATATGTATGAATCCCTTCCATGGAGATACCTTCAGGAAAAAATGATCACCAACTTAAAATTCCAAATCCTTCCTTCGATTATTGGAATAGCTCTTCCGCCTACTTTGAGCTGCTATGATGTGATTTTGGATTACCATCACATTTTCCATCGTTTCCTCCACTAGTTCTAGGCCTAAAAGTTTCCTTTCAACAACATCATCCCAATAGGTTTGTGTGAGACATCTCTTTCCGTATAACCCTTCATATGGTGCCACCTGAATACTCGAATGGAATCTATTGTTATAGGAAAATTCTAACAGAGATAAATATCGATCCCACATACCCTGAAAGTCAAGTGAGAAGGATCTCAACATGTCTTATAAGGTTTGAATAGTTCGTTCTGATTTTCCATCCATTTGAGGGTGGTAGGTAGTGCTCAAATGAAGTTCAGTATCCAGGGATTTCTGAAGACTTTTCCAGAATCTTGAAGTAAAACAGGGATCATGATCAGAAACAATCGATAGGGGTACTCCATGAAGTCTAACAACTTCATCAATATACAGTATTGCTAGACGTTCCAGTGGTAGATCTTCTCTTATATCAAGAAAATGTTCTGACTTGTTATGATAAACAAAAATAACCCATATTGCATCGTTCCTTCTTGGAGTCTTTGGTAGCCCCATGAAAAAGTACCTCGTAATATTGTCCCATTTCCACTCTGGTATGGGAAGAGGTTGCATGACTCCTCCAGGCTGTTTCCTTCCAAATTTCACTTGTTGACAAACAATACATCGTGACACCAAATCAGAAATCTCTTTCTTCATGTTGTCCCAGCAAAAATGTTCCTTCAAATCACTATACATTTTGGTGCTCCCAGGGTGTATAGTGAAATTGGAACTATGAGCATCATCTAGAAATTCAATTTTTAGATCAAGTATATCGGGAACACAAAGTCTCTTCCAAAATTTCAAAATTTCATCTTCATACACAATGTCTCCCAATATCCCATCATTCACAGCTTTAATCTTCTTTTGAAATTCTTCATCATCGGACTGAGAACTCTTAATCATTTCTAGTAAAGATGGTTTGGAAACCATTTGAAAAATAATTGATGTTTCACCTTCCATGGTTATTCCCATGTCCATATTCACTAGATCCATGAAAATTGGATCCATTTCAATTCTCATATTGTTCAAAACTCCCTGATATTTTCTAATCAAAGCATCTTCCACCTGGTTTTCCATCCCCGGGTGGTAGTGTATCGTATAATTAAAATACTTGAGTAATTCAAGCCATATCCTTTCCCTCATGTGGAGTAATATTTTGTGAGAAAATATTCTTCAAACTCTTGGATTGAGTATAAATTTCACATTTTTCACCTTAGAGGTAGTGCCTCCATATCATCAAAGCAAAGATCACAACTGCTAACACGAGATCATCAGTAGGATTGTTTTTCTCATTAATTTTCAACTGTCGTGATGCATAGGCAATATCCATGTCATTCTTCATAAGGAAACAACCATGTCCTCTCTTTGATGCATCACTATAAATAACGAACCCATCATTCCCCGGTGGTAGAGTCAATATAGGATCATTGACTAATCTTCTCTTCAGTTCTTCAAAACATTCTTCACACTCTTTTTTCTAAACAAATTTAACCCCTTTACATGTGAGCTTCGTTAATGGGTTAGCCAATCGGGCAAAATTCTGGATGAAACGTCGATAATAACCAGTTAAACCAATAAAACTATGTACCTCAGTTACACTCAAAAGTGCTGGCCATTCTTGGATTTCCTTGGTCTTAGAAGGATCAACAGAGATTCTATCTTTAGATCCAATATGGCCATGAAAAGAAATCTCATGAAGCCAGAATTCACACTTACTAAAATATCCATATAATTCGTGTCTTCTCAGAGTCTTTAAGATAATGCGCAAGTGATTTTCATGATATTCGTAGCTTTTGGAGTATACCAAGATATTATCAATAAATACCACCAAAAATTCAACAATATATTCCTTGAAAACTCTATTCATCAGATCCATGAATACATAGCGTTCATTAGTAAATCCAAAAGGCATTACAGTAAAATCGTAATGCCCGTACCTGGTTCGAAATGCTGTCTTCGGAATGTCTTCCTTCTTCACACACAACTGATGGTATCCAGATCGAAGGTAAATCTTTCAAAAGTATTGTGCTCCATGCAGTTGGTCAAATAAATCATCAATGCGAGGTAGGGGATACATGTTCTTTATTGTTATAGCATTGATCTCCCTGTAGTTGATACATAACCTCATAGATCCTTCTTTCATTTAAACAAAACGAACAGGGGCTCCCCATGGAGAAACTCTAGGGCGAATAAATTCCTTATTACTCAATTCCTCTAGTTGTTTTTTAGTTCGACTAATTGCATAGTGCCCATTCTATAAGGGGACTTCGATATAGGCCTAGATCCATGAATTAAATCAATGGAAAACTCAACTTCTAGTTCTGGAGGATGTCCAGGTAAATCTTCCGGAAATACATCTACATATTCTATCACAACATGTAAATCCTCTAATTGAACATTCCTTTCCTCACCCACATTCATTTAATTCTCTTCCTCCCCAATAATTGAATTTAGTTGAGCTACTGGGGGTGGATCTAGATAAGAATTATGTGGTGGTGATTCTACTCTAAAGATAAGGTGTTCCTTGTCATCATCCTCAAAAATCATAACCTCCTTCTTCTTATAATAAATCATCACATCATAGTCCGAAAGACAATCCATATAGTGGATTATATCAAACTCAATCATAGGTAGGACGATGATATCATCAGATAAAGAACATTTATGTGGTCTAATTGGGACTGATTCACAAAACATTGTTGCAATGATACTTCCCTTAGGAGTTTTAACTGACAACTCCCTTGTTAAATCAAATTGAAAATATCTAATTTTCTTAGAAATCTGGGAAGATATGAGACAATGCAATGATACAGAATCAAATAATGCATTTTCTAAACTTGAGGAAACCATTAAATTACCTGCCATCACGTCTTTCGGAGCTTCTACCTCAGCAGTAGTGATAGCAAAAGCATGGCCTTGATCCCTTTGCCTTTTCTGAGGTAAGATCCCCTGATGATTAGGTCATTCATTTGAATATTGTCCCATCTCACTGCAATTGTAGCACTGAACATTGGTAGCTTCCTTCTTTCCTTTGCAATCCCGAGCTTGGTGGCCTTTTTCACCACACTTGTAACAGACACCCATTCCCTTTAAGAAAGTACCAGGGTGTTTCTTCCCACATTTACCACAGGATGGTTATTCATCCTTTCCCATCATCCCCTTATTTACATTCCCAGATTGATCAGTAGATCTCTTCTTCTCTTTCATTGCTTTAAAGTCATAAGACATAGAGAATTACTTTTCGGTCTTGATAGCACATGATACGATGTCTTCATACGATGAAAAGAATTATGAGACTAATGCTTGACGGAGAAATGGTTTTAACCCATCAAAGAAACTATCAATATTACTTCTTGGGTTACGTATATAATCTCCACCATACATTGCTAACCTTGTAAAGTTAGCCTCATACTTTGTGACATTCTCATCCTCCTTTTGTCTCAGACTCAAAAATTGTCTTTTTATATATGCTCGATGGTCGCGAGGAATGTATTTTTTCTAAAAATAGATCTTTGAACTCCCTCCATTCAATATTTGATACTTCATCGTCTTCCTTCATGTTTTTAATCAATGACCACCATTGATCAGCATCTCCAGTGAGGCGGTAAACTGCCATGATAACTTTTTCTCTTTCACTACACCCCAAAGCCTAAAATATTTTCCCTAGAAAATTTATCCATTTCTCAGCTACTAAGGGATTTGTACTCCCATTTAACATTGGTGGTTGTGGCCTCATGAATCGATCTAACATTGATCCCCTACACTGCGGATCAGGGTTCTCCATACTGGTAAGGTTATTGTTCATAACCTGGGTGAGTGGTCCTAGTATGGTGATTAGCTGATCAGCACCAGTTGCATCACCAAATCCACTATAATTATCTTGAGCAGGAGGGGAATCCATACATGGAGTGCGTGCATTGATACAGTTTCTATTTCTTCCACTAGGCGCCATTTCTAAACAATGGCATAAACTAGATCCGTTTATGAATCAAAATCCATAATTCCATACTTATAAAATACTTAACATAAATTGAATTATTTATGGATATAATCCATAATCATAAAAATGTTTTCTTTGAGGATGTATATACTCATAAACCTTTCATAATGATTTGTAAAGAAAATGAGATTTATCCAAAGCATATCCCTCGGGAGTGTCGTAACCAATAGTGCAGCAAGGCCCGTTGTCATGCACCAGTTCCCGTTCGAGTCTAGCTCAAAGAAGTGTTTTCGGGTTTTACCCCTAGGTACATCTGTTCCAGAGCCGCATCTACCTGATATTATCTAGATAGGGATGTATTTCTCGGAAAACTCACAAAATCTTTACAATACTAAAATTTAGGAAGTTCTTCTATACTAATCCTCAAAGTTCATCTTAGGTCTACGTGCTTTAATCAAAGTTATATAAATCTAGCTTCCATGGTTTGTACTAAACTTCCTCTGATACCAATTGTAACACCCCAACCCCAGGTACCCAGAGTCGGTGCATTATTACATAACATTGGCATGATCATAAGAAAGATCAAATCTCAAAAGACCGATTGGTTTAGTAGCCTTGTAAACAATAGATATATTCATAAAGTTTTACATTACATCATAAAGTGAAAAACTACTACAAAAACATATTGTATCCATAGTCCACACTATTATCCCCTCATAATATCCCTGTAGTTCATTCATAATTTACTTCTTCACATCATGGGAAAAATAAAACATAGAAAAGGGGTGAGCTCAAATGCCCAGTAAGGATAACAATGTAGTAGAAACTTTCATAAATAAGAATAAACATTTAAGGCAATGTATAACTAAAACAAAATACTTTTAAACATGAACGTCAACAGATTATGGAAAAAATAAAATGAAATAATGCCATTTAATTATTCACATGGATATTCTACTAATCTAATAATCACATGCAATATCAATAACCACTTTCATAATGATGGAATACATTATCCCAGACTGTCATAACCACATAGCGAAGGCCTCGTGCCAAGACTACAAATATGATTTTTCCAAGTCCTTGTTCCAAGACAGCAGTTTGTCTCATGAGACCTACTGATGCATCGAGGAGCTATAGCGGGCTCCACCCGTCACATATTAAGTCCAATGTATTCCCATATGGAAAGGTTTCAAAATAACATAAACATTCGTATTAAAACTAGAATACGAAATGTATATACTTCATCCCTAACCCATGAATGGTATAAAAATAGCACATCCACAGTCATACATATCACAAAACCTCCAATACAATATTGAAGTTTTGTATCATAATAAATCAACTTCAAATAGTGTAAATTCCATCAACGGATGTTGACATAGATGAAATCAAAACTCTTTTTAGAATAATATCTCTTTCAATTTTGAAATCATTTAAGAGTCATAAATTTAAAAATTAAAACATTTTCTTCGGAAATATTCTTATAAAATTGTATGGTAAGCTTCGACGATATTATAATGGCAGAAAATAGATGTACCCGCCGTATAAGTTAAAAAAAATCTTACCTTAATTCTGTTGAAAAGGATAAAAGCACATTTTTTTGAAAATTATGGAAGGATTCATTTATAAAAATCGTATAAAAAGTAAAACAAGGGTATAAATTACTTTAACCCATATTCCATTAAATAGTAAAAACGTTTTGAAATACGTTTTCAAGAATCATGGATATTGATGATAAAGAGATCCCAGTAGATTATAACACATAAAAAACTTCGGATAATGAAGAGATTGTGAAATAACCCTTACCTTGTACTTTTCCTTGTTTGGGGTAGGGTAACCTCCTATATAATGCTGAAATAATTTTTTTTTAAATTATACAATAATCATATACATTAATATGATATCATATATGATCTTTTAACACTGATTTGTAAATAATATCTTAGTATTATCATTGTTTTGGGTGTTAACATACTCATTTTAATTTATATATTTTGTTACATAAGCCATGTTTGTCATGGATAGGTTTTATCTTAATCATATAAAGGATGATATCAAGTCCTTTGATACTATTATTAATCATCACATTAGAATTATACTTGAATGGTTATGATGGAGAATGAATCCTATCGCGTTCGTGGAGACGGTAGTCCGTACGTACGCAAGAGCAACAATATCATTATTTTGATATTAAAATAATATAAAATTGGAAGGTATATCCTATATAAAGAATCATTATCATGTTATATTTATTATTTACATGAGTTACACATCATTATTATACCCATCCAAATAATAATTTATTGAATAACAATTACACCATTACGTATGGTGACATGTTATTAAAATATTGAATATGGTTGTACCAAATTTATCATAACATCACAGTATATATATGAAACTGGAGTTATTATTTTATAATGGTATTAACAAAGAAAGAAGAAGTGGAAGATGTAAGGAACTTGAAAAAGGGTGGTGAAATCATTACCTCTTTTTCAGGTTCTTCCTTTTGATTTGATCAAACGGACTCCTTATGTTAGCTTCTTGACTAAAGGAAGGCCTCTATGATGATGTGAGGGAAATTTAGAGAGTATTTGGGCAGAGGTTGGACGAACCAAAAGGCTTTGAAGGTGTGAATTAATGATAAGGAAGAGTTCCCTTTTATAAGAGGGGTGAGGGGCACCTTTGGAAAATCAAGAAATATTATTTTATAATAAATTCATATTCAGTTCGAAAATGGTCCAAAGTGTATTATTTCAATGTTAAGGTGGTTATAGGTGTAAAACCACTCAAACAATAGAATTTAGACAGGTTTGGGTCATTATACTAACTTTATCTTTAAGTATTAACTCTTAGTTAATTAGTTTCACTTTTACAATGTCTCCTTGTATTTTTATATTATATGGTTAATAAACATAATATATACATCCAAGAGACGCCCAAGTGGTCTATTAATGATAATCCTATCATTATATTAGTCTCTTGGCCTATCATTAGATATTTATGAATTTAATATCAATTAATAATAGACTATTTGTTTTAAAAACTCTTTTATGTCAATCTTGACACTATTCAAAAATTAATTTTTTTAAAACTCATAACATAACTATTAATTCGATGAAAGTTAATTAAATCATTCCTAACATGACATTTTAACCTAGAAAATTATTATAATTCATATAAAGTCGAAAATTATATTTATTTGGGTATCTCCAATATCAATCGTTTTAATTTTTTACTATTATGGTAATTATTGCATCATCATTGTGTCATAAATAAATTAAATTATTTAATGTATAAAACTATAAATAAAATAACATTATGTAGTAAATTGTTTGATCTTTCTAATGAATATTTATACTCGAAAAGACAACATATATAACCCTATGAATTGTTTTTCTAAAAGTTACATGCTTGTGTCATTTTTGTATTCATTTAAACGTAATTAAAATAAAGCGTCCCTATCACTTACAAGTGTCACCATGGGGTCCCAAAATCGACCCAAAGATGACCATGGTCGAACATGTATCAACCAATAAGGTTAGGACATGTTTTAGGGTAATTTGTTTTTATTATAATATTATTTTTAACCCTTATTTACCGGATTTACTTTTTAACCATGGTAAATAATATATTTACCGATGTAATTATTCAAAATGTATAAAAATAAAAGTTACTTATTTACACAATTTGAAATCCTGATACTAAATATAGAATCCATTTTTCCAAATTCAAAACACAGAAGTGGCAGAAATTAATTTAAAATTAATTCCCGCTGTCAAAACAAAAAGCGTGTTTTTTAGATATAATAATAATCAAAAGATTGATACTTGTTTATGTTTGGTTTTATTGTGAAATTATGTCCAATTAACAACATTGTATTAAATGGTAAAAATATATTCTAAATGTACTTTAAAACCACTCAAATTAATAATTTATCAATATTAATTATTTTGATTAAAAAAGTTATTTATAATTAAAATTTAGTAATTTTCACTATTCATCAAAATATTAAAGTTATCCGAAAAGTACCAAAATTTCACCTTAAGCTAAATTCAATTCTACAAATCAAAAAATTAAGTCCATTTTGAGAGATAAAATTTCAAAAAGTAGGATTACTATTCATAACGGCTTGTTTGATCGGTTGTGGTGTGTGTTAGAACTCGATGTTGCGTACAACACACACTATTGCATTATTCAAAGAGAAACGTATCGTAGAAGCTTGAGGTGTTACACATAAAAAAATTATGATCAGTATATATTTCACACTTCACTCCAAAAAAATATTTCCTACAAATTTTTAAAGAAAAAATAACTATAGCTAATTCGAAATCATGTGTGGGGTAATTTAACTCATGTGGTTTCAATTGACGTGATGCATAAGCAATTACCTAATAATTTTGAATTAGGAAACAACCAATTTCTTTCAATGAAGCATCACTATAGTTAAAAATATCACCATTTATGGAAGGCAGTGTCAAAACTGAAGCATTCACCAATCTTCTTTTCAATTCCTGAAAACAATCATCACATTCTATTGTCCAGATGAACTTAACACCTTTTCGAGTTAACTTAGTCACTGGAATAGATAACTGTGAAAAGTTTTAAACAAACCTCTGTTAGTAAACTAGAAAACCATGAAATATACGGATATCAGTTATATTTGTGGGTCTTGTCCATCATTCAACAACTTTAGCTTTAAAATGATCAACAGTTATGCCATTTTTTGAAACAATGTGACCAAGGAAAAAAAAATTTGTAACCAACACTCACACTTTCTGAATTTCCCATAATGTTTCATTTCATTTAATGTTTTCAAGAAAAACCTTAAATGGCATTCACGTTCCTCTTTACATTTGGAATAATCCTAAATATCATCAATGAACACAACCACACTCTTATCCAAGATTTCAAGGAAGCTTTTATTCATAAGATCCACGAATACAGCAGCTGCATTGGTTAACCCAAAAGGCATAACTACAAATTCATAATGGACAAATCTAGTAAAAGATGCGGTCTTTGGAACGTCTGTTTCCTTTAATTTAAACTAATGGTTCCCTGACCTCAAGTCAATCTTCGAAAAATACTGAGCTCCTTGGACCTGATCAAACAAATAATCGATATGATGCAAAGGATACTTATTTTTAACAGTGATGTTATTAAATGCTGTATAATCAATGCAATGACTCATTGAACCATATTTGTTTTTAACAAACAAGACAAGACCACCCCATGGTGAAGTGCTAGGTTGAATGAAACCTTTATCTAATAACACCTGCAATTGCTTCATTAACTCTAAAATTTCAATTTGAGCCATTCGATAAGGGGGTTTCGAAATTGGCTTAGCATCAAGAACTAAGTCAATTGTAAATTCAACTTTCTGATCAGGTATAATACCAGGAAAATCATCAGGAAAAACATCAAAGTACTCGTTTACTACTGGCACATTATTAACCTGAACAGTTCCTTTTTTTTCAACAATATGTGCAAGGTAACATTCATTTCCATATTTTACTAGTTTCTCAGTTTCCTATTATGTTATCAACAACAAGGGTTCAATTTTGTATACAAACTGAAAATTATTCTGAAAATAAACCTCTTTACATCTGCAATAAATCTTAGCATGATAAACAGAAATACAATCCATGCCAAAAATAACATCAAACTCTACTATAGGCAAAACAATAAGGTTGGCAGGTAGATTCTTTCCACATACAAGGAAAAGAATGTTCTTATGTTTTATTTTTGTCTCAAAATTTCCTCCAGGTGTTTTTACTGTATGTTCTGTATTCGTATCTTGAGATGGAATTCCCAATTTACTAGAAAACTTATCAGAAATCAAAGAGTGTGTAGACCCAAAATCAAACAACACATTGGCATAATATGAACAAACAAACAGTGTACCTGATACAAATTCATTTGATGGCCCAACATCTACTGAAGTTGTTGCAAATGATTTTGCCACCCCTTTATGCTTGTATTCTAGATGCTTTCCTTCAGTTGAGTTCTTTATTGAACACTCATTTTCATAATGACCCATTTCATTGCACTTAAAACATTTTACTGACTATAAATAAGATTTTTTTTACCATTACCCTGATCTTTTTTCAGTGTAACTACGAGCCTTATGTCGCATTTTACCACATCAATAACACTTAAAAGAATTCAAAAGGCATTTCCCAGCTTTATTTTTACCACAATTTTCACAAACAATAAACTTTAGTTTCTTACCATGAGACTTTTTTTAAGAGTTCTTCCATTTTGCCTGCCACCTTAGCCTCTTATTCTGTTGTTTGTCAAAGAATACATGATCAACCGAAAACCCCATTTCCACATTCTCCGCACAACGGACAAGTTTTTAATAACATTTTACCTCATGAGAAGCTAATGCCCTTCGATACTTTAGCATTAATCCTGAGTAATAATTGTTGATTTTACTATCAATATCTAGTATGAAATTTGGAGCATACCATGCCAGTCGAGTGAATTTTTTAACATAAGCAGCCACTGAGTCATCCTCCTACCTCAATTCGAGGAATTGTTTTTTCCATCCTAAGACGAACCCCCTTAGGAAAATATTTCTCATGAAACATACCTTTGAATACACCCATATCAAGAGCATCAATCACCTCACTATTGCTGATATTGTTTACCATCGACCACCACTGATCAGCTTCACCTTCAAAACGGTATACAATAGGACTTACCTTTTGATGTTCGGAACAACCCACGATATCGAAGAACTTTTCTAGTGCTTTAATCCACCTTTCATCTAGCACAGTGTCAGATGATTCTATAAATGATGGGGGATGTTGCCTCATTAAATGCTCCACTACTGACATGTTCCTATGTGGTTGATATTGATGATCTTGTACATGAATACCACCACCATTTATATCCTGAGTCCACTATTCCATCACTACAAAAAACTGTTCAGTTCCAATTTCGACCATCTCAGGTTGCTGATTTGGAAGGTTGTCTTCCTCATGATGCCATCGCAACATAGCTGTCATGTTTCCTCTGCGGAAAAACATTCTTAACATAGAAATATCTTAGGCGAAGCTACATGGTAATTTGGAAATTCTATATGATGTCAATATTAAAATAAATTACTTTATGGATATTACTTTAACAATAACCTAACACCTAAAGTTATCTATACCAACCTCTAATACCTACTATAAGGAATCAAACTTAAACATTACATAATATTTAATTAAATGAATAATTCACATGGATGATCTTTTCAGGTTTAGAGTTTTAGAGAATTATGACATAACTATTACATCTCAACAGATTACAAGGTGGAAATATCTACATAGTTTCCATTTTTTTCATAAAATAAAAAATCATAAAAAAAGAGTCATGTATAGTTCCATGTTTTAGACAGTATGACTTTTCCTTTATCTCATCCTTGACCTTATTCATCTTTAATTCTTGTGAATACATTTCAAAACATGGGATGAGCATAAAAATCTTAGTAAGTGTAATAAAAAAAAGAATGAAAACATTTGTTCATAAATACATACAAAACATGAACACTTCTACTTACCCCATGAAATCATAAGATTTATGAAAGTCACATAGAAATTATTAATCATAAGGGTAACTTGTGGCATCCATATCATACTTGTATTGTAACTATCATAGCTACATAGGGAGTTACTTTAAAAAACCCATCACATAATATTCCATAAAAATATTAGGAGAAACATTAATGTTTACCTCCATCACGTAACCCAATGAATTGGAGAGCTATCTCGGGTTCACCCTCCCTAGGTTTATCACGAACCACCCATATATGTAAATAATACCCAAGAACCATATCATGATCATAACACATAACATAAGAATAAAGGTAAGATAACATTTCCACTTTGCAATAAAATATAATTTCAAGTTATTGAAATAATAAATATATTCTCAAAATAATTTTCAATACAAAAATACGTAAAAAGAGTATATGGTATTTTTTTCCTTTTAAAAAACATTCTAGCTTGTTAAGGAAGCCAAAGATCAAATAATACCCACGGTGGCAGAAAGGTCGTTGTCAACGCTTACATAAAAAAAAACCTTTTTTGTATAGTAAATCACATAGTATAAAAATATTCCCTTTGAATAAAATGAAAATTCAAATGGGTTTATACACCATATAAAATAATGTCGTGTATAAAACTAAAAATGCCTCAATGAAATGAGATTTAGACGAAGTCCCTTACCTCGCATTCGACAGGACTTGATTGTTCTTTAATCTCTCGAATAATAAACTAAAGTTAATATATAATTTCTTAAGAACTTTTTTCAAGTTTATTAATTCTTTTATATCACTTATTACAATGTTATAAACATTATGCAATCATTTTTGTTTATAAAGATCATTTTGTAAAAATTTGGTACTTGAGTAAAAATGAACAACTTATATTTACAAGTTTTCCATGTGGTCAATGGTTCATTATATCCAGAATAATATTCATGATTTGGTTATCATATATATCATATATATCCAGTATATACATGTTTTTATAATATTACATAACATTTACAGGTAAGAAATGAAATGCACCGTTCATGGAGACGGTAAGCCATACGTACGCATGAATGCTACTTTCGTTTATATTTCTCATTTTAATGAAAATAAAACATAATGATACATAGGTATATTATAATTACTGTATAATATCGAATATAATATCATTAAATCTATCTTTTATACATCCAACAAAAGGCATTAACAAGTCACATCACTTTGAGGGGGCGGCAGTCCGCACTTCCCCAAATGAGATTATCATATTTACCCACTATGGAAACCATAAAGGCTTGATATAATTGGGAAGTATAGAAGCATAATGAAATAATAAACATAATATTTATCATATATAAATATAGTTCCATCATAACGGCCACAGTGTGAGGTGGTTGAAGAAATTTGACCAATCATTGTTTCGTGAGGAGTTAGTTTCCATCCACATAAACATTATGTTCTTCATCCATTAAATGGAGGTGTGTGTAAATGTAGTTCGAATCATTGTTATAACAACATCCTAGTATATTGAGGATATTGGTGTTTTTAAAAAAGAAAGAAATAAAAAGATTTTAGGGGTTGGAGAAGTAATATAAAAGAAAATAATTTAAGAGAAACTGTTATATTTAATTTGGGTAACTCTCTTTGGTTGGAACCAAAGGACTTCTTGAAGTGCCTCCTTCCTAAGTTAAGGCATCTACAGGGATTAGAGGGATTTTGAGTGTGTAATTGTGTATAGTTAGGATGATCCTAATGGATTGATAGGTGTGAGAAATTGGTTAGAAGTGGTCTCCTTTAATAAGGGGAGGAGAGGATCTTTAGGAATGTGAGAAACTATTACTATATTATATAATTATTTTTTGTTTCTAATGGTCCAAAAATCATTAAATTCGAATAGAAGATGACTCATGGTAGAAATAAAATCATTCAATCATAATTGGACATGTTATGGATAATATTTTAATCATTATAATCTTATTTGTTTAAATCATTTCATAATGAGGTAAATAATTCATCCTTATTATGTCATAAATAAATTAATTTATTCGATGTTCAAAATTTATAAAAAAAATACTATCATGTATTAAATATCATTATACTTCCAATTAATATTTATAGTTGATAATATGACTTATATATCACCATATAAAAATTAATTTACTAAAAGATTTTGGTTTATGTCATTTTGGCCATTACTTTAAATTAATAAATATAAATTGTCATTATCACTTCCATGTGGATCAAAGGGGTCCCAAAATCGACCCTAATTTGCCCATGGTCGTTAATGACACAACCAAAAAGGTTTGGACATGTGTTAAGGTAATTTTGAATTATTATAATATTCTTTTTATCCTTGAAATACCCTATTTACCGTTAACTGCGGTAAATAAAAGTCAAAAGGTACTACTCATCAAAAATTATTTTCATCTTATTGAACCACATTTTACATATTGATAACAACTATTTATGTCGGATTTTCGACATTCAATTCACATAAGTGGTAAAATCTCATTTAAATGTAAAATTCAGTTTTTTAACTACCACTAAGTGGTGTTACTATTCATCAAAAATTGATGTTTTTCAGAAAAATACATAAAAATTCAGACTAAGAATAAAAATTGATATCTATTTTTCCAAATTATAAACATATAAGTGGTATCAATTAATTTAAAAATTAATTCCCGTTGTTAAAACAAATAGCCTGTTTTTAAGAAACAATAACTATCATAATATTAATACTTGTTTATGTCCAATTTCAAAGTGAAATTAATTCCAATGACCAATATTGGATTAAATGGTAAAAATAAATTTCAATTTCAATTTAATACCAACTAAAAATATAATCTAACCATATAATTAAATTATATTAAAAGTCACTTTTGAATTAAAATACAGTATTTTTCACTAATCATTAAAAAATAAACTTTATTAGAAAAATACCAAAAAATTACACAAAGTAAATTTTGATATCCCCATTCTAAAGAAGGATTATATAAGGTCAATTATATTGTGTTAAAGTGACCAAAACTATATTTAATGAGGGTTCTCCATTTAAAGGTGGCAAATCAGACTTTTATTGTAAATTATGCTTAAAATTAGATTCATTCACATTTTAAGCCTCTAAATTTTATTGGATAAAACTAAATACATCTAAAAAACATGTATAATCATATTGTAGTTATTTTCGTTCATTTCCACCACTAAAATGGCTAGGAGTTATCTACCATTTAAAATAATAATATTATATTATTACCATACAACGTAAGATTCCAAAGAAACCCGTTGTTGTGTATCAGGTTCACTATCAAACACGGCAACCCTAATAAAGTAAAATTAATATTTTTAAATAAAAAATATTAATAAATATGAAATATTTATAATTCTTAATTTACATGGGATGTTATAGAGGTGGTTAAAAGTGGCCGCCAGAGGAACAGTTAAATAAAATTGATAGTACAAACTGTGTACTTGAGAGTACACGCCGGGTAGTTATGTTTTTTCGCTTAAAATAGGTAGTAGACTCCTATTTCGATATAGGATGATTATAACACCTGATAGCCATAGGAGATAAGACTAGATCGTGGAAGTGCTCTCAACCGCACACCGGGACACTGATTCCTTCGATGTCGATATCATTTGAACTATGCATGTGATTTATTCTCTCTTATTGACCATCTCTTTCCAATTCATTCCCAAATAGATTTTATTTTAGGGTAAATGAGTGAACAAATATCCCATATCAATGTCGATATTAGTAGATTCAGGATGTTTCATTCACGTATATCAATCAGAGGAGATCGAGGTAGGTGGTCTTGTGTTTATTTCCAACTGTTGTGTGTTTTTGTGTACCGTTGTACTACGTTCCCATGTTTGGGGTGTCATATGGCTCATTCCATGACATTATAGATACATAAAATTGCATAGGTAATTTAATTAATATATATATAATGATTTTTGAAATTGTTTCCTTGATTCGGGGCCACCCTGTGGGTGCGTTTCCCTTGTTTACCCATTTGGACAGGATACCCGTGGGTATGCCGTGATTATTAGCATGTTTTGAGTTTTCTTTAGAGGAAATGTATATAAATTGTTGTTTATGTATTGCAATCAGCCCAGTTACTTTCTTACCTGAGGGTAGTGTTTTTATTATACAGAGTACAATGTTTAGTTTAGTCAGAGGGCTACTTTTATCATTCCTCGGGGCAATAGATTTTGTGCCTTTGGGAAATATCTCATACACCTGAGGGAAATATTCATTATGACCGAGGGTAGTCTCTAGAGGGTTTTGTTTTTTGCTTTCTTGAGGTTAAGGATTATAATTTCTGAGGACAATATGTACTGGGATTATTCGTTGTGGTGATTTCTCATGTTATACAGGAAAAGCTAATGAACATTCTTGGTACTGTTATCACCTTCCACTTTATGGATATCCTCCTACAGTTTTTGCTGTGACATTTTATAGGTGATTTTCGGCGAAGGCAAAGTCTCAGAAACATGTAATTCAGTTATATTGAATTTTTAAATAATAATTAATTGTAATGGAACTAGTAGGAGTATATTTTTTTGAGCACTTCTTATCTTATAGTATTTTATTATTACACACTGTTGGTGCACATTTTTACTGACAGTTGGGCATGGGCCATTGGAGGATGCCTACTTGGATTTATCTCTCACACCCTATTTGGGTTATTTCATGGGACCAAACAGATTAAATTGTTTTATTTTTTTATAAGGGAAATATTTCGTGTATCGGTACATTATTATTGTAGAGGAGTGGGAGAGTATGTGACTGAGCGTAGGATTGTGATGTTGTTGATTTCTTACTGCATTATTTTGTTTTTTTGATGTACTTGTACGCTGTATTTTATTATACTATATTGTAATGTATCATGTTTTGGCTACTTTCATAGACATAGGGATATATTTCATCATCATATATATATGACTAATGTCATATTTTACATCTCTACTATTGTCCATTTCAGTTGCGAATTATTTACTGCTTATGCTTTTGTATGTTTATATCTATTTCCACTACGCTACACATTAGCAAATGAGGTAATATTTTCCCCACTATCAAATCTAGGCCCTTGCTTCTAGTTGGTATCCTCTAGCATTTGGGTAAATGCTCTTCTGGTTATGCGACCAACCGAGTTCGGGGCACCCGTTCAGTGGCACCCGGATCCAGGACGTTACAAAGTTGTATCAACGAAATTTCCTTTCTTCTTCACTTATTGTTTGGAGCCTATATCCTGGGATAAGACATAATATGAACTTTATAATCAGTTCTTCCTAGGATTACCTAACCCGTGTATATGTAAATTCCAATTTACCTTGTGTTGCAATTTTTCTGATTATTCACATTATAGTTGATTTGATTTTCACCATTTGGTGATGCACTTATGGTGTGATGTTTATATTTTTATACATGAGTTCTATTTAGTTTCAACCCATTGAGATGAGGGTATTCCATCTCATGTGTCATTTAGAACATGTTAGAATCACATTCCATGTATAGATTCTGTTCCATATAGGTGAATTAGAAATTGGATGTTGTAGTGATAGATGATGTGCAAGAAAATGCATGTTGTTGTGATAGGTACCTTGATATATAAGCCTACTATTTCTAGGGTACCGGTAAATGTTATGTTTTAGTTATTGGAAGTTGAAAAATAGTTTCTGAGAAGTATGTGCTCTCTTGGTGCAGAATTTAGCAGATCTTGATCTAGAATTTTGTTGTGTATTGTACTATAATATATGAATGGTCTGGAGAAAAAAATTGGTTCCCAGAGAGTATGGGCCCCCACGGATCGGAATTTTGAATACTAAACCTTGAAATTAAATAAAAATGGGCACTATAGTAGTTTTTGAGGAGTAATGTCTGTAAACATAGACAACACGATGTGTGGTTCCATGAACACAGGCCATGTACGCATCTGTTCAGGATGGAATGGAAAAAAATTAACTACACGCCGTGTACTGAAATTTCATGCCGTGTTGTTTATAACCATGTCATAGGATATGAAGGAAAAGACAGAGGATATGAAAACTCTTGAGAGAACCTATCTTGTACCGGTTGTACATGCCATGTCATGTTGACCCTGTGTCCGTCGTGTGACTAACCACACAGACAGAAAAATATTTTCTTAAACACATCGTGTCAATGCTGAACACACCGTTTAGTTTAATATTGGGACTCATCCTTGTAACTAACAGCAATGTGTTGGTGTTACCAATTATTGTACACGTTGTATCCATATAGAACAATCTGTGTAGTGTGAGACATGTATGTGGCCATACCACAAACAACATGTGTTGATGAAGATCATCCAGTACATGTCGTTTACCAAGGGGACACACTGTGTAGTCTTGAATGGTAAGAGATCACGTAGACTTGGATGTGTGATTTGGGAGACAGAGTGGTGTACATACCATGTGCGGATGTAACAAGCTATGTACCGAGGGTTGAGACACGCCCAGGTTGTTATCAGAACCCGACTATGTATGGTCTTAAGTGTACACTCCGTGTAGACTTTATACCCGCCATGTAGCATTTATTAAAATAGTTTCATGTGGCATGGCCATGTGGAAGGACTCAGGTAGGAGAAGAAAATACAAGTACTAGTCATATTTGTGGACAACACTCCATGTTTTTGGGGTGTTACCTGATTAGTTTTTGTGAGGAGTACACACCCATGGAAAAGACTTAAAGGAACACGTATTGTAGTTATTATAAATGGCACGTAGTCTTGTTTTGAAAAACATGAACATTTGCTTTCTTCTTCTCCCTTCATAGGTTTCTATTTCTTAGTCCTTGATTATCTTAATCGGTGGAGTGTGTATGACCTTGTAGAGTCATGACATCAAGACGACCACCATATGTTCACCAAGAGAGCGGAAACGATTATACTCCTCACATGGTAGGCCATGGGCTACCAATAGATCCTCTATTAGTGCTACATGCGGCGCCAACCATTATAACGGATGAAGGTACAGATTCATAGTTCTGTGAAGGATTCATGTGGTTCATGAAGACCTTCTAGGGAGCATCGCCGATTTCCACATCTATGGAAGAGCTGACATGTATATTCCAGCAGCATCATCCACCTACGTTTTCAGTGGATGGCGGACCACATGCTACAGAGTTTTGGCAGAGTTTATTGTAGACTATCGTAAATCATCTTGATATTCCTCCAGGGAAGAGGGTCATGCTCGCTACTTATATATTGTGTGATTCCACCAAGAGATGGTGGGATGTTACCACCCAGACTAAGCATCACCGAGACATGGTGTGGGAATTTTTTCAGACAGTCTTCTATGAATTTTTCATTCCAGAGATGCTGAGGGTAGATCGAGCTCGGGAGTTCATGAATCTGTAGTAGGGTGCCATGTCAGTGATGGATTATTCTGCCCGCATCACTGAGATATAGCGTTTTTCACCTATTCTGGTTGGTGATGAAGATTTGATGGCATGATACATTATAGATGGTCTTTGATATGACATCCAAGCACTTTTGAATGTTTTCAGCTTGCCCACATTGCATGCTATAGTGAACCAGGCATTGATTATTGAGTAAAACTTGTGGGAAGCTAGTGGAGCAGACCAAGGCTTTTCTGCACTAGTCTCTGGTACTATTTCTACTGGTAATAAGAAGAGGCAGATGGATTTCTCTCATAGTGGCAGTATTATCCAGTATATATTTCTTTAGGTGGCCATGTCATGTGATACCAATGTTTTAAAGAGGGGCACAAGTGACCTTAGTGTCCACGTGTCCCAGTGGAGTGTCGAGCTTGCGGTGAGATGGGTCATCAAAATAGTTATTGTAGGGATTTTCCCCCAGTGACTAGAGAGAGGGGTTCTATGCATACATCGCCTGCAAGAGCAGGTCCAGTAGCTTCTAACCAGTCATGGATTTTGAATACGTTAGGACGTTCAGGTCGAGGAGGTGGTCGTGGATATGGTAGCCAGACACCAGGATGTCAGAGGCAGGAGGGAAAGTCAGCTCTGGGTAACCAGGCTGTGTCGTATGGTCATGGCACTGGGTAGCCATATGTAGTGCAACAGACCCAACAACAACAAGACCCCTGACCATCCACTGTCTGAGGTAATATTTTTGTTGCTACTGTTTTATCATCAGCACTTTTTGATATTGGTGCTACACATAGAATTATATCAGTTCCCATTGTGGATAGCCTTGGGCTTTCTGTTTCTTCTTCTTCTTCATAAATCATGATGATCGACACTATGTTTGGAACAAAAATGGCATGTGTGCGGCAGTGTAAGTAGTTCCCCCTTGAGGTTGGTGGGTGTCACATTCTATGTGGCCTCTATGTCATAGATATGATGAGATATGATGTCATTCTCAGGAAGGAATGGTTGGTACCCTTTTGAGCTGTTTTATATTTCTATCATCCTAGAGTGAGTTTTGCGTTACTGTATGGTGGAGAATTCCTATACTAGGGTGAATGGGATGTCCATGTGAGCTGAGCTGGACCCAAGCATCCTTGGAGAGGTGGAGTGATAGCCCAGATGGCGAGTTTTTATTTAGATTACCAGGGAACTTGTCTGAAGGATTTCCATCCAGTGGTTGATCGTTTAATGGATGACTTCTCAGATGACTTTTTAAGTCTACCACCCAAGCGAGAGGGGGATTTCTCTATTTATATTTTCCAAGGAGTGGTACTGGAGTCCATTATTCATTATATGATGGCTAAAACAGTTTTTCAGAATCTCAAGTGGTAGTTAGAGGAGTTAAAAGAAAAGGGTTTCATCTGACCTAGTACATCTCCTTGGGGTTCGCCTGTCCTATTTCCGAAGAAGGCGGACGGTACCCTCAGACTCTGCAAGTATTATCTGAATCTGAACCAGTTCTGGGTTAAGAACTAATATACCTTACTGAGGATTTTTGTTCTTTCTGATCAACTTCGAGGAGCATGAGTGTTCTCAATGATTGACTTGAAGTCCTAATATCATTAGTTTTTTGTTATACCATCTAAAATACCGCTTACAGCCTTTTAGAGAAGATATGGTCTATACGAGTACTGGGTCATACCCTTTAGACTCAAAATCATGATAGAAGTTTTCATGGCTCTGATTAATCATGTGTTCCATCCATATCGATATTATTTTGTGGTAGTATTCATAGACAATATCTTGGTGTACCCTCACACTCGACACAACCATGGCACCCATCTTGATATCATATTGAGTACGTTTATAGAGAATCAGGTGTATGTTATTCTCTCAAATTTCCACTTTTGGATGGACCAGATTCACTTCCTAGTTCATATTATCTCAGAGGCAGTAGTTGCAGTAGATCCAAATAAAGTGAGAGCATTAGTTTCCTTGGAGTATCCAAAGAATGTGTTTGAAATATGTATTTTCATGGCGATGGTTGCTTACTACATGAAAATTATACATGACTTATCCCACTTAGCAGTGCCATTGATGGGTTTGACTAAGAACAGTATGATTTTCATTTGTCTAGAAGCTTACGAGACATCTTTTTAGGATCTGAAGTAAAGGTTGACATCAAAACCATTCCTCAAACATTCAGAGTAAGGGAAGAGCTATACAGTTTACTATGATGCATTAGGTATTGGGCTGGGAGTAGTGCTGATGTAGGATGATCGAGTAGTTGTGTATGGGTCTCGACAGTTGAGGCCTAATGAGAGGAATTACAAGATGCATGATCTCGAATTTGATGTAGTTGTTCATGTGTTGTTCTATTGTAGACATTATATCTTCGGAGAACATTTTGTGTTGTTTACGGAGTAGAAAAATCATAAATATATTTTTAACCAACTTGACTTGAATTTGAGACAGTGAATGTGGGTCGATTACCTTGTGTCCATCGACTTCGAGATTTTCTATACTCCATGTAAGGGCGATGCATTAGTTGATCCCTGAGTAGGAGGACTCATAGACATGCAGTGCAGGAGGCCAGTGGTGAGTGGCATCTTATGGAATTGTTCTCTGAGATGAATTTGGAGGTTCATTATAGTCAAGGGTGAACCTATCTTTCATCATTAGCTTTAAATTCCACCATTTGAGATAGATTGAGGAAGAGACAACAATCAGAGTCAGAAGGCCTAGTTCTACAGGAGTCGGTGACAAGTGAGGACACTCCTCCTTGTTGGATGATAAGTGATGACGTGATACTTCATATCCATGGATGATTGTGGGTTCCTGGGGATATATGCAAGGGGTTGATGCCGGAATTTCATGCTTCACCATTGGCAGTAAGTCATGGAATTAAGAAAATGTACTGTGACATGAGACGTCAGTATTGGTGGTTAGGAATGAAAAGAGGGGTATTCGGTCTTGGTAAGAGATGTTCCACCTGTCATTAGGTGAATTCAGAGCAACATAGGCTAGATGGACTGTTCAATCATTTACCCATTCTAGAGTTGAAAAGGGATGATGTCATGATGGACTTTGAGATAGGGTTTTCGAGGTCACCTCAAGGGAATGATGTCGTGTGGGTTGTTGTAGATAGACTTACGAAGGTAGACCACTTTTTTCCAATAAAAGAGACCTTAGGTGTAGACAAGCTTGGGAATTTTTATATCCATGAGTTGGTACATCTTCATGGGGTCCCTCATTCTATCATTTTATATAGGGACTCCCATTTTATGCCTCGTTTCTGGTAATGTTTTTATAGGGAAATGGTTATAGAAGTTCTTTTGAGAACAAATTACCTCCCTTAGACCAATGGTCAGTCAGAGCGTACAATATATGTGCTAGAGGACATGATGTGTGCATGCTCTTTCGATTATGGGTGATCTTTGGAGAAGTACATAACCGTATTCATGTTTTAATACAATATTAGATTTCATGAAACTATTGATATGGCACCATAAGAAGCATTATATGGTAGGTCGTGCCAATCAACCCTGTGCTGGTTGGAGGCAGGTGAGGGAGCTTTATTAAGACCATGTCTTCTCCATGAGACTTCAGAGCAGGTCCAATTGATTCGAAAGAAAATGGCTACTATATTGTCTGGTCCGAAATGTGATGCTGATCACCACAGACGACCATTGGAATTCATGGTTGGGGAATAGGTTTTCTAGTGTGTTTCACCGAGGATGGGAAACCGGCGGATATAGAGACAGGGTAAACATTCCATAAAGATTGTAGGGCCATATGAGATTCAGGAGAGAGTAGGGCTGGTTGCTTGTCTGTTGCAGTTACCACAGAGGTACCAGGCCATTCACGACGTCTTCCATGTATCACAGCTGCACCATTATCACTCAGACCCATCTCACGTTTTTCATCCAGATGAGGTTCAAAATCAGTTTGATGCATCTTTTAAGAAGCATCTGATTTGTATTGTTGATAGGAGCATAAATATTATCTGAGGTTTTTCAGTTCCTCTGGTACAGGTTCTATGACAGCATCGTTTAGGGCAGGAAGAAACCTGGGAGCGGGAGATCGATATACATTCTCTGTGGCCAGTGTTTTTATCCACTTAATCTTCACCACCTTTGGAAGGGAAATTAGGGGATGAATTGCTTTACGGGGGGGAACAATGTAAGAACCTAGTACTTATTATTGAGGTATGAGTTTCTTCTTTTCCATTTTCCTTAAGTGTTTTCAAGAAAATAAGGAAAATGGAGAAAATACCAAAATTGGTGGGTATACACCGTGTACTTTTCCACACATCCTGTATATTGGCCTTGTGTGATGAGTACACAGGGTCTGTAGGCCTATCGGTTATAAAGGGTGTAACAAATGACTATACGACATGTACATAGTATATACATGATGTGTACTTAGGAATAAATGTTGTGTAACCAAGTCAGCTGATGAACAGTGACGTGGTGGAAAGTGGCCTCCAGAGGAACTGTTAAAAAAATTGAATATAGACACCATGTATTTGAGTGTACATGTCGTGTAGATATGTTTTTTCACAGAAAATAGTAAGTATCTTCCTATTTTGACATAGGAAGCTTAGAATGCCCGAGATTTGTGGGATAGAACGCCGGATATTGGAAGAGATCTTGACTGCACATCGGGACTCCGATTCCATTTCATTCGATCTCTTTTGAGCTGTGCAGGTGAGTTTTTATCTCTTCTTGAGCCTCTTCGTCCAATTATTTACCAATGCAATGTTATTTGATGTTGAATGGGTGAATTTTTATCCCTGAATATACACTGTTCTCAATTGATGCAAGAGGAGTAATTCCCATATATCAGTCAGAGAAGATCGAGGTAGGTGGTCTTGTGTTTATTTCCAACTGTTGAGTGTTTTTGTGTACCATTGTGCAACGAACCCATGTTTTGGGTATCATATGGATGAGGCCTTAACTATTTAGATACCTATAAATTCATAGGATATCTAATGAATATATATAAAATTATTTTATGGATCGTTTCTTTAATCTAGGTCCACCCCATGGGCGAGTTTCCCTTATTTAGTAATTTGGATAGGATGCTCATGGGTATTACATTATTATAAGCATGTTTTGAGTTTTTTTAGAGGAAACATATATAAATTATTTTTTATATGTTGGGCTCACCCCAGTTACGTACTTAGCCTGATGGCAGTGTTTTTCTTAGTCTAAGGGTAGTGTTTCATTTAACATAAGTGCTTCTTTTCTCATGCCTGGGGATGTAGCTTCCATGCCTGTGGGAAATATATAATACACCAGAGGAAAATATTCAATATGATTGAGGGGAGTCTCATGAGGGTTTCTTTTAAGCTTTCCTGAGGGTTAGGACTAGAATTTTTGAGGACAATGTGTATCAGGGATAATTGTTGTGGTTATTTCTCATGTTATATATGCCAATCAAAATCACATGCTAGGTATTATTATTAACATCCACTTGATAGATACCTTGTTGAGGTTTTTTTTATGACACTGTATAAGGGATTGTATACTGACACTAATTCTCAAGAAACTTATAATTCAATTATATTGATTTGTTAAATACAAATTAAATTGAAATGGAACTGTTAGTAGTAGCTTCATTTTAGTACTTCATATCTTATTGAATTTTATTATTACACACTACTGTTCAACATTTTCACTGACAGTTGTGCACATAACATTGTTGGTTGCCTTCTCATATTTATCCCTCACACCCTATTTGGGTCATTTCTTGGGCCCAAACAGATTATATTGTAGCAGGTGATGATAAGGGAAAGATTCTCTATATAGGTAATTGATTGTTGTAGAGGAGTGGGAGAGCATGAGACCGAGCTTAGGTTTGTGATGATGCCGAGTTCCAGCTACACTTTTTTGATTTGCATTTCTGTACTTGTACCTTGTATTGTATTATTCAATATTTCAGTGTATCCTATATTGTCTTATTTCATAGACATAGGGACATATTGCATCATGATATATAAATGTGAATGATGTAATCTATTACTTCTGTAATGTTGTACTTTTCAGTTTGTTATTTTTTACTACTTCCACTTTTGTATGTTTATATCCATTTCTGCATTGCTACACATTGAAAAATGAGGGAATAGTTTCCCTACTATCAGAAGTATGCCCTTGCTGCTACTCATCGCCCTTTGGCATTTTGGGGAAATGCACTTGAGGTCATGTGACTAATCGGGTTCGGGGAACCCATTGAGTGGCACCAGGATCTGGGACATTACATAAGGGTATCACATAATTTAATAATAAATATTACATTTTTAATAAAAAAATTTATTGTTTATTTCAACATACATGATCATTGGGAGTAACATGACTTGTATAGGGAATACACATCATGTAATAATTGCGAATTATAATATTAGGGTGTAGTATGAGTGGTTTCTTTTTCCATTCATTATATGATTCCTTGATCTCAACCAATAGAATATTCCTGGTTGATTTTTTGTTATTCTATCCCTTTAAGATTGCATTTTTAGTGACTAATAAACATTCCAATTTTATTTCTTCTATCTAGTACCATGGGAATCCTTATCATTTGAAGGTTGTTCTCTTAGTTTCTAGTCACAATTATAGATAGGGGCTACGTTAATGTAATTTTAGAAATTTGATTCTATAAAACGTGTTATTTAGATGAATGATATGTTTTTCTAGACAAATTTATTTAGACTATTCATTAATTATAACTAATAAGTGGTTTTAGATTATCAAAGGAATAAGTATGTTTTTTAAAAGGTGGTTTTACTCTGAAAACTAATGTTTCTAATATGTAATGGTATTACCAACATTGAAGTTGATTGGATTGGATTTGAAAATGTTTTATAAAATTTTGAGAAATGATTTGAAATGAATATGTATATTTTTCCATTGGGAAGCATGAGTTTGTTAGGAAATACAAATTAGTAGGCTTAGTGTGTGTTTCACCACTAGTTGGTAATGACTATATATTGACTAGAAGGACTCTTTAACGGTCATATGAAATGTATGATATTTCTTGGATTATGGGTGTAATGTAATGTATATTATGATTTGTGTGGAGATGATTGCTATTCCTATGGGGAAATGACATATTAGAAGTTAAGCATTTTTTTCCTTGGAACGTAATTATTTGTGCTATTTCATTTATTTCCGATTTGTAATATTGTTATAATCCTTTTTTACATGTATTCAACAATTTTGTCTGTTTTATTGTTTTACATTTGTTACATGATGGGACAAGTTATGATGATTATTTACTTGACCATGGTATTTTCATTTTGAATGTTACTATATATTTATGCTAATATCACCCATTAATATTATTTATCATATCATATACTAGATTATCATTTATAAATATTATGAAAAAATTATAATAATTTCAAGGGAATATATATTTCATTAATTCAAAAATGACCACATAATCATTTAAAATAAATAAAGGATATAATGATGTACTCATAATGCATATACATACTTTTTTAAGTGGCCATTAGAATATCATCCAATTTCAATCCATACTAGCAGTTTCATCATTTGAGCTCAATATTTGAAAACATTTACCATTCCCTTTTTTCCCTCAAAGGTATCATCAATTTTAGTCATGGGTAATTCATTTTGTTTAGCACCTTGTTGATCATCTGATTATAAATGTAAACTCAAGGATTTCAATCTACAATATTTTAAATTCACACCAGTGTTCCCCATGTTGATAATCCAAAAAATGAAATCCTTTCATTTAACGTATTAATGATTCAATTACAATTTAATCATAATATATGGAACTACTTTATATGAATTTATTAATATATTACTCTTTCATAGAATATTATTGATAGATAATTTACCATCACTATCTCTAGAGGAATTATAAATAAATTACTAGAGGATACATCAAGATCTATATAAATTAGTATTAGAATCCAACCATAAGATCTCCCTCCATTATATCAAATATGATTATAGATACCTTATATGAAATTATCCCAATATATCAATTATTATTTTATTCCCTACCTCACCATTGATAACACTAATATAGGAAAATGTGATTGTCATCATATAATCAATAGAGAATAAATTTCGTTGGAAAAATGTCAATTTGATATTTGTATACAATCATCTAGTATATAGAAAAATTATATAAATCATATGTATAAAATAAAAATATCCCAAAAAACCAAATCATCAGTAATCATAATAAATTTAACTGAATCCAGAACATTATTCATTTTATTTCAACAATATAGAAGAATGGTTTATAACATATGAAATGAAATTTAATAAAAAAATCAATTTTTGAATCAAATTATAATAGATAAATTTATATGATTCACCTATATTTAACAATTAAAGGTCCATAGATGGTGAGAAAAATTAGTACAATAGTATTTTTCAATACATTTATTTTACTTGTGTATGGTCCTTTAATTATAAATTTTTAAATTTAGATCATTGCAATTATTTCCTTCTAGTATTATAATATCACATCATCTAAATGTATTATACTTGTGAGGAATATCTGAATCCTACCATATTTGAATGATGTCAGTCAACCATAATGATAGTTTCAATATCATATACACAAATGTTAAAGTAGTTATAGAATCAATGTTATCTTTTAGTGGAGTGAAATGAGTTTTTTGAAGAATTATTTTCAAAAGAAGCATCATTAAACTGGAGCATCCAAAAGGACCCTTATTCCATATGTATAATGGGACGTAAAAATTTGGGTATGTACTATTTTTAGATGATTTGATTGTTAATGTAATAATATTCAGTGTTATATTAATGATTTTGATTATATTCATTTTGGCAATAGTGTAGTAAATATACAACTACATTTCTCATTGGTTTGTCAAGTTGGATATTAAGGACATACTATCTCTATATCACGGTTGAGGGAACAACTATTTGTATATTTTTACTAAAATGTTGAGAAATTATAATAACATATTTATAATAATCCTAATTGAATCTATAGAAAATAATAATTGTGTTTATTTTATTATGGTTTAAAATACAAAAAGTATTCCCCCATATAAATAAGTAATACAATTTAAACCACATTAAAATAACGGGTTTACCTACATACAATTAAATTAAATTTATTTTTCGTTATACTGATAATGGCCACCATTATATTGAATTTTATATTAGATTTGAGTAATTATTTTTTCTTCAATGGTCCAAAAAATTTGGATCAGAGTGTTCCATGTATAACATATTACCTCTAGGTGATTCTAGAATGAATAAATCTGATTAAATATCATAATTATGATGTCATGTGGAATTCTCAACATGTTAAATCATGAAAATTAGTTACTTAGAGGCATGTTTGTTCATTTGATTCTTTAGTTAACATTATATTTATCAAAAAAAAAGTATTTTTAATGGGATTTTTTTTATTTGAAAGGATTTTTTATGAAGAATGAATTGTGTAAATATAAAATTTGAAGGGAATCAATTTTTATTGAAATATATATATAATTATATCTCAATTAAATTTTTTAACCTTCTTATTATGGTGTTTAAACATAAGGAAATGAGAAATGGTTAATGGGTATTTATTTACTTGATGTGACATGTAATGATATTGATGGTGTATGTTTGGAATGTGACTTTTAGTATTGAATATATGAAGACCGTAAAAATGTTAAATGAATAGCTTTAGCATGTTTACAATAAATCTATAAAACTTTATATACTTTCCTTGATCCTACTATAAGTTACTATATGTTTCTCAGAAGGATGATTGATGTGACCATTTTTGTCGTAAAACCCTCAATCAATAATTTCCCTTTTAATGTAGCACAGTGGTGACCACAGGGTTGTCTCTCGAGGAGGTTGCAGTTCGAGTTGTAAAACTGTCACTTTTGTTGTTTTGTTTGTTTTTAATGAAATGAAAATGGGGGTTTGATTAACAATTTGAAAATAAAATTTTAATTAAATTCTGAACTGAAATAATTTTAAAGTAATGATAATGTGGGTTTGAAATCAAGAATAAAAATAGCAGTCGTAGACAAGCTTCACCCTCTCGGACACTCCCCTCTTCCTTGTATATAAAAAATTATCTCTTATTTTAAATTCCTAAATGTACCCCCAAGGACCCCTAGGTTTACACTCAAATTTGAAAAGAAACCATATTTAAGACTTCAATATGATTGTTGTCGCGCCTATAGAAGTGATTCAATCAATTAAATACCTCCAAGTAATTAAACCTAATTGAATTCGCTATGCTCAATGACAAAACCTCACCAAAGAATTTTAAATAGAAAAGTCAATTGTTCTACTTTATAGATGGAACAATGGTCATAAAAAATTTGTTGAAAATATATTTAAGAAATAAAACAACCAAATTCATTCAAAAATATAGGTTGATAAATTCAAAAAAAGATATTACACATTAAAATCCAAACTCGGAAGAGAGTGTCTATCGGGTGTCGTCGTCCGCAACCACTTGCCGCTTAGCCTTCCATCACTTGAGAAGCCTTCATCTTTTCTATTGAATATTCAAAGAATGTCATCTTCTTAAGGATCATAATATCCACTTTCCCCTTCACTCTCTCAAGCCAACTCCCTTTTGTGACAGATGGTGTGGTGAAAAATAGAATATCTTGAGAGGTAGGAGCTCCCCTCCTTTTATAGGCAGATTTTATCTTCACCAAGTTGTAGCGTTTTAGACCCCTTAAATGGCCGATTCACGCGTGGACCTATTCATCAATATTGTTCATCAATTTCTTGGCCGTCCACCCTCACAATTTCAGAATAATTGGTCGCGTATTGAAGGATTTATGGTTTTTCTATTAAAAATAGATTTCTCTGGATGAAGCTTCCTGGAAGCATCCTTCAAAAATCTACCACTAAACGGCCATCATAAAGGCTTCCAAACGGCTTGAAATTTATTGAGGAGACGCGCCTTGGAGTCCTATGTCATATCCAGGTAGAAGAGCATCATTTGGAGTAGTGTAGTCCGAAATTTGCTTCCATTACTATGGTGGAGTCAATGCAGTCCGCCCAGAAAACATTGTCAAATTCATTGTTTTTTTTGGCCACCATTAATATCGATTCAACCCCTGGTCCTGAAGACAAAGTTGAAGGAAATAAAATAAGGGTTCAAACATAATTCTAATCACAAAATTTGGAAATATATATTATATGAAATGACCAAAATTCCCCTGTGATAAAAAGCTGTTAAAAATCCAGAATTATCAAATTTAAACTTTTTATCCCAAAACACACTATAAATCCAAAATTGTTACAAATAAGATCAAATTGTTAAATTTTTGAGTTTTAAATCATTTAAATAGACATTAAAAATATTGGAAATATTATCTCTATCAATTCCCCCATACTTGGCTCTTGGACTCCTGGACAAGTGAGCACGGTATCAACTAAAATAAAACACATACCAATGGAGTTTACCAATTTACCACAATGAATTAAAAAGATATCATGCCTCATTAAAGAAAAATATTTAAAATTCATAATTCAAATCATTCAATCCATTTCCACTTATTTTGTCTTCTCATGGACACAACACACTTACCTCACATTCATTTTTTCTCTCAGCACACAATATAGATTTGCAACAAGGCTTTTCTCATCCAACTCATGGAAGAATTACCATAGGCTTGATAAATTTCTACATCTCCACCCGATTTGAACCAAGAACATGTGATTATCATGAGGACTTTACTGGGCTTTTCTGTGTCTTGGGGTTGGTAGGTTTCGAATGTGAAAAATTCTGTGGCTGAATAAGTAGGGTTTGGCTCTTTTTGAAGCAGAAATGCATGATTCTAATTTTTACTCAAGTATGGTCTCCTGCATATTCTCTTAAAATAATCAGCTCTGATCTTCTATTTTCCACCCCATTCCATCAATATTTCAGTAGAAAGTATTAATTTTTTTTAAAAGCTCCAGATAGGCACAGCTCCATTTCATTTGAGAGCTCCAGATAGGCACAACTCCATTTCATTTGAGAGCTCCAGATAGGAACAACTCCCAGAAAAATATATTCCAGCATCACAAATACGCCTTAAATGTTTAAATGTTCTCCTAAAGCAACACCAAATGAGGTATCACATCATGATTCATCTTCCCCTTCACACTTAAGTTCAACTAGATCAAGCATTTATACTTCCACAGCTGGTTGGAAAGGGAAATTTGGCTTGTAATGTGGCTAACCTAACATTCTATACATGGCTACTAAGGGTTCACGAAGGATAAAATGTTCAAGGAAGGCCAAAATAAAAAGGATAATCATGAAAAGGAGGCTCCAATATTCAAAAAAATTCCTCAATCATTTAAATCACACTTATATCATCCCTCAAGTTTTGATAGAAATAAATCAAGTTCTGGTTTAAACAAACACGAATTGGTTCTCTCAAAAAAAGAGGTAAATGTGAAGAAGATGTAAAAATGGGTCCAGAGGCCTCACAGGAATGAGAATTTCAATCATAATGCCAGTGATATGTGCCATGATATTTAAAAATCAGTGGTCATTTTAAGAATTTTCCAAATTTTTGAACTTAAAACAATGTCGTATTCAGCATTCATTTATCTTTAGTTTCAAAGGATAAGTTGGTTCACTCCATGGCATGAGTTTCAAATGAAATTCAAGAAATTCCAAAACCCCTTTTTTTGAAAAAGAAACACGAAGAAAGAAGAAAAAAAATGGAAATAAAATTTGACAACAAAAAATTTCAAAAAAAAAGTTTGTAAAAAAAAATCTACTCTACCCAGCATTGTGTCCCCCCACACATATTCTATGATATGTCCTCATTGTGTAGTTTTTTCAGCATGAAATTCAGGAAATTAAATACAAAGCAAAAATAATTGCTAAGGAAAGACACAACCTGGAATCAATTATATTATGTGTCATGAAGTTGAATTTCCTCCCCTGGAGGATCATGAAAATTTTCTCGAAATAGCTTAAACTGATGCCCATTGACAGTGAATGATGTCCCTTTGTCTGGATCTTTAATCTGTATTGCACCAAAAGGAAAAACATGAGTAACAGTGAATGGGCCAGAGCATTTGGAACGAAATTTACCTGGGAAGAGTTTCAATCTGGCATCAAATAGTAGAACTTTGTCTCCCTCCTTGATGTTTTTGTTGAGAATCCTCCCATCCTGAAAGGCTTTTCTTCTCTCTTTGTATAACCTGGAGCTTTCGTATGCATTATTTCTGATCTCCTCCAACTCCTACAAACAATATTTTCTTTCTTTCCCAGCAGAATATAGGTTCATGTTACATGTTTTTACAGCACAAAAGGATTTTTGTTCTAACTCAACTGGTAGATGAAAAGCCTTTCCATAGACCAATCTAAATGGTGACATTCCAATGGGTGTTTTGAAAGCATTTCTATGGGCCCAAAGAGCATCATCAAGTCTCAAATTCCAATCCTTTCTATTTGGGTTCACTGTTTTTTCTAGGATTTGTTTGATCTCCCTATTAAACAACTCAGCCATTCCATTTGTTTTAGGATGATAGGGCGTAGAGACCCTATGATTAACACCGTATTTCTTCAACAATGATTCCAAAGTCCTATTATAAATGGGTACCTTGATCTGTAATTAGAAACTTTGGAAATCCAAACCTTGAAAACAAATTTTCTTTCAAAAATTTATACACAATCTTTGCATCATCAGTTCGGGTGGGGATAGCCTCTACCCACTTGGAAACATAATCAATAGCCAACAAGATGTAGAGATATCCAAATGAATTAGGAAAAGGCCCCATGAAATCCATTCCCCATACATCAAAAACATCACAAAACAAAAGTGGGTTTTGTGTCATCTCATTCCGCTTGGAAATGTTTCCTTGGAATTGACAATTTTTACAGGTTTTGAAAAATTCGAAAGCACCTCTAAAAATGGTGGGCCAATAAAATCCAGAATCAAGAACTTTTCTTGCTGTTCTTTGTGGTCCAAAGTGTCCTCCATAGTTTAATGTGTGGCAGAAATGTAGGATGGATTGAAATTCAAAGTTCGGAATGCATCTTTGTATCATTTGATCACTACCAATGTGCCATAAATAAGGATCATCCCAAATGTATTTCTTTGAATCTCTCCGAAGTTTATCAATTTGATTTTTGGAAAACCAATATGGGTGTTCATCAGAAGCCAAATAGTTTACAAGATTAGAAAACCATGGTATTTCACATTGAGCAGCAAATAAATCCTCATCTGGAAAGGTTTCCTTAATTGGGTAAAACAACTGAAATTTCTTATTCCCAATAGATGGTATCCTGCTCAAATGATCAGCAACAATGTTCTCACATCCTTTCATATCTTTTATTTCAACATCAAACTCCTGTAAAATAAATATCCATCTCAGAAGTCTTGGTTTTGCATCATGTTTCTTCATCATGAATCTGATTGCAGAATGATCAGTAAAAACAATCACCTTAGAGCCCAGCGGATAACTTCTAAATTTGTCTAGAGGAAAGACAACAGCCAACAGTTCTTTCTCAGTTGTTTTGTAGTTTGATTGGGCTTGATCAAGAGTTCGGGATGCATAGGCAATCACATGAGATTTCTTTTCTATCCTTTGACTCAATACTTCCCTAAGAGAAAAATCAGATGCATCTGTCATTATTTCAAAGGGAATGTCCCATATAGGAGGTTGAACAATGGGAGGGGATATCAATCTTTGTTTCAGATCATGAAACGAATTTATGCAATTCTCATCAAAGACAAATGGGAAATCTTTTTGGAGTAATCTGGATAATGGAAGTGCAATCGTACTGAAATCTTTAATGAATCTCCTATAAAATCCAGCATGCCTGAGGAAGGATCTCACATCTCTGACAGTTTTTGGGTATGGTAATGAAGAAATGACCTCAACTTCGGATTGATCAACTTGAATTCCATCACGGGACACAACATGTCCAAGAACGATCCCTTTAGAAACCATAAAATGGCATTTTTCATAATTTAGAACAAGGTTCTTTTCAATTCTTGTTTTCAGGACACGTTCCAAGCTTTTCAAACAACTTTCAAAAGATGATCCATACACAGTGAAGTCATCCATAAAAACTTCCATGCAAGTTTCCAAAAATTCAGAGAAGATTCTTATCATACACATTTGAAAAGTTCCTGGGGCCTTACATAAACCGAAGGGCATCCTTGTGTAAGCAAAAGTTCCAAATGGGCATGTGAAAGTGGTTTTCACTTGATCCTCAGGTAAAATGTGAATCTGAAAATATCCAGAGAATCCATCCAAAAAACAGTAGTGGGTTTTTCCAGCTAGTCATTCAAGGACTTGATCAAGGAATGGTAATGGGATGTGGTCTTTCCTTGTAACCAAATTGAGTTTCCTGTAATCAATGCACATTCTCCATTTATTTGGAAGCCTTATGGGGACAAGATCACCAAATTCATTCCTTGAGATTGTAAATCCACTTTTTTAGGAACAACATGGATTGCACTTACCCATTGACTATCAGATATGGGAAAAATAATTCCAGCAGCCAACAAGGTGGTGACTTCTTTCTTCAAAACCTCCAAAAGTGTTGGGTTTAGTCATCTTTGAAGTTGTCTTACCGTTCTAGTGTTCTCCTCTAGTAAAATTCTGTGCATGCAAACCGAGGGGATGATTCCTGTTAGATTAGAGAGAGTCCATCCTATGGCTTCCTTGTGGGACTTGAGAACAATTGGTTTTCCTGGACATCTGACAATTCTTTTGAGATTATTACAGGGAATTGTTCCTTATGACCTAGGAAGGCATACTTGAGGTTATCTGGAAGTGGTTTCAATTCTACCACAGGTGGGTTGGTTTCATTGATAACTGGGAACTCTTCAGAAGTTTGATTGTTTTGTGAAGCTCCATGTTCATCATAGTTATCTCTTTTTATGATATCAAGACTTGTTTCATGTGAAAAATTGGAAACCTCTCCTGGAATACCACTAACAGATTCAATGGTTTCTAGAAATTCATCTTCATCATTTCTCAGATATCTAGTCTCAACATCCCAAGACTCTTCATAGTCTCCAATTTCATCCTCATTTTTATCTGATTTGGTATCATACAAATATCCCTCTTTTTCTACATCAGTTGGTATTTCATCACAGAAAAAATTAGGTAACATGCCAGAGGAAAACTAATCAATCATGTTTACATGGGGAGTTGAATGATCCTCAACTGGGTGTTTCATTGAATGAAAAATGTTGAAGTGAACAACATCTCCTCCAAATTCCACTGAATGTGTTCCCTTGTGAACATTGATGATCGCTTTTGCCGTTTTTAGAAATGGCCTCCCTAGGATGAGGAGAGAATGTGTGCTGAACCGATCATCTTCCATATCCAAAACATAGAAGTCAACAAGAAAAAATCATGTCTCTCACTTGAACGAGAACATCCTCTACAACTCCAGCAGTTTTGGTGGTTCTTCGGTTTGCGAGTTGAATGATAATTCCAGAGGGTTTTAAGTCTCCAACCTGAAGAGATGAGTAGACATAATGTGGCATGACATTGATGGAGGCCCCTAGATCAAGAATCACATCATTGAATTCACATTTCCCAATGGTACAGGGAATGGTAAATGTCCTAGGGTCTTTACACTTGATCGGAAGGGCATGTTGAATCAACGATGAGACATTCCTTCCTAAGTTTACTTTTTCACCCCCTTTGAGCATCCTCTTGTTGGTACACATGTCTTTCAGAAACTTAGCGTACCTCGGAATTTGTTTCACAGCATCGAGCTATGGAATATTGACTTGGAATTTCTTGAATGTTTCCAAAACCTCCTTATCCAATTCTTTTTCCGCACTTGACTTTGGTGGTGGTTCACACCTTCGATAAGGCAGTAGAGGTTTGAATTTTTGTGGGGTATTCTGAGTATGTTTTGGAGGAACATAAGGGCCAGACATCCTCTTCCAATCATTCTTTGTCCTTTCAAACAAGATTTCTTCTCTTGACTTTGAGTTTCTATCAACTTCAGATTTTTCATCATTTTTATCAAGGGTAGGATTTTCATCAACAGTATCAGAAGAAGGCTTGATGTTCTCTATCTGAGGATTTTTCCATTTTGTTCCACTACTAAGTTCAATTGTACTCAAATTTTCCTTCCCAATATTCCTCGGATTTACTTCTGGCTGTGAGGGTAAACCACCACTCATCTGATTTGTTATGAAATTAATACCAGAGGCAAGTTGACCCATTTGAGTCATCAAGGTATTCATTTTGTTATCTTGCTGTTTTGTGTATTCTTTTAGTTCCCTCATTTCATCTTGTTGTTTCCTCATTGCTTCTTCAAGGTTCCTATTAGAGTTTTGAGTGGGAGGGGTAGGGTGAAAATTGCTTCCAGAATGAGCATTGGCTTGCTCATTGAGATATCTTGGTTGAGAATTACTTGATTGTCCTTGGAAGAATCCTCTTGGTTGTTCAAGTTGACGAAATCTTTCATTTGAGTTGTTTTTCCATCCTTGATTGAAATTTTGGTTGTTTTGAAATGGTCTTTGCTGGTTTGGTTGAAATGGTCTTCCAGGAAAAACTGCATTATAGTTCTCAAGAGGCTCTTTAATTTGTGGGCATTGGTCACTAAAATGTTCATTTGAAGAACAAATCCCACAGTGGACATGTAGTTGGAAAGACGCTTCAGGTTTGGGTTGGGTTGGTGGGGTGTTAGACAACATTATTGACCCTACCATGGTGGTGTGATCAGATAATTGACTTGCAATTGTGTTGTTTTCGGGACTAGTAGTAGGGAATTCTTGTGCAGCTTTGACATGAAGAAGGCATCTGGTTCCAAATTGTTGGGAATTCTGGGCCATGTTTGCAATTAAAATCCTAGCAGCAGCTGGTGTCTTATCAACTAAAGCTCCTCCTGCAGCAGCATCGATCATACTTCTATCAGTGAGACACAATCCTTCATAAAAGTATTGAATGAGAAGCTAGTCACTGATTTGATGATGGGGGCAACTAAAACAAAGACGTTTGAACCTTTCCAAGTATTCGTGAAGCATTTCTCCTTGTGTTTGCCTAATTCCACAAATCTCCTTTCGAATGGAGGCAGTTCTAGACGCAGGGAAAAAATTTTCAAGGAAAATATTTTTTAATTCATTCCAATTTCTAATCAAGGTTGAGTGAGAATAGAAAAACCATTCCTTAGCAACTCCATCTAGAGAAAAAGGAAACGACCTACGCTTCATTTGATCGGCATCAACTCCATGAGGTTTCATATTGACACACAGATAACTAAATTCTTGGAGGTGTTTGTGTGGGTCTTCACCGGGAAACCCATTGAATTTGGGAAGCTGGTGGATGAAACCGGACTTTATTTCAAATCCAGCAGGGGAATCAGGGTACTCAACATGATTCTCATGATTTTCATCAAAGGACGAAGCCAGTTCTTTCAAAGTTCTATTTTCAGCCATTTGGATTTTCGTTTCAACTAAGTCTCTCCTAGGTGTATTGGTGGAAGATTCACAACATGAAACTTTTGGATTATTACCTCTAACCCTAGTGTGAAAAGTTCTATCAATTTCTGAATCTAAATGTAACAAGTTTGGTTCAGAAGTTCGGGTCATGCAAGAGAAATGAAAAATATATATATATATATATATAACTAAAATAAAATCAACTCTAGCAACCTCCCCGGAAACGGCGCTAGTTGATGTGAGCGTTTTTGTCGTAAAACCCTCAATCAATAATTTCCCTTTTAATGTAGCACAGTGGTGACCACAGGGTTGTCTCTCGAGGAGGTTGCAGTTCGAGTTGTAAAACTGTCACTTTTGTTGTTTTGTTTGTTTTTAATGAAATGAAAATGGGGGTTTGATTAACAATTTGAAAATAAAATTTTAATTAAATTCTGAGCTGAAATAATATTAAAGGAAAGATAACGTGGGTTTTAAATCAAGAATAAAAATAGCAGTCGCAGACAAGCTTCACCCTCTCGGACACTCCCCTCTTCCTTGTATATAAAAAAATATCTCTTATTTTAATTTTCTAAATGTACCCCCAAGGACCCCCAGGTTTACACTCAAATTGGAAAAGACACCATATTTAAGACTTCAATATGATTGTTGTCCCGCCTATAGAAGTGATTCAATTACTTAAATACCTCCAAATAATTGAACCTAATTGAATTCGCTATTCTCAATGACGAAACTTCACCAAAGAATTTTAAATAGCGAAGTCATTTGTTCTACTTTATAGATGGAACAACGGTCAAAAGAAATTTGTTGAAAATATATTTAATAAAAAAAAACAACCAGATTCATTCAAAAATATAGGTTCAAGAGAAATTCAAAAAATGATATTACACATTAAAATCCAAACTCAGAAGAGAGTGTCCGTCGGGTGTCGCCGTCCGCAACCACTTGCCGCTTAGCCTTCCATCACATGAGAAGCCTTCATCTTTTCTATTGAATATTCAAAGAATGTCATCTTCTTAAGGATCAAAATCTCCACTTTCCCCTTCACTCTCTCAAGCCAACTCCCTTTTGTGACGGATGGTGTGGTGAAAAATAGAATATCTTGAGAGGTAGGAGCTCCCCTCCTTTTATAGGCATATTTTATCTTCACCAAGTTGTCGCGTTTTAGACCCATTAAATGGCCGATTCACGCGTGGACCTCTTCATACATATTGTTAAAAAATGTCTTGGCCGTCCACCCTAAATATTTCAGATTAATTGGACTCGTATTAAATGATTTATGGTTTTTCTATTAAAAATAGATTTCTCTGGATGAAGCTTCCTAGAAGCATCCTTCAAAAATCTACCACTAAACGGCCATCATAAAGGCTTCCAAACGGCTTGAAATTTATTGAGGAGACGCACCTTGGAGTCCTATGTCATATCCAGGTAGAAGAACATCATGTGGAGTAGTGTAGGCAAAAATATTCTTCCATTACTATGGTGGAGTCAATGAAGTCCTCCCAGAAAACATTGTCAACTTCATTGATTTGTTTGGCCACCCTTAATATCGATTCAACCCCTGGTCCTGAAGACAAAGTTGAATGAAATAAAATAAGGGTTCAAAAAAATTTGAATCACAAAATTTGGAAATATATTTTATAAGAAATGACCAAAATACCTCTGTGATAAAAAGCTGTTAAAAATCCAGAATTATAAAATTTAAACTTCTTATCCCAAAACACAGTATAAATCCATAATTGTTACAAATAAGATCAAATTGTTAAATTTGTGAGGTTTAAATCATTTAAATAGACATTAAAAATATTGGAAATATTATCTCTATCAATGATATGCATCTGATTTGTTGAATGATTTCCATTTTATCATGATCTAGGTAGAGTCTATGATCGTTACCTGTGTACATGATTTTTTGTAGATATTTTGTTATCACCTCTCCTTGAATATTTGTAATATATTGGAACAAATAACTAAAAATTAATTTTTATTTTATTAAAAAACTTTTAACAAAAAGTGATAAACCATGGTTCAAGCACACAATGATATCATAGTGTCATTACAGGACAATTTAACCCTCCAAAATTTAAAATCCCTATGAAATTTCCATGGAATTTAACTTACATGGGTGTCCAATAAATCCATTCAGATATATTCAATCCAAAATTACAACTTATCCTATTACTAGATTTACTATTATATGATAAAATTACCATTTTTGAAACCCCTTACTAATATCATGTCAATCATGTTAGTCCATGAACACTAATCCTCATTGGGGACATCACTCAGACCCCATCCCATCATTCTATTAACTTCGTCATCAATAAATTTAATTACTAATTCCTACTCCTCCAAAATTTCATCCAATCTCATAAGGATATCCAATGAAGGATCAAGCATATCACATTACTTCCCCTAAAAAATTTTGTATATATTCTATGAATAAAATGTATTGAATCATCATATATTAATGATTTATATATTGTATGATGGTGAATCACACCATTTTCAAAGAATTTGAAGATATGGGAGAGGAAATAATTGGAAAATAATAGGTGGTTTGCTTCACTAATTGGACTTATTTGGTAAATGTTTTAAATGGTGGTCACCCCCAAAATTAATTATAATGATAAGAAAAAAATAAATTGATGGGATTAATCCATTGGGATGAGTTTAAATACTGGGGGTTGTGTAATTATACATGAAAGTGTTTCTTTACAAATGGATTCCAATATCATATATTTTTTATATTCATTCCACTATGAGGGGAATAAGAAAACATATATAAAACACATCTATTTTTTTTAATATTTCATATTTATTAGGAAGAATATCTTAATAGATTTCTAAATAGTGATGTAAAAGTTCATTTTATTAATGAAGGTATTGTTTTTTAAGGAATATTTGTAAAATTAATGGGTCTTAAAAATAAAATATTCTAATGGGATGGTTGGAGGAACCTGATTTTAGATAAATATTTGTGTTTTGAGTATAAAATATTACTAATGGTTCTCTTATCTCTAAAATAATTGTAAAAAATGGGCCAATGAATATAAATGAGAGGAATCTTATATCTACACATTCAAAAGTGACAAAATATGAATGTTATGATATTTAACGTAATTTTTTTGTGGACCTCAGTGATAAAAGAATATACATTCTTATAGATAAAGGCATAATATAGTTGTATCATTCAATATTTGGAATATGTGAGAGTTATATAAGTGGTATGAAATAGAATGGATCACTTAATTTATACAAAAGAGGAAGTAAATAAAGAATCAAATAAATAGTTTGTAAATATGTATGTGGACCATTCCATATTTGATACTAATGTTTATTGGGGTATATTGTTACATTCATTGATGATAAAATAATAAATGATTAAATATACATTCAAAAAAAGTACGGTGATGTGTTTGGAATAGTTATAAGGCCCGGACATAAACATTATTTTATCATGATTTTAATGAGTAATTCACATATAGGATCTTTTCAGGTATAGATTTTTAGAGAATTAGGTCATAACTATTACATCTCAAAAAATTACATAGTAGACACTTCTACTAAGTTTCTATAAAACAAAATAAAAACACTTAAAAAGAAACATGTATAGTTCCATGTTTTAGATAGAATGTCTTTCCTTGATCCCATCCTTGACCATATTCATCTTTATGTCCTTTGGAAAACATTTCAAAAACATGGGAAGAGCATAAAAAGCCCAATAAAGGATACACAAAGAAGGAAAACTGTTAGTTTTTCAAAAAACAACAAGTAAAACATGAGTACATTACCAAAGTAATACTTTTCATCATTATGAGGTAGTAAAAACTCTGCATTGAATAAAAGACCATTACATACCCATTTGTAACCAAATGATTACCATAAAACCCATATAATGAACACATAAAAAATAAAGGTAACTTGGGACATAAACATACTTAAATGGAATAACCATATGGTCTACTTCCACACATACTTAATGGAATAGCCATATGGATGACTTCCATACCCAATGCATTGGAGGCTATAACGTAACCACCCATCCTGGTATTCACTGCACCACCCTTCATATGGTTTATCACGTAACCACCCATAAAATGTCCCTGTGCCATTATAAAATCATAACAAATAGAACAATTATAAAAGAATGAAAACATTTCCACTGTTCAAGAAGAATATATCACATTAATATATTGACATAACAAATCCATTATCAAAACCATTTTAAATACCAAAAAAGTTTATGTGGTATTTATTTACTTTTAAAAATATAACGGCTTGTTGAGGAATCAAAATATCAAATAATACTCAAGGTGGTGGAAAGGTCATTGTCACCGCATACGTTAAAAAGAAACAAAATTTTTGTCATCTAGTAAAATGCTTTATAAAGTAAAGATTCCTGTCGAATAAAAGTATATGTAAAAGGGTTTTATACACCGTATAAAATAAAGCCCTGTATTGGAACAAAAATATACCTTAATGAAAGGAGATTGAGAAGAAGTCCCTTACAAAGACGATAACCTTGGATTAAAGATAAATCAATTAAATAATTATGTGTGACAAACGAATACACCAAATATAAGTGGATATTATGTGTAAAACCATCAGAGGTTATTCACACATATTCATATAACAACGTATTGAAGGAGTACAATTTTATCCCAAAGAATCAAAATTGGTTTAAGAAGTTCCCTTCCAAAAATTTGACAGCCTAACGACATCACTTCAAAATTCAGAAAATGAGTTGATGAGAGATAAAAAGGGGAATTTCATCACTTGGACATATCATTTATAGCAAAAAGGATATATAAGAACATATTCCATCATAATAAGATTAAAAGACCTAAAAAGATGTCTTTTAAAATGGGGAGGGAGAAAGGTTCCCTTACCGAATTGGGTAACTTCCGAAACGTACACCCCATGAAAGGACTATAAAACATTGATGTAAATACCCATAAACAAAATTATATTAAACCAAGAGTAGAATAATGGGATGTAAATACACCACTCAAAAGAAAATGTTGGAAAATGTAGCATAAATCTCACAGGAATAAAAGTGAGATGAAAAATCCCTTACGAAAACTCAGCAGCCTAACGACGCCACTTAAAACTTGCAAAATGGATTTATGAGATCAAATAGAGTGTCTGATAATATGAACAAAAAAATTACAGTATTATTAATATAAAAGAACATCCCCAAACATAATAACGATGTGATTATAAGAAATTTCATAAAAGAGAGTACGTAAAAATAACGAGAGAGGTTGGATCCCTTACCTTGTGTCCAACGTGACTTGATTGCTCTTTAATCTCCTGAATAATAAACTAGTGTTAATTTATACATTCTTGATAACCTTTTTCAAGTTTATTATTCTTCTTTATATATCTTATTTCCATGTTATAAACATTATGTAATCATTTAATTCAACAATGTTCATTTTGTCGATATTTGGTACTTAAGTCAAAAAATGGACTTCTTACAATTACATGTTGATTATGTGGTCAAAGGTTCATTATATCCAGAATGATATTCATTATTTGGATATCATATATATCATATATATCCATAATATACATTTATTTATAATAGTACATAACATTTAGGGCTAAGAAATGAAATATAACGTTCATGAAGATGGTAAGCCGTACATACGCATGAACTCTACTTTCATTTCTATTTCGTATTTAATGGGGTGAAGTCATAATGATATAAGGGTAAATTATAATTCCAGTATAACATCATATATAATAACATTAACTCTATCCATTATACATACCACATATGGTATTAACGAATAAAATCATTTTGTGGGGGCGGTAGTCCGCACTTCACAAAATTAAGATATCGCGTTTACCAATAATGGAAACAATATAGTTATTCCATAAATGAAAAATAAAGAAGCTTAAGGAAAACATAAACATATTATATATCATATATAAATATATTTACATCTTAATGGCCACCATTGAATGTGTTAAAAGAATATTCAACAGTCATTGTTTCGTGAGACAAAAATTAACAATCAACAGAAATAGTATGTTCATTAACCATTAGATGTAGGTGTGTGTAAGTGAAGCACTAATAATTCTTATAACAAAATCCTAGTATATGGAAGATACTTTTTTTGTTACAAAATAAATTAATAAAAGTGTTTAGGGGGTTGGAGAAACAAAATAAAACAATAGAGCACAAGTGAAGACGTTACCTTAAAATCAGGTAACTCTCTTTGGTTTGAACCAAAAGGGCTTCATGAAGAGCTTCCTGCCTAATTTAAGGCTTCTAGGATGAGGAGAAGGATTCATAGAGACAAATTTATTAGAGATTGTCCGAGAAAATGGATTGAGAGGTGTGGGTAAGGAGGTAGATGTGGGGCCCTTTTTTAAGAGGAGAGGAGCGACACTCTTGGAAAGGTATAAAATGTTACTTTATTTTCAAATGAGTATCTGATTTTAAATGTCCCACATTGATGTATTTCAAGGATAAGGTGATAAGTGTTATAAATACACCCATAATATAGGTTTTTGACATGTTTAGGTCCTAGATTATACATTATCTTTTCATTTTATTTAAATCGTTGAATAATGAGGTAATCGCTGCATCATCATGATGTCATAAGTAATTTAATTTATTTAATGTCTAAAAATTATAAAAAAAATAATATGATGTAGGAAATCTTTTTAGATTTCCAATTAATTTTAAATTCTAAAATATTATTTGTATAAACCCATGTAAAAGTTGTTTTAATAAAACAATACATGTTTGTGTCATTTTTACTTTTACTTTAAATAAAAGGCATTAATGTCATTACCTTACCCATGTGGCTCCATGGAGTACCGAAAATCGACCCATGGGTTGTCGTGGTCGGCCATGAATCATCGAATAGGGTTAGGACAAGTGTCAATATATTTTCATTTTATTATAATTTAATTTTTACCTTAAATCACACTAATTACGTTTAATTGCGATTAATAAAGCTTAAAAGTTACTTTTCAGAAAAAATTATTTTCATCCCATTGAATCAAATTTTAATTAATAATGAAAATAATTTGTATTGTATTTTTGAAATTCAAATCACAGAAGTGGTAAAGTTCCATTTAAAGGAAAAACAGTTTTTTTAACTACCACTTTCTGGTTTCACTATTCATCAAAAATTAAGGTTTTTTCAGAAAAATATGAAAGATTCACTCTAAGATATATTTGTTATTACGAATTAAAAAATGATGTCATTTTTTACCAAATTCATAACATATAAGTTGAATTAATTAATTTTATAATTAAATTCTGATGTCAAATCAAATAGCGTGTTTTTATGAAACAATATCTATCAAAAGATTGACACTCGTTTATGTCCAATCTCAAAGTGATATTAATTCCAATGACCACCATTGGATTAAATTGTAAAAATATATTCTAATTTCACTTTAATACCAATTAAAAAGATAATCTAATCATGTAAAAAAATTAGATTAAAAAGTGTTTTTGAATTAAAATACAATATTTTTCACTATTCATTAAAAAATAAATTTTATCGGACAAATACCAAAAATTTACAAAAATAAATTTTGATGACCCGATTCTAAATGAGAATTTTATTTTGTCATATATAACACATCAAATTTTCAAAACGGTCATTTAAAAAAGGTTCTCCATCAAAAGGTGATTAATTGACCTTTTAAAGAATATTATAATGCTTACACTTAAAATTGGATTCATTTTCATTTTTAATCCTCTAAAATTTATTGTAAAAGGTAAAAATATTTGAAACACATATATAATCATTTTGTAGTTAGTTCTATTCATTCCCATCATTACAATGGCTAGGTGTTAACTACCATTTAAAATAACATTTTTTTATAAGAGTGCAATGTAAGATTTCAAAGGAAATCGTTGTTGCGTATTGGGCAAGCCATCGAGCATATCATTCCCATTAAATTAATATTAACATTTTATTCAAAAATAGGGATAAATATAAAAATGTCATATTCTTTATTTACCTGGTGTGTTACATCCTTCCCCCCTTTTTGGAATTTCGTCCTCACAATTTTAAAATTTAGCTCGGAAACATCATTGAATGCCCCACATCGGATCAAGAGTCGGTAAAAAAATTGATTTAAAAGAAAGAAAAAGAATTACATAGGTCACCCGAGTTAACCGAGACAAGGATTCCATGTAGGAAAACATGGATATGGAAGAAAAAGCCAAGGGTTATGTTCTGAGGGAGAGTGATAGAAAACATGTTTAGGAGAAAGTTAACTACAAGAAAATCACAAAATTGTGGTGGGTTAAATGGTTTTCGATTCCCCAGTAGGAATATTTAACGGACAACATTTTTTTAAGTTACTTTTCAATTATGAATTTATTTTTGATCTTATATAAAACATAAGGAAACATACTTACTTGACATGTTGACTTTTAACTTTTACTCGATTTCTTATAAGAACTCATATTTTCTCCAAAAGATAAGTATATAGGATGACTTGTTTACATTAAGAGAGAAATAATAAACTTCTAGAGAATCACCAAATCCATAAAAGAGAAATGTATACTTCCCATATCTTTAGACCTTAACCAAAACTAAAACAAAAAAGGATAGTATGAGATCAGATAATACCCAAAAATGATAATCCTTTATAAAAAGGAAATCTATTTCTTAATCTCCAAAAATTATCCAAAAAGACTCAAAGTTCAACGAAGGAAGAAGTAAAACAAACTAAAATTTAATGCCAAATATTTGAAGGATTTAATCACATAGTCTTCTAAGATAAATCGTAACATTTATCTCCAAACAACATTATTTGCTCTTAAAGTCTCGTATTGAAAAGTAATTAACCTAATAACTTATGCTCTATGATAGGTTAATAATTTCCATAGATAACCCTAAATCAATCTACTCTTAATTCATAAAATAATCTATCTAAAAAGAATTATTCAAACTAACCAGGGACTTCACGTAGTCCAGTGGTAGGTGATAAATACCAGTCGCACATTGGTTGTTGGTATGATTCCCACAGTTGTGTCTGACGCGAAGGGTTGTCAAACGGTCTGCGTGTTTTCCTTTTCTGAACAATATATTTCTAAAATAATTCCCCAGAAAAATGATAAAATCATCCAAAATAACCATAACATTATTTAACCTCAATCTTATCTCATGCCTTTCACTTTCCATCATAACATATAGTAACCCATAATTAACTCAAAAGTAAAGATCATATAAACCCAAATGGTTCTTTATAATTATGTCCACAAAAGAACAGATAACTATTCCTTGAATAGAATTTTCATATATCAAACATCAGGGTTACACATACAATTAAAAGATTCTAATGTAATCCCCATCATCAAAAGAGACTTAGTACTCTTAAGAATATCACTATAACTCTTAAAGACCTTATAGGTTGACTTATTTCTCATTAAACTTTATTCATGATCCATTAACCATTCATTTCCATCTTATTCTAAAATACTTCTTTCCAACAAACAAAATCATGAATCATATCCTAAGATTCCAAAATAGGAAAACAAATGTTATGAAATAATTTATACATTTGATTGGTCATTGTCAGTTTCATCATCCTCAATCAGAATGGCATTAGGTATTGGTAAATGAATATTTGTACGATCTTGGTGATCCCATTGCCGAAACTGCTTCATAGTACAAGTGTTTTCATAATGACCATGCAAAACACATTTAAAACATTCAATTTATCCTTCAAAATGAACATCTTTCCCTTTCCTCGAGTCCACTGGATGCTTCCTTTTTCCATGGAAGGTTCTCGCATTATGACATTCATTTCCACATCTATAGCATATTTATATCCCTTTGAAACATTTTCCAAGGTGTTTTGTTCCACATCATTGACACATAGGTTTTTTAACACACTTACCTTTATGATTATTACATGCATTTCCGTAGAGATTTGTTTCATGCATATATGATGCCTTATAGAAATCACCAAGGTTTAGGTGGTCGATCATGAATCTAGATAGTTTTTTGGGGATAAACACAAGAGTTCTTACTGCAGCTCCCATCTAATTTAGTTGCTCGCTCGGAAAACAGTCACAGTTTCCTTCACATCCACTTTTACATTGGTGCCTGCTAGATCCAGCCATTTACTAAAACCAAAAATGCCATTATGAGTATATCAACAATACCATCATGTACTAATGATGAAGATAAACACTAAGATATACTTACTCATTCACTTTATCTAAAACTAGGACTCTTTCTAAAATCCTAACCATTATGGTGATGTCACTTATGTTTAAAGAATACCGTAACCTCTAAAGTTATTTAAACTGACCTATGATACCAGCTATAAGGCCCCGGTTATAAACATTACTTAATCAGGAATTAAATAAATAATTAATATAGAGGATCTTTTCAGGTATAGAGTTTTAGAGAATTAGGTCATAACTATTACATCTCAAAATATTAAATAGTAGACACTTCTACTAAATTTCCATAAAATAAAAAAAACACTTAATAAGAATCATGTCTAGTTCCATGTTTTAGATAGAATGTCTTTCCATGATCCTATCCTTGACCTTATTCATCTTTATGTTCTGTGGAAAACATTTCAAAAACTTGGGATTAGCATAAAAAGCCCAGTAAAGGATACACAATGAAGGAAAACTCTTAGTTTTTCAAAAACAACAAGTAAACCATGAGTACATTATCAAATTAATACTTTTCACCTTTATGAAGTAGTAAAAACTCTTCACTGAATAAAAAACCATTACATACCATTTTGTAACCAAAATATTACCATAAAACACATATAAAGAACACATAACATATAAAGGTAACTTGGGACATAAACATACTAAAATGGAATAACCATATGGTCGACTTCCACACATACTTATTGGAATAGCCAAATGGACGACTTCCATACCCAATTCATTGGAGGTTATAACGTAACCACCTGTCCTGGTATTCACGGCACAACCCATCATATGGTTTCTCATGTAACAACCCATCAAATGTCCATGTACCATTATAAAATCATAACACGTAAAACAATTATAAAGGAATGAAAACATTTCCACAGTTCAAGCATAATATATCACTTAAATATATTGTCCTAACAAATAAATTATCAAAACCATTTTCAATACCAAAAATAAGTATATGGTATTTATTTAATTTTAAAAATATAAAGGCTTGTTGAGGAACCCAAAGATCAAATAATACTCGCGGTGGCGGAAAGGTCACTGTCACCGCGTACGTTAAAAAGAAACATACTTGTTGTCGTCTATTAAAACACTTCTTGTAGAAAGGATTCATTTAGAATAAAAGTACATGTCAAAGGGGTTTATACACTATATAAAAGAATTCCTTGTATTGGAAAAAAATATGCCTTGATGAAAGGAGATCGAGATGAAGTCCCTTACAAAGACAGTATTCTTGGATTAAGGATAAATCAAATACATTATTATGTGTGGCAAAAGAATAAACCAAATATATGTGGATATTAAGTGTAAAACCATCATATTTTATTCAAACATATTAATATAATGACATATTCCAGGAGTACAAGTTTATCCCAAAGAATCAAAATTGGGTTAAGAAGTTCCTTTGCAAAAATTTCACAGCCTAACGACGTCACCTCATAATTTAGAAAATGAGTTGATAAGAGATAAAAAGGGGTATCTAATCACGTGGACATAAAATTTATAGCAATAAGGATATATAATAAAAATATCCCATCATAATAAGATTAAAAGACCTAAAAAATATGTCCTTTAAAATGAGGGGGGTGAATGGTTCCCTTATCGAATTGCGTAACTTCCGAAACGTACACCCCATGAAAGAAGGACTATACAAAATTGATGTAAATACCCATAAACAAAATTATATTACACCAAGAGTAGAATAATGGGTATTACATACACCACTCAAAGGAAAATGGTTGAAAATGTAGCATAAATCTCACATGAATAAAAGTGAGATGAAAATTCTATTATGAAAACTCGGCATCTTAACAACGCCACTTAAAACATGCAAAAACGATTTATGAGACCAAATAGGGTCTCTCATAACATGAAAAAAAATTACAGTATGATTAATATAAAATAACATCATCAAACATTATAATTATGAGTTTATAATAAATGACAAAAAAAATAGTACCTAAAAAGAACGAGAGAGGTTGGATCCCTTACCTCGTGTCCGACGTGACTCGATTGCTCTTTAATCTCCAGAATAATAATCTAGTGTTAATTTATACTTTCTTGAGAACATTTTTAAAGTTTATTATTCATTTTTATATAACTTATTTCCATGTTATAAATGTTAAGTAATCATTTAATTTAATAATGTTCATTTTGTCTATATTTTGTACTTAAGTCAAAAAATGGACTTCTTACAATTACATGTTGTTTATGTGGTCAAAGGTTCATTATATCCAGAATGATATTCATTATTTGGATATCATATATATCATATATATCCATCATATACCTTTATTTATAATAGTACATAACATTTATGGTTATGAAATGAAATGCACCGTTCATGGAGATGTTAAGCCGTACGTATGCATGAATGATACTTTCATTTCTATTTTGTATTTAATGGGGTGAATTCATAATGATATAAGGGTATATTATAGTTCCAGTATAACATCTTATATAATATCATTAAATCCATCTTTTATACGTATCATATTTGGTATTAACGAACCAAATCACATTGAGGGGGCGGTAGTCCGCACTTCCTAAAATGAAGATATCGCATTTACCCATAATGGAATCCACAAAGTTATGCCATAAATGTAAAATTCAGAAGACCAAGGAAAACATAAAAATATTATATATCATATATAAATATAGTGACATATTAATGGACACCTTTTAAGGACATAAAATAATATTGGAAAATCATCGTTTCATGAGGCAGAAATTCACCACCCATAGAAACAGTATGTTCTTTAACCATTAGATTTAGGTGTGTGTAATTGTAGCTCAAATAATTCTTTAAAAACATCCCATTATATGGAAGATACTGGTGTTGTTACAAAAGAAATGAATAAATGATTTTAGTGGGTGGAGAAGCAAAATATAACAAAAGAGCACAAGTGAAGACATTACCTTAAAATCCGGTAACTCTTCGTGGTTTGAATCAAAAGGGTTTCTTGAAGATATTCCAGCCTAAGGTAAGGCTTCTAGGATTAGGAGAGGGATGTGGAGAGACAAAAGGATCAGAACTTGTCTGAGCCAAAGGCTTGAGAGGTGGGGGTAAGGAGGTAGAGGTGGGGGCCTTTTATAAGAGGAGAGGAGGGGCACTCATGGAATGGTATAAAAAGTTACTTTATTTTCAAATTAGATTCTGATTTTAAAGGTCCCACATTGATTTAAATCAATTATAAGGTAATAAGAGTTAGAAATACAACCATCTAATAGGTTTTTGACATGTTTAGGTTTTATATTATACATTATCTTTTCATTTATTTAGATCATTGAATAATGAGGTAATCGCTGTATCATCATGATGTCATATATAATTTAATTTATTTAATGTATAAAAATTATAAAAAAATACTATGATGTAGTAAATATTTATATATTTCCAATGACTTTTGTTGTAAAAAATTGGATTTTTAAAACCCCATGTAAAATGTTTTTAGTAAAACAATACATGTTTGTGTCATTTTTACTTTTACATTAAATAAAAGGCATCAATGTCATTACCTTACCCATGTGGCTCCATGGGGTCCCAAAAATCGACCCATGGGTTGACATTGTCTGCCATGACTCATATAATATGGTTAGAACATGTTTCAAGATATTTTCATTTTATTATAATAAAATTTTTACCTTAAATCACAGTAATTATCTTTAATCGTGATTAATAAAACCTAAAAGTTACTTTTCATCCAATATTATTTTCATCCCATTGAAGCACATTTTACTTAATAATGAAAATCATTTATATAGGATTTTTGAAATTAAAATCACAGAAGTGGTAAAGTTACATTTAAACGAAAAATCAGTTTTTGTAACTACCACTTTGTGGTTTCACTATTCATCAAAAATTAAGGTTTTTCAAAAAATTACCAAAAATTCACCCTAAGATATATTTGATATTCTGAATTGAAAAATGATTCCTTTTTAAAAAAATTCCATAACACAGATGTTTCATTAATTAATTTTATAATTAAATTCCGCTGTCAAATCAAATATAGTGTTTTTAAGAAACAATATCTATCAAAAGATTGACACTCGTTTATGTCCAATCTCAAAGTGATATTAATTCCAATGACCACCATTTGATTAAATGGTAAAAATATATTATTATTTCACTTTAAAACCAATTAAAAAGATAATATACTCATATAAATGAATTATATTAAAAAGTGGTTTTGAATTAAAATATAACATTTTTCACTATTCATTAAAAAATGAACATTATCGGAGAAATACCAAAAATTTACACAAAGTGAATTTTGATGTCCCTATTCTAAAGAAGAATTTTATTTTTTCATATATAACACCTAAAATTGTCAAAAAATGGATTTAAAAGAGGTTCTCCATCAAAAGGCGATTAATCGACCTTTTAATGAATATTAGAATGTTTATGCTTAAAATTGGATTCATTCGCATTTTTAATCCACTATCATTTATTGTAAAAAGTAAAAATATTTGAAAAACATATATAATCATTCTTTAGTTAGTTTTGTTCATTCCCATCATTACAACAGCTAGGTGTTAACTACCATTTAAAATATAATTATTTTATTATTAGAGTGCAACGTAAGATTTAAATGGAACTCGTTGTTGCGTATTGGGTAAGCCATCGAGCATAGTGTTCCCTTTAAATTAATATTAACATTTTATTCACAAATATGGATAAATATAAAAATGTCATATTCTTTATTTCCTGGGGTGTTACAATAGTTATTCTATGATATAATATAAATTATGTTCAAACTGAATGAAATGTACCATTTTTTATGTCAAATAATTCTTCTGATATTAAAATAATATTTTTAACAAATTACTAGAGGAAAATATGATTTTAAAAGGTGAATAAAAACATGTAACACCTAAAAATGGTGTTCTGGTAGTATAAATCAAAAATTAATGAAATGACTATGATTTTTAGTTCATTATTTAATATTTATTATAGACATTCGTGTTTAAACTAATGTAATAAAAACAGACATAGTCAAAATAATCCCTTCATATACAGTAGGATTCAAATTTCCCATGAAACATTAGTTTGGAATATGTATTGCATACCAGCCACTATTGAAAAATAAATGATGTGTACCCCATATTGATATATTACCATTATGTAAAATAAAATTGAATTGTCCAAACTAGGATACTTTAATGGATGGATTACGTATAGGTTCATATGAAATTGAATGAAGACAATAATGATACATAACCTTTAAAATACACTATAATAGAAACAATCACAATTTATACATATCTCTTATTACATGGGAACATTATTTATTTCTATGGGAATTATCCAAAATGTTTCCACTTAATCAGTATAGAAAATAATTAAATCATATCCATGTGGGAATTAAAAAAAATATTTTTCTTCATATTAAGTTGTCTCTACACGTGAATGAAACAAATACTCCTATGGACCATTTATATTATTGGAACATATAGAGATGATAACTCAAAAATTTCCTAATTTTTTATATTATTATTGCTATATTTACATCATTATTCACATAGATTTACTAATGATATCTTATTTATCAAGACCAATAATATATCAATTATTCTATTAACAATAATAAAAACACAATCACATCATTAAATGGATAATATAATTTTATATAATTTAATGACCCTTCCAAATAACATAGAATATAAATAATCATCAATATCTTATTATATTACATGAAATATATGTTAAATTTCTTACTATAATTCAAATTTTATGGATTTAATATAACAATATTGAATAGATATATTATTTAAATGATGTATTCCATTAATCTCGAATACTATCTACTCAATATAAAGATACTTCTAACCCCTTATACACTCCTTGGTGGATCAAAAGATTTAGCTAAATTGATCAACACTTATTAAATAAATACTCTACTATATGAGGTGAAATATCCCAAATAGTGGATATCCAGAATGCTTAACTGATTCTACATGAAAATATAGTTTTATTAGTGTTATTAATTCAATTTCATGACGATTTAAAGATGTTTTGAAAACTCATACTACAATTCTGATGATAAGTGGATATCTATAATGAACAATAATTTTATCACTAGAATTTCTCTTCCTATAATTTTGATATACAGTATAGAACAAATAAATGAAATATAAAACCGAATAAAGGTAATTCCAAAAAACTAATTAATATATAAATGGAATTTATGGAAATTATGGAACCTATATAGATGAAATTATGATGTGATAGTTAGAACTGTAAAATGGTCAATGGGAATCATAATCCCCCAAAAAGAATAATAACCTCACATATAAAAGAATAAAATAAATTTATGTGTCTTAGAAATGATTATATGATAAATTTAAATCATGAAAAAAGTAAACAAATGTTTTGAAATGATATATAAAGTTAAATATTTTTGTAAAATAAAAATTCTTGTTTATAATTTTTTAGATTATATAATAATTTAAATTAAATATTAAACTCATAAAAATTATTAAATAATTACATTTTTTTAATTCATATATGAAATTTTTATAATGGTTTAATTAAGTTTTCAAAGTGTCATAAAAACAGTTATAATATTAAAATTTGTATTTTTTTAGTAAATAATTATTTTTTTGATAAATTAAATTCCACATACATACATAACTATTTTCACAAAATGGAGAATATTTTTGAAATATACTAATTGAAAAATTCTTACGGTGAATGTATTGTATTTTTTAAAATAGTGGATTTTTTATGAATAGTGAAATGTGATAATTTATGATATTAAAATAATACTTGAATTATTATGTCATTGATGATGTGTGAATGTGGTAAGAACCCATTCAATCAAACTCTTGTGAACTATTAAATTTATTTATTTAAGGTAATCAACACTGTTGAAATTTTGAGACAATATAATAAACAAATGAATAAAATATTAAAAACTCTGCTCACTACAAATTTTTAATATAACCTCTCAAACCACTTCCCTTACCACACCTGAATCAATTACTACTGTATAAATTATACCAAAATATATTCAATATCCTATTCCCCATGTCCATAATCTTATGTTCTCATCAAAATAACACACTGAAGTACCATAATGAGGTTCTCATGGACACGTTATACATGAGGTAAAATCATCCACCTTCCTCTTATATCAATTATTTTTTCAGCCTCATAATTTAATACATAATGAAAATATTGATGATAAATATAGTATTCTTGAAATAATTTTATTTTATTCATTTAATATAATATCAAGCATCAAATCATGTCATATATTATTTTTCATATTAATGAATACATCATCACTGAGGTGTCGATTCACTGCCCTCACGGGTGATGTTTTTTTATCCATTAAATACATCATTGATGGTTATAAAACAATTATTATTATTAATAAAAATAAAAAACTATATTATATATTTTTTTATATTTAGTAACTAATATATATATAATATTAAATAATGAAACAACAAATGTTCATTTTGATCGAAAAACCTCCAAAAAAGCTAAACAATTTCCACAATTGGTCATTAAAATGTATCATTATCATATCTAGAAAAACATATTTCATGGAATCATTAGTATTATATATGTATATAAATATAATATCAATCCACTTCTGTAGTTTTTCATCTAATTTACAAGATATCCTAAAATTTATGTCAAAGAATTAGAATATAAAACAATGAAATAGATGCTCCTCGAATGAATAAATTGAATCTTGTAACCCAAAAAAATATATAAACATAATTGATTTTTTGAAAATAATATTAATGTATATGGGATAATGAATTAATTAATTAATTCACATATGATTTATTCGAATGGACATTAAAGGAAATTAAAAAAAATTATAAAAGGAAATGGATTATCTCCCAATCACTATTGTTCCATCATGTTACAATTTTTGTCTCATTATGAAAATGTAATTATTAATTATTCAAATGTACCCCTCATAAATTCATGGATTATGTTAAAAAATATGTACACATATAATTGATTTTCATCAACGGGGAAATACATTTAATATATTGTCTGCTTTTCAATTGCCTTTATAAGAAAGCCACATTAAAGTGAACATCATATTTTTTTACCCAGTTTCTATCACACTCAATAATATATTTTAATCCAACATTATTATTTTCAAATAATGATTTTTATCATAAAATTATATTATTTCATTTTTTTGAAAAGAGTTATTCATTTTTTCAGTTCAAATAATCATTAATATGATTGTTAAAACTCACCAAATAGTTTCATCTGTAAAGCTCATCAAACACAAATTAGTTGGAAATAATTATTTTATCTTATATATGTACATTTATAAATTAAATCCCTTATTTCATGTACACCAACCAGATGTACCCATTGATTATCTTTTATGACCTGATTACGATACAAATTTAATTCCAAGGGTAACCATTATTTTTATCTCATATATTTGATTATTCATTATAATCCATATGAATGCACATTATATGATATGTGCAGTCAGATAGTACTCCAATACGTTGAGTAATATTTAGTCCTATTAAACATCATTTTATGATATAGAGAAACAATAATTTATTTATTGGAATTCATCCATGATGTGATATAGTCTTAGAAGATAGACATGCCTCATTTTTATGTCATGTTATATATTATTTCCACCTTCATATGATTCCATTATTACAATACACCATGTTTTATATGTTATTATTTAATATTTCTATATTTTACATTCATGTTTATTTAATCATGATATGCCTCTTATCCCAAGTTATATGGATTTTTTTGTATTTATTCAATTACCTATCTTTTTATCTCACCTATTTTGTCTATGTATTCCCTAGGTTATCATTTTCATATATAGGAGATCAAAGTCATTCAGGAGCGCTTTTGTATGATTAAAATAAATATTTTTTATTATAGTTTTTTTAGATTTATGGAACTAATGTTCCCATGGCACTTGACTTTATGATCCTTGTTTTGTATTTGAGGTTTAATTTTAAATAAAATAATTAAAAAATTCCAAAAAATTGATATGGTCTATAGAGATGGTATTTAGACGTGGTCTAGTTTATTTTTGGTATTAGGATAATAACTTTCACTAACAAACATATGGATAATTATATCAACATTTTTGACCAAAAATTGAAAATTAATGAATCTTATGTGAGGATATACTTTTCATTTACATGGTCACCCATATATGGTCATTGTTTCATTTTTATATGTTTATTAGAAATTTATTCATTAAAAACTAAATTATTCTTTCTTTTTTATCGTAAATGTTTGGTAATAAGATTATACAATACTAATAATAGTGTGACAGGCAATGTGAGGATTTCCAAAATAAAATGGCATATCAAATGGGAATGGTATATCAAAAAATCATTCTCATACATTAACAAATCAATAATGTTATGAATAATAACTTGAATTATGTGGATGTACCTAATCCTTCTATGATATATAAGGTTTTAGTCAAATTCATCTTGAAAAAAAACCCTCCATTATACAGTGTATATTATGATCCAATAATCATAGAAAAAAGGATTAACTCCATTTAGATGATATTATCTTTCTTCCAACAATCATATGAATATATTGTTGTGTTGGAGGTCTATCATTTTTCTGGGGAATCTGATCATTAGATAACAGAGTCCAAAATAAAATTATGAATGATTTTGATTCCATTGGAAGGGAAGTATTAATGATAATAATTTTCAATAACTAATTTCTATGAACATAGATTCTTAACATGAAAGAGGAGTTCCTTATACTGAATCAAAACAAATATGATTCTATTGATTAATATGACGAATAAATTAAATTGCATTCATGATAATCATTTGGATTTTTCATGACTACAAAAATAACAATGTATCACATATTTAGAAGACTAAATTTGATTTGATGAAAATATTTCTATATTCGAGACTTTGAAATCATTGATAAAATTGTTTGTTGTTTCATTAAGGCTGAAATTGTAATCAAAGATTCCTATAGATCTTATAGAACCAAATATTAAAAGTAAAAAAAAATAAAGATTAATTTTGGAGGATCAACAAAAAAACAACATGATGGAAGGAAAACCCAGCATCCAATATGTCAAGAGTGTGAAATAAAGCATCATAGAAACTACCTAACATAATCCATGATATTCATAAAATATGGAATTGGGGGACATCATGAAAATTATTATTGATGTGGTATATAGAGTCCAGTAAATTTTGAAGAAGAATGGAAGGTTTATATTAGGACTCAACATATAGTGTATTGATCCGAGTTTAATGAACATTATAATTATGGGTGCCAATGCCTTAAGCTATGTTTTTTGTAGGAAAAGAAGAACAAAAACCTCAATGAAAACAAGGAATGGAATATGTTATCATTACTGATGAAGTGGAGCTTTAAACAGATGCATTGATAGTTACACAGGATATTCATTCTATAATAGTTGACATACTATTTTATTATTTTTCTATTCATCATCTCATATCTTTAATGGTTTTCACAACTTGTCAAACAAAACATTAAAATGTAGAGGCTCTGTTATCTATTAGAATACGAAATGTGAAAATTATTGAATCCAATGTTTGTAACACATAAATAATTAATGATTGCAGACTAAATATCATAGTTAGTGTTGTCATACATCATTTACTAATGTTTTATGCACTATTAGGAATGTATTTTATATCATTATATAAATCCAACATCAACATTTTTGAAAGTAATATCACTCTTCACGTCCCAATTCTTCCACCGATTTTGTACTAGTATAATGTGGTGGATTAATAAATTTTTAAATATAAATCTTAAGAAAGATTATTATTTCATGATTTAGATTAATATATTAAACAAATGATTTATAAAAAATATATAATAATTATATAATACTTGTCAATTTTAATGGAATACACTAATCTATTCCCTCGATGAACTATTTTAACTTCTTCATGATTGTGAAGTTGAGTTCTAAATAAAAAAAATTCGTGGTTATCTTCCTATATCAATGTATCCTTATTGAATGAATCAATTATGTTCGAATAACTAATGAAGACATTAATATAAAATCTCAATAGTTTCTTTTTGTAGATGAGTTCTTCACTATGGTGGGAGCCAGTCCTCAAGATCAAGAAAAATAATTGATCAATGTGCATCTTTATTGTTTATCATGATCTTAATAAAACATAATAAAAAAATATCACCCCATCCAATTATATATTTATTGTTCCATAAAATACATGGTGTCATTTATTTCATTAATATGCACATTTTTGGGGATATCTAAAATTAATGTTGAAGAATAACTACCTTCTGAAGACTTCATTTTGAACATGGTATAGAAATTATGAGTTCATAGTTATGAATTTTTGGTTCAATAATCCCCTAAATATATTCATGGAATTAATCAATAGTTTTTTTATAGATTAACTTATCAAATGATTGGTAGTTATTATTGATGATATTATTATATACTCCAAGAGAAAGGAGGAACACAAGGATCATTTGAATACTATGTTAAATAGTTTTTGATGGGAGAAACATATTAAAAATTGAATTAAATGTGAGCACTAAATGGAGGAAGTATCATTATTAGGGAATTCTATCAGTAGATGAGTAATATCTATATACCCATCCATGGAGAAGGGAATTGGACAGTATCCAAGGAAAAATTCTATAATAATGATCCATATATTCCTAGGTGTTTTTGGGTATTACCAATAAATATTAATGAACTAATCATGACTGTAAAACCCAATAACAAAGATGAACCAGAAGGGAGTAATTTTTTTTACCAGTGTATGTGAATATTGCTATATACAGTTAAAAATTATGCTCTCCAATACATCAGTGCTCACACCACTAACAACTGTATGAATCCCTATTATATACATAAATTAATAAAATAAGTTGGTAGGATTTCTACTGAAGAAAAATGATGTAGTGATAACCAATACCTTAAGGAAGTTCAAATTTCATTAGTAAAATTATTCCATGAATGGTCTTGAGTTTGAATCAATTTCCTTTTTATTGAAAATATGTTGACATTATCTATTCAGGGAGAAGTGTTAGATATATATTGATAACAATAGATTCAAGTATTTATTATCATAAAAGGATATTAATAAAAACCATCAAATAAGGTTAGATGTAATTTTGGATTATAAATTCTCGCACTACTATCATCATATTAAAGATAATAATGAGGAAGATTTTCGATGATGAATGGATCTTACAACATTTTCATTGATGATAATTTATAAGGAACCTATCTTCTTATACATGAATTATATTGACATGGGAATAATTAAGGAGGGTACATCATAATTACATTAAAAATGATATCATAATGGCCACTCATTGATATTATGAAGAATCCTCAATGAAATCATGTGGATATTCTGAAAATGGGTGATGTAATAAGAATGGGTAAGTCTATGGATTTAAAATTTGTTGATGAATGAGTTGTAATATTTGGGTCATGACTATGTGTACTATCTTATCCATATTTAAAAAACTAGATTCTAAATGATTCACATAACTAAAAATAATATATTTCATGAGGGGGAGAATATATATATAATTAAATAATATAGATCTTTTGGTGAGAAAATATAAATAAAGAACTTACTAAATATAAAATAAAGTGTATGGTTTATCAGTATTTGAATTATGAATGGAAAACCCCAAAATGGATAATGATACCATTACCTATAAAAACATTAAAATTTTAAAACATCACTATGTAATTTTTCACTAGAATTACAAATATATAGGGGTAAAATAATGAAATATGGGTCATTACAGATTATATTGCAATGACATATCACTTTATCGGAACTCAGGATGACTTTTCACTCTATAAAAAATCATCATATATACATTAATGAATTGGTATGGAGTCATGGAGCACCATTATATTTTGAATCTGATGATGAATATAAATTTACATAAATGTTCTGGAAAAGTATCCAACATGATATAAATACAAATATGTACCACAATACACCTTATAATTATCAAATTGATGGCCAAACAGAGTAGAATATTAATACATTGGAGGAAATGTTGAGAGAATGTTATGTTGACTTCAAAAGAGGATGTGAACAATGTCTACCTCTATTTTAGAATTCGTACGAAAATAGTTTCCACTCAAGAATCCAAATGCCTCCATTTTAATACCCTTATAAGAAAATATCATAAACACTTGAATGGTGAGATAAAGTCACTGAATGTAAGATAAAAAGAACTAAAATGGTGAAATAAATTTTAGAAAATGTGAAAATCATTCAAAATCAAATTATGTAAGCCCAAAGTCGATAGAATAAATATCAAACATTCATTGATTGGACCTAGAATTTTATGTTAGAGTCTTATATTCTTCATCATATATCTATGGAATGGAGTCATGATATTTGAGAAGAATGGAACTATACGTCCCAGGTACATCCTCCAATAAGATATTTTTAATCAGGTTGGAGATATTTCCTATGAACAAGAACATCTAACAAATATGTCACCAGTTCAGGATTAATTTCACATATCCCTCTTGAGTAATTACATACATAATCCCTCACAGGAACTAAATTCAAGGGTAGTGTAACATCCAAAGTATGTAATGAATAATAGATATTCTAATATATGTCAATTTATGAATTAGATAGTGTTTTAGAGGCTTAAAATGAGAATAAATCCAATCTTAATCATGGAATACACTAATATTTTTCAAAGATTGTTTTACTGCCATTTGATGGAAAACTGTTTTTAAATCAATCTTTTGAAAATTCTATAATCTCTATTTGTAATAATAATCATATTCTTTATGATTGGGACATTGACATTTATATTGGATAATGTTTTGGTATTTCTCTGACAATGTTCATTTTTTAATAAATTGTGAAAAATACTGCATTTTACATCAAAAATAATTTTCATCTAATTTAATTGTATGGTTATATTATCATTTTAATTGGTTTTAAAGTTTAATTAGAATATATTTTTACCATTTAATACAATTGTTGTCATTATAATTAATTTCACTTTGGAATTGGGCATAAACAAGTGTCAAACATTTCATAGATATTGTTTCTATAAAACCGGCTATTTGTATTGACAACATGAATTATTTTTAAATTAATTATTTAAATTTCAGTGTTTGGAATTTGGTAAAATGGATTACATTTTTTAAATCATATGGTCCAAATTATGTAATCAAAAATATTTTGTTTTTGGACATTATGAATAGTAATGATGGTAATTATTTTTAATTATATTGATTAATTAGTAATCGAGTAGTTAAGGATAAACAAATAATATCATAATAATAAAAAATGACCCAAAATGTGTCTTAATGCTACTGGTTGTTTCATGTCCGACCATGTGATGCCTTGTGCCAAAATTGGGGACTCCATGGAATCACTTTTGTGTGATAATGACTTTTTATCGTTTTATTTTTAAAGAAAGTTAAATATAAAAAAGAATGTATCACCTGAGTAAAACATTTTTAGTTTTGTCAAAATAATTTATCTTTTTAACTATAAATATTAATTGGAAAGATAAAAATTTTCATACATCATATTATTTTTTTATTAATTTTTAGACATTAAATAAATTAAATAATTTATGACATCATCATGATGCAACGATTACCTCATTAATGAAAGATTTTAAAAAATGAAAACATAATGTAAAATATAAGACTTACACTTGTCAAATACCTATTGGATGAGTATATTTCGAACACTTATCACCTTATCCTCTAAATACATCAATTTAGGACCTTTAAAATCCAAAACTCATTTGAGAATAAAGTAACATTTTATACCTATCCAAGAGTGCCCCTCCTCTCCTATTATAAAAGGCACCCACCTCTAGCTCCTTACCCACACTTCTCAAGCCTTTGGCTTGGCCAATCTCCGGTCATTTTATCTCTCCACATCCCTCTCTTCATCCTATAAACCTTACCTTAAGTAGGATGCTTTTCAAGAAACCATTTTTGTTCAAACCAAGAGGAGTTACCCGATTTAAAGGTAATGTCTTCACTTGTGTTCTTGTGTTTTATTTTGCTTTTCCAACCCCCTAAACTCTTTTTATTCATTTATTTTGTAACCACACCAGCATTTTCAGTATACTAGGATGTATTTATAAAAATTATTCTAGCTACACTTACACACACCTACATCTAATGGTTAAAGAACATACCATTTCCGTGGATGGCTAATTTCTGCCTCACGAAACGATGATTGTTTAATATTCATATAGCACCTTCAAAGGTGGCCATTAAGATGTCACTATATTTATATATGATATATAATATGTTTATGTTTTCCTTAAGCTTCTGTATTTTTCATTTATTTCTTACCTTTATGGCTTCCATTATGGGTATAAGCGATATCTTCATTTTAGGAAGTGCGAACTACCGCCCCCTCAAAGTGATTTGATTCGTTAATGTCATATGTGGGACGTATAAAGATGGAATTAATGATATTATATATGATATTATACTGGAATTATAATATATTTTTATATCATTATGATTCAATTCCATAAAATACGAAATAGAAATGAAAGTAGCGTTCATGCGTATGTACGGCTTACCGTCTCCATGAACGATGCATTTCATTTCGTACCTCTAAATGATATTTCATATTGTAAATGCATGTATATACTGGATATATATTACAAATATGATATCTAAATCATCAATATAATTCTGTGTATAATGGATATTTTACCACATGAATAACTTGTAATTATAAAGAGTTTATTTATTACCCAAGTACCATTTATCGAAAAAATGACCATTATTAACATAAATAATTACATAGTGTTCATAACATGGTAACAATTGATATTAAAGGAATAATGAACTTGAAAAAGGTTCTTAAACAATTATAAATTAACTCATGTTTATTATTCAGGACGTTATAAAATGATCGAGTCAAGTCGGACCCGAGGTAAGGGACATCGTCTCAGTCTCCTTTCATTGAGGCATATTATGATTTATACACAACTTTCTTTTATACGGTGTTTAAACCACATTGACATTTATGTTTACTAAAAATAAATCTTTTAATAAGAATAGTTTACTAAATGAAAAAAGGGAATGTTTTTTTGTCGTACGTATGCAGCAACAACGACTTCTTCGTCGCCGTGACCATTATTTGAGCTTCGTCTTCCTATACAACCCATAACTTTTTTAAAAAAAATGAAAAATAAATAACATGTTTTAATTTTATTTTATTATGGTATTGAAAATGGTTTTGATAATGTTTTTATATCAATTTGTTGTATTGATATATTGTGATTGAAAAGTGGAAATGTTATGTTTCCTTTATGCATGTTTTATGTGATACGATTTTGTTATGGTTCTTGGGAATTGTTATGAAGAAGGGTGTTTCCGTGATAAAATAAGAGTGGGTGAGCCCAATATAGATCTCCAATGCATTGGGTAATGAGAAGGGGTTAAATGTTAAGGATTCTCCGAAGAGATTTAGGGAATATACTTGGATGGGTATTCCAAACGTAACAATGACGGTTACTCCCTATGTAAGAATTTTATGAATGCCTCAATTTACCTTTATGTCTTATGATTTATATGATTTATTCATGATTTAATGAGGTCTCTTAAAGTGCTTATGTTTTATGAGTAAAGTATGATTTCATTGATTCTTATTTATACATGTACTCATATTTCCTTACAATATTTTTATATACCTTACTGAGATTTTTATGCTCATCCCATGTTTTTGAAATGTTTTTCACAGGTCAAGGGAAAGGTACATGATATGATGACTGCATCAAGGAAGTGTTAAGAAAGAATCCATGTTTTATTTTAAATATGATTCCATTGATGGGAAAAATGAATACTATCTCTTATGTAACCACTTTGTTTAAATGTGGAATGTAATGTCTGTTTTATGATCTAATTCTCTAAATCTCTAAACCTGAAAAGATCCTCAATGTGTAATCTTTTAATAACTCTAGAATAAGTAATGTTTAAAGCTAGGGCCTTATAGTTGGTATCAAAGGTCTGTTTAGATGACATTAGGATTTAGAATTCTATTAAATGATTATCCAAAATTTTTTCTTATTGTCAAATTGAAATGATATAGAATTTGATGATTACCACGTTGCTTCATCTAAGAAATGTTAGTTCAGAATGGTTTTCCACAGAAGAAATAGGGAAGCAGTGCTAGGAAGGCATACAGAAGGAAATAACCTTCTGAATCAGCATCCTCGGATGGTCAGAATTGGAACTAAGCAGTTTTTTGTAGTAATGGCATAGTTGAATCAAGCGATAAATGGTGGTGGTATCCCTGCATGAGATCAGCCAGATCAACCGTAGAGGAACATGTTAGTGGTGGAACATTCCATGAGGCAACATACCCCATCATTCAGAGGATCATCTGACCCTATGCTAGCTGAAGAGTTGATTAAAGCACTGGAGATGATTTTCAATGTCATGGGGTGTTCAGACAATCGAAAGGTTAGTATTGCTGTTTACCATTTGGAGGGTGAAGCAGATCAGTGGTGGTCGATGGTTAAAAATATCAGTGATGTTGATGAGGTTGATGCTCTCGACTGGGATGAATTCAACGGTATGTTTCTTGAGAAGTATTTTCCTAAGGCTATTCGACTTAGGATGGAAAAACAATTTCTGGAATTTAGTCAAGAGGAATACTCAGTGGCTTCCTATGAAGAAAGGTTCACTCGATGGGCAAGGTATGCTCCAAATTTTATCTGAGACCTTGATAGTAAAATCAATCGTTTTTACTTAGGATTAAAGCCAAAATATCGAAGGGCTTTAGATTCTCACGAGTTCAAGAGTTATGAAAAGCTTTTTCGATATGCTGAGAAGGTGGAAATGGAGTTTTCTGGTGATCAAGTGTTCTATGACAACCAACATAAGAAGAGACTGATGTGGACGGATAAATGAAATAATTCTTTAAAAAGGTCTAATGGTAAGAAAACTAAGTATCAGGTTTGTGATAAATGCTGTAAAATGCATGCTGGGGAATGTCTTCTGAATTTTGGAATGTTCTATTGATGCGGTAATATGGGACATAAGGCTCATGACTGCACTGAAAAAGATCGGTGTGATGGTAAGACCAAATTCGATTTACAGTTAGTGATATGTTTTAAGTGTAATGAGATGGGTAACTATGCAAACGAGTGTCCGACAAAGAGCTCGAGTGATGGGAAGTAGTTAGACTACAAGTTGAAAGGGGTGGTGAAATCCTTTTCAACTACTTCAGTAGATGTCAGACCATCAAATGAAGTTGTATTAGGTACTTTTTGTGTTTTTTCAGATTATGCCAGTGTGTTTTTTGATTCAGGGTCTACACATTCGTTCATCTCTGAAAACGTTTCTAGTAAAATAGGAATACCATCTTAAGAAATGACTCTTAAACATGTGGTAAAAACACATGGTGGAAATGTTGAGGAAAAAAAGAACTTATAAGAATATTCTTATCCTTATCCGTGGAAAGAAGCTACTTGAAAACCTTATTGTTTTACCTCTAGTAGAGTTTGATGTTATCCTGGATATGGATTGGCTCTCTATTTACAATGATAAGATTGACTGTAGAGCTAAAGAGGTTTCTTTTCAGATATAATTTTAGTTTGTGTACAAGAATGAACCCTTACTTTTGATAACATATCAAGAGGACGATAAACTTGTAAAAGATGGGAAATGAATGTTACCTTGCACATATTGTTGAAAACAGGGGAACTGTTCAGATTAATGATGTGTCAGTGGTAAATGAGTATCCTGATGTTTTTCCTAATGAGTTCCCTGTAATAATACCAGATCGGTAAGTTGAATTTACTGTTGACTTAGTTCCTGATGCTAAGCCAATTTCAAAACCCCCTTATCGAATGGCTCAAACTAAACATTTAGAGTTGAAAGAGAAATTGCAAGATTTATTAGAGAAAGGTTTCATTCGACCTAGCACATCACCATGGGGTGATCCTATTTTATTTGTTAAAAATAAAGATGGTTCAATGAGAATTTTCATTGATTATAGAGCCTTGAATAATATCACTGTTAAGAACAAATATCCTTTAACTCATATCGATGATTTGTTTGATCAGCTCCAGGGTGCTCAGTTTTTTTCAAAGATTGACCTAAGATCGGGGTACCATCAGTTGAAGGTAAAGGAAGAACATATTCTTAAGACCGCGTTTCATACAAGATATGGCCATTATGAATTTTTAGTAATGAATTTTGGGCTAACCAATTCACCTGTTGTATTCATGGACCTTATGAATAGAATTTTCTATGAGTTCATGGATAAGTTTGTGGTTTTTTTCATTGATGATATTTTGGTGTTTTCTTAATGTAAAGAGAAGAATGAAAGAAATTTAAGGGTTATTTTGAAAACCTTAATAGAAAAGAAATTGTATGGGAAATTCAGCATGATTGAGTTTTGGTTGCAACAAATTTCTTTCCATGGTCACATTGTTTCAAAAGATGATATAACTATTGATCCTGTAGAAACAAAGCCGGTTTAAGAATGGCCAAGACCCACAAATGTAACTGAGATTTGTAGCATCCTTGGTTTGGAATGCTATTACAGATGTTTTGATAGAAATTTTTCCTAGTTATCTAGTCCATTGACTAAGATAACGTGGAAGGGTGTTAAGCTTATATAGACAAAAGAATTTGATGATTGTTTTCAGGAATTGAAAAGATAATTGGTGAATGATTAGTTATGGAACTACCTTCTAGGAATGGTGAGTTTGTTATCTACAGTGATGCTTCATTGAAACGACTTGGTTGCATCCGATTGCAGAGTGATTAGGTAGTTGCATATGCTTCACAACAGTTGAAAACTCATGAGGTAAATTACCCTGCACATGATTTGGAATTAGCTGCTGTTGTTTTCGCTTTAAAAATTTTTGAGGCATCATTTATATGGGGAAAAGTGTGAAATATATACCAATCACAAAAGTTTAAAGTATATATTCACTCAGAAACAATTGAATTTGAGACAGAGGAGATGGCTAGAATTAATCAAGGATTATGATTGTAAAATTCATTACCATACGGGAAAAGTAAATAAATTGGATGATTCTTTGAGTCGAAAAAGAAATCTTCATTAACAATGTTGCTTTTGGAACGTGATCCTTTGGTTAATGATTTGATGAACTTTGGAATAGAAGTTTTTTGTGCTAGATGTTCTTCTATTTAGTTTTAGGTATCAGTGAAATCTTCTCTATCAGAAAGAATTAAGCAAGCACAGAAGTAAGACAACGAGTTGCTGAAAAAGGTAGAGCTGGTTCAGAAGGGTAAGCTGATTGATTTAAACAATGATAATGATTATGTTTTGAGATTTTGGAAGAGATTGTGTGTGCCATGTGATTCACAGTTGAAGATATAGTTGTTATGTGAAGCTCATAGTTCTCCGTTTTCAGTTCATCCAGGCAGTACTAAGATGTATAGAGATCATCGGAAGTATTACTGGTGGTATGGAATGAAAAGAGACATTACTGATTTTACTGTGAGGTGTTTGAATTTTCAACAGGTAAAGTAGAGAGGCAGTTACCAAAAGGGATGCTTCAGCCTTTACCCGTGCTAGAGTGGAAATGAGAGAATATAGCCATGGACTTTGTTGTGGGATTTCCGAAGACACCATGAGGTAATAATTCAATCAGGGTTATTGTTTATCGTTTGACTAAATCTGCTCTTTTATTTGCTATGTGAGATATTTTTTCACTAGATCAACTTTCCCATTTGTATCATAAACAGATAGTCAGGTTACATGGAGTTCCTCTCTACATTGTATCTAACCATGATCCCAGGTTCACTTATAACATTTTGAAAGGCCTTCAGACGTCTTTGGGTACTGAATTAAAATTTAGTATGGCTTTTCATCATCAATTAGATGGGAAGTCAGAACGAATGATTCAGACTTTGGAGGAAATGATACGTCCTTGTTCGATGGATTATCAGGGAAGTTGGGACCATCATCTTTCTTTGGTTGAGTTTTCTTATAATAACAGTTTTCATTCCAGTATACAGATGCCACAAGTATACAATGTGAATGTTGTTGAATCCATATTTAAAAATTATAATTAAATATATTTTATAATAATTAAACAGGTGTTAGTAAAAAGTTTCTAATTATAATTTTTTATTATTTAATGATATTTTTAATTTTATGGCCATTATGCCTATAGAAAATTAAGGTACTTTGTGGTATTTATTTTTATATTGGTGGTGAATTTTGATTCCTTTTTTTTATCATGTGTTGAATGAATGTATATATGCAACCAATTAACCCTGTATATTCAATTAAATAAATGGATACCACATAATAAATATTTCAATATGATAACACCTTAATTATCAAAGTGGAATTAAGGAACTAGTGATTCAAAATTCTGAATACACCCTATGTTTTTTTGTGTGGTTGTGTGTGATTTTGTTCAATAATATTTATTGTGTTGTTTTTTGGTGTTAGGGTTGAATCAAAAGTAGTGCGGTGGGAGTGGTAGGGGTGCTATAATGGAATCTCAAGTTGAGAGATTGATAAATTATGGAATAAATGTGATGCGCTTGAGTAGCAGGAATATATGTTTGGGATTTTGTATATTTATTTTGTAGGTTGTTATGGGTATGGTGTTTTTATACAACATGGATATCATGTTGGTTGTGATGATTTTTTTGTGGTGTTTGGCTATAATTTGTGGGTTCTCTTATTGAGAGGAAGTATTGAATGGAATGTATTTGAATAATGATGATGATAGTGGTTCGTGTCGGTGTCAAACAATGTTGAAATGTTAATTGAGTATCTTTACTATGGTTATTTTTAATATGTGTAGTTTTTGCATTGTGGATTGTTGTTAGTTTTGGTAATTTGTTTCCCAGGTAGAGATATAATGAGTATATTTTTTTATAATGAATATGATAATATGATTAATGAGTTTTTTGGGGTATGTTATGAGTTGTATCTTATTTTGAAGAGGCTTTCATTTATCATCTTCTGAAGTAACTATTACTTGTGTGGATAAATGTAGAAACAGGTAGCTAAAAAGGATTTATTGTGGGACAGTTTTTTTATTTAAAAAAAACATATAGGTGGTCCTGATTGTTTGATACAAATATATATATATATATATATATATTAAATTTATTGTGATTCAGGTATGTTCCACAACCTTGTTGAGAACTATGCTCTAAAAATACCCATTTTCATGGGGGAGGGGTGACATTTCCAATCATCATGGTGGCGGGATGGATGAATTGTTATTGGTTCATTTCTGATCAACCATTCAGGCATTGGTAGCCCATGACTTTTCATCCAGGATTTGGTGTGGTTTTGTGGATTCGGTTCATGTGGGGGAGGTATGCATTCTGATGAGTCTATATGATGATATTTTATGTCCTCCCTAGGTGTCTTTGGTATGTAATATGGTTGTGACCCAGCTATCTAAGGGGGGGATTTTTTTTGGTTGTGGCCTAGCTTTGTGCAGCTGGGATTTGGAGAGTTTCATATTCACATATTGTAGGACAATCTCTAAGGAAAATGTGTTTTCGAGGGGGTTGTGAAATGGGGTTTATGAATATTTGTGGAAGCACTAGGATGTTTCCCGATAGGGTATGACCAGGTAACCAGGGGGAAGTGGTGTGGGGTAACAAATCAGTAATGTGATTATTATATCACATTACCTAGATTGTGATATTTAGGGATTGTGCCTTAGTGAGGTTGGGAAGGCTAGTATTTTGTGTTAGGTACTTTTGGTTTATTTTGTATTCTCATAGGGGCCTTATAATTCTTCTACTACTTCTCCACAGGTGACCATGGTTTTTTCTACTATGATTAACTTTTAGATAACCCTATGTATTTTAAGCATTCGTAGAATACTTTTATGATTGTGTGGGGGATTAATAGCTCGAAATGGAAAAATTTGTCATGTCACATATTAACCATTTAATTTTGGTACATTTAATGGAGGTTTGTTGTATTTAATGATGTTTTATTCAAGAAAATGTATGTGGGATGTATTTTTGGTTCTTATATATATATATATATACATTTTGGAGTTGTTTTGGGGTTGATACATATTATATCCCGATCCTGGTTACTATAAAATGTGTTATGCATCTCATTTTTGTAGATTTCTAAACCCATGGAGTTGGTCACCCAAACGGGGCCTATTGGAGGTGGGAATTAGGGGACATTATACCACTTTATTTATTTATATATCAGTAGGGGCCATATTTTCTGTGGTTGGTGGGGGTTGATGAAGAATGGTATCAGATGTGATGGTTGATAGATAATATGGTGTTTGGATTTAGGCATTATGAGGATTTCCAGGGTTAGTAGGGAAGAAGTGCTAGGTGACCATGGTATGTTACATAGACTATGGATGACCAATTATGAGATGTTATTTTAGATACCCCATAATCTAATGCGAGGAATCTAAGTCTACTGAACAACCAAGTGAGGATAAACCGTATGTAGGGTATAGACCCATAGGAGTGGTACATACATCATAATGAATTCTGTTCCTATATAAATTTAGGCTATTTAATAAATTTGAATTGCATAATAAAATGAGTTAAATGAATTGAAATGGTTCTTAAATAAAATTCCATACTAATCATGCATACGAATTATGTGTTTCCTTTTTCAGCAGTGTCACCTGGTAATCGTACGTGTATAGTGTAGGCAGTGGAGCTTCAATTGGCTAACCCGATCGATCGAAATACGGTTGATAGACCAACGGATTATGACCAGTGAAAGAAGAAATTATGTTCTATCCTGCTATACTCTTTGGGAATTTACGATGGTAGAATTTCCTAAAATGAAACTGATAGTTGGACCAAGGATATTTTTCTCACTTTCAGTTTGATCTAAGATATGATAGAGCTGTGGGTTCCTTTGGAGGTCAAGAAAATGTGGGGAGTTAGGCATTAGTGGTGGATGCTGTGCTAGGAAGAGAGGAAATAGGATGATATTTTGAGGGATGATTATGAGGCAGTGATACAAGTATAATTCCATTCATCCCTCGTAATGGTTAAGAAGAGGAAGAAGTTACTCTCCCTCCATTAGGGTATTATGTTTGTATGGGAGATGGGGATCATGTTTAAGGATATCCATCATTTTTCACTGGATCCCTTTTCAGATGAAGAGTCACATAAAAGATGTCTATAGGAGGAACATACCCCCTCTTTAGTACTTGTTTACATACATCACCTTGCTGACGCACATAGAGGTCCTGAAAAAGTAAGAGGTTTTTGAGAGGATGAACTCACGTGGAGGACTACCAAGAGAGGGGATCAAGATGGGTTCGTGTATGGTCATGGATAACAGTAGTATGTCTCGGGTACCCATAACTACTAGGTTTTTACTATGGGGAGTTATCCTCAACACATCATATTTCTTACTTCATGTCATCATGAATTTCCAGTGAACTGGGGACTAAGTTATTTGACTTGTGGAGTTGTGGTTTCAGAGTCAATTCCCAAAAATTGTTCGATCTTAGTATGGTGGAGGTGGATAGGTTCACCACCCACACATGCAGTAGTTTCCAACTATAGAGTATCATCTATAGGAATAGAATACTCCTTCTCCACAGAAGAGAGATAGGGATGATGGAGGCCAACCATAGGTTATTCTACAGGGACCTCAACTCGAGCATGGTTAGGGAGTTAGTCATCATCAAAGGCAGTGAGGTTATGGGGGTGGATAGTTTCCAACCACAAATATAATATTCCATGAAGGTTCAGAGATTGTTCAAGGTACGATTACTTTTTTTAGTACTCTCGATTATATGTTTTCAGATTCAATAGCATCACATTCATTTGGTTCACCCATTCAAGACCATGTTCTGGGACTAGCAATAGAGATATTTCATATAACCCTATATTTATACACCACTGGGAGGACATACCAGCTAGTTTGATGTGTTTTAGGATGTAGATTAATGATTGAGATGCATATGTCCTGTGTAGATATCTTCTTGATATAGATTCAACCATAAAATATAATCCCTAGAATCAACTGGTTGAATTAATTACAAGCTGTTATCAACTGATTCATGAGGAGAGTTGTGTTTTCTGACCTAGTTATATAGCGTTTGGTATTTCATAGTGAGACAAGCTGTTAGGTGGTAATTTATCATTTCAAGCCTATTCTATCTTTGTTAGCAATGATGCTAGTGGAATTAGTGTTTGTAGATATGGTGGAGGCTCTGAGATTTGTTGGGGTGTTCTTGAATGCTTTTCGTGATGATTTTGTAACTCTTCCTGCTCAACGTTATGTTGTGTTTTGGATAATCTAGTAGCCTAGTAGTAGTATGATCTCGATGGATCCTTTTCTAATGACACATTATCTGTTGTGATAGATACATGTTTAGATTGAAGTCTGAAAGAATATGAGATTTATACATCCCTGTGTCTCATTGTGGGGTGCTTTGGTCTTGTTTGTAAAAAATACAGTTGGTGATATGAGGATGTGCATAGACTACCGAAGGTGGAATTAGGTATCAATAAAGAACTAATACCCTATATTAATTATTGATGATATTTTTACAATAATATTGGGTAAATTTGGTTCCCTTAGACCAATTTATGGTTTGGATATCACTAGTTGAGAGTGAACCAAGGGGATCTCATGAAGACATATCTCTGGTGTAGGTGTGGGAACTTCGAGTGCATGATTATGTCGTTTGGTGTTAAGAATTCACTAGATGTATTCATGGGGCTCTTGACCTATGTTTTTTCATTAGTTTATATATATTATTTAAATCATATTTATCAATTTCTTATAGATCTACGCAATTTAAGAATAGGAGAAAATTATGCATCTCATGACTATCATTGAAGCCCTTTGATGCCACCATATCATTGAAAGGATTTCCATGTGTACGTATTTGAAAAGATAAGTACGCATACTCGGATATTTAGTCTATAAAAAGGGTATTAAACTCTAAATATCAATTTTTAAAGTAGTTTTTTTGTAAATAAAATAGGATTGTTTCAAAGGATTGATGTTTTCATAGTCTGGAAGGCTATTAATGAAGGTTTTTCCCTAATTTCTCACGATTTGTATCCTTGTGGATAGATTTGAAAAAAATGTAATAGTATTTTTTTAGAGTCATAAGTTCCATTATGTGTTTGGATATATATGGGGGATGTTTGATAGTGCTCCAACGATCCATTTTCTAGAGTAAGGGGTAGTGTTTGATGTGATTTGTGATTCTTACCATCTTTTCTTGGGATGTGTGATGATGCTATAGCAGGGTGAGATCTCTTATGTGTATAGGTAGTTATGTCCTAATTAATCTAAAAATTCATCCCAGGATAAGAATCTAGTGGAAGGGTTGTTTTCACTAACGTTGTGGTGAAATTAACTCATTTGAGAGTGCTTTGTTGTCTTCACATATCACAAGTGATTTGGTTATTTCTTTTCCCAAGGAGATTTAAACATCTGACAATGCCAGTGGATAGTGATTCTTGATAACTATGAATTTGAGATATTATAAACCATAGAATATGGAAATGTAATGGCTGAGGAATTGAGTAGTAAGTCATAGTACAAGGTAGTTTGGATATTTTTTGATTCATGGATAAAAATATAGCAATTTTTTACCTTGTTGTTTTATGCAAGAATGTATGGTGGTATGGGATGTCTGTTTCAGATGATAGTTCAATCATCTCTATTATATCTTTTGGAGGGTTCCTAGTGTGGAGCCTCACGGGTATAAGTGATGTGAAATCATTTTGACCATTGTGATGCTCAATAGGAATGGTTAGAGGATGGTGTGTATCTGATATTATTCCATGTGGGGATGTTTGTTCTAGTTGATATGTGAAAGGAATTCATTAGTGAGATTCATTGATCACATTTATTGCTACTCATAGGATTTTCCAATATGTAATGTGTCTTGAGGAGGAAATTTAGGTTCCCTAAAATGAAGTAGTCATTTTTGGAGTTTGTGGTGAAGTGCTTAGTGTTTTATTAGGTGAATGATGAGCACTGTGTTGTTAGTGTTTTGTTGAAGACACTAGGTTTCGTCGTGTATAATTGTGATGGAATCTTGATAGATTCCATCATAGGTATTCCAAGGGCTCTGGGATGATGTGATAAAATCTTTTTTGTGGTGTATCAATTGTATAAATTGGATCACTTCACAGTGAATATGGATTCTAGAGCATTGAATTACATATACAAGTGGTATGTGGATGATGTTCTGTGGTTTCATAGATTTATGAGATCCATTATCTCTAATTAGGATATACATTTTACCTTTAAAGTATATAGGGGATCCCATCCCACTTTTGGAAATCAGTTGCACCACAACACTGCATTCCACCCTCAGGTAGATGGTAAGAGAGAGTGGTATATCCATAAATTGGAGGACATGTTGTGAGAATGTGTCTTGTACTATGGTGGATATTTGAAATGACACATTCCCTTGGTAGTGTTCTATTATAAAAAAATATTTCAATCTTTCATTGGAATTCTTACATTAGAGGAATATTATGGGATATCATGTCATTCTTTGTTGTGCTACACAGAGGTTGGAGAGACTATCATTTTTGGTCCCAATGTAGTGTAGTTCATGATATAGTAGTTTCATCTCATTCATGAGAGGATAAAAGTATAATAGGATTAACAAAAGTCATATATCGGTTACAATAGGATGACCATGGAGTTTGAGGTGGGGGATCATGTGTTCTTGATGGTTTCCCTTGATTTCGTTTGTATTTGTTTACAAAAGGGAGTAAGCATTATCCCAAGTTCGTCATACACATTAAGTTGTTTTAGAGATTCAGTGAGGTGGCATAAAATTTTGTGCTACCACTATAGTCAGAGAAGGTCCATAAAATCTTTCATCTCTCAAATCTTCATCATTAGCATCATGATGACTCCAATGTCATAGACTGAGTAGAGTAGGATGTCAGAGATGACTTGACATTTGTAGAATGACCAATGGGATATAGATGTTAATACAGAGAAGTTGTTTCATGGTTGTAACATTACGTTGGTTTTCATGTTGTGGATGCATGTTGGGCTAGAGTATTTTACATGGGAGTGTTAAGCGTATATGAATTCCAAGTACATAGTCTTTTTCTAAGTTTTGATTTTTTGGGGTTTTCTTTGGGATGTAATGTTTAAACAATGTTTTTTATGAGATGAGTTGTTTCCATGTTCCATAATGTTCTATATGTTTTTAAAATTTTAAAAGTGTAGTACATGTTTCCTAATCAATATGCATTAATTAATATTTGACAAAACTCTTGCAAGAGATTCGGTGTCTCCAGGAGTGGATTGTATCTTGACATAAAGGGAGGAATTCCTTGATTAGTGTGTTATGGACAATATGGTTGTTGTTATAGTGTTATGTTTCTTTTTGTTTAGTTGGATTAGAATATGTATGATTAGGTCTTATTGGAAGTTAATTTTTCACTCAATATTTAGAAAAATGCATGTGTCATTTATCATTGAACATTGGTGTGCTTAGTCGTTTGTGGTGTTTCATCTATTGAAAATACTTTAGAGGCACCTCACAAGGTGTTTTTTTAGATCCATCATTATTTTGATTAGGTTTTGAATTTTTAATGGAAATAATAGAATGATAAATATCTAATATAACGTTCTAGACCTCCCTGGACCATTCCTATGTGAAAATCCTGTGTTTGAGGTGTTCTGGGAGGTCATCGTAGCTCATTTAGAGTGTTTTCCAAAAATCATGTATTTACCATGATAGAACATATCATTGTAAGTCATTCACAACTGAGTCAAGACTTCAGAGTCTCAATGGTGAATAAAAATGTTTATTTTTGAATGTTAGTTCACTTTTGGTGTGTTAGGACTGGTGACTCACCCCATTGACTCACATTGGTGAGGCATGATTGGTAGGTCACTTACAGTGATTAATGACTGGTAACTCACACCAGTAAATCATCTAGGGGTGGGTAATCTGCCAGTAGGTCTCAAAAATGATTCTGGACCAATTATTTAGAATGGAAACTGACTCTATTGACTCATAATAGTTATTCTATAATAATGGGTTGTGATTTTGAGTCACAATGGTATCTCCCCGAACTGTGACTCGTCAAACAGTGACTCACTGAACATGGACTCTCCATCAGTATCTCCACACTAATAGCTTTCACCAATGACACATCCCTTTTTGAGTCTTCCATCGAGGACTCACCCATCAGTTACATGCGGTGGTTATGCAACCATTCTTGGGTAACTTCAAAAAATTTGTCAAAAACTTAGTGTACATATAGTTTTTTCTAGATTACCCCCATCAGTTATTCCATTTATATAAAATGTCGTTGAAAAAGTATTTATGTGTTTTTTATGCAATATAAATGGATGTAAAATATATTATTACTTTCCTCACTCAATAGTATTTAATATTGTCAAAAATAATGGTTAGGATCCATTTTTAATGGGGAGGTCAATTTTGTTTCATATCACAAGAGCCTCACATCTAGTCCTTCAAATGCACACATCGATTCTACATTCGTTATTTATCTTTTCAAATGATTAACTGTCTTCCTGTAACATTTCTTCCTTGAGTTGTCATGAATTAGTGTTTCACCCTTGGATCATGTTTCCATAGACCCTTGAGCACCACATGTTTTGTGCAAAGAGAATGTGATGATCTTCTGTTTTTTGGGGGTGGGATCCCTTCATCCCACTTATATGTGTATCATGTATGGTGGGTGTATAAATGTATTCAAAGTGAAGGAAGTTGAATAAATATTAAATAATGAAATATGAATCATTATTAAATAAAGAAAATAACGTCTAGGAAAAAGTAAAAAATTCAACTAATTTATTTGTTTTTTGATATTGGGATTTTTATGGGTTGTAAGTCGACTAAAAATAATAGACATTGTGGACTTGTATTTGTACACTCAGGATGAATTGTGATGGATTATTGTTGATCTTATTAAGAATAAATGTATATATGATATTTATTAACCACGTATATTTTGTTAAACTATTGTATGTCGTAGGATAAAACATCCTATGTGATAACCGTGGAATTATAAATGTGTAATTAAATAATGAGTTTTTGAAAATATGAATACAACCTACCCTGTTTGGTGTGGATTTGTGATATGGGTGGTTTAGTTCTGTATTGTTCTGTGTCCAATTGTGTGGTTTTGGGGTTTAGATAATGGTTTTTATGTGGGGTGGTATGAGAGGTGTAATAGAATCTCAAGATGACATATTGATTGATTATAGAATGGATTGTTATTGGATCTTACATCCTCCCCATTCTAGAGAATAGTATCCCATGATTCATTGGGCATGTTTTGTTGCATTTGGGGGCCCACATGTCAATGGTGAGGTATGCTATCCTAGGTCTCTATAATAATATATATGGTTGTCTTCTTAGGGGTCTATGGGGTGTGGTATTGTTGAGGCTCGGGTGTCTATGAGTCGATGTACTATGGATGTGGCCCATGAGTGTGTGGGAAGTATGTGGTGAGGTTTTTATGCCCAAATTGCGGGATAAGCTCTATGGGCTAGTGGTGTAAAAGGGGGTTTTATGATTTGGCTTATGGAAGAGTGCAGAAGCTCAATGATGATTGTCTTTAGGGTATGAGTAGTGAACCAGTGGGATGTGGTGAAAGGTACCCAATCATCGATGTGATATTATAATACATTATATAACATGCAATATTTGGTGATAATTTTTTATATTGGATGAGATGCATAGTGTTCCTTATTAGTAAATATTGGTTTCTATCATTTTATAATAAGGGAATTAGTATTTTTCTCCCATATGGCATGAGATTCATTAGGTATTCCTACTGAGTATACTTATTTTCTCACCAAACATATATAAAACGAATTTCAGGTTTCTAGGAGTACTAATTGGACCATGTTGGGTATTATTAACACAAAATTTGGGACAACTATCGTGCTTATGCTAATATTTTTTCTTTTCATACACACATTAGTGTTTTATTGTATTTTTATATGTAGTATTAGAATAAATTGAAGTGGCATGGTTATTGGATTATAATATATATACAAATGTATTGTATTTTTTGGGGGTTTATACATCTTATCTCCCTATCATGGTTAATATGAAATGGTTAATGTGTCCAATTTTTAGATATTTTTATACCCTTGGTGTTGGTTTCCACTCTGAGGCCTACTTGATGTGTGACTCATGGGTAATTATCTATCGTTCTCCATTTCCGTCTCAGGAGGGTCATTTTTTGGAGGGAGGGGCCCATGAAAATTTTCCAATTTAATGGATCACTATATAATTATATGTGCACTGGTACTTTCATTTTAATATCATCTTTAAGGGTTACTCATTGTTCATACAAGATATATTAAATAATCATCATATTTATTTCTGAATAATGAAATTTTAATACATACATGTAATTCCAAAATCAATACGTATATTTTCATAATGTTTAAACAACTTGATAGGAAATGGGAATGGGTATTCCTTACATAATTGATTGTTTATGAAAATCATAGTGAAATTCCATTATCATAACAAGGGTGTATAAATTCCCATGAATTGAATTATTGATTATGAAATGGGAATATAATTAGTTAAACATAAAATTTAATGTAATATTTATATGAAATAACATATCCCAACATTTGGAAATGTTGGTAAAAGACATATGATTATGATGCTACTTGAATAAATAGAAAACGAAAATATTCCTAACTAAATATTGGAATAGTAGAAGGAGTACATAAAGGTTCATGACAGTGATTAATGAGATCAAAAGTGTTATAAAAATGTTTATAAATAAAATTTATTGTATGGGGGATATGTGAGAGAATATCACAGGTTGAAGAAATTTTTATTTAGAGGGTTATCATAAATGGGGTTCTTGAATGAAAATGATAGTGAGTGATCCATTATATTTAGAGGGAGATACAAAAATCATGTGACGAGCCTCACGAGAGCTTCTGTGGCGTGGTATGAATCTAGAGTGGGGTGAATAATTTAATGATCCATGGGTTCATATTGATGAAAACTAGGTGCTTGTATGTACTTATTTATGAAAAGATAGGGGAATAAATTATTAGTTCACAAACATGGGGTTTTTAGTATATATATATATATATAACCAATAAAAAATATATACCATGGGTTTTTCCCATCATATCTGAAATCCTTGAGTATTATTCATTATTATATTAATCCAAAACTCTATAATATAAAAAAAATTATTTTACTCTTCAATTGAGTCTTTTCTTTAATGAAATAATTTTTATAGAATAAAATATATTATATGTATTGGTTGATCAATAATGGGTTTATAGAATAAATCAATTAACGTCAATGTCATATTATATTAAATATAAAACAAATATTTTTTCTTTAATAGACTTTATATTAGGTATTTAAATATTTATTGATCATTATTATTTCATATTTGACACTATATTTTTATACAATATTTAAATTTTTCAAAAAAATTCATATGTCTCTAAAAATTAATAGAAATATACCTTGGGATATTTTATATATTCTATTTAAAATAAATACTAATAATTTTATAAAAATAATTTTATAAATATATTAAATTTAAATTTTTATATATAATCATTATTTAATCATAAATGTTTTGGGTTTTTAAAAAAAATAACGCCTTTCGTACTCGAATAAAAATTTCACTTTACATTATAGAAATTATTTATTCAATTTAATTTAATAAAAATTATTTTATAAATATATTTTAATGAAAAATATTTTGTTTAAAAAATAAAATAATTTACAACGAATAATTCCTTAATTGAATTTTAAAATTTACAACAAATTATTTCTTTTATTATATAAAAATATAATATACATGAAACTATTTACCTAAGCATTTATAAAATAAAAATAATAAGTTATATAAATTATTATAATATTTATTAAACATTAATATAAATATTGGGGTTAAATTGTTTTATAATTTTTGTACTTATTTTTAAATTAATTTACATATTTTCCTTCTACCCCGGTAATAAATATTTTCTTCATGTACTTGTAAAACTGTAATAAATTTAAGTTTCCTTTTTTGAATGATATTCATTATTATGATTCTAAATCTAGAATCCATTTTATCAAACATAATTCACCGAGTAGTAAGAATTTATTTTAATAATAATTCAATAAAAATGATGAAAATCAGTTTTTTGAAAAAGAAAAAAAATGATTTCACTATAACTCGATAACTAGTAATATTAATTATATGAAATTTAATTATTCATGAAATATTTATGAGGGTTATGTTATAAAATAAAAAAATGGTATATAATAAGTGAATAATATTATGAAATTACATCGGGGAAATAAATCCAAAACAATCACAAATTTTTTAACTTCGAATTTGAATTCGTGTGAATTAATAGAAAAATATACAATAACCCATTAATTTAAAATGAAATAACTCGTTGTATGAATTATTTTATTGTTTAGTAATAATCCATTAGAAATTTATAAATGAATAAAATAAAATAAAACTATATTTCCAAAAAAAATTATTTATATAGCAAAAAAATGTTATATCACTAGAATGATTATTTATTTATATAATGGAAAATCCATTTTTTTCAATGAACATTAATAATTGATCATATTAATCAATTTTCATTACATGGGATAAATGATGCATAAAAGTTCATATTTAATCACTTTTCGATCATCAATTAATTTATTAAATATATTTTTAAAAAGGATTAAATATTTCTTTTAAGATCCACTTCAAAAACCTAATGATACTATATTTTTCTCGCAAAATTTCATGTTAAGAATAAGTAGTAAATTATCTCCATTATGAATAAAATTCGATAGAATTATATGAAAAATATTCTATTCAATTAGTAAATTATATCAACCCTATAAAATGTGGATCTTGTGAATGACTCTGGTTAAATAAAATTCTATAAACAAGACCACTAGATAATATATTACTAAATAGTGGTTCATCATTAAATAATTAAATCACCTGATATATTTATATTTCATAGATATATTTTTTTTAAATATTTTTTTATTCAATTAATAGTATGATGAAAATATATCATGTCCAATTGGTTTCATGTTATCAACATGTTAGAACAATCTATAAAAGCATATAAGAAAATAGGCATCACCAATTTAAAATACCAAGAATAGTTGTTTATAATAATTTTGTTATAAATAATATATTATTTTAAATATCCATTAGCTACTCTAAATGACCATTCCATGTATTTTTCCGTATTACTTCCCAAAAAATGACACTCCCAGATCTAGTGATAAAATTATAATCCTCAAATTTTGTGATTGGATATTGTTAATTGTGTTATAATTTTTTCTATCCAAAACAAACATAACAAAAAATATAAAATTATATCATATCCATTTTTAGTGACCATTTAATTTTATCCAATTTACAATATTTAGTTCAATAACATTCTCTTTGAATAATTTTTCTTCCATGGGGAAGATAGAGTTTCCATAAAAATCTATTTGAAATAATCATAATACATACATAGAAATAATGAGGATGATATCATTTCAAAAAAATTCTATTTTAAAATATGTAACAATAGAGGTTGTTAATATTGATAAACTATAATACAAATATATAATCTTTAAATATATTTTTTAGGAAGATTTAATTATCATTTTGAAGGTTTATATTAAAAATAAAAAATTTCAAAACAAAATAGAATATTTTTTTTCTTCAGAATAATCATTTGAATCATATAATGGGTGTACTAAATTTACCATTAAACATTTCATGTGGAAAATATGCTCTAAGTTTTGAAATATAATTTTTAAAACAATAAAAAAATTAAAATATTATAATTTCAAAATAAAACCGGATACATTTCATTTAATCATCATGGAAAATGTAGGATAAAAGATCCAATAATGTCATACACGTTAAAAGATGATTCCTTTCCAATTTTATTTAAAATCAAAACATGAATTCTTTGAAGAATGAAATGAATATTCCAATAATTTTTTTTATATATGTCAATTTGTTTTTAATATTTTCAATTATAAATAATTTTATGAAATCCATAATAATAATTTATCTTATTTTTTGAAAATGTTAATTTTGAAAAAAAAAAATTTTGAATAAATACATAAATTATTATGATTTATCATCAAAATGTTTTCTTTTTTAAAAATCCAATAAGAAAAATGAATTATAATATTAATTGAATATATCATTAATAACATAAAGATAAAAATAATAAAGAAAATACATGAGATTTAGATAGTAATAGTTAAATATTTTTTACGTAATCAAAAAAAATCTTGATAAATGATGGGATAGTAGAAAAAAGAAATTTCAAATTTATTAACATTGAATCGTAAGCCCCATCAAAGTATAAAATTAAATTTATAATAAAATTTCACGTGAATAATCAAATTCCTAATATTACAATCCAAATGGGATGTATAGTGACCTCATAAAAAACAGTTGGTATTAAATAAGTCATAAGTCTCAAAGAATGAATATAAAGAATAAAATACATTACAAAGAACATATCAGTAATGTGGTGATTAATATATTAATTTATTATGTGTATGAAATAAAAATAATAATAAAATAAGTGAAAATAAATTATATAATAATTATATGTCATTAAATACAAAATTTTAGAATGGAATAATAATTGAAGTAGATGTCGAACTGAATTAATGAAAATTGATTTAAGAAATCTCATAACTGATGATTCATGTTATTTGAGTTTTTTTTAACTCATTAATATTTTGGTTTATGTTTTTAAAAACATAAATAAAAACATATTAATTTTTCTAATTTAGTATGTAATCCTTATATAATATATATCACCATTTGTAAATAATAGTTCATTATATACATTGTTTCTGGCGTAAATAGCTTCTGATTAAAATTTTTGGATAGTCATGAATGTCCTAATTATTATGATTATAATATTTTTATATAATAATAATAATAATAATGAAAAAATTACCATAATTTTTATTAAATAATATATTGGATGAAAATCATTATTGATCTTTTTGAAAAATTTATAATATTATTTTCACATAGATGGTTGGTTGTGCATACGCATAAGTAACATTTCCATTTTATAAAGACATATTAGGACGGGAGGTATGAAATATTTTATATTTAATGAAACCTCAGAATATAAAATATAATATATATATATATATAGCATCAATGTGGTGTTGTAATAATAATAAAGTGTCATTTCGCATCATTGAGGCTTTAGTCTTCACATAATAGAAGGGCATTATCATAATTTAGTGATTGAAATTGAAATAAATATAATTATATATTATAATTTCATAATTAAAAATATTTCATGAATATCATAATAGACTTATTTTTATATTTTATATTTATCAAATTTATAGTTATTACATTATAAGAAATATTTTATTAAAAATAAATCACATACTTTCAGGAGGATGTAGCTTTATATACACATTGGTGATGTTATAATATGACATACAGAATAGAATGAAAATTTTAATATGTGATATAATGATATAAGAGTAATTATTATCTTATAAAAATTATCAATATAATTTATACCCGCAATCATATTCAATAATGAGTGGTGACAATAGAAAAAAATGACATCAGTTCATGGGGATGTAGCCTACAATACACAGAAATTGTGATTTCATATGAAATATGATGGAATATGATAAGGATATATGTACCACGATTAACAGTGTAAAAAATAATAATTTTAAATATTCTGATTTTATTATGAAAGCATGTGTTTAATAATTTAATGAGATGGTGGTTGAAATAGAATAAAAATGCTTTTAAAGAAAATCACCTCGTCTTTGGGTATATTATATGAATTTTCACAAAAGTGATCATTTATTTTTATTTCAAAAAATACAGACTTTTTGGATGAGAGAAATAAATTATAGAAGTTTTTTTTGATATTTCCTCCAAATGGATTTTAATGTGTGATAATAAGTAGCGATATGTTTCCATTTAGAAGTGAGGTGAGTGGAATGCTTCAATATTTTTTGGGAAGAATGAATTTCACACAGATTTTTCATTTCTAAATGCCAAATAATGGAACATTCATGGTTATATAATTGATCTGGTCAAAAAAATAACGGAAAATTTATTGATCATAAGTTTTTATGTAAATTAAACTATTATCTTTTTATTCCAACACCTATTAAATCCATTTTTCCTTAAACTCAATAATTAATATCTATCGTTTTCACTATTAAATTGGGTTAAAAAATAAGTTAAAATATTTTTGTAACAGAAATTATGTTTATTATAAATATTGAATAAATTTTTTTAAATTCAATTAATAGATGTTTAAAACTATAGTTTGAAAATAATCTTGACTACGTGATAAAAAATCTATCATTAAAAGAGAAACTTATCTTATGAATAATTTTTTCCAATACCAATGTTAATTAGATTAAAATTAAATGGAATGTATTAATATATATATTGTAAAAATATTTTTAGTTTTAAAAATATTAAAAGATAATTTATCATAAAAATAAAATTAAATGAAATGGCCCTTCTCAATTTTAATATATAATTTTAACAATAATCTATAAATTAATTTTCTCAAATAATTCTTAAATATTATCCCTAATATAAGTTCAAATTGATTATTTGAAAAAAATACAATTTTATTTTCTAAAATTAATTTCATAAATTTTGCGGAAATAAAATTTAAAACAAATCATGCATCCATTACAAAAATTTTTTTATTAAATAAACGTAATCTTTTTAAGTACCAGACAAATTTGTATTTACTCCATATTTAATAATAATAAATATATGAATATAAATTCATTATTATTGATATATAATATATAAATTCCATTTAAATCATTCCTCAGTTGGTGTTATATTAATTAGTTAATATAGAGAAACATTATGTATGTTAAAGTAGTTTATAATATCACCTATAAAATGAAAAACATACATATACTAAAATAATATATTATCTTGATTAAAATGTAATTTTTTTATTAAATATAACTTAACAATACCTAAGAAACATTTAATATTATAAAATGTAATATTAATTTTAAATTGCTTTGATTTTTACAAAAATGACATTTACAAATTTTTATTTCAACTATTTAGTGGAAAAAAATATTTTTATAAAAATATCTAAATTACACCCAAATTAAAAACAGATATTACAATTTCAAAAATTCATTTTATTTTAAAAAAAAAATTATTTATTACTCAAAATTTATTAAATAAATCTTGAAAATAAATACAAATCATTTATAAATTAATTTTATTTGGAGTATAAAATTACATTACAAAAAATTGATGGATTTATTACTAAACAATTATCAATAATTGATATTTTTTAGGTCATATATATATATATATAATATAAATTAGTTAATACTAATAATAACTACTAATTTGACAGCTATGTAATAATAGTTATATATATCATGTGTCATTTAAGCATAGTGTTGCTTGTCAAATACACTATTGAGCATAAAAATCTCTGGGCCTCACATAACTCAACATATAATAGAAATAAAAAATATTTATAATTTATCTAGGAGATAGATTATAATCAATGATCATTAACTCTTGTCTTTTACTCTATCTAACATAATTTTTCAACATTAAAATTTCATAGTGTTATATCCTTACCCCTTTAAAAAATGCATGGTAACAATTTTATCTTTTTTTTGGTAATCAATGTATGGATATTTGAAAATACAATTTTTTTGTAAATCCAAATGAGGAAATGTTCTAATGGAACATATTGTTAACAAATGTCAAATGATATAATGAGGGTTATCAGGAATAATACCAACTATGTTTACATATAGTATAAGATAGGTTGGATATAACTAATTGGAAACATAATAAAAGAATAAATAATAATGGAGAGTTATTGAGGTTATTTATCACAACCAATTGAATGACAATTTTGATGTTAAGGTCATGAATCCCATAAATCTGTGATGATTTAATAGAGTATTTAATTATTCAGATATGAATGTTATAGGATATCATTTTTATTTTAATCCTTATACTAATGTTGAGTTCTTACATTTCTGTATGTAATAAAAGAATATGAAAATTCACATACACGATTAGCATATTATCATAAATTAGTAAAATTTAACAAGAATCCCATATTTTTCTCCACATAATGAGTTTTTTATGAATATTTCATGGATTAAGAAATAAAACCAAATATTAGCGACATCATAACGATAAATGGGATACTCAATCAATTATACTTCTTTTTTATATTGTCCAAAACAAATATGGGAGGAGCATGTGAATATAATTACAAAAAATTCATAAGCAATAATATGTTATATTATTGTTCACAATTAATCAATTGTACAAAAGATGAAAAATAAATCAATCCCTGAATGAATAACTATATATCCAAAATAACCTAAAAAATATCATTATTAAATATTTAATATCCCTCCATGGTGATCTCATTAATTTCAAAACACATGCACAAAAATATGGAAATACCATTTTTAAATATCACTAATCAAAGTCACAAAATAACTATTCAATACCATGGTTATCAGTATGATAAAACTATATTCAAATAATTATATCAATATTTATGATCATATAACCTCTAAAGTATTTCAATAACATATAACTTATTTACAAAATAAATTAAATGGATACTTTAAATTATACCGATGGGGTATATATACAACAACCTTCTAAAATATTTCCAATTATTTTATTAATAACATAATTATCTCATCACAGAAAACCTAAATGTTGTGTTTTATAATTTGAGCTTATGATCATATATATTCTTATAGACCTTGGATTAAATCCATATCACTTATGATAACAAAAAATGAATACATAATAATCTCTAATGTTATATAACTCTTTCCTCGGATACAAACTAAAACAAATAGAAATCCCACAATATGAAATATGGTACTGATTACTAAAGATTACATTTTTGGTTTTGATATCAAAAAAGGTTACCCAATTGTTTTGATCTAAACCTTACAACAGAAAAATAATATAATAAATCAATCCCAGTATAAATAAATAAATATTCAAGTATATAAATGATAATTTACACCACATATCCGTGGACTACATATTTGAAACTAATTCATCAGTAGGTGCACTAAAAATGTTAGAGTGTTCCTCTGCCTTCTGATGATAGGTTTTCACATGTATTTCCCCATGGTCCAGTTAGGGAACATCCCGGTAAGCAGCTCAGATAGCTCCTCAAGAAAACCGCCCATGCTATCTTTTTGTCCCTCTGTTCTTCCTGGGTAATGTTGTGACATTCCATCTCTACCTAAGATATGTGATGGAGACTGGTTTATAATAGTCTTGAGTTTCCAAAAACAGTGCCTATCCAGGTGGCATTAAGGGTAAACATTCCTCATCAACATCCATATCTGAAATCTATGGGCATGTATGATTTGCAGCTAGGGCTTTGTCAAAAGACATATATCCTAGTTAATGTGATGTTCGACACAGAATATGACTTAGAAAAGCTTCCATATGAGGATGAAGATGAAAATATGAAGTGGAGGAAGGGGAATAGGGTGAAGAAGAAGAAGAAGAAGGCATAAATAAAGAGGAAGAAGAGGAGAAAGAGGTTGTATGTCTCGTTGGTGAAGGACCATCAAAAACACATTAACGCTAATGAATCCCAAATGAGTGTGGCGATATTTCGGGCTCTGATGTAGAACTCACTGAGAATATTGAGGATAGTTGAACTCTTGTCTCAATTGGCCTTACTCATCTCACAATCCAAACATATTGAAATAATTCTATCCTATTTAAGAAGAAATGGGTGTTGTTTCCCAAGATTCCATCCCTGTAGGGGAAGAAGATGTACCTATGGAGTTAAGATAACATCCTCAAGAACCTATCCTCAAAGCTGAGAAAGGTTGGGAACTACATATAGTTGGAATAGGAGGCAGTGAGATGGAGGGATGACATGAAGAGGCACCCATCAAGTTTCTATTGTTCCCATCATTCAGGGGGAGCTGATGCATGTGATGGAGTTACATAATTTATAGGGATCTCTTATGTTGGTGATCCCCACCATGACCTAGGTGTTGGATACCACCAGACATGGCTCTTGTAATACATTACCTCTGCTGGAAGTCATATTTAATTGGGAAGCCCGACTGAATAATATAATGATTCCCATTTCATTGATTTCATGGTTAGAGTCTCAACAAGCCTTCAACTTTGGGACATATGGAGGATCCACGATGGAGATTACACCGACCCAAATATAGCCAACCATTTAATTGGTCCCCACCCTAGAACTCAGTGATCCGGGGGCTGAAATCATGAGTGGTAATGCTTCCTGAGTGGAACTCAAGAATGGAGTGGGCGATTTCACTGATGAATAACAAATTCTAGAAGAGGACACTATCATTGAACTCTATGCCAAATTTATTGAGTACATGACTACAAAAACCATGAAAATAGAAGAATCTGATCTAGATGCATTTGAGGAGATCCACATGACATGACACAATGCATGGAAGTGCATAAAATGTTTTCTCAGTCAGAGAGAGACATAATGTATAAACCGGATGATGTCACTTCACACATGGATACACATTCATTGTGATAGAGGTATAAATTCTCATAGTCTCTATATAATGACTCATGATTATATGGATGAAAAACTATGAGAGAATATCCAAAACTCTGACATTTCTTGGTGCATGAAGGAATCATGGAATACCAATGATTTCCTTAAGGATGATCGAGAAATGTAAAAACTCGAAGAGAAATAATTATAAAGGATGGAATTTATCTCTACCCATTCTAACCACAATCAATTGCTGAGGGCCCTGCCATTGGATTCCCATGTGTAGGTAGTACATGAGAGTATACAAATTAATAATCTCTAAGCTAAACAAGATCAGGCGTAGGCTATGGATAGTGGGATGACGAATATAACCTCTAATGAAGAGAGGGATTTTAGGGGACAGGAGGTAGTCCTGGAGGTCACAAACTAGAATGTGAAAACACTAGGGAAATATATGAAAGAAGTTGATCATTAAGAGACCTATTTTACAAAACACAAAAACCTATTCTTCTTTGTTTTTTTTATTCTAAACTACATGCCCGGATGGATCATATGTTGGATTATTTATTTCAATGCATTTTGACCATATTCATGAGGTTATTAAAAATTCATCCATATGCTCATGTGGGTTGCACCGAATATGAGAAACCTGGGATGGGAGTACCATTTATTCATTTTAATTTGGGTGTACCTACCAATAATTGGGGTTCCATGGTGTTAAAGATCCATCTAGGAATCTGGGAATAAAGTGGGAATCCAGACTGGTTAATGAAATTCATAGTATAGACCTGTATATTTTTTCCCACTATGCTCTACTGCACGAGTGGGGCAAGTCTTGTAGAAATAGTATCAATATTAAAAAGGTATTGGAATATGTAATTCAAGATACACAAAATTCAGAACATTATTTGGGTTTCCTAACAATAGAAGATAACTGCTGACCATGTTCAAAACACATCATCCCTATTGTTTTAGCCTAGTATGGGGATAAAAAATGATGTCCAAATAATGACCATGTTTGAATCATAGGTCATAATTCAAAACATCATCGTTTAGTGTTTGAGGATGTTAGCTGAGGAAAATAGGCAAGCTATAATTTGATCATCTGTACTATTATTGTGTACCCATGGGTTGGGCCCTAGACATGTTTCCTATACATTGCTTCCAATCCCATGGGTGTATGATTCATCCCAGATGTAGTTATCTAGGGTATCATGGTCATAGACCAAAGCCGGTATGGGGAGACCTCTCTAGTGAGGAAGTTGACCCATCACATAATTAACATGGGGAATCCTATAATTTTTCAGTGTACAACAACAATTTAAGGTCATGAATTGAGGACTTCATTAACAAAATATGAAACGCGTGGTTTAGTACATATCTTGAAGTGAATGAGTACCATTAGAATTCAAACCACACCATGTGGTCCAGATGGGATTCATTAGACCATAGACATGGGTTTTCCTAACATGGGGATCTACCTGAAAGAAACTTCTCAATCATTCCTATGTATCCAATGAGGATGGTAATCGAGCCATATGTAGTTCTAAAAGAGAATTTTAATGCCATATAGGATGAGATCCATTCGGGGTTCAGCCACACCAATACATGTCCTACCAATTCCAATTATATGATGTGGGCCATGCTCGATGTGGGAAACAAGGAGTAGTGTGTGGACATTCCTAGTATAGAGGGACACATAATAGGGGAAGTAGTACACTAGGAGAGTGACATACAACAATTACTGACCCGCCTACATGATGAATAAAGATGTGAAGTGGGGTAAAACATAATGTTTTGTAACTCCACATCAACTTATTGGGGTGGAAATATGTGAATCACGAAGGTCTTGTTCTGGATTATAATGATAACAGTGTGATGATTGGCGATAAATACTGACTATGTTTGTGACATAGAATATGTTTCACGTTATAATGTAATGGATATATGCAAATGAAAGTCAGCCATTGACTATGTTCAAATCACGGGACCTGTCGCAAAAGTCATCCATAGTCTTTAGGGGTGTTGGTCCAAGACCGTAGGTTAGCTATTGTGGCATGCGACCAAGCTAGAAATGTGGTCACATTTAGACATGTAAGAGGATTTGGTTCCAAATAAATATCTCATGAATCATGGACTTGAAATGTGGGGTGTTTTTGTTAAAGTTCCACACCTTGGACTCTTGGCCACACCACATTTTAGCACGCCAATTAGACGTTTCAGATAGAGGAAATAGAATCTCATTATAAGTTCAAGGGTCCTGGGGTCAAATACTCCTTTATTATGTTGGAATAGTGTACCATTATGATGGGAGGTGTTTTGATGGATTGTGAGTAGGGTGGCGATGTAGAAAACAATCGACATGTGTTTCCCATAGGGAAATCTTTGTTTATTGCCACAGAAATTAGACCAGGTTGGCAAGAGATAAGGAAGTATCCTTGTGTGGTCTTCTCAAAACATGTTGAGAATGGGAACCCAAGATTAATTCTCCAATCCATAATCTCCCATTGAATCTCAGATCAATGGGGTTGGCAATGAATGATGGATTTAGGTTTCTTGGGGTTGGACCTGAAGATAGAATTCCTCGGCATTCCTACGAATCCAATGAGGATGGGAATCAAACCATATGTTGTTCTGGAAGATTTCAAGCTATTTAATGTCTTTCAGCAAGGAAAAAGATAGATCATAGTATAAGGTCCTAGATCTCAGACCATGAATGTAATGGAGGGAGGGATATACATGGTTTGGTAATTACCTAACCAGATGTAAATGATTACATGATCCCATATCACACCATGTGCTCCCTGGGGAGGTTTTAAGATGAGGGACATAACGTGGAAGTTAGGTTGGGCCCAGTTCCAATTTCCATGTAATTCCTACGTATCCCATTATAATGTGGATCAATCCATAAATTGTTTTATAAGTTTCATGGTATGGTACCATTGTCGGGGACAACACTGTCGTGTGGGTCCAACCGAGGAACCAAATGAATAGATATTTGATAAATCTTCTATGAAATTCTGGATGTATGTGTGTGTGTTTTTTTGAAGAAACTTTACATGGACAAAGGATTTGGGAATTTATTCATGAATCAAGATATATGTAAGCCTTGATAGATAGTTTGGTGGTGAATTGATACCAAACATGATGTCCTCTCTAATTAGGATATCATAATGAGGTGTCGTTTTTTGTTGTGAGGGTTGGATGATAATGTCATATTTTAAGATCATGTGACTGGACCTACCGATGTATCTTATTATTGCATAGTAGATACGCCAATGTTTAAAGTCATATGGGACAATGATGTATAGCTTAACATCATATGACTTCGATGCACACAGAACAATGAGATCCTGAAGGGAATGTGCATGGCGTGGTAAATCATACATACCATGAATAAGGATGAGGTCAAAATCAAACTATGAAAAATCCCAGGAAGACACCTCAGGACAATAGGCTAGAAAAGGTAAGGTAATATTGGGATGAACCTAAAGAAAAGATGTTTTGGTCTTCAAATGTATCCAATAAGGATGGCAATTAGTTCTTATGTAGTTCTAAATATGAAATTTTGCATCATGAGAGATGAAATGCAGTAGGGACTAGCTCCCAAAACGGCAATATGTGGTGTTATTGTTGCACACATGACATGTTTGAGGACAGAATCCTCCTACTCCACAACACACAATCTGATGAAGTTAAGAGCCAAATGGCCAAACAGAAGAGACAATTAGGGGAACATATGATGGAACCAGGGATAAAATGAGCGAGTGATCATATGTATCCAATAAGGATGGGAATGAATATATATGTAGTTCTAAATGGCCAATTCATTTTAACGTCATTTGGTAAGGATTTTAGGAGGTATTAGTTTATGGTCATAGATCTCAGAAAAAAGTATGTCAGAATATTATAAATGGTGATAAGCCTTGTCCAAATCCCTATGCCCACACGAGCTATGATCGATCTGGGAAATAATGTTGGAGATGGTTTTTGAAACACATTGGATACACACAAAGAGGAAAATTGTGTGGATCCCCAAATTCCACTTCATTGTACACTTGTACTCAAATCATGAAAATGCAGACTAAGGGATAGTACCAAGAGTTTCAATATTCTCCTTGGACATGATGGGGTGGAAAGATATGTGAATCATGGGACCGACATTTGAGTATTGATTGGGTGGTGTGACTATGGGAGATAACTATTTACCATGTTTGAAACACAAAATCCATATCTTGTTTCCTGAAATGGGATCAACAAATGAGAATAAAACTTTTATCATATTCTCATCAAATTACTTGCATCAATTTTTCATTTAGAAATCTCAAGGACGTTGACCCAAGAAGGTAGAAGGGAACAGAGGCCTATCATCCATGTCAATCGGGAGTCCAATCACATGTGAATGATGTGGGATTCACAAATGGAACATGAAGTATCAATATAGGTTAGAAAATGTCAACGTACAATTTTTCACTTTCATTCAGGATCCAAAGCTCTCATGGACACATTGGAGAACAGTCAAAGAGGGTCGAGGGGCCCAGGTCAAAATAAACTGGATCGACAAGAAGAATGGAGAACAAGGGGAGGAAGGGCTCTCAAGATGAATATTTGTGTGGAATTGATGTTACAAACACAACATGTATGTGGGAAAAGATTATAGATCACAACACATACCCATCCCCCCTTGAGGGGTTCAGGACAAGGGGCCAAAGAGATATGGAGGTAAAAAACTCAACTCGAAGGAAAAATGATAGTAGTTCCTATGAATCATGCGAGTGAAAGAATAAATACAAATGTCGTTCATTGGGATTTCATGTAGTTTACCATCATGTGAAAAGGAAGAAGATATGGGAGGTATCTCAAGGGGACATATGCAGAGTAGAAATGATAGCTCGATGAGAATGAGGACATATAGTCCAGACCACGCCACACAATCCTATGTGAGAAAATGGGATAAGGGAACAAAGAGGTCAATGGACATGAGGCTGGGCCATGGACGAAAATCCATAGCTTGTTTTCTGTCTACTCTCATGTGGTACAATTGTTTTGTGTTTTTACATCCTTCAGTTCTAAAGGATCACACAGTTTATTGTCATGTGGTGAAGATAGTGGCGATCTTAGTTTAATTTCATATAAATCGTACCATAAATGTGTAGCTCTTTAAGGGAAAAAACCTTAACAAATCTCTTAATCCCATGTGATAAATTCTCGATCTGAGAGACCAGGAATTTCATTTGGTTATACCTAGAATATAAGGGCACAAAAATAAAAGGAGAGAGATCAGGCTAGGTTGAGACCACCAAGATCATCATCCTAACTAGTGGCACACTGACGTTCAAATGGATAGAAGGACAAAATGAAACACTATACTCAATATTTAGGATGCATATCGGATGTGAAAACGATGGAGGATAGAGGTTGACCACATTTGAAATATAGCCTCCATATCTCATGACCCGAAATGGGAACAACAAATGAGGGTCGACCGAAGGCCGTAATTGCAACACGGGACATGTACCAAATTGTTTTCCAGAATAGATGGGAATGTTTCCCTGATGTGGTATGAGGGCCCTAGGTCCTCGTACCCATGACGTTTAGGGGTACCATTGGGTTTGAATGATAATGAATTCCTAAATTATGGGAACATGTGAAGCTCAAAGATACCCTTGAATTTTAAAGTCTTACGGTAAGGACGATCATGGGTGAAGGCCTCCATGTTGGGAACACATGGGGTGGTCATGATAAAAATGACATGAATGAGAACATAAGCCCATACTAAAATATTTGTTGGGGGGTATCCAAACGAGGGGGTCGGACCAAAGGGATGATCATGAAGATTGGGGATGGGCCTAGGGACAAAAAATCTGGGAATTCTTATGTATCCCATAATGATTGGAATCTTTCTATACATAGTTCTGAAAGGGAAATTTATTTTAACGTTGTGTTGTAAGGAAGTGAGATTAGTGTAGAATTTACGGGGAACATGGTACAACAATCGTGAACATTGATGCAATGGGGAAAATACATTTACTCGATATCGTGTGCAATCACCCCAGGGAACCACACACAGGGGTAGTCAAAGAGAAGGAATTTGGGGGATGGAATCTAGGATGAAGCGTCTGAGCATTCCTATAAATTCCATAAGGTTGGGAATCTAGACAAACATAATTATGAAAAATACAGTGCAGTTTAACATCATGCAGCAACAATAGGTCATATTAAGGATAAGCGAGACCAGAAACAGTTTAATGTCATGAAAAATGACATATAGCTTAATGTCATGAAAGACATGTGTTAAGTTTTTTTTCATCCCTCCTATAGGATGAATCATGAATTTTAAATTAACTACGTAAATATGTTGCAGTTTATAGAAATTTGGGACCAGATTGATCATAGATTAAGGTCATGGAGCTCAGACCGTTTTTTTTCATTTTATCATCATGCGATATGACAATGTAGTTTAATGTCTTGAAGGATGCTATAGTTAGAGGCCATATTGGATAGTATGTATCATGGAATCAAATTATTGATAAACTGGGCATTTGTGGGCCGATTTATATAGTCAACATCAATGGTAACTACGGAGTACATGCCATTGGGTTAAACTGTGTGATTGATGTAAGTTCCTTCCATCTTGGGATCCAATTTCGGTGGTTTCCTAACATATATCATTGTCTTCTCAGGTCCAACAGCATCTCACCTATTATGAATGATTGGATGAAAACATTAATTCTAGAAACCCTAGAGATATTGTTCTAATTTTCCTCCAGATTGTGTAGGGAAAAAATGTTCTCATCAAGAGCTTCTAGTTCAACCAACTAGATTCCAGTTTCCGAATCTCGTGTCTGTTGATCATAGATGGTTTTGTGCAATGAAGGAAATTGAATCTTTATGGGCAGGACCACATCTATTCCATACACTAGGGAATAGGGGGTCACCTGATTAGAATTGTGGGACATTGTCTGATAGGCCCAGATTGCGTTTGGGAGTCTATTCTGCCAACTCTTCTTTTTTGTAAAAAACATCTTCTACAGAAACATAGATATGGTTTTTTAACACCTCAATATTCACATTGAACTGCACATTACTGTAGGAGGTGTTATTTGAACTGATGTTGTAAATGGCGTACAACTTCTTTAGTTTGGAAACTCGATGCTTGGTGCCTTTATCGATGGGGATGACGTGAAGGACTCTAAACTGTTAAATGATATAGGATCTCACTAAGTCAATGCTAGATCATGCATTAACATCTATTCTCGGAACTTCCTCTACCACATGGAAATTAAATTTTTTGAGGTCATGATAAATCTACATTAGCAAGATATCTATAGGGGATAGGCTACCACAAAATCATTTCCCAAGACCATGATGTGCCAATAGTACATAGTAGTGTGAAGAGGTTCTAGCTACCAATGCACAAAATTAAAAAGTATTTGAATGGAATTGAACCTTTTGAAAAACATGATACAATCATGGATCACAGAGGGAAAAACAAACCACAAACTCCAGATCTGGAGAGATAGTTTCGGCCAGGTGTGATGAGCATTGCATGAACTTACACAAACCTCCTTCATTACATGAGAAGTCTCAACTAATGGATTGCTATCGAGGAGGGCCCCATAAAAATCACATATATAGTAGATCGTCCCAAAACACTGACCACACTAGAGGGTCAACTATAATGTGAATCGTCATATTTGATTGTGATCATCTTAATCTTCTAGTAGATTTCTGCACTAGAGATACTCAAAAAAGGGGACCTCTAGTCAGGGATCCCTTCCAATGCTATGGTTGGGGAAATGGGGTCCAGACGTGGAGGCACCCATAGTTAGATGGTTGACCTGTAGGATGTCATAATCGTTCAGATTGATAGGAGCGATGTATATATGGTGTGCCACATGAATAATCAAATAATCCCTATCGGGTTCTGCAAGAGATTCACCAAGGCTTCCCAATGTCTCAAAACAACCGTTCTGCGAACGCGGACCTTGTGTAACCTCCAGAAGTGATGGGAATTGGTCCATCAGCAGGTGGGTATGTTTCAATAGTGGTATGAGCTCTGGGTTTTGGATGAAATAGTCACTATATACATTCTTGATGACTGGTTTGGAGTCCCCCATCACATGTATTCTTGGACCACCAATCTCGAGGGCCTACCCGAGACATGTGATGAGAGCCTCATACTCCGCCTCATTGTTGGCACAACCTTCAGATAATAATAAAGAATAAGGAATAATAGCTACCACTATCATGCTGAAGAACATACCCATATCCACCATATTGAGCCTAGAATTATTGAGTCTTATTCATGTAGGGCTTCTGTAGGCCCCATCAATGTTCATTTTACAACATGGAATGACTTTGTCTACCGAGAAGATCGCCTCATTGAGAAAATTAGGATCTAGTTACTAAATAACATGAACTAGATGGGATTAAAGTATGTTCTCCAATGCCTATCCTTCAATGGCCTTCTTGGGGAAACAAATTATATCAAACTACTAGAGGATCAATTCCCATTGAGATTGATGGCCTTTAAACTTTGGACGATTCATGATGTACTTCATCAGGTCCACTCAAGACAGTAGCTATATCTCTTGATTCTACAAGTGGTGTACTAATTAATACAATACGAATAACAATGTGAGGAAACTCTTCTCAATAGAGTATTATCCTCTCTCTCTATCAAAGAAAATTTGGCTGTGAAAGTAAAAAGTATTCTCTGTCCCTTAATTTTTCTTCGTCACAAGAAGGGAACCGAGGGATCATTCTAGGGGGTCACATAATGGACCAACAAATATTTCGAAACTAGTTTCATCAGAACTAGAAGCCATGACAGGTACATATTGATTTCATCAATTGCAGTCTGACACACCTCATCCCACTGATAAATTGCAGCGTTTTTCATGGGGTAGGAAAATGGATTACACATTCCATCTATATTCACAATGAATCATCATATATTGGCTATGTGGCCTTGAAATATTCTAAGTTATTAGATGTTTCTCAAGGGAGACATTTGGATGATGATATTTATTATCTCAGGGTCGATCTTGATGCCCATGTATCTGACAAAGAAGATGAGAAACTATATATAAGTGACCGTAAAGGCACTTATCAATGGGTTTATCTTTAGATGGAAGGACCAGAGGAAGATGAACATGTTCCCAAGGTCCTTGAGATTATCCTTATGCGAAAGAGATTTGACTATCAGTTCATACTTGTATCATTCCACTAATGTTCCAACGATTATTTTAAAGACTATATGGATGGCATGCTGATAATTTGATCCTGAATTATATTGATTGATGGGCATTATACTGTAGCGTTAAGTACCATTTGGTGCCATGAAGTCCTTAGACTCTTAAAACTCTGGGGCCATTTGTATTTGGATATACCAGAAATAACCATCCATGATTGAGTTGTCCTGGAACCTATCCTCAACATCAATTAATAGCTCCATCATAGGAAGTCGAAAATAATTCTTTGGAAAATGGAGGTTGAGATCCATGAAGTCAATGGAGACTTTGATCTTTCAGTTCTTCTTCTGTACAGGAAAAATGTTGGTTAACCATCTAGGTTAAATAAACTATTTGATTAAGTTGGATCTGATGATCTTATCATCCCCAACCTATATCTTGGAATAATGATAAGGGTTCCTCTTTTTGGGAGGCTACATGAACGCGGGATGATTCATTAGAAGACCAAGGTGGTGGACAATGACCTGGTGGTCTATTCATGGAATCTCATCAGAACACTAGGCAAATAATTCAGGATGCTACTACTGGAATTCCACATATTTTTGTTTCTCTTAGACAATCATAGTGGCATCAATCAATGTGTGTTTCCGATCTGTCTCCCTATTGAGATTTAATTGTACCAATTCATCGACCATTTTGGAGACACCCTCTTCAAAAGCAATAGGAGAAGCTTCAAAGTCCTCATCTTCACATACAGAGTAGTGATCCTCAGTGGGAAGAAATTCCTATGAGTTGACAGATCCTGAATAGGTATTGGATCCAACCTGAGCAGTGATGGACGCTGCATTGGGGGACTCATGTGTCTCCATAACAATAATGATGGATTTTTTCAAGCAGATCCCATCTGGCCTTCTGCCCAAGGGTCTAGGCTTGATGATATCAAAGCAATAGTGGCGTGTCTTTTTGAGCCAGTTTATCATAGCCCTGTTAATCAAGAAATTATGACATATATCCATTGCTAGGGTGCCAATATACTAATACCATATAGGAGTAGGAGATCACCATATCTTGATTTGTATAGTAATATGAGGATATCTTTTAAATCCACATAGAAAAGGGAATTTTATTTTCCCTCAGTCTAGAGACATCAAAATATTTCTCCAGATTCAGTGATGTGTCTTCCAATAAGTTTATTGAGAGGATGTAAGCATCGTCTAGGAATATCCATTGGTTAGTCACAGGTGTCGTGGGTTCAGCCTCACTAGTCGTGATTTTCTTGTCCTTGTTCTTGGAATAGTCAGTATTCAGATAATGTGTTTCAAAATAGGTAAAGAAGGATGAATCACCTTAAACTATTGCTACTTGAGCTTTAAGGGATTAATTCAGGAATTGGCGGTATGAAGAGGGGACTGTGATGTGTTGATGGAGCCATGACATACCCATCAATGCATTGTAGGCCATGTCATGCATGACAACCATGAACTCTGGGCTCGAAACAGGACAACCGAACTGGGACATCTGGTAGATCTAACCAACCAGTGTTTGTTATGTCCAGTCATATCAATGAATATTTTGGTTAGACGGGCTCAGATCATCACTCGGAAAACCCATAATTTGGAGTATCTGGGTCGTGTTATTGTTGATCCTGGAGCCTTTGTCAACCAATCATTGATGAACCTCCACGCCATTGAATTGTCCCGTGATATAAAAGGGGTTGATGTTCCCTTTTATGGGAGATCCTTTATCTTATTCATAGAAGGAGATAGTTTATTGACATTATTCCTGGTCGGTTGCCTCATCACGGAAGGCTTCTGTAGGTACTACCTCTATCCTGAACTGGAGGGGGCATCTTAAAGCCTCGGCAAGGGCTCCGTGCATATCCAACAAAAGAATAAGAGATACCAGAATAAAGATCCCCATACCGATACTGGAATGATGTTTAAAGACATCATTCTTCTATTCCAAGGGTGAAATTTTGATGATAGGTGTTCATTCCTTGTTAGAAGGTATTTTGGTCCCTTCTCGCTAGACTGGAGACTGATTGGTGCATGTAATACCCCACTACTTGTAAATTAAAATCATGAAACAAACACTGGATGATGGGTAGATAACAAAATCCAGTTCTTAATAGAACATGGATGATCATGAAACAGTTGTGGAGACTTTACCTGATAATGTAACCCAAAAAGTGGTGAATGAGGACCTGAAGACACCATATTTGAAGGATAAGCATGCGGAGATCTGTGATAGGCATGTTGTCTAGATTCGGTGGAGTTCATAGCAGGGCTGGATGTGATGACCAATGAACATTCAAGATCGATAAAACCATTACTCTATTCATGCTATCAAAGGATGAGGACATTTGGGGGATGTGTTTACTGCTCAAAATCGTCTGAAATCATGTAGGGATTAAGCAGATACATAGTGTTAACTGATATATACACTTGGATTTAACATAAATAATCCTCCACCACAAGAGGGACCATGGGGGTAATCATTGCCTCTGGAGGAATTATGTTTCCATGTGTACAAAATGAAAATAGCATTGGTGGGGACATTGTTTTCCCTTGTTTTGTTGATGATTTTTCTTCTGGTAGGAGAAAGGCTGAGGCGTCAATGAATATGTATTAGATGTAGATGAAAAAGAAGTTTCTCGAATGACTTGGTTGATGCAAACGTTTGAAAATAATTCCATGGGTACATGAAACAAACTTACAATTCATCTAGTCGTTATACATTTGAGACCCATGGTAAGGAACCAGCGTCCACTAACCTCTGCAGTCACAGTCACTATTGGAAAGTTTGGACACTCATGCCACATGTGTCAGGGATGGACTCCACATAACTATATTGTTATAATCGTATTCATAGAGACAGTCTTTGAACACATATCATTGTTTGAGGGTATACCCTAGGATATAGTGGCAGGGGAGGTAAATAGGGCCATCATTTAGATCTGCTTCATCTGGCGTCCTGCATTCTGGTAACCGCACGAGTCCCCTTCTAAGGCGCAGGGAAAATAACTAGGCACATGAGTAGAGTTGAATGAGTAGATAAATTTTCATCCCCCAAGGGATTATTCTTTGGGATCCTGGCACTATATAGGGGGTGTAGAAGCCTATCGAGGAGGTGGAACCTAACAATCTCACAGAGTTAGTGGTGGCACATTACGCATGGCGCATGCTGATTCTGAGGCGGATGCTACTAGGCCAAAGGATGTGCGTGAAGTTTCGGGCCTCTACGATGTTGTGGAGGTGGATCCACTAATAATAACTTTAGATACCAATGGGGATCTATATGGGACATTGCAGCATGCTCCTCCTAAGCTATGACTTTTGCAGTGACCACATAAGGCAATGGATGCCCCTATTTGGCCTGCATCAAGGCTTCTATATATACTAGGCCATATCAAAGATGTATTGGAATCCCCATGGGAAACTCATGGTGATACGATATAGGACCATTTATATCATGAAATTCTAAACGCAAATTGTCAGTTGTTTCTCTAGTGTTAGCATCATGTCAAGAGAGTATGTGAGTCCTTTCCACTAGGTGAAAATGTCTCTAACACACTCATCATGCATTTTCATGCAAATAATGAGGTCTACAATACACATATTCTGGGTGTAAGAGCTAAACTAGTAAATAGTTTTACTATTTGTATCCTCCCATCTGGCTACAGACCCAATTGGTAGCTAGATATATCAGAAAACATGTGCCCCTCCAATGTTTGTATGAAACACCAGAGTTTTGCAGTCTCTTGGGGATATGGAGTTCCCAGAATCTGTCCACACCATTTGATGATGTGAGACAGATGCTTCAGTGGGTCAACCATCTGATTTTAATGCGATAAATTTTAGTTAGTGAATCACGAGTGTTCTTGGATATCATCCACCCATGCCGGATATGGCTTTCCATGAGGCAGAATTTCCACATTCCAAGATTCCATGCCTCAGGGTGGGAAATAAGTGATTCCATCAGATCATCTTGGTTGGGATTCCTACAATTATATGGATCCCTATATACTAATGTATTTGATGGTTCATCAACACAATACTCGGGCCCAATGACTCGTGGAGTAGCCAGTGGGATGACTTATGGAATGGTAGGGGTAAGATGGTTCGGGTCCCAAATATTGTCACTCCACTCTGGTGGATTTGGCGAGACATATCATGAACCCTTTCCTTAAGCACTAAACACTATCTTGTCTATGTGGGATGGATTTTTGTGGTCAACTAGTGGATACTCACTTGGGAGACGATTCATCTTCCCTTTCTACCATGATCTAGGATTAAAATAGTCTTGTTATCGCTTTGCAGCACATTCCACAAGGAGGACATCAATAATTTTCTTATGTTCATTGAGATGTTTTTGCAACATGACCTTTTTGGGTTCATTTTCCATCTTCAGAACTGAGCCAGACATGGCGTAGGGTTTGACAACCCTATGATTCTCTTGGCCAAAATTGGAATTCTAGTCGGGGGTAATGACTTGGTTGATACTAGGAAGAACCAATAAATATCATTGCTAGCAAGTGATCATTCCAAATGGATCCAATATGTGTGACACTAAATTGGTGGTACATACTCATCATGGACTTCTAAATCATTCTCACACTCTTCTAGGTCAGCTATATTAACTATGACCATTTCTGGAGGCACATCCTCAATGTCGCCAGGAATGTCAGGTTGGTACCGAATAGAAAATAAATGAATGGTCATGTACTGCCCCGATCCACAAATATTCATGTGGGAGAAGCCTCCTTGTTAATCCGTCATAGAATATTAAATAACTAAAGTCATTGTGGGTGGAGGTTATAATGTTGACAGGGTGACTCAGCGTGCTTGGACACATAGAGCGCGGCCAAGTCAACCATATGAATTTGTTGTCTAATTTCTTTGAAGAGTGCCTCGCTCTTGGGGTTATCAATTCACTGATGACGACGATATAATTTCATCACCCAAAGGGTTTGGAAAAAACACATGTATTCTTCCTGTGTGAGCTATTCCAGTGCACTAAAGTCCACTATTGAAAATGGATAAAAATTTATTATAAATTGTCTTTAGGAAGGATTTCATACAAGGTATTCGGTTTATACATTCCGTCAGGCCCTTGAATTCCCATTCATCAACTAGGGGAAGCCAGTGAACTTGTATCAGCACTGAGGTAGACCAATGAGATGTTAAACTGGTCGATGGAGAATACAATGTACAAGTTGACATGCCACTGAATCTCAAGATTCCCTTAAAAGAATGTTGTGACTTAGCCACAGCATCCTAATTAAAAGGGTTGGTGAACACAATTTCTTGTGTATCGATAATGGCTGTTGGTGGTGGACCATGATCATTTTTGTCCTCCATCAGTCCCTATAATAACTCTCTGTGTTCTGTAGTTGAAGTAGAGATTCCTCCTAGTGATGATAGGGGGGATTACACAGACATTCCCTTAAAAGACAAAAAATCATCCTCCTCCTAGATGTATATCCAAAAATAGGTGAGGACCTAGTGGAACTTGTATTATTAATGGATGAGGTTGGTATTCATTGATCCTTCCATGACCATTAACACGGAGGATCACGGTGAGGGTTCCATTGCAAAATCACATTCCACCTTATAAAATGATACACAATCAAGTTTATTTGTCATCTAAATCTTAACGAAATTCTTCTTATGTTAGCGGCAGCCCACCTTCCAACCCTGGGATAGTTTTTCCTGACATGGTAGTTTCATGGCATGGGGAGGACCTTTGGCCTAATTGGTGGTGGGGTGGAGTGGGGATCTTCCAATGTGATCCAGGGTGTGAGGAGCACTAGGATGGATGATAAATGGAACCCGATTAGGAAATCCATGTATGATGGATGACATGAGGATGTACTCTTTATGGGATCTAGTGGAGTGGTTAGGACCTCCGAGGGAGATGGATGGAGCATGTGAAGTTCCTCCATGCATGTTCCAGTTAGTAGTGATGGTATGATGAGGGCCTTCATATCAACCAAGAAAAACACAGGTAGGCCCTCTGTAGTGGATTCCAATATAACGATGTAGACCTCCACTTCCTTGATTTATGGGATGAATAATGTCTTCATCAGTAGTGATGTGAGCATGTAGAAGACATTATTCATGATAGATTACATGATGGGAAGGATCCTCACATTGATGACATGTATCAATAGGAACAGATCAATACTTTTGGTCATGGGTATGAGGGATCCTCCTTGATGGATGTTGATGTGGCTGGGAGGAACCATACTCGGATCGATGGTGGCATGGGTAGGACCTCCACATTGGTCATGGGAGATGGGATAACCTGTTCTCTCATTGACGGTTGCACTTGGAGGACCTCTGTACTAGATGGACATTCTGTCATTCATCCCACAACATACACCACCAGTGTCGATGACTAGAAGTGTCATCCCCACATTCCCATGTGGTGGATGGGTCCTCGATCTAGGACTGGAATATGAGTTCCCATTATTGTCACAAATATTTGACTAATGGTATGAATCAGCAATGTAATAGTTCATGGTAGCCATTGATGTTGACACCCCATGGCAGGGCATCTTCCTCAGCCTTGTCCCGATGCTTGTGTTGGTTTAACCAGGCTAGGGCTGGTGGTTTAGGTGTATAACGCACCTATTCCTAAACTGGTTGGGCTAGCTGGGGGTGCTAACAAGGCCTGGTGGGAGCCCTCCATGATGGAACCTAGGACAAAACTATATGAGGGATGTCATGTATGTCCCTCACCTCATTGAAGTAGGGAAGGTAGTCAACGATGCATTAAAGGGAGAGGCTCCTGAAATAATTGTATGTTAATGTGTGGTGAAATGGATCCCAGCGTGACCCATGGGGGTAGTGGCGGTGGCATGGCATATAAACCTCAAGGTACTATTAGGACATGTCCTGATATGTGATAATACCCTCTTCCTCATATCGTCAAACAAGATCATTTATCACCCTTCTCTAAATGATTTTAGATGGGAAAATGGGGTGTGGGTGTCGATTGATTGTGGATTTTGACTTCAGCATGGAAGGGATGAAGCCACATTGGATTGTCACATTATTTTTCCCACCTCCCTAACATCGGTGTGTGGGAAGTGTTCAGTTTCATATCAAAGAAGAGTGGTTCCTACAAATCAAGGATATTCAATCATCAGTGCTAAAATAAGGAAATTGATGTTCAGTTCCCCATCTCAATTTCACCTTCCATAGTCAGTAAGATGGATCCACGCTGACAGTGTTTCATACTAGGATGACCCATGTTAAACTACCAAAATTTCTGGTGATTTTCATGACAGGAAAAACTATTTAAATTGAAGGACCTAGCACTGGATGAAAGGAACCAGTGACACACTATTCCACTGATGTGACAAACACTACATTTATTAACATTGAGGAGAAAAAGATCACGTCGGGTTCACAATTTCTATATCTGATGCTTTCATAGGGGTTAACCTTCATCATTCAAGGATACACTGATCTATTTCCCCTCCCTCCTAGATTCAAATGGGAGGAGATGTCCATCTCATATCCAAGTATGGTTTCTAATTGATTGAAATGAGATGTTGGGATGCTGGATCTTCATTCCATCGATTCCTCCTCAGATCTCTTTACATTGTCCAAGTCTCCCTCATACGCATTAAACATTATTCATGAAACTCTTCCCAGTTCCATGTCTTATAGGAGGCTACTTAATTATGATGGTCTGGTATGGTAAATATAAGGTGTCAAGTTAGGGTATCAACCTTCGGTCAGGTGTGTAATCACATTTGAGATCACTGGTGTGTCCAAATGTTGTAACACTTATTAATCTCGGTTTCTATTTTATAATAGGGCTTGTCGATGTTATGGAAGCATGATGAATCCCCTGTCAAGGTTGAGGAATTTTATTTAATGGGCATGTATCTATGGTTTTTAACAGCTTCCCGTGTTTATCATATGGTAATTCCCTGATTTAAATTTATATCGTAGATAGATCAGACAAATCATAACACTGATAGAATTCGATCAAATCGGTGTATCCCCAATAGAGGATGTTGAGGTTAAAAATAATGAGGGGTTAGTTTCTTGATTGATGATAGGACATGTGAGAATGATGGCGGCATGATCGCAAAGGGATGTGGCATCCCTTGAAACAATCAGGATGTATATGAATGGATGAGTGAAATGGATGGAGAATGATATGGAACTATCGTGAAGTGATAGTGATGTTGGGCTCAAGCCTTAAATAAACATCTGATGTATCCACATGGAAATGAATCAATATACATGTAGTTCAGGACGGGGTATAAGATCAGGGTGTGCACAAAGGACAATGAACCAACGATATACATATGGCATACACATGGTTAGTGGCTCTGGTGGGTCTGATGCCACTGGGACAGGCCAGATATTTGGGACCCAACAAAGGGGAACAACAACATCTTAAGACAATATGGGGTAAAACTACTTATGTCTTTTTAGGGTACAATGGATTACCATTGGATGGGGAACAATAGTGTATTGATAGATAGGGTACAATGAAATACAACATTATGGGGTATAATGACTTATTTATGGATGGGATACAATGGATTACCGTTGGATGTGGTACAATAGGTTACCACTGGATGGGGTACAACGGCTTATCACAAGATGGGGTATAGTAAATTACTACTGTATGCGATATAATGTCTTGCTGATGGATGTGGGAAAAGGATTACTGCTTCTTTGTGTACAATGGCATACCATTGGATAGGGTACAATTGCATACCACTGGATGGGGAACAATGCATTACTTCTGGATGGGTTACAAAATCATATCGCTGGATGAGATAAATAGGCTTACTTTTGTATTGGTGGATAATGGAATACCATTAGATGGGCTACAACGGAATATTGATTGATGCAGTTGATAGTTATGGAGGATTTATATGTACACATACAAGTAGATATGGATCAAAAGACCCATAGATCGAAGGGGTATAATTTAATGTCATATATAAAGAAATGGGGTTATTCAATTTAAAGTCAAGTGAGACAGGGTAAACTAATGTGAAGTTGTCATTACCGATGAGTGTTGAGCATGAACCTCAGGGAGGCTTTCTATGTACCATTCATTGTTAGGGTCAATGATCAAATTCCATGTAGTTCATGACGTGGGGTGTTGTTTTCCATCATTAGGGATGTGTATAAACCATCTTGATGGGGTTCTTGAGAAGTAAGCGTTGGGCTTGAACCTCAGGGAGGCTTCCTGAATTCCATTCTCGGAGAGGGGAATGGATCAAATTCTACCTTGTATTAGATGGGTGATTGGGAATTACACCATGTGGTGGCACATGATTCTATAGTCAATTCTTAATCTAACACCACAAGATACATCCTCATTGTCAGAAACAAGATTTAGAAAAGGCCTGACGATCACATCACAAATGGTGATTAAACGAAGAATGATGTTGGGCATATGTGTGGTTTTCATTCTAAAGTGGGAACATGGGGTTACGTGCGGTTAACCTCCCATGTGGTTGGAGATTAAGATATACTCTAGGATGAAGGCCCTATAGCGACAAAGGCCAGTGGGAGAGGGATGGGGTAACAATGGTCTTTGTTCCCATATATCATCTAGTCTTTGGCACTAAAGTGGAAATGATGAGCAGGTGTGTTGCATCCTGCAAGAAAGGTTATGGGGTTACACCTAGATGGTGGAATTCCTGGTAGATAGATGTTGTTCTAGTAGAGAGGGTCTCATTCCATGTGAAGAAGATCTCAATCCTGTGGAGATGATCAGGTGTGGAGAATGTTTGAGATGAGGAACCCCAAATATATTTCATAGTGTGAAGCCACAATTTATCATCATGCACTGAGTATGATGGTGCATGGATGATTAACGTCCTGCAACTTAGACAAGGTTGGTTTACTATACACCCCTAGGACATACATAAACGACATGCATTAACCATTACTTAATGTAAGGAGCTGACAATTCCATGGTGTTGTGGTGTTGTGGAGTGATCTATTGAGGGGCTCACAATAGTGTGAATATGTGAAAAGTAAATATTCATCAGCATGCCTATTTGATGAAGCATAATGCTACACAATGAAATATGAAGAACCACCCATGGGACCTTGAAATCATTACATACAAACCTAGAGTGTCGTACAGGATAATGGTGCATGAAACGGGTGTGTAACTCATAATACGAGTTCATGCATGGTAACATATAGTTAGGATGGAACTTATAGTGAACAAGGAATAATTTATGATAGATGAGAGGCTACGTGCATGATGGAACAACTGTGCGCAAACTCGAGGGATGGTTGCGAAACAAGCCCGATTATGCGGGACATGCATGAAATAGATATCTTTTTCACGCAAATGCCTTTGGGTGAAAGGAAATGGATAAGGATCAATCACAAGAGGTCCCACCTGAAGAAGGACCCCTAATGGACCTGTGTCGCAAGATCCAATACCTTGAGGCCATATTGTATTTCACTAGGTCATGGAAGATGATTCTTTCCTTCACCAGATAATTTGTTTGCCTACTATAACCGTCCTCAAAGGACATGGGTGATCTTCTATATAAAGTTGAAAACCATTGAAATGTAGTGTATGAGGGCCTTCACACAAGTGACTGATTGACGTTGTATTGGGCATGAAGGATTTGTGCGCCAAAGGAAACCATACCTGCACACCTGGACTCCAGAATGATAGTGTAATAGTGTGCTTATTATTGGTCGTCATGGAAGCCTTCATTTGAAATTTAATTAGGTATGCACTAGTCTAATGCGTCGAGGAATCTTTCTTGACATTCTCTATTCCTTCATGCCCATGCCTTTGCTGGTTTTGGAGAAGGTTGCTGAGAAAGGGTGCCTTTGACGTCACATTGGGCATGAAGGGTTTTCATGTCATAGGAGACACAGTGATCACATCTCCACTCTTGTGTGTCAGCTCCCTTTATTTCTTCTGGTGGGTCACCATGAAATCCTTACTTTAGAGCCACATTGGGCACGCTGGGGTTTACATGCTGAGGGGAATCTTATAGGGAACCCATAATTCTTGTGTGCAACTCCATCTCCTTTCATGGAAAATTCCATTCCATATCAATATGACTTTGGTTTCTATAAAAGATCCCACTCTTGGCCCTATCCAAAATTCGGTGTCAACATATATATCATCTTAGATACATAATGGAACATTTTTTCACGTGAATCAAAATGTATCCTATGCCTATATGGGAAGTATAAAAATCTTCCAGGAACATAACTGTAACTGCCTGAAATTTTGAATGAATCTTGTTTCCTAATTTCATGTGTTCTTTTATTTTATTTTTTATACTCAACAAAAATGTTTTATATGATAAACATGATTATAATTAAAATGAGACCAGTGGGTTTTGACTGTTATATGACCATCAGTCAATATGACCGCTGTGAACAAAATGTTTTGATTATTGTCTCTAAATATAAGTAATCTTGGTTAATTATTATAGAAATAAGATTTGATGGCCTCACCTAGTAGTCTTGGACCGATCGAAGCCCATCTAACAAAACTTGGGAAGGAGGTAGCACCATTGGGCTTTGCTTTGGACCAAACCCAAGCCGAACATCATCATATGAAGCTAGAATGGAATATCCTTCGCGAGAAGTTCAAAATGATAGAAATTACTACTCGGGCAATGTTGACTGAGCGGCCCCAAGATTCTATCACCCTAGCACACCTTACACATAGGTCCTATGCTGGTATTATAAGGGGCTATGTAATGAGACCGTAACTGCCTTGTGTAATCCTTGTTTTAAATAAAAATTGGGATTTCTTCTTATGATGAAGTTTATGAATTTTCAAATGACCGGATAAAAATAGTATGCATATTTTTGATGAATTTTCAAAAGGATATTTTAAAAAAATGATTATGTAAACCTTAAATAATTTAAAATGTGTAATGATTTTCAAAAAATGTTCTTCTACAGTTATTTCCAGTACAAAATTTAGAGTCTAATAAGATCAACTTGATTTTTGATGAATAGTAAATTGTGAATAGTGATATTACGCTTAGGATTAGTAATGTGACCAAATGGATTAGTAATTTCACTAAAAGAAAGTTTTAAAATAATTTAGGCACCTTGAATAAGTAATGTAATTCAATAAAATGGTTAAATAACGGTTTCATAAATTATTATTCAAGTATTAATCTTTTCGGGTGAATAGTGTTTTTTAATTAAAAATTTAAATTAAAAATATTTCGAAAAATATTTTTATAAAATGGATTTCATTTTTGAACTCAGAGCACCGATATTATGTTATAGTAATTTTTGGGGTTTTTTCTGAAAAAATGAATTTTTGGTGAATAGTGTATTTATTTAAAAAAATAAATTAAAAATATTTAGAAAATTATTTTAATAAAATGGAGTTCATTTTTGAAATCAGAGCATTGATATTTGATGAAGGTGAAATTTTGGGATCTTTCTGAGAAAGTTGAATTTTCAATGAATAGTAAAAATACAGTTTTAGGGTTTCAGTATGTTTAATGACATCATAACTGTGTCATGATGATGTCATGAGATATTTTAAGGGTTGGCCGGCCATGGGTGATGAATTATTCTTTTGGGTGCCCCATGTGGCCTAACTCCATGGTAAATGCCAAGGGAGAGAACATGGGTTTGAGAAAAGCACATGTGAGGTGTCCCTTGGCCATTAATGCCTTGTCCCCTCACTTTCCCTATAAATACCAAGCCCTCCTCTCATCCATTCGACTCCCCACTCTTCCACAACGATGTTCTGGTCTCATTACCTCCCAAGGAGTCCCCCCAAGGTGCCCCCAAGCCCTCAAGGTCCCAACCTTTGAGGTTTAAGAGTTACATTTTAAGGTAAGGGATCCAACCCCTCTCTTTCTTTCAAGTGATATTTTTTATGTCATTCCTTTTATGCTTCATGTTCTTATCTTGGAGGATGTTCTTTTATACTCCTATTAATTCCCTTTTTATGTTCATATAATTAGAGGTCCCCTCTTACTCTCATTATTTCGTTTTATGAGGTTTTAAGTGGCGCCGTTAGGCTGCCGAAATTTTTGTAACAGATTCTTTCTCCCTTCTCATTTTTCAAGATCTATTTTCATGTAATGTATTTGAAGTTTCTTTTTATCATGTTGGGGTATGATCTCTAAATTTATCATAATGATCTTTTGTGATCATATGATGAGAGAACCCAATTTATCTCTTCAATTCAGCATTTTGATGTTTTAAGTGGCGCCGTTAGGCTGCCGAATTTTTGAAGGATTCTTTCACCCTTCTCTTTTTCAAAGTTCTACTTTCATGTCAAGCCTTTCAAGTTCCTTTCTATTATGTTGGGGGATGATCTCTATATCTATAATACTGGACTCTTATGTTCATATGATGAGAGACCCTATTTTACCTTGTCAATTCATGTTTTTTTTTGAAGTTTTAAGTGGCGCCGTTACGCTGCCAAATATTTTAGGGATTCATTCACCCTTCTCTTTTACAAAGTTCTACTTTCATGTCAAGTCTTTCAAGTTCCTTTCTATTATTTTGGGGAATGAACTCTATATCTATCATACTGGACTCTTATGTTTATTTGATGAGAGACCCTATTTTATCTTGTCAATTCAGGTAATTTTTGAGGTTTTAAGTGGTGCCGTTAGGCTGCCAAATTTTTGAGGGATTCTTTCACCCTCCTCTTTTTAAAAGTTATACATTCATGTCAAGTCTTTCAAGTTCCTTTCTATTATGTTGGGGTATGATCTCTATATCTATCATACTGGACTCTTATGTTCATATGATTAGAGACCCTATTTTAACTTGTCAATTCTTTTTTTTTGAAGTTTTAAGTGGCGCCGTTAGGCTACCAAATTTTTGAGGGATTCTTTCACCCTTCTCTTATTCAAAGTTCTACTTTCATGTCAAGTGTTTCAAGTTCCTTTATATTATGTTGGGGTATGATCTCTATATCTATCATACTGGAATCTTATGTTCATATGATGAGAGACCCTATTTGACCTTGTCAATTCATTTTTGTTGATGTTTAAGTGACGCCATTAGGCTGCCGAATTCTCACAAGAGAAATCTTATTTTTGTCTTCCTTTATTATTCTTCATTTCATATGGTATATTTTAAAATGTCATTACCATGTTATTAAATCCCTTATATTTTGTTCCTATACTATTTAATGGGTCATTTATGAATTTTTGACCCGTGTCCCCTCTCTTCTCAATGTTTTCTAAAACCTTGTAACAAAGTCGTTATGCTGCAGAATTTTCGTCTCAAAGTGGCTCTCTCTCTTTTCTAAAAATTATTTTATGTTATAAAGTGAATAATCAAAGAACTTATTTCTATAGGGGTATTCACATATATATAAAAATGTTCTATTTTAAATTATGGGATTTACATACATGAAACCCTCTTTCCCTTTTTGTGGGTTTAAAGTGACATAAAGATCATGTCTTTAAAGCAGTTTTAAAAACATTATGATTATGGAATGGAACCCATTTCTTTTATGCTATATGGGTTGTTTATTAAATGATTGATGATGATATATGTGGATCACATGATAATAAAGGCAAATTTAAGGGTGCACCCTGATAGCGCCCCATTTCATTGGATAATGATGTAACCACAAGAGATTACAGTTTAAGGGTGCGCCCAGATAGCTCTCTAATGCATTGGGTAAAGACTTAATCTCTATAGATGACCATTTTTTAACGACGCCATGGTGAATAACCTTGGTAATTTTTAACGACACCTTGGGGATGGACCTTTGTGAAACGAAATGATTGTCAATATTAAATGTTGCAGCCACATCATCATGTTATGAAAAATGTTATTTTTATTATGATATATCTCATTATTTCTTTCTCATGCCTTAAAGTTCTTCTCATGTCCTTATTTAAGTATCTCAAGATCACATGTAAAATGTTTCTCTTGTTTCCCTTACTGGGCCTTCTACTCACCCTTTCCTTTGATGTATGTCCCCAGGTTATGTGAAGCAGTAATGAACCTAGGATGAACATAAGGAGAATCCTTTCAAGTGTTTAAGAAGAATGTTTTTTTTGTTTCATGATTTATGTTCCTAGTTTCCAAGACACTAATCCTTAAAGATCCTCGGTTTTGTAAAATGTAATGAATGTTTATGTGATAAAAAGGCGGGATGCTATAGTTGGTATCAAAGGATGGTTTAGTTATTTGTGGAAATTAGGATATGAAAACATCAGGAAGAACCCTATAGAAAAGTTTAAATATAGGAAATATTCCTGGTATTTTGGTGAGTATTTAGTAAGGGGTTTCCAAGAAAATACATCCCTGTCTAGGTACGAGTAGGTAGAGGTGGCTCTGGCACAGATGTACATAGCGGTAAAACCTGAAAACACCGCTTTGAGCTAGACTCGAACGGGAACTGGTACACGACAACGGGCCTTGCTGTACTCTTGGTTACGACACTCCGGGGGGATATGCTTTGGTAAATTCATAAGCTTAGTATGAACCATTGTTAAAGGAACAAAGATTCACATAAGAATATATGATCATGCATAACCTAGGTTGGAACCTAGGGGATCACAAGTTAGGGTATACTTTTCTTCTACAAGTTATCCTTATATGCTTTAATCTCCTTTTCATGATTATTGGTTAAGTATTTAAGCCTCTATTTATAATTTCTCTTCTTAGTTAATGGTGGGAGATGGAAGAACATGTCCCAATAACCAATGTGATAAGAAATGCAACGATTTCCATATTAATATGAAAGAGATGATTAGGGGATTAAAAGCTGATTTTTATTTTGGAAGACTTTCATTATTTTAGGAACCATATTTGATCGAGGTAAATAGATTAGTACAGTATTTTCATTGAGGTGTAAGGTTGACTTATATTTTGAAGAATCGATGAATTTATAGTGGACTTATAGTAATTTAGGTTACTTACGGTAATGATTAATATATCTTGGGTAAAATATGTTTAGGTTAGCTACTTTTGTTATAAGATGTTAGGAGTGGTTGATGTTGTTTGGAGATGAACAATGAAGTTTATTTTGGAAGACTATGTTATCAAATCTTTCTTGTATATGGGTTTCAATCTTAGTTTGGTTTATTTTGAGGAATCTTAAGGACCATTATTTAAGGAATGGTCTATGATGAACTTTTGGTAGTACCATGGAACTTTGAAGATTTAAAAGTAGTTTCCATTCTTATGGGATTCTTTTTGAAGAGTTTCTTTACCTTATCCTTTCTATTTTTGGGATAATTTTTTAAAGATAGAAGAAATAGACAGTTGATCTTTTGTGTATTATGTGATTCTCTAGAAGATGATTCTTGTGTTTTGATGAGACCAAGTAGTTTTGAATGCTCATCGTTTAGAGAAAAGATTAGTTTTGGTAGAAACTTATTAAAGTATGAAACTCTAAATGAAGATAGATATATTTCCTTATGTTTTGTTCTATGTTATAAATGAATTCCTCAAAGTTATGAAAAGGAACGTGAAACAAAAACGTTGTTGGTTTACGTTTCCACTAGGTAATCAAAGACCGCTTACACAAATCATAATTTGGGGATTTTCTTGTGGTTAACTTCCTCATGATCATGTTTTCTATCACTCTTATTTAGAACGTGACCCTTTGTTTTTTCCTCCATGTCCATGTTTCCTACATGGAATCCTAGTATGAGTAAAGTCGGGTGGCCTTTGTACTTCCTTTTATTTCTTTTAAAGTAATGGTGTTACTGACTCTTTTTGTGATGTGGGACTTTCAATAAAATTTCAAAACACAATTTTAAACATTGTGAGGATGCAATTTCTTAAGGGGGGAAGATTGTAACGGCCCGAAAGTTTGAATAAATCTTGTTTCCTAATTTCATGTGTTATTTTATTTTATTTTTTATACTCAACAAAATATTTTTATTTGATAAACATGATTATAAATAAAATGAGACCAGTGGGTTTTTACTGTTATATGACCATCAGTCAATATGACCGCTGTGAACAAAATGTTTTGATTATTGTCTCTAAATATAAGTAATCTTGGCTAATTATTATAGAAAGAAGATTTGATGGCCTCATCTAGTAGTCTTGGACCGATCGAAGCCTATCTAACATAACTTGGGAAGGAGGTAGCACCATTGGTCTTTTCTCCGGACCAAACCCATGCCGAACTTCATCATGTGAAGCTAGAATGGAATCTCGTTCACGAGAAGTTCAAACTGATAGAAATTACTACTCGGGCAATGTTGACTGAGCCACCCCAAGATTCTATCACCCTAGCACACCTTACTCTTAGGTCTTATGCTGATATTATAAGGGGATATGTAACGAGACCGTAACTGCCTTGTGTAATCCTTGTTTTAAATAAAAATTGGGATTTCTTCTTATGATGAAGTTTATGAATTTTCAAATGACCAGATAAAAATAGTATGCTTATTTTTGATGAATTTTCAAAAGGATATTTTAAAAAAATGTTTATTTAAACCTTAAATAATTTAAAATGTGTTATTATTTTCAAAAAATGGTCTTCTACAATTATGTCCATTACGAAATTTAGAGTCTAATAAAATCAACTTGATTTTTGATGAATAGTAAATTGTGAATAGTGATTTTACGCTTAGGATTAGTAATGTGACCAAATTGATTAGTAATTTCACTTAAAAAAAGTTTTAAAATAATCTAGGCACCTTGATTAAGTAATGTGATTCAATAAAATGGATAAATAACGGTTTCATAAATTATTATTCAAGATTTAATCATTTCGGGTGAATAGTGTTTTTTAATTAAAAAATTAAATTAAAAATATTTAGAAAATTATTTTTATAAAATGGATTTCATTTCTGGACTCAGAGCACTGATATTATGTTATGGTTATTTTTTGGGTTTTTTCTGAAAAAATGAATTTTTGGTGAATAGTGTATTTATATAAAAAAATAAATTAAAAATATTTAGAAAATTATATTTATAAAATGGAGTTCATTTTTGAAATCAAAGCATTGATATTTGATTAAGGTGAAATTTTTGGATCTTTCTGAGAAAGTTGAATTTTCAGTGAATAGTAAAAATACAGTTTTAGGGTTTCGGTATGTTTAATGACATCACAACTATGTCATGATGATTTCATGAGATATTTTAAGGGTTGGCCGTCCAAGGGTGAGGAATTATTGTTTTGGGGGCCCCATGTGGCCTAAATCCATGGTAAATGCCAAGGGAGAGCACATTGGTTTGAGAAAAGCACATGTGAGGTGTCCCTTGACCATTAATGCCTTGTCCCCTCACTTTCCCTATAAATATATGAAGCTCTCCTCTCATCCATTAGACTCCCCACTCTTCCCCAACGAAGTTATGGTCTCATTACCTCCCAAGGAGTCCTCCCAAGGTGCTCCCAATCCCTCAAGGTCCCAACCATTGAGGTTTAAGAGTTACATTTTATGGTAAGGGATCCAACCCCTCTCTTTCTTTCAAGTGATCTCTTTTATGTCATTCCTTTTATGCATCATGTTCTTATGTTGGAGGATTTTCTTTTATACTCCTCATACTGAACTTTTTATGTTCATATAATTAGAGATCCCATCATACTCTCATTATTTCGTTTTATGAAGTTTTAAGTGGCGCCGTTAGGCTGCTGAACTTTTTGTAACAGATTCTTTCTCCCTTCTCATTTTCAAGATCTATTTTCATGTAATGTATTTCATGTTCCTTTTTTTCATGATGTGGAATGATCACTAAATTTATCATACTGATATTTTATGATCATATGATGAGAGACCCAATTTTATCTCTTCAATTCAGCATTTTGAAGTTTTAAGTGGCGCCGTTAGGCTGCCAAATTTTTGAGGGATTTTTTCACCCTTCTCTTTTTCAATGTTCTACTTTCTTGTCAATTCTTTAAAGTTATTTTCTATTATGTCGAGTTATGATATCTATATCTATCATACTAAACTCTTATGTTCATATGATGATAGACCCTATTTGACCTTGTCAATTCATGTTTTTTTTTGAAGTATTAAGTGGCACTGTTAGGCTGCCAAATTTTTGAGGGATTCTTTCACCCTTCTCTTTTTCAAAGTTCTACGTTAATGTCAAGTCTTTCAAGTTCCTTTCTATTATGTTTGGGTATGATATCTATATATATCATAATTTAATCTTATGTTCATATGATGAGATACCCTATTTGACCTTGTCAATTCATGTTTTTTTCATGTTTTAAGTAGCTCCGTTTGGCTGCCAAATTTTTGAGGGATTCTTTCACCATTTTCTTTTTCAAAGTTCTACTTTCATGTCAAGTATTTCAAGTTCCTTTCTATTATGTTGGGTTATTATCTATATATCTATCATAATGGACTCTTATGTTAATAATATGAGAGACCCTATTTGACCTTGTCAATTCATGTTTTTTTGAACTTTTAAGTGGTGCTGTTAGGCTGCAAAATTTTTGAGGGATTCTTTCACCCTTCCCTTTTTCAAAGTTCTACTTTAATGTCAAGTCTTTCATGTTCATTTCTATTATGTTGGGGTATTATCTCTATATCTATCATACTGGACTCTTATGTTCATATGATGAGATACCCTATTTGACCATGTCAATTCATTTTTGTTGAAGTTTAAGTGACGCCGTTAGGCTGCCGAATTCTCACAAGAGAAATATTATTTTTTTCTTCCTTTAATATTATTAATTTCATATGGTATATTTTCAAATTTCATTAACATGTTCTTAAATCCCATATATTTTTTCACTCTACTATTTTATGGGTCATTTATGAATGTTTGACCCATGTCCTCTCTTTTCTCAATGTTTTCTAAAACCTTGTAACATAGCCGTTATGCTGTAGAATTTTCATCTCAAAGTACCTCTCTCTCTTTTCTAAAAATTATTTTCTTTTATAAAGTGAATACTCAAATATCTTATTTCTATAGGGGTATTCACATATATATCAAAATGTTCTATTTTAAATTCTGGGATTTACATACATGAAACCCTCTTTCCCTTTCCGTGGGTTTAAAGTGACATAAAGATCATGTCTTTAAAGCAATTTTTAAAATGTTATGATTATGGAATGGAACCCTTTTCTTTTATTCTATATGGGTTGTTTATGAAATGATTGATGATGATATATGTGGCTCACATGATAATAAAGGAAAATTTAAGGGTGCTCCCTAATAGCGCCCCATTGCATTGGATAATGATGTAACCACAAGAGATTACAGTTTAATGGTGCGTCCAGATAGCGCTCTAATGCATTGGGTAAAGAATTAAACTCTATAGATGACCATTTTTTAATGACGCCATGATGAATAACCTTTGTAATTTTTAACGACACCTTGGGGATGGACCTTGGTGAAACGAAACGATTGTCAATATTAAATGTTGCAGCCACATCTTCATGTTATGAAAAATGTTATTTTTATTATGATGTATCTCATTATTTCTTTCTCATGCCTTAAAGTTCTTCTCATGTCCTTATTGAATTATCTCAGGATCACATGTAAAATGTTTCTCTTGTTTCCATTACTGGGCCTTCTGCTCACCCTTTCCTTTGATGTATGTCCCCAGGTTATGAGATGCAGTAATGAACCTAGGATGAACATAAGGAGAAGCCTGTCAAGTGTTTAAGAAGAATGTTTTTTTTTGTTTCATGTTTTATGTTCCTGGTTTCCAAGACACTAGTCCTTAAAGATCCTCGGTTTTGTAAAATGTAATGAATGATTATTTGATAAAAATGCGGGATTCTATAATAACCCATTCTGATGTAAACTAAATAACATGATAAGTAACCAAATTTAGTATATGTTGTGGAAACTCCACAGGAAACAGATCATTATAGATAAATTCCTAGTCTATCCATTTAAAATCTAAAATGAGGCAATAATCAATAATAAATTAGAAAATAATATCGTATACTCGCTATCATGGAAAAGGAAGCTACAAACTAATGAAACACTCTTAGGGGTCCCCATAAATTATATTCTTCTACAATAAATGGGTATACTGATACCCCGTTCTAGGAAACCACATCCCCAATGAAATTTACCAACCATGTTTATCAATTAAAAATAGAAAACATTCCATCGAGCTGGTGGGGTACTATAATGTTCAAAATGACTATGATATGGTCAATATTCTCTTCATATTACATCATGAAGATCAAAATGTTCATAATTAATATGACTATGAACTATTAAAGGAGTTCACATAACCCAAATTTCCTAATTCCTGAGAAAAAATTGGTGAATTATCATAACCTAGTGTCATTAATAGACACTCAAAGGGACCATACCTATATTAAAAGGATGTCCTTAGGAAATTTTCATCCTTCTATATAAAAATGTTTTATAACAATCGTAGGTCAAAATTGGAGAAATAAATAAATTCACTCAAATAGTTGAAATTATTAATTCATCAAAATGGGATAGATATTTGTGATCTTAAACATATCAATTGATTGGTAGTATGTGCACAAATATAGAAAACCATCATCCTTATAGTTTTATAGAAAAGGAGTTCCACATAATTATAGAGTTGGACAGATTAAACCATTTTACATCCTATCATATTTTTGAATCCCCAAATCTTATAACTCATAGGGTTAAATTCAATAACTATACATCAAAATAGAAGTAGCTTTGAGAAGTAATTCAGACCTAAAATAGATATAATGTTAATGTGATTTTGTCACAACCATCCCGAAAAAATTATTTGATCTTCAGTGACTGTGGGAATATTCACTATCATAGTGATTAATGAATTCATTGAAAACTCATTCATCAAATAATTAAGGGGATCCAAACAACTTTTCCCAAATTGAAACTCAAAAAATTAACAATAATAGCATGATGGACATCAACAAATGAGAGAATGTCTCTCTTTTAATGTTATCCAAAAACATCACAAATAGAGTAAAATAATTCAATGTTAAGGATGAGAATGTTATACTGAAACTAAAGAGGGAAAAGGTCACCGTGGTTATGAGGCTTCCCGATAATGTTTCCACACCACTGATACACTGCCAACAATCCATAATATCAACTAACTAATTTATTCAACTCCCTATGAATGATAATTCTATCCAATCCTTGTCCCAAAAGATAAAATACATTTGGCACAAGAAAAGTGATTGAAGACCCCAAATCCATTAAGGAATAAAAATGAATATATGAAAATATGAAAGTATAACAAATTGTCTATGTCTGTTATGTAGTTTTCTCAACCACGACAGGAAACTGACCATTCCTAGTCAACCTTCATCCAGTTTTAAGGCATCCTCTATGGGCACAATCTTGTAAAGGTTCTTGAACATAGGGTTCATCACATCAGGAACTTCTTCATTATATTTCCCCCCTCTATGGAGCATAATACTGCTTGTATATCTTTTGAAATAACCTTTCATGAAATTATAAAAGGGGATGAATGTAAAAAAAAAATCTCCACCAGGAATTAAACTATGATCTACTTACATCTAGTTTAAAAAATGGTAAAAAAATGAAATAAACCATTATATGTCCCCCCAACGATCACAAAAACTACTAACCCATATGGTCATATTGGAAGATACCGAGTTCAAATATGATATAGTTTTTCAATTGATGGTGGTTTAATGAGAACAACCACTAAAAACTCTTTCTTATTTGGTAACCCATCATGATTTTCTCTCCTAGTAAAATTCCATTAATGCATGTTCTCTCAATCACCCCTCCTTTATTCTAAAATCCCGTATAAATTGATATCTTAAATAGTATAAACCCATATTGGATATAATGATGGAATTACACCTCAATATACATTGATTCAGACACCTCATTTAAAAAATTATGTGTGGTGAAATTAATTATGACCATTAACGTATTACCACGTTCTCATTCTAACATGAACCCCTATTGAATGGTGTAAAATTTATACCTATTTAAAGCTTTCATGGTTATATAAAAAACACATTTTAAATCACATTCTCAACATAAAACCATTAAACATATTATTTCGTCCTCTCAAAAAGAAAAAATATCCACCATTGACATGCATATCTTGACATTTGACAAACTTATAGGGGAACCTTATACTCTATCAGGGAATTGCTAAAAAATTGTGTGATCTAAAGATAATAGGACTATATATCTATCTCTATATCAATGAAAATACCCGATTAATTCCCCAAATACTATTTTTGAATAGATTACATCATCATCTTCCACTGATCATACTCCTCAATTGGATAAACCCTTTATCGAACATCGATAGTGGACTTTATATCCTCCACTAATTGTGAAACATGAGGATAATGGAATAAATCAATATATGATGGGGAAATAAGGATTTCCTAATACATATAAAATATAAATTTTTAATTTTTAATTTATTTAATTATTGAATATTCTACAATAATCATTATTTATAATATTAATACTGGACATCATAATGCATGTACCCATCCAGGGTATCTACATTACTGGTGTATCCACCCTACATGGTTGTTTTGTAATCTTAGATTCCCTTCATTTGATCACAAGGGACCAAATTTTTTGTGTCATTGGTAGTCTTCCATGGCCTCATTTATGTACTATGATGTGTCTGAATTGTTTCTATATCAGTCCCCATATTATATATAGTACCAACCCTAAATTGAATTCAATCTCTAAACCATCATATTGTATACCAATCTTTCATGACCCGATCCAACTAAATGTACCATAATTTATGAGGGGATACAATTTACAACAAGACCCACCTTTAATAATCCCTATGTTGGTGACTACCATAAGTGGGATTATAATATAATAAATGGGAGGAATTGCCTTAAAATTTATATAGTATAAGGAATTATGTTGAATCATCGACAAGAAAATTCATGACATGTTGTAAAAATAAATCCAAAAATATTAGTATAACGCATGTATACAAATATAGTTATAGAAATGAGACTCAAAGATATATATTCAAATGTTGAAGATAATTTAGTGACCCGCTAACTGTTCTTGGTTCCGAGATAGAAAGACCAGAGTGGTCCATGTAATCCTCATTGATTCAAAAAATAGTTTGCATACATAATGTGAGAATACACATATGGTAAGAAATGTAACCAATGTAACTCATTTATAGGCGAATGAATTATACTAATGAACTGATTATGAAATAATATAAAATAAACACCTAAAGTGGTTAACTAACGAATCCCCTTCCCTACCATTGAATTCTCACCAATTAACATATGTAAGTAGAATAGAATAATATGAATCATGTGAATAAATGGATTACCTACTAAACTATACCCCATATTATCCGCAATCACACACAAATTATGTTTGTTCTGTGGCATCATTATCATCAATATAAAATTAAATCACATTGCATCTCATATGGCATGAAAAAACAAGGTGAATAACATAACAATTATAAGAAAAATAGTAGGGTAATCTGATCATGATGGAAAATAACATAGTTACCTATTCTTCAAATCAAATAAACCAAAATAATCTATCTCATTATACCACTTGATAACACCCAGGTTAGAACGTGTAACACCCTAAACCGTGGATCAACTATACAGATCCAAAAAATGGTCTGCAAGATGTCCTCAAGAGTGCATTCTCGTACAACAGAGGCTACCAAATAGAAGAGAGTTTATGATATATCGAGCATTGGGAGACTATACCATCTTTTATTAGAGTAATACATCAATTTAAAATAAGAAATAAGAAATGAATAAAATATTAACAAAAACAGAACAATATCATTATCGCATGAAATACAATACTATAAATAAAAAATAAAACTAAATGGTTGATATTCAGTGCTAATGTACATTCAAAGGAGGAAAATGGAACACACCAATAAAGAAACTGAAAACATAAAAGAGGGCCCCAAAACATGGCAGGTTCCCTCATCCATGCATCATCCCAAATCAGTCATCTAACACATATCAATTTCCCTTTCTCCAATCTATAAAAACATAGTATTTGTGTATTTATTAGGAAGGCTGTGTACGTTGTGAGTACAACTCAGTAAGCCAAAACTATAAATTTATAAAACAATATCCAATTTAAAATAGGGTATTTTTGTGAATATTGAAATAATATAAATGAATAATTAAATAGATTTCAAATTAATAATTATATATTATTTAACCTCAAAATCCCCTAGGTTTATAATGACACACACACCTCAATATATGCTTTGTCCCATGATAGATTCTAAACCATTTCGCATTATCATTTCGAATTTCATTGATAAAATATTAATTCATTGTACATTTCATTAAATTTATAATATTGTTAATTGGAACAATTTTTTAATGCCAAAAGTTTTCCTCTAGGTCATAATTCCAAATACCACATAAGCTTGTGATGTATAATACCTTTTCCCACACATATATATATTTACATGTTTCGTAAATAGTAGCCCATGTGACACAAACAAGGGATTTGGATGCACTAGACCCTACCCCACACATATTTATCAATGATCATCTCACTACAGGATTCAGAAGTAGCATACCATGTCCAACTTATGTTGGCTATAGAAGCAGCGGACCATGTAACACAAATATCTAATATAACTCTATGACACCTCAATCAAGATTAATCAACAATAATCATTTTATCATGAGTAAGAATCAAAATAAATCATTAACTAATTTATAAATTATTTACTCCATGTTGATTGTATATTTCGACTAAATATAAATAACATGATTATCCATTAATAAAATCAAATATTAGTTAATAATACATATCTCATATATTGATTCACAAATTAATTAATCAAATCATATTCTTTTAGTTAATTAAAAAGTAAAATAATTTATTTTATCGATTAATTAAAAAAATAATTAACAATTAATTTCACATTATCAATTACTAATAATTAATTGTCTAAATCTCAACTGAAATATCTCATAATTAATTAAAAAATTAATTATCCCCAATTGAAACAATATCACAATTCATATATTAATTAATTCAAAAAATTAAAAAATTAAATTAAATGTTTCAGTTTCAATGCACGTCTATAGATTTTACAATTTTCATAAACATAACCTAATTCATGATTAAGGTATTTCAATATTTCACCACATACCTTTATTCATTGATAAAAAATGCACAACTGAAATCCACTAATGTTGAGCCACACAACGACATTTAATTCAATACATTTATAAAAAATAAATTAAGATAAAATAAATATATATTTCTCATATATAGATCTTTTTTTATAATCTTAGATCTAGATCCAAAATACATGACCTAGGTATACCCTAAAATAGGAAGATCATCCTCCAAAACAATATGAAATGGAATGAACAGTGAATAGGAAAATAAGTGGGATAGGAATATCTTACCAAGATGGGAGATGGTCACAAATACTATCATATTATCATGAATAACAATGTTTATGACGGTTTATAATCCATTTGGAAGGATATAATATTTAGGTAAATGTAGTTATTTGACATTGGGTGATATGGGGTGAATTACAGAGGTTAAGATTATTATAAAAATTAATTATTTGGTTGAATTAAAATTCATGCACAGCTTCCCCTAACCAAGTGCCTATACTATGTACCAATTTTTTGCAGTAACACAGTTAATCGTAAGAGGCAAACATGGTTTGTCCAGTCATGAACCAACCATGAATATCCCCACTATCCATATTTTCATGTTTTTTATGCTAGGGAAGACAGTTTCCTATAACTGCGCACCATCCCTGAAAATATATATTTATTTTAATATGTGTAAATATTATTTAAAACTCACCCTAAGGTGTAAAATAACAAAATAATTGTTTAAAAATATATAATAATTACCGAAAATCAAGCCCATTTTATCTATAGAAAAGGCCTAGATATTAAAATATCCCCAGCTTATAACTTATTATCATCATGCCATACCACCTTGAATATACAATATTATTAGTAAAAATATTAGGCCACTATGCCCTCACATTTGATTCCTTTTCATTTTTCCTTATTAACATTCCAACTATTGTACTATACAGAAACTATCATCACAGTATTTCCCTACATCACATTATCTATGTGATCAAACACACATATCAAATGCACATCCAATGACGAATCTTTCAAAATCTAATAATTATCCACCTAGATCAAATGGGAAGGGTCAGGGTGATTGCACTGTAGTTTTGACACATGAAAAACAACCTGCATAGAACAATATTTCTGTGGAAGGTCCAACAGGTACTCCACTGACCTAAGATGGTCCAACAAAACAATTCCTCATCATTCCATGTATCTATATCCTATGGTGATCCAATCTAGTCCACAATCAATGAAATACACAATCGAAATCTATAATATTTATGGCTCATCGATGTCCAATAGTATATGAATTTTTCCTTGTCTGAGTCATAGCCATTCATTTCTGAAACAATGTAAACATTATCTGAAATCTCTTACAAGAGATTGGGACATAAAAATTCTTACTTAAATTCATACATCATTCATAAAGGGTACACATATAGTCTATGATAATTTTCCTCACATTATTCTATATGTATCATTTCCTGATAACTATTTCCTTATTAAAACTCCAAAAAATCTAGGTTCTTCTCACAAGATCCTATATTATATATAACACACTCTTATATAATATATTAACGTATAGATATCATAATATATGATTTCCAATCAATTTTTTTTGAAAATCCATACTCAATAAAACATGTGTATGAAGTTACTTATTTAATTCCTTACATAATCATGAATTAACCCATATGTTTCCTAAGGAAACTATAGTCTATGGACCATTTGTGGATGAACTATCTCTTGTACATAGAGATCTCTGAACTGGTCCACTAATAAATTCACACATATGGGAATGAAATGGGATACATTGATTAGTCATCCAACAAAAACCCAGACTAAATCATTTTTTTGGGTCCTCATTAGGAGACTCACCACAATGTACAATTTAACATTGTCCCACTTCAACTATACAAGGGAAAACTAATGTAGTAATCCTCTATGTTATTGATTCATGAACATCATCATCTGACAAGTGTAGCTTAATATCATAAATCTTGGTATTTTAATTTTCATGAATGTCCACCATAATCGACATAAGAGTACATGTTACATATTGGTGACAACTATATTTAATTCTCAATTCGATGTATGAAATTCCCATATCAACATATTTTTCATGATCCCCAGGAAAACAACCCTATTACTAAAATATGTGATCTCATCCTCATATATTCTTCCACTAGATCGTGACTCCCATCCTCGATGGAATTTCGACATGATCAAGCTCTCTAGATCCTCATACTACATATCTTTATTATGGCCAATTATAATATACTCCATTGAAACTAAGAGATGATTCATCTTCTACTAACTCTACTAAACCACCATATGAGTTTATCTAATACATTCTTCATCTTCCGGTAAATATTGTACTCAATATAATCATGATTCTGAGTCATTATTATTAACGAATGAACAACACTATTTTTTTTCTATGTGTGTACACTAGTTGAAAATAAACCTACTTCATATACAGAATATGTCATCTAAATTGAAGATTGAAATAACATTTTGAGAGGTTATACTTCATGATCTTGTGATATATATAAATAGTAAAACAAATTCCCAGTTGACAATTCCTAAAACAAATAAAATCATAAACCACTAAATCCATCATTTGGTCATGTATAGAGTAGTTATGTTCAAGTGGCATCAATCATCAAGACTGTTACACCACAACATGATTTATCTAGATTTACATTGCTCTAATTCCAATCATAGATGTTTGACAACACACCGCGTACTACACAAATTGATCATGTAGGATCATGATCAGTGCTGATGATGGATACATCATTATCTTTTGGAAAGAATCCTTGAAATATTTGGACAATTCAAAATTTCTGACCTTACTGGCCAGTAAAAAAATTTGTACTGGAAATCGAGAAAAGTCATGGATGAGCCCCCAATTTAATCCATGTACCCTTGGAATGCTATACATATAAAAATGTTCTTTGAAAACAACCCTGATTAAACTGACATAACATTCTTTGGGCACATTGAAACACAATCCCCAAGATCATGTGTCCCAAAAAAGATTACATGACCTATAAAAAATCACACATATATATCGTGGAATATAATCAACATAATGTTAGTGTATTAAAGATAAATTTATTGTATTAGGAATAATCATCATGATTCATACAATACACAAATATGTCATAAAAAATCAATACAATGACCTAATCTAGGTATGCATGAAATATTATATTACTCAAGGAAGTAATTACTATTGGAGAGTTTGCCAAACCAATAGACAATACGAAAAACTGATATATCCCATACTTATATATGAATTCATTCCTCAGAATTTGAAATGATAAAAATATTAGATAATGATAAACGGATATTAATTCAATCCTATAGAAGAAGCAATACACCCAAATATGTTCAAAAGGAGTTATAATACATTGGAGAGGATTCCAGTTCCTCACAATCATCTGGATCAACATTTGGTAGTAGAGACAAAAACAATGAGACTCAGTAGTCTTTATAAAAAATCGAACCGGGGAACCACAAGGTGACATACACAGATGGATATATCTCTTGTCCACTAACTCATCGATCTTAGTCCTATTCACCTAATTCTATATAAATGACATTCGTTAGAGTGTAATTGAAACTATAAAATCCACTAACATAGTCTCAAATAGTTAATTATAGATATTTCACAAGTGGAATCACATAGATTTATCTATGAAACACATCCTATAATGGGAACAGTATCTGGGGAAACACATCCATGTTTACGCTATCATCATCCTCCAAAAAACTAGTACCTTGGTTTGTGACCTCTCCATGTTTCTGAGTACATTTCCTTTATTTTCGTTCATGTATACTCTTCTCTCCACACTGATTGTAATCATCACCTTGATGATACATAAAGGTCTCTCTCATCTTGTAACAATCAATTCTGGATATGTGTTAAAAAATCTAGTTCAAAATATATTTATGGAGAATCTATAAATGTCAAAAATATTGAGATCCCATAGTAAAGGATACTCTGGGATCTCAATAGAACATCCCTTTCACAAATAGATGTATCTATAGTCTACTTCCAATGGTGTATCTATTTTCATATCCTGACATAAAAACTCCAACACCATGCTAGATGAACTAAATAGTTTTTTAGGTATAATGTAATTAGAAGAACCTAAATCCAATACAGAACTAGCAAGTGTAGAAGCTAAATAAATAGTACATCTCACTATTGATGGTCAAAAAATGGTATCCAAAAGTATAGGATTAATAGAATGTCACTTTATTTCCACTAATCTTTGTGATGTTGTATGACTTCCCTGAGTTTCACCAGACTATTGATATGTGAAATCTTTTGTAGAAGCACCATGTACACTACGTCTACGTATTCATCTAGTAGAACTCTAGATGCCAGACTAGTATGGCCCAGTTGAGACTCATTTCACACCCTAGTTCTCCCTTCCTCCCCCATCTCTTACCATTTATCATGGGTTCCTACAAAACATTTGTAGATGTAAAATTTTTCTTTAAATTCATCAGTACTTTTTTGGTCATGGAAAATGTTACTGATTGTGTCCATCCTACCACACTGTTGAGAAAAAAACATAATAAAGGACTTTCGTAATATAATATTCTCCATGTATACATTTCATTCCTCATCTATAGGATGAATTCACATAAATATGGTCCATATTTAAAAATTTGAAACTCCTATCCAATAAGAAGAATCCAAATGTCTACCTTTGTAATACTCTTTTATGTTCCCATCAGATATGAGAGCCTAAGTAAAGACATTAGGAATCATCCTCAGTTTAATGATATTTACATGGGGGCTAGTTTCATATTTAAGCACTTATTGACACCTCTTTTCCATTGTGTCCTAATATATTTCCAAATTTAAAAAGGCACTAAAAATATATTAAATTTCAATCATAGTCCATATTATCCCTATTCACCTATGTCAATATCGTGAACTAGATTTCTCTTTCATGTGTCAGTGTGTCTCGAAAAAAGTGACCTAGGAACCTATCAAGAATTTCCTTCCATTCAATAGTTTCCAGATGTCTAGTCAAAACACCTCATCGCTTCTCTTAACCATGTAACAAATATGATACATGAATTAATATTCTCATATATGGAATCACAATGTGGAAAATTATATCCTAGATTGACTCAATCTATAACATTTCTCCCTCGGGACCACCCTCTCTTGAAAATGTCAAAATGTGCAGAAATATGAACTCCCTTATCACATGATACTTGATTTTCACAATATGAATTTTGTAACAGTCAATGAATATCATGAAGTGAGTGATTATTAGTTAAAATAATAACCCCGCTCCCTTAATTGGTACTATCGATTCCACCTGTTCCACTACTAGTGGACCATATCCATGGGCATCCTCTTATTGTCCTCAAAAAGATGATTCAAATTTTATGCATGTACTTTCAATTCCAAACACATATATTACTTCCCAAAACAGAATTATATCCAATTTTTGTATGAGGAAAATCTGAAAATTTTACAATATGCCCTTTCCCAAAACATCACCACATGGCCAAGATCGAGGTTATCTAACTTCCCTAATTCTCCCTAAACCATTTTCTGTAATAATATGGGCAAAACATTCACATTTTTTACATTTCATTAAACATACATTTATTTCCTTTTTCCACCATTTTAACAATTTCAATCAAATTTCACATGTAGGAAATTATTGTTAATGTTCACCAACATAACCAAAACCCATTTTCATATGTATTCGAAAAAGGACTCATGCCATAAAAATTTCCTGTGTCCCTAAAATGATTCATTCAAACTAAACAATCATTCATTAGCAGGATGTGATCCATAACTCATAAAATCTCGTAAAATCTCTTAATAAAATATCATGTCCCAAATAATGCATCCCCCATGGGAAATAACATTAAACTATAATAACACACATCAATAAATGTATTCATTCCATGGGTACATGGATTTTCTTCCATACATGAGTTTTCATCTAACATGAATGAGCTCTTGTTAAAGTTTGTAACGACCCAAAGATTCATTAATGGAAATAACTCTTGATCAAATTAAATGTCTCTTTATGCTTATATAAAATTTCAACTTCATTGGTTTTATGTTAAGAATTTTGATCATTGCTAATATAGCCATTGGACAGTGATCACCTGATTAGTATAAATATAGGGCCTTAACAAATCCAAATTTACTCAGACAAAAGAATAGATGGCCTCATCCAGTAGAATTTCTTAATAAGAAGCCCATTTGTCGAAGCTCGGAATAGAGGTGGCGTCCTTGGGCTTCGCTCTTGACCATGGCCATGCTGAGCTTTATCAAGTCAAGTTCGAATGGTACGATCTACGGGAAAAGTGGATGTTGATTGAAATTACCACTTGAGCGATGTTATCCGAGCCACCCCAAGAGTCTGTCACCATTGTACACCTTACCCTTATGTCTTATGCGGCTGTTTTAAGGGGTTATGTAACTAATCGATAGTAAAATGTTCGTGTACATTATTTTTTTTATATAATAATGAATATAATTTCTTGTCATTATTGATACCTTGTTAATAGTTTTTATAGTACAAATGATGTTTTTAGTTATTATTTAATTAAGAAATCTATTTTATTAAATTAAGGGATTTTTGAATTAAATAAAATTTAAATAAAATATTATTATTATTATTATTAGATTAATATTATTATATATAAATGATCATATAATTGTATGAATGCAATTATACTTTTTATTATGGTTTGAAAGCCATTTTTGTCAAAACCCCATCAATTTTCGATAAATATCGGTTTTATATTAAAAGATAAAATTAAATTATTTTGAAAATTATTTATATAAAATACTTGTAATTTTTGGAATCAGGACGTCGAAATTATCCAACATTGAATTTTTCATAATTTTCTGAGACAGTCAAATTTTTGAGTAAAAATTAAATACCCTTTAAATATATAATGTGTTTTATGACATCATGATGACCTAATAGTGATGTAATAAAATAATATATCTTTATGTTCGGCCAAAATATGTTTTACCATTAAAATAATGTGACTTTGGGTTTGTTAGGATTACTTTTCAAAGCATTAATGGACCCCTCAAGACTTATTAAAAACCCTGTCTTTTTAAATTAATTTCCATGGGAGTGTGAATCACCCCCAAATAAGAAACCATAATATTTTAAGAATTTCGAACATTGGCCTTATAAAATAATTTTTTTCATCTTACCTTTTCCAAAAACCATGGTCAATAACCATTGGATGGTTTGTGGTTTGGATTAATTTAATATAAGGCGTCCCAAACCCAAATAATAAAGAATTCCCTCACCTTTCCTATATAAACCCACCAAATCTCCCACTGCCTCCTCACTCAATGCCTTTTTAGTTAGTACAAACTCTGCCCTACTCTCTATAGAATCCTTCCAAGGTACCCCAAGCTCCCATGAAGCCTCTAACAAGCCTCTCTATAGACTTTGTAAGCACACTTCCATGTAAGTATTTTTCTTCCATTCTCATTTTTGTCCAGTTTTATTTAAGTAGTTTTTCCCTTTTAATTTCAATTATGAATATTAGGGTATGGTTTCGCACCTCCCCCATACTTCCCTCTTTATGTTTTAATGATGGGAGACCCTTTCTCTATCATTAAATGCCTCTCATGTACACCCGTTACTATGCCAAAATTCTGGAAGGAACTTCCCTCTCCTCTTTTACATTCAAGAAATACATTTGTATCATCAATCTAAATTACATTAAAATTGTTGGTACATGTATCTATAAATACTAATTACTGTCCATTACATGTAAATATTATGATAAACACCTTTCCCTCTCATCAACCATTTTTATGAATTCTTATGTCATGATGTTACGCTGCTGAAATCACACCGATTTTCTATCCCAATGTCATTGTCTAGTGAATAACATGCCCATTTCTCCATCAAGGGTATTAACCATTACGATAATTTACTTATTGATTGTAAATTTTCATTTATTAATTCCCCATTCCTTTATTATGGAATAAATTATTATGTTTTATGACTCTATGTTTTATGATCCATGTGGCACACTTATGCATGAAATGAAATGTTTAATAAGGGTGCGCCCGTATAGCGCTCTAATGCATTGGGTAAAGTATAGTATCATGATAAGTCATGTGCAATGAGTGTTGAATCATTATAATTCAAGTGCAATGAGTTTTTACGCATGCTTTATGGGAAATGAGTATTTACTCATGCTCTATGTGCAATGTTCCTTGGCTTATAATAATTCCATGTTAAGTGTTGTTGCCACATTTCCATGTTATGATTATCATGCTTTATCATGCCTTTATGTTCATGTTTTACTTATTCTCTATTGATATTCCTACTTCCTAACATGTATTGTACTCCTCATTTTATTCCATGTGTATTCCCTTAATGGGCTTTATAGCTCACCCTTTTCTTATGCATGCCCCCAGGTTATCCCATGTAATCCTATGTACGTGGGAATGTAGTGGTCATGTAAAGGAAGTTTTCAATAAAGATGTTGTATTTCACATTTTATGATTTTATGTAATGATCCTAAGCCCCAAAGACACTAAACCTCTCGATCTTCTTTGTTGTATCATGTGATGTTTTATATAATAAATTAGGTTTAAGTTGTAATAAAAAGAAGGGTTGTCATAGTTGGTATCAAAGGATAGGTTTAGTTATTTTTGGGATTAGGATTAGAAAACCCTAGTAAAGCGTTCGAGACAAGACTAAATATAATAAAAACATCCCTATGTTTTGGTAAGTACTGAGTAAGTGGATTATCAAACAAATACATCCCTGTTTGGATACGAGCAGGTAGAGGCGGCTCTCGCACAAATGTATCCTAGGGGTAAAACCCGAAAACACCGCTTTGAGATAGACTCGAACAGGAACTGGTGCATGACAACGGGCCCTGATGCACTCTTTTTTATGACACTCCCGGTGGATATGTTTTGATAAATTAACAATCATAGTATGAACCCTTATTAAGGGAATTAAAAAAATGCCCCTAAGAATATATGTTATTAAGAAGATCATGAAAAGCATAGATTGAAGCCTATAGACTCATGAGTAAAGGAAATAAAAGATTATTTATAAGTCATCAACTTTTTTATTTGGATTACCCATTATGTGTTACCCCTAAATTCCCATTTATTCCAGCCAATGGCAGGTAATAGGAGGACTCGGGCTAAAAATAGTTGTGAAGATCAATGTGATGACTATACTAATGAGATGCCCAATCCAATGGGAGTGGGAATCGTGAACATTTTCATGCTTCTATCTCATCTAAATCATGTTTTTAATAGAAACACGGGTCAAGATGATCGTTCAACCCCCCTATTAAAGAACAAGTCGTTATCGAGAGCTTCATGAGACAAAGGCCTCCTACATTTAGTGGATCATCCGATCCCACGATCGCTGAACAATGGATCTACTCCATTGAAATGATCTTCTCCATTCTTCATTTTTCTGAACAAGAGAAGGTTCTCCTAGTAGCATATCCTATGGAGGGTGATGCTGATCAATGGTGGACGTTGATAAAAAATATGAATCCTGAGGAGGAGATCGAGGCGTTGGAATGGAAGGATTTCTGGAAGATGTTTTTTGATAAATATTTTCTACGCACCCTCCGACATAAGATGGAAAGGGACTTCCTTTCCCTCAAGAAAAAGACGAAGAATATTTTGGAGCGTACGAGGAAAACATCACAAGGATTTCACGATATGCTTCCAGCTTTGTCGTTACCCCCGAATGCATGGTTGACCACTTCTTTGGTGGGATGAATCCTAGCCTGCAGAATGCATTAGCGATTCATGACTTTGACTGCTATGAGGAAATTGTCTGATGTGCCCTCAAGGTAAAAATGGAGATCGGAGATTCACAGTGGTATCCTAGGGATAAGAAGCGTAAGGTAGAATTCAATGTTGGCGGTCCGATGGACAAATCCAACAGTGCTAAAAAGATCCAGCACCCCACTTTCCAAAAGTGCGGAAAGAAGCACCCTGGAAATTTCCTTAAGGGGGTGAGGAAATGTTTCAGGTGTGGAAGAGAATGGCACCTAGTTGTTAACTGTCGGAAAGAAAGACCTGCAGCTGCGAAAGAGGAGAGGGATACTCCGTTTGAACCTCAACGCGTTTTTCAATTCTACAAATGCAATGAACCGGGTCATTTTTCAAATCTGTGCCCTAATACAAGGGTTTTCAGAGACAACCAACAACATCCAAGGCAGCAAGGAAGATATTTTTCCATCACTTCTGCCGAATTGAACCCCAACAACAATGTGGTGACATGTACACTAGTTATTCATTCAAGAATAGAAAATGTAATTTTTGATTCTGGTTCTACGCATTCTTTTATATATGGAATGTTTAGTAGAACAATCTTAGCACCACCACAAATCATGGATATGAAAATGTCGGTGAGTACAACAAATGGGGAAATCATTGAATCCAATGAATATAAGTCCCCCCTGTTATAATTTGTGGATTGTATTTCCTGGAGAACCACGTCATACTCCCTCTGGTGTAATTTGATGCAATTCGTGGCATGTATTGGCTTTCCTTATATAGAGCAAACATAAATTTTCAGGAGAGGGCAATCACACTCCATTTGGAGAATCGACCCCCGATTCATTACATGTGTAAGGAGGAAGATGAATCTCCTTTAGCTCCATAATCTCAAACGTGGATATTACTGCCTTATGAGAACTATTATCTGGCTCAGATGATTGAGTCCAATGAAGAAACCATCCTTGAAGAACTGCCTATTGTGAGGGAATTCGTTGAAGTGTTTCCCGAGAAACTGTCTAGTCTTCATCCTAGAAGAGATGTTGAATTCTTAATTGAACTTATACCCGGTGCTTTACCAATATCAAAATCTCTATATAGAATGGGTTTTGTAGAGCTTGAAGAGCTGAAGAAATAGCTACAGGAGAATCTGGATAAAGGGTTTATATGGCCAAGTGCTTCACCATGGGGTGCACCAGTCCTATTCATCAAGAAGAATGATGGGTCAATGCAGCTTTGCATCGATTATAAAGAACATAAAAAAATCATGATAAAGAACAAGTATCCTCTCCCAATAATTGATGACTTGTTTGATCAGCTACGTGGAACACAATACTTCTCCAAGGTGGACTTGCTGTTGGGATAATATTAGGTAACGGTAAATAAGGAAGATATCCCCAAGACTGCTTTTCACACAAGTTACGGGCACTATGAATTCATAGTAAATCCATTCAGACTCACTAATCCTCGAACAATCTTCATGGACATAAAGAATAGAGTCTTTTGAGATTACATAGCCAAATTATTTGTAGTACTTATAGATGATATTCTAATATAGTCCAAAACCAAGGAGGGTCATGAGGAGAATTAAAGAACTGTACATGAGAATTTTCACATGGATAAGCTCTATGCGAAGTACAGAAATTGTGAGTTTTGGTTGAAGGAGATCTCATTCATGGGGTATATGATCACAAAAAATGGGATATCTATTGATCCCTCCAAAATAGATGCAATTGAGGGATGGTCGAGGGCAATATCGGTAATGGATTTCCGTAGTTTCTTGGGGTTATCTGGATATTAACGACGATTTGTGAGAAATTTCTCACGATTTTCCAACCCTTTTACCTAGCTAACTCGAAATGGAGTAAAGTTTTCATGGAGTGATAATTGCGAAGAAAGCTTCAAGGGGCTGAAAAGGATGCTTATCACTTGGCATGTGCTCACTTTACCCACCAGTGGGGAAATTGTTTTGGTATTCAGTGATGCTTTGAAGAAGTGATTAGGATGTGTGTTGATGCAGAATGATAAAAATTTATCTAATACCTCAAGGAAGTTGAAAATAAACGAGAGAAACTATTCAACACATGATCTGGAGTTGGCGACTGTGATCTTTGCCTTGAAAATCGGGCGGCATTATCTCTATGGGGAGAAATGTGATATATATACTGACCACAAGAGTCTTAAATATATATTCACACAGAAAGAGCTTAATATGAGCCAGAGACGATGGGTAGATCTCATCAAGGATTATGAATGCTCAATCCATTACCCCCCGGGGAATGCGAACAAGGTGGCGGATGCGCAAAGTAGAAAGGATCCAGTGATTATATCAATTATGATAATTGATAAGGATACAATCTTCTTAGACTTGAGGAAGATGGACATGTGAATCATAGAGAAGGGAACATCATCAATCCTTTCACAAATTATTGCTCAACCGTTCTTTTGGAATTGTTAATGGAGGCTCAAAAGGATTATGTGGGAATTCAATAAAATGTAGAAGCTATCATAAAAGGGAAATCCTCAGAGTTTAATGTTAACGTAGAAGGAATTGTGCAGTTTGGGAAAAGTCTATGTGATCCATCAAGTCCGAAGGTGAATAAAGAACTTTTGGATGATACACATAGTTCAAATTTCTCTATTCACCCAGGGATCACAAAGATGAATCATGATCTTTGAGGAAACTTTTGGTGGGATAATATGAAGAAGAATACTTTTGAATATACATCAAAGTGCCTTGTGTGTCATAATGTGAAGGCCGAGAGGAATAAGTATAAGGGGATGATGAAACCATTTCCCATACCAGAATGGAAAGGGGAAAACATCACCATGGACTTTTTCACCGGACTTCCGAGGACATCCAAAGAAACAATGCAATATAGGTTGTTGTGGATCGTCTTAAAAAGACTCCACACTTCATTTATATTCGGGTGGATTTCCCATTGGATCAACTGGCACAGATATATATCAGGGAAGTTTTAAAGTTGTATGGAGTACCATTATCTATTGTTTCTGACTGATATACAATATTCACCTATAAGTATTGGAAGAGTCTTCAAAATTCTATGAATACTGAACTGAACATCAGTACGACCTATCATCCTCAAACTGATGGCTAATCCGAGCAGACTATCCAAACACTTGAAGATATGTTGAGAGCGTGCTAAATGGACTTTAAAGGAGGATGGGATCATCATCTTCCTATGGTTGAGTTCTCATATAATAATAGTTTCCTCTCGAGAATCCAAATGGAACCATATGAAGCCCTTTATGGGAAAAGGAGCAGAACACCGGCATGTTGGGATGAGGTCGGTGAACGTAAGATGCTTGGACCAGAAATGGGGAAGTAAATAGTGGAGAAGGTGAAAACTATTCAACATCATATCAAGGCAGCCCAGAGTCGATAGAAGAGTTATATAGATAATAGTCGATGAGACCTTGAGATTAAAGTTGGAGATATGGGTTTTCTACGCATATCTCCGTTGAAGAAGGTCACGAGGTTTTGACAGAAAGGGAAAATATGTCCAAGGTACATCAGCCCCTTAGATATTCTTGATCGTGTCGGAGTTTTGGGCTATCGACTAGCAGTTCCACCTACTATGGAAAATGTATAGGATGTCTTTCATGTATCCCTCTTATGGATGTACATACCAGACCCTTCACATGTACTCTCTTCTAAGGTGGTACAATTGAAATATGATCTTTCATATGAGGAACAACCGGTGAAGATTTTAGATCGTAGAGAAAATGTTATACAAAATAAGATAATGTCCATCGTCAAGGTGTTTTGGAGAAACCACAAGTTTGAAGAAGAGACTTGGGAATTAGAGGAAGTGATGAAGCTGATTTACCCACATTTGTTTTAGTTTGGGAAAAAGAAAATTTTGAGGATGAAATTTCTTAAGGGGGGAATATTGTAACAACCCAAAGTATCAATAATGGAAATCCCACTTGATCTAATTAAATTTCTCTTTATGTTTATATAAAATTTCAACTTCATTGGATTTATGTTAAGAATTTAGACCATTGATAATATAGCCGTCGAACAGTGATCACATGATTAGTATAAATATAGGGCCTTATGAAATCCAAATTTACTTAGACAAAAGAAGCGATTGCCTCATCCTGTAGAATTGCTCCATACGAAGACCATTTTTCAGAGATCGGAAAAGAGGTGGCATCCTTGGGCTTCGCTCTTGACCAAGCCCAAGCTGAGCTTCATCATGTCAGGCTCGAACAGGACAATCTACGGGAAATGTGGAAGTTGATAGAAATTACCACACGAGCGATGTTATCTGAGCCACCCCAAGAGACCATCACCATCGCACACCTTACCCGTAGGTCTTATGCAGTTGTTTTAAGAGGGTTATGTAACTAATCGATAGTACAATGTTTAGTGACATTATTTTTGTATATAATAATGTATATAATTTCTTTTCATTATTGATACATTGTAAATAGTTTTTAATGTAAAAAATGGTGTTTTTAGTTATTATTTAATTAAGAAATCTATTTTATTAAAATAAGGGATTTTTTAATTAAATAATATTTTCATAAATTATTTTTATTATTTTTATTATATTAATTTTATTATATATAAATGATCATATAATTGTATGAATGCAATTATAATTTTTATTAAGGATTGAAATCCATTTTTGTCAAAACCCGTGAATTTTCGTTAAATGTATGTTTTATTTTAAAAGTGAAAAATAATATATTTAGAAAATTATTTAGATAAAATAAATTGTTTTTTTTGGAATCAGGATGTCGAAATTATCCGACAGTGAATTTTTTATAATTTCTGAGACAGTCAAATCTTTGAGTAAAAATTTAATACTGTTTAAATATATATTGTGTTTTATGACATCATAATGACCCAATAGTGATGTAATAAAATACTATAATCTTTATGATCGGCCAATATATGTTCTACCATTAAAATAATGTAATTTTGGGTTTGTTTGGAATACAATTCAAAGCATTAATGGACCCCTCAAAACTTATTAAACACTTTGTCTTTAAAAATTAATTTCCATGGGAGTGTGACTCACCTCCACATAAGAAAACTAATATTTTAAGAAGTTCGGTCATTGGCCATATAAAATAATGTTTTCCTCTTCCCTTTTCCAAAATCCATGGTAAAATACCATGGGATGGTTTGTGGTTTGGATTAATTTAATATAAGGGGTCCCAAACCTAAATAATAAATAATTCCCCCACCTTTCCTATATAAACCCACCCAAGATCCCACTCTCTCCTCACTCAAAGCCATTGGAGTTCATACAACCTCTGACCTACTCTCTATATATTCCTCCCAATGTGCCCCAAGTTCCCATGAAGCCTCTCACAAGCCTCTCTCAAGGCTTTGGAAGCACACATCCAAGTAAGGGTTTTTCTTCCTTTCTCATATTTGTCGAATTTTATTTAAGTTGTTTTTCCCTATTAATTTCAACTATGAATATTGGGGTATATTTCATACCTCCCTCATACTTCCCTCTTTATGTTTGAATTATTGGAGACCCTTTCTCTCCCATGAAATGCCTCCCATGTACAACCGTTACTTTGCCGAAATTCTGAAAGGAACTTCTCTCTCCTCTTCTACATTCAAGAAATACTTTTGTATCATGATTCTAAATTCCATTACAATTGTTTGGACATGTATATATATTACATCCTTATTGTGAATTACATGTAAATTTGATGAGGAACCCCTTTCCCTCTCATCAACCATTTTTATGAATTCTTATGTCACGCCGTTACACTGCCAAAATCATTCCGATTTTCAAAGCAAATGTCATTGTATAGTGAATACCATTCCCATTTCTCCATCAAGGGTATTCACCTTTATGCACATTTAGTTATTGATTGAAAAGTTTAATGTATGAATTCCACATTAATTTATCATGGAATAGTTGATTATGTTTTATGACTCCATGTTTTATGATCCATGTGGCACACTTATGCATGAAATGAAATGTTTAAGAAGGGTGTGCCCTTATTGCACTACAATGCATTGGGTAAAGTATAGTATCATGATACGTCATGCAAAATGAGTGTTGTTTCATGCTAATTCAAGTGAAATGAGGGTTTACTCGTGCTTTTTGTGCACTGTGGATTTACTCATGCTCCATGTGCAATGTGCCTTGGCTCATAATAATTCCATGTTAAGTTTTGTTGCCACATTTCCATGTTATGATTATATTGCTTTATCAAGCCTTTATGTTCATGTTTTTCTTATGCTCTATTGACATGCCTATTATCTAACATGTATTGTACTCCTCCTGTTATTCCATGTGTATTCTCTTACTAGGCTTTATAGCTCACCCTTTTCTTATGCATGTCCTCAGGTTACCCATGCAATGCTAAGTATTAGGGAATGTAGTGGTCATGTAAAGGATGTTTTCAATAATGATGTTGTATTTCCGGTTTTAAGTTTTTATGTAATGATCCTAAGCCCCAAAGACACTAAACCTCTCGATCTTCTTTGTTGAATCAAGTGAGGTTTTATGTAATAAATAATGTTTAAGTTGTAATAAAAAGTAGGGTTTTCATAAAGTCCATTAATTCCATAATATATGGTATACCTATCCAAAATTGTAATATACAAGAAAACTACAAAACCCCCTTTAATACCACATAGTAACATCCCAAACTGGGTTCCCCTTACCTGTACCCCATGCCAGATGGTCACGTGACCTAAGGTGTGCCTCCCAATACAATAGAGAAATCTAACTAGAAGTGAGGTTCTAAGATGTTAATAATTGAAAGAACAATCCCTCATTCAATATGGTAATACAATAGAGTAAAATATGAAATAATATCCATATAAAATAAAACCCTTAAAAAATTATACCAATATCAAAAAATGGATGAAACATGGAAAAATATATCAAAATAAATAGTAAATATCCCATTATAATGTACATACCTAGTGTCATTATGAAAACCTAGAATAATGACACATACAACTCTAATGTACGTCCTGAAGCATGTTATGTTCAATTATCCATCCTTAATACCAAATGAAACATATAACAAAGATACTTTTCCCTTTCTTCTATTTTAAAAAATAATCTACTTGGGAAATGATTCGAAAGCCCATATAGGGTGTCAGTACAACTCAATAGACCACATCCAGTGGTGTCTAAAACAATATTCAACGAATAATAGTGTATGAATTTGTATAAATAAATTAGTATAATGAATAAATAAATAGTTTCCAAAAAATGAATTATACTTCATTTAGCCTCATAAAACCCTAATTTCTCATGGACTCCCGCACATCAATAACTTCATCGACATGTTCTAGAGTCTAATACATTTCACATTATCAATTGATAGTTCATAAAACATTATCATTAATTACCTATTTCATTGACTTTTATACTATAGAAAACTGGAAACATAGTCCGATTAAAACAATTTTGGTCTTGGTATTCATGCCTCGTGCTTCATTGGATTTGGAAGCAATAGACCATTTTTACTCATATTTATCAGTGTGGTCTTCAGAAGCAACAAAAAAATGTCCCTAACACATGGGATTCAGAAGATGAAGACCATGTACCACAGATATTTATCAAAAAAATTATCTCTACAATTTGCACATATAGAATACCATATCCCAAACACATGTGCATTTGGTGCCGTAGACTATGTCCCACTTATATGTCAAATATTACTCTGTCACGTCAATAATTATTAATCAACATTAGTAATATTATAATAAAATAATAATCCAACAATTAATTGATAATTTAATAAATCTGAGAACATTATTTAATTATCAAATTAATATCTCGCATCCCTTTCCTCTTACTAAATCAGAAATCATTTAATCATTCCAATCTCATTAATTAATTCCTTAATTAATTAATCACAACACATATATTACTTAATTCAACAATATATTAACTATTTATATGGTCTATTAATTTATTTGATAATGAATTAATCATTTTAAAACTCAATATATCACAATAAATTCACATAAAAATTTTAGAAATTGTTATATCATAATTAATTCTACTATTAATTATCCCAAAATCCCAAAATTTCTCATTTATATAATTAAGTAAATCACAAAATTAATTATATCAAATAGGTGTTTCCATATCTAAACAACATTAGATATTCTATATCTTTTATCCAGATAATCAAAATCTGGACCATGGGATTTAAATATTAGACCTCCTACCTCAATGTGTTGACGAATGACCGCCAAACAAAAGTCCCCTACAATTGATCTATATAATCACATTTAATGAGATATAGACCTAAAACCTAAATCATGATCAAATAGATTATAATCAATCAAATAAAGTTATATAGAAAATATTTTAGAATAATTTACGTTGAATATCAGAGTTCTAATTCATACCAATGTGTTACTTTATGTTAAATTTCCTCATTTTATGATATTGGTGTTCTTTTGAGATGAACAGTAAAAATGGCCCATTTCAGGTTATTAATGGTTTTAATTTATTTCTATATTTTTTCAATAACATTCTCTACAGTAATCCAAATTCCGAAATACATTCTTTTAAAGAGTCTACACATGGGCTTCATTTATTCCTTTTGGAACAAAATCTGAATCCTTCATATGGAAGCTCAAAAGAAGCTCACAAGTGGGAACAGAAAATCTTTTTATAGATTTGCAGTGTTTTTTTGTGGGGTTTATAAAAAATAAATGATGGGGCCCAATGTTGGTTATTTTTTTGGATGGATGAAAAGGGTGTTCAGGGACATCTTTCATGAAGGCACCTCCATGTCAAATGTCTATTTTAAGGATCATTAAAGCATTCTAATCTGGATGATTGTGATTTGGAGATTCTGAATGGACAAACTAAATTGTTAGTGTAAAAACGGCATAACTCCCAGAATACAGGCCCATATCCAATAACATTTAGAGGGGAAATGCCCAAGAGAATTAGGAACAACCTTCATGAAGGACTCAATTCGTGAAGATGTCATGTTATGGGGCTACAACGCATCAACATTCGGGTGGAAAATTCTTGATATAAAATGAGGGGAGATCCTCCCTCTCTAATCATCTCTAATTCCATCACATTACTTTTGGGACATCAAGGAGGAGAACATTTCATCTTTTTCTCTTTTATCTCTTTTCATTTTATTGTTTTTAATGCCTTATTCTTCCCCAGTCAACATGATTAACCTTACCATGGTTGGGTAAACATTTGGAGAGAGAGGTGTAGGGTTGGTTTTCTTTTTTTTAATGTTTTAATTCTTTAATGTATTTGAATGAAATTTATTTCTTCTTCAATGTTATATTCAACTTCATATAGATAATTCAATTATCAATTATTATTGATCTTGAAATTTAATTTCAATACTGATATTTTCATTGGTAAAATAATCATTATCTCCCACCAATAATTTCTATTTTATATACAATGAAATAGCCATGGATTAGTGGTGTAGTATTCGACGGTCATCATTACATGTAAAAGGGGTAGTGAATGTTCATGATTTATATGGATAAATAAGACCCAATTGTGTAATGCCCATGTCAATTAAGGATATTCAATACAACTATTTTTCACTTGGAAGGAGAGTTGATGAAACTTTGATATTGGTAAGTATTTCATTCACCATCATAATTATACTAAATAAGTTAGAGGAAACGATTGTCAAAACTCACTTTAATAAAATAAGAACAGTTTTGATTTAAATTTTACCATTAATATCTTTACAATTGGGTAACTGTCCCCGATCTAATCATCCTTTTTAATATCATTTTTTTCCAATCATTTTAATTTCAAATTTCATAAAAAACACAACATTTTTTCCTCTATTTAAAGTGAAAAACAATTTTGTGTGCACTCCTATTTGGGAGACATCCTAGGTCAACCAAATTATTTCATTTTAAATAAGAAAATTTTTGGTTTTTCATGCCCTTGAAAATTTGTGTGTCAAACATTGCGCCATTCCCGGGGAGCCTGTGAAACAAAAAACATGATTTTCAAAATTGAATGACCCACAACTCAAAAGGAACATTAATTTAATTTCATCCAAAAATTGAAATAATATTAACACAACAAAGAAAAAAAATCTACCAGAAATTTTTTAATAAATAGATCTCTCAAATTCAAGTGAAACTCTTATTGTTCAATCTGAACCTGAAATCACTCCTAAAAATCCCATCCAATCCATGCATGAACTATGTGCACCTCAAATTTTCATTCAAAATAACCAAATAATTTCACCCACTAAAACAAATGATTTTTAATTACATGTAAATATGATTCCTTTGCTACCAATGTTTCATGATACTATAGGAGAATATCTGAATCGGCATATGCAAGAATTCAAATAAACATGCTCAGGCTTCAGGCCAAGAGGAGCTCCCAATAAAAATTTAAGTGGAGGGAATTACCCTTCTCACATGAAGGAGATGCCAATGAATGGTTGTATAATCTACATCATGGTGGGATCAATGAGTGGGAATTCCTAAAATGTTGTTCCATGCAAAAATTCATTCCCAAATCCTAGAGCACCACCATCAAGAATGAGATTTACATCATACAACCATCAACTAGAGAAACCCTATATGGGTACCGGTATAATTTCATAAAGTTATGTTTTAGTTACCCACATTATGAAATGTAGGAACACCAATTCCTTGTGTTCATCTACCAAGGAATTCTGGATAATGATCGAAATCTTATAGATGCCTCATCTAGGGGATTCGTTAGTGACAAGTCGAATGCCGATATCAGTGTACTAATTGAGAAGATTTATCAAAAGTCGCAACAATTTTGAATAAGATGGTTGGGAATAAGAGTAATCCATGAGGAAGAATCATCTGAGTCAACATAATTAATTAGAAGAGAGATGGGCGAACTCACTGGGTTATTGTGATAGATGGCTGTCAAACATGTGAAGGAACAACATGAACCAAAGTTGGTATCTGTATTTTACTCTTCTAATTATCATTACATTGACCAGTGCCCAGAAGTGCAGGGAACCAAATATTGCGATACTACCTATCAGTAGAGGAACTTCTAGCCAAATACATCACTTCATCCACCAAACCAACTAGGATATATATTCCATCAGACCGATGATAGACCTCGTTTTCAATATTAATACCAGAACCCACCTCCATTCCAACAGTCCAATAAACAACCATTTCAACAACAACAAACCTTGTATCCACCGCCATTCCTAAGAATGACATATGATCAACCATCTACCAGTTCCCAACCATTATGAGAGAACCAGCAACTGCTGTCAGATGTTGGGGGGCCTAAAAAAATGTGAAAGACTTATCCAACCAGCTAAAAATTTTATTTGAAATTCTAACCTAGTATCTTGGGAAACATTCATCCCAAACTATTCCAAATCATAAAAATAATGTCAAGGCAATCATAATAAGAAGTTTAAAAGAAATCCCACCTACATAAAACCTTGTACCTAAAAAAATACCTCATATTTTGAAGGCAAATGATGTTGAGAATGTTGAAAATCATATGAAAATACAGCAAGAAAAAGAAAATAAAGATGTTAAGGAGGATGATATGCCATGTAATAAGAGACATGAAACTCTGATGCAATGGGGAAAAAGGGATAAGATGGACTTACCCCCAACATTTACCACAAGTATGATTGAATCAATAAAATTGCATGAAGAAACACTTCAAAAAGATATTCTATTCACATTTCAGAAAGTAGAAATCTATATACCCCTACTTAAAGATGATAAAAAAATTCCATGGTATGAAATTTTTTTGAATGATATTTTAAATAAAATATGAAGAATTCCTGGGAATGAATGAAACAACTTGGGAGAAGTGTCTCCTCCCTTATCACACAGCATATTCCAACCAATTGTTTTGATAGAGTGACGTTTTCTATTCCATACACCTTTTGTTCATTAAATTTCCCTAATGCTTTGTGTGATATAAGTGCTTCAATTAATATATTCCATCACTCTGTATACACATATATAAATATGGGAGACATAAAACCCATAATATTGGTGGTCAATCGTGCAAACAGATCTACAGTTTTCCCAACTGGAGTTCAAAAGGATGTCTTGGTGAAAGTCAAAGATCTCTTCTTCCAAGTTGACTTATATGTGGTAAATATGGAAGAAGAAATGAGCCAGTAATAGTCATCAATAATTTTGGGGAGACCTATATTGAAGATTGCTAAAACCACCATCAATGTGCATGAAGGTACATTAACCATGTAATTTAAAGATAGTATTGTCCACTTTATCATTTTTGAATCCATGAGGTACCCATAAGATGACCACTCCATCTATTCACCCTCCGATGAAGTTAGTATTTAACCCATTTAAGAATCAAGTATGTGTAATTAATTCTTTGTCATAAGAGATAATATTTCCATTAATGAACATTTGAATTCCCAAAACACTGAATATTATAATTTTAGGTGGAAAGATGATGTAAAATTTGATTTCATTGATGATGCTTGATTGATGGGGAATATGATATTATCTCTTGTGTGTATGAGCTCCGCCATTTGGAATTGGGGAATTTCAGCTTAATTTAATTGCTTTAGAATCCCCCTAAACGTGAATTAAAACTAATCCCTACTGATTTAAAATATTGGTAACTTATGATAGGAAAGAAATTACAAGTGATAATTTCAAATAATCATTCTAAAATCCAAGAAAATTATTTGATTGAGATTTTGAGAGAGAATTTCTAGGAAATTGGGTGGAGTGAAGGTGGTGTCCTATGAATAAACCAAAAATGTGATATCATATAATTTTTCTTGAAGGAGATTATAAACCATTTATACAGACCTAAAGGAGTCATAATCCCACATTGATGGAGGTTTTGAAGAAAGAGATCGAGAATATCATGGAAGCTAGGATCATCTATCCCATTTCAGATTTATAGCGGGTTATCCCTAATCATAATTTTCCAAAAAAACTGGCTGACCACCATGTGGAATGAAAAGAAGGAGTTAATCCTTATAATAATACAAAAATTGTGGAGAGTATGCATTGATTTTTGGAAATTAAACCAGGTCACTAAGAAAGATCCTTTCCCCAAAAACATTATTGACTAGATATTAGAGATATTGGTAGGGAGAACTCATTATTTCATTTTGGATGGATTTTTGGGTTACTTCTAGGTACCCATTTCTCCTTAGGATCAACAAAAGACGACATTTACATGTTCCTTTGGAATATTATCCTTTAAAAAAAATTCTATTTTGATTATTTAATGCTCCAAGTACATTTAAAAGGATCATGGTATGTATATTTTCAGATAACATTGAATATTTCTCGAAAGTTTTCATAAATGATTTCATAGTATTTTGGAGATTCTTTCGATCATTGTTTGAAAAACCTAGAAAATGTTTTGAAATCCTAAATTGAAAAAAAATATTATTTTAGATTTTGGAAACGGTCATTTCATGGTTGAAAGAGGAATTTACTTGGTCATGTAAATTCCCAATATTGCATTAAATTGGTTAATTCAAAATTTTAATTGATATATTCATTTCCTTATCCTACTTGTGTGAAACTTGGTATATAATTTTTAAAACCTGATAGATTATACAAGATGTTTATCAAATATTTCATTAATATTTATCTCTCTAGATTACTTTTGAATGATGCTGATTTTGATTTCATTGTTGCATGTTGGTTATCATTTGATGATTTGTTGAAGAGATTTATTTCACCACCCATGATGCAACCAACAATATGGGATTAACCATTTAAGATACTTTTTGATTCCTCAAACAAAGCAGTTGGATCAATCCTCTCTCTATGAATTTAGGGCCAACCAAAAGTGATTTTATATGGCTCGAAAACCATAGATGTGTCACAGTTAAATTAAAAAACTAAGAAAAAAGAGTTTTTAGCAGTTGGTTTTTCATTAGAAAGATTTAGATCATTTCATCTTGGAATAAAAATCACTACGTTTTCGGATCTTGTAGCTCTGAGATACTTGATGAAGAAACCTGATGAAAAACTGAGGATGCTGAGATAGTTGATACTTCTATAGGAGTTCAATATAGAAAACAAGGATAATAATGGATCTGAGAACCATGTGGATAATCACTTAAGTAGACTTCCAAACACCTCTGAATTTGAAATTCCAGAAGCAGACCCACTGAATGATCAAATTCCAGTGGATCAGTAATACATGATTGAAGGAGAAGTTCCTAGGTATGCTAACATGGTCAATTATTAGGTTACATATCAAATGCCATATCTTTTCAATTCTCACCAAATTCAAAACAAGAAACTCAATCTAGGTATTACATTTGGGATGATCCATTTTTGGGGAAGATTTTCAATGATCAAGTAATAAGAAGTTGTTTACATATAAGGGAATTTAAGTCTATATTTGAGTTTTTCCACACTATATCACGTGTAGGATAGTTTGGTATTCAATGGAAAACATAAAAATTTTAAGAATATAGAATTTATTTTCCCACTATTTTTAAATATTCCTATGAGTTTTGCAAAATATTTGAAGATTTTCAGTTTTCAAGAAATATTTCAAATTGAAAAGAAATGCCTAAAAAGCCAATAATTTTTTGTGACATTATCGATATTTGGGGGATATATTTTATGAGACCATTCATGATGTCATTAGGAAATAAATATATCTTGATATCATTTGATTATGTTACCAAATGAGTGGATTCAAAAGCCAACGGGACTGACGATGCTAAAGTTGTTTGTGATTTTTTCAGGGCTAACATATTTTGTAGTTTTGGAGTGCTGAGAGAAATCATTTGTGATCAAGGTACTCACTTATAAAAATAGATATGGAGACTTTTATAATTATGGATGGGGTTCATTATAAAACATCAACTCTCTATCATCCAAAGACTAATGGGAAAGATGATGTTTCCAACTTGGAAATCAAAGTAATTTTTGGAAAAACTATAAATCCAAATATGATGGATTGGATACAATGGTTAGAAGATACCATATGGGCTTATAGGATGGCCTATGAAACACCAATTAGAATGAACACATATATTGTGATTTATGGGAAAAGGTGCCAACTACTTGTGGAATTAGAGATTAAGGCATATTGGGTTGTGGGGAAAATAAATTTGGACCTTGAATGTCATGGGAAGGAAAGAAGATTTATGTTTTAGTAGATGGAGGAAATAATATTGGAAGAATTTGAAAATTCAATTATTCTCAAATATAGAACAAGATTGTCTCATAAAAAGCTGATTCAACTGAAATAAATCTATCCTTGAGATAAAGGGGTGTTATTCAACTTAAGACTCATGTTGATGCCAAGTAAAATTTGTTACAGATGGGATGGTACATTTATAGTTACTCGTGAATATCCATTCAGTGCTGTGAAGATTATGAAGGATGGAGAGTAGGATGCATTCACTATTAATGGGATCATGCTGAAGAAATTCCATTGGACCATTCCATCAGAACCAGCGGTGAAGATCTCGCTCCTCCAACCTGTCATTCAATAAGTGCCATTAAGTTGTACATCCCTTTAAAACTAGCTTACTGTTGTGATTAATTTTAAAATTTTCTAACATGTTAAAATCATTTAAACTCATAGAAGAAACTACATCATTTTTTGTGGGGTAGGAAACCTTTCTAGTTTAGGATTTTCATTTTGTGTCTGTATTAAAAAAATTCATGTTTTCATATTTTTGTGTGATTATTTGTTTCAATTTTTGTAGTGTTTTTGAAAAATTTGAGCTAAAATTATGGTCATTTACATTTTTAAAACTCATTTCATTGTAGGAGCCAATATATTCCATGAAACTGAGATTAAATGAATGATTGAATGACATGGTTTCAAGTTCAATATATTTTGGAATTTCCTTAAAAGTACACTGATTTTCAAATACTGTGCCATATTTCACTAACTATATCATTGAAATCACATTTATTGAATATTATGAACTATTTTTTCATATTATTTTATTTAACCTCATTCTATAAGAGAACCACACCATTTGTGCTTTAACCATAATTTGATTTATTCCATTTAAATCTTGATGGTTTGAGGTAATAGGGTTTTAAATGATTTTGGAAATTATTTGGTTTTAGGCTCCATTTTTTAAATAATAATTTTCATTATGGCATACAACACATTAATCCTTGTATCCCTATAAATACAAGAATACCCTGTTATATTTTCCACATTATAAGTCAATTTTCTCTATCTAACCCTCTATTGAATAGAAATAGGAAGATCTACTTTATCATAAGTCTGGGAGAAATTGTCTTGTGTTGTGCTACATCATTTGGTGAATATTTTGGAGTAAAAATAATTGTTGAAGATATGTTTATGCTGCTGAAAAATTATTCTGTTGAAATCTATTCCCTTTCCAGAGCATTCATGATAAGAGAAGTTGTGTTTTTCTGGAGCATCGGATGTTAAAATAAAGTTGTGCCAATCTAGAGTTTCAAGAATAATCATGTTTGAAAAGATTGAAATTTTATCTGTTGAAATATTGACCTTATTGAATGATGATTGTGCATATTGTTTTTAAAAAGGGTAAGATAAGGAGACCATGTTTATGATAAAATTAAAATCTGGCATTTTTTCTTCAAAAATATCCAGGCCCTCATTTTTCAGCCTCATAATTTTTAACATCTAAATCATACCAACCAGAAGCCACTAAACAACCCAGAAAATTCCTAAAGAGAAATATACTTCCGTGAATAAAATAAGGTGGATATGTGTAAATTTATCAAGCCTACGGTGACTCTTTTGTGAGTTTGGATGAGGAAAGCCTTGTTTAAAATCTAGATTTCTGAGATGAGAGAAAATTAATGTAAGGTAGGTGTTTTTTGTGCATGGTTTGATAAATAATGTATAAATATATTATATTATCAAAAATAGAGAAACCTAAATAATTTTTTTGCTGAGGAATGATATCTTTTTGTTTCGTAGTATGGATTTTGTAGATCTCATTATTATTTTTTTGAATTTGATTTTATTTGATTTTGATGTTTACATGTCCAGGAGTCCAAGTGCTGTGTGTGGGGGAATTTATTGAGAAAATATTTTCAATTAATTTAAGTTGAATATAAATGTTTTTAATCCTACCAATGTGTTACTTTATGATTAATTGACTTGTTTTATGACATTGGAGTAATTTTGAGTTGAATAGTAAAAAATGGCACATTTTGAATTTTTTCCAGTTTTAAATTATTTTTGTATTTTGGCAGTAACATTTCCTACAGTAATCCATATTAAAAGAATAGTTGTTTTCTAATGTCTATAGATCCAGGGATTCATTTCATCCCATTTGACCAAAAGCTGAATCATTCATATGGAAGCTGAAAAGAAGGTCACATTGGGTCAAGAAAACTATTTACATATCTGCTATGTTTTGGTGTGGGGTCCATAACTCATACATGGTGGGCTCAATTTTGGTGAAATTCTCTAGGTGGACTCAAAAAACATTCTGGAACATCATTCAAAAAGTAATTACCACATGTAATGTCCGTTTAAATTGGGATAAAAGCATTATAATCCGAAGATTTGTGATTTGGCGAGAATGAATGGACAGAATAAATGGTCAGAGTAAAACAGGCTTAACTCTCAAAATACATTTCCAAATACGATTAGATTAAGAGGGGAAATTCCCATGAGAATATTTAACATAATTAAAGATGGACTCAATTCATGAATATTTAATTTAATGGATATAAAATACATAATCTTCCAGGGGAAAGATTGTGGCTATAATAAGAGCGGACCTCCTCCATCTCAAAACAACTCGCATTCCATCCCATTCCTTCTGGGACACCAAGGAGGATAACTTTTCAGATATTTACCATTTATTTCACTTCGTTTCATAGTATTTTAATGCCTTATTCTGCCCCATTCATCTCAATTACCCTTACCATGGTAGGGTAAACATTTGGAGGGATTTGGAAGGGTTGGTTTTAAATTTTGTAATGATTGAGTTTTTAACGTAGCTGAATGAAATTTTATTTTTCTTCAAATTTGTTTCCAATTTCATATAGTGGAATTCATTATCATGTTTTATCATTCATTAATTTTAATTCCATTATTGATTTATATCCTTGTTAAAAAAATCATTATCTCCCTCCACTTATTTCTATTTTATATACGATGGAATATACCATAGATTAACTGTGAAGTACACGGAGATCACCAGTACATGTAAAATTATTATGTAATGTTCCTGATTGTTTGGGATAAACAAGACTTGATCCATGATTTCCCATGTCAATTAATGATATTCAATTCAAGTATTTTTCACATGGAAGGAGTGCTGACCAAACTATGTTCTTAGTATGGTTTTTTCTCATCATCATAATTTTAGCAAGGATGTGAAAGGAAACGATTGTGGAAACTCCCATTAATCAACTATGAAGATGATTTTTAAATTAAATTGAAAAATTATAGAATTAAAATTTGGATAGTGACACCATCCTAATTACCCTTTTTAATACCATAGTTTTTTAATCATTTGAATTTCAAATTTCCTTTCCAAAAGGCATCATTTTTTACACTCATTTTATTGTGACAAACTATTTTGTGTGCCCTCCTCTTATAGAGACATCCTAGGTCAACAAAATTATTTAATTTTAACTTAGGAAATAATTATTTTTCCATTTCCAATGATAGGGGTGCTTCATATAGATCTAGATATAAAAATTTATATCTGGATCCACAATTATAGATGTAGATCAATTCAAAATAAGGAATAATTACCACAATAATAATGGGATATGGATGGAATAAATATTAAAAAACACGTGGGCTATAATTATCCTACTAGAATGGGATTTGATCATTGATCATGGCTTGGAATATAAAATAATAATGGTTGGGAAGTTTTTGAATCAATAAATGAGACTCTTCTTTTAAGTCTGAGTTTGGATCAAGAGGGTGAGTTTTGGGAGTTCAGGTCATTAAGAAACTAATTTTTATGTATAATTACATGTAGATCACAAATCTCTAGGAATAGGTTCCTAATTTTTCATATCATTGTTCCTAAACTATGATTCAATTTATAATCATTTTCATGGTTTCCCCAAATAGGGTGCATGAATTGAAAAACCATGCACCAACAGTGAAAATACCTTTTCCTCATGTTACCATTTTTTGCTGGGATGGGGAGCATGGTCTCCACTAACCTGGTTCCAACCACAAACATCACCCATTTTTTGAAATGTTTATAAATATATACCCAAATACACCCCAAGATAATACCAAACCAAATTTTTCTAAAAAAATGAGTAACCTGAAATAATGCCTGATTCATCCCCAGAAGGGAAGCATAATACAACGCATGTCTCCTCACAATAATACAGAAAGTCCATCACATCAAATCATATCTTTATAGATAAAATTTGACACTATATTTCATAGATTTTTATTTTCATGTACGCCTATAAGGGATATATTGGGTAAGACCCCAAGATTCCACGATACGTTTCCCTTTGAATTATGCAATAGCTTGCATTGTATGCAACTTTGAGATTCTAACACACCGCGACCAATCAATGTATCCGTTATGAATAATAATACCCACTTTTTGAAATTTTATAAATTTTATTTCATAAAATGGACTTCATTTTTTGATTATGAATATCATAATTAACCTAGGGTAAAATTTTGGTATTTTTTAGATAACTTTTATATTTTGACGAAGAGTGAAAATTACTAAATTTTAATTGAAAACAACATTTTTAATTAAAATAATTAATATTGATAAATTATGAATTTGAGTGGTTTTAAATTTTATTTATTATATATTTTTACCATTTAATACAATTTTGGTCATTGGACAAAATTTCACATTTAAACCGAACATTAACAAGTGTCACTCTTTTGATAGTTATTATCTCTTTAAACCCCGCTTTTTTATTTTGACAATGGGAATTAATATTAAATTAATTTCTGCCACTTCTGGGTTTTAAATTTATAAAAATGGATTCCATATTTTTAATTACTCTATCCAAATTCTATAAATTGGTAACTTTTATTTTTATACATTTTGAATAATTATTTCGGTAAATATTTTATTTACCATGGTTAACGGGTAAATTCTGTAAATAAGGGTAAGAACATAATACTATAATAATATTAATTTAACTTAAAGCGTGTTCTAACCCTATTGGTTGATACATTTCCGACCATGGGCATCTTAGGGACAATTTTAAGACCTCATGGAGCCACTTTTATGTGATAAGGACACTTTATATTAATTATGTTAAAGTAAATACAAAAATGACATAAGTATATATATTTTAGAAAACTAATTTTTACATAGGGTTATATATATTATATTTTCGACTATACATATTAATTATAAATATAGAATGATTTTCGACAGAATGGTATTTTATTTATACTTTTTACACATTAAAAAATTAAATTTCATTATGACACAATAATGATGCAGTATTTTCCTTATTAATGAAAGAATCAAGAATGGGTATTATAAATTTTAAAATAAATATAATTTGAAAGTTTTGATGAAATACAAGAATTTTATTGGTTACTATGACATTTTAGTATTGATTTAATAATTTTTTTCGAATTAATAATGTTCTTATAACTTTAAAAAAATCATTTATTGAATAGTGTCATCATTGACATAAATGAGTTTTTAAAACATATATTATATTATTAATTGATATTCTATTCCTAAAAATATAAACCTTAGCCAAAGGACATATATCATGATAGGTGTATCATTATTGGACATCTTTTTGGTTGCTTGTATTTATATAGTATGTTTATTAACTATATAATATAAAAATACAATGTTACATGGTAAATGTCAAACTAATTAACTAAGAGTTAAAACTAAAATATAAGGCTAATATAATGACCCAAACCTATCTAAAATCTATTTGTCGAAAGTTTTTTGACCCATACTAACCTTATTCTTTTAATAATCCAATTTTTAGCCATTATAATCTGAATATGAATTTATTATAAATTAATACTTTACGTTTTCCCCAAAGAGTCCCTCCTCCACCTTATAAAAGGACACCACTTCTAACCAATTATTCATACCTTCAATGCCTTTTGGTTCGGCCAAACTCTTCCCAAATACCCTCTCAACTATCCTAAATTAATACTGGAGGCCTTAATTTAGTTATAAATCCATCCTATGGAGCCCTTTTTATCAAATCAAAAAGAAGAACCCGAAGAAGAGGTAACGTTTTCACCACCCTCTTTCAAGTTCCATTCTTCTTCAAATTATTCATTCATTGTAATTTACATTATAAAATAAAAAATACAGTATATTCTATATAATTTTATGTTATTATAAATATGGTAAAACCATATTCATTATTCTATCCATCCTTTGAATGACATGTCACCAAACGTGCGTACGTACGATATACCGTCTCCACGTAGTGGCGTAATTGTTATTCAAAACATTATTATATGGATGGGTATGATAATGATGTGTAATTGATGTAAATAATAAATATAACTTGATAATGATTCATTATATATGATATTACATCCAATTATATATTATTTTAATATCAAAATAATGATATTGTTGCTCGTGTGTATGTATAGACTACCATCTCCACGAACACGATGAGATTCATTCTCCATCGTATCCTTGCAAGTATAATTATCATTTTATGATTAAAAATAATTTTTAAGGACATGATATCATTCTGTATATGAATAATATAAAACCTATCGATAACAAACACGACTTATGTAACAAAACATATAAAAGAATACGAGTAAGTTAACACTCAAAACGACAATAATACTAAGACATTATTAACAATGAAATGTTAAAATATCATTTTTGATATCATATTAATTTATATGATTCTTTTATAATTTAATAACAATTATTTAACCATTATATAGGTGTTTAACCTACCCTCAACCAATGAAATGTACAAGGTAAGGGGTTTTCATCTCACTCATTATTCTCGTGAGATTCATCCCATATTGCCACTATTATCTTCTGTGTGGTGTATGTACTTCCCATAATTAAATTATTTGTGTAATACACTTTAATTTATTTGTATTTATGTATTCATTGAATGATACGTCTTTCAATGGGTGTATGTTTCTTAATTTTCAAAATTGGTAATGGTTAATTTCACAATCTATTTATTATTTGAGGTTGTTTTTATAAAAGTATATACTGGGACATATTTATTATCCAAGTCCATGTTTCATAAAATTTATTTCAAAGGGATTATTTTTAATGGAATTTTTACTAAAACATAATTTTAAATGTTTTAAATATTTATTCTTCAAAATCATTCTCATTAATGTCCGTGTTTTCAAAACGGTTTTTAAGGATTTATTTATATGTACATAAATGTTTTTAAAATGTTAATTCCTTTAAAAAGAATCAATTTGGTATGGGAAAATTTGATTACAAAATTCCATTAAATGACTTATCTTCCAAACTGTGTTTCTTTTAAATGTTTTCATGAAAAAGTTATATTTCTCTCAAATATATGAAAATCCAGTGCAAATGTATACGTATTTAACGCAAGCATTAAAATGTTTTGAAAAAACCCAACTAACGAGTGTGGTAGACAGTAAGGGATTGAGTGCAGATCCATCACGTCCTGTACTTAGTCTAGATTTATTAGAATTAGTTATTTTGTTTTCAGAAGATTTCATAATGTTTTTAATAAATCAACGGAGTATATTTGAGCAATTTTAAACGTAAGTATCTTAAAAAAATTACGTCGGTAGGTCTCATGTGACAAACTAGTGTCTCGGCACAAGGCCTTGACAAAATCTTATTTATAGTCTTGCCACAAGGCCCTGACTATGAGGTTATGATACTATGGAATTATGCATTCCATCATTATGAATGTTGTTATTGATATTGAATGTGATTATTCGACTAGTATAATATCCATGTGAATAAGTAAATGGAATTATTTCAATTTATTTTTTCCTTGTTATGCTGAAGTTGATGTTTAAAAGGATTTTTTTAGTTATGCATTCCCATAAATGTTTATGTTTATTTAAGAATGTTTCCGCTGTATTTTTATCATTATTGAGCATCTGAGCTCACCACTTTCGATGTTTTATTTTTCCCTGGATTTGAAGAAGTATTTTATGAATGACCTCCATGGACCGTATGAGGGAATATGAAGACATGTTTTTTGGTATTTTTTCCCTTTATTATGTAATGTAAGACTTATGAATGTATCTAATGTTTCCAAGGCTACTAAATTAATCAGTCTTTCGAGACATGATCTTTTGTGATCATGCAAATGTTATGTAATAATGCACATACTCTGGGAAACTAGGGTCAGTGAATCAAAGTTGGTTTGAAAGGAAGTTTAGTACAAACATCGAAAGCTAGATTTAGAAAAACTCTCATTAGATCACATAGAGCTGAGATGTACTATGAGGATTAGTGTCGAATAACTTCCTAAAATTTTGGAATTGTAGTGATTTTATGAGTTTTCTGAGTAATACATCCCTGTATGGAAATGACCAGGTAATGGCGACTCTAGAACATACACACCTAGGGAAAATACCCGAAAACACCACTTTGAGATAGACTCAAACGGGAACTGGTGCACGACAATGGGCCTTGTCGCACACTTGGTTACAACACTCTCGGGGGATATGCTTAGAATAATTATTGTTTTCTTTACAAACCATTAAGATGGGTTTATGAGTATATACTTCATCAATGAAGACATTTTTATGATTATGGATTATATCCATAAACTATTCAATTTATGATAAGTGTTTTACAAGTTTGGATTTATGTATTAAGATTCATAAACATATATAGTGTATGCCATTGTTTAGAAATGGAAACTAGTGGAAGAAATGGAAACTGTATCAATTAATGCACTCCATGTAGGGATTTCCCTCCAGCTCAAGAAATTTATATTTGTTCTTGTGATGCAACTGGTGATGATCAGCTAATCAGCATACTGGAACAACTCACTAAGGTTATAAATAATAACCTTACCCGTATAGATCACCCTAATCCATAGCATGGAGGATCATTGTTAGATCTCTTCATGAGGCAACAACCACCAACATTCAATGGGGTTACAAATCCACTAGTATCAGAGCAATGGATAAGTTCCCCAGAGAAAGTATATCAGGCTTTGGGGAGTAGTGAAAGGGAAAAGGTTATCATCGCAGTTTACCGCCTCAGTAGATATGATGATCAATGGTGGTCATTTATTCAAAACAAAAAGGATGATGATGAAGTATAAATTATGGAATAGATAGAGTTTAAATATATTTTCTTAGAAAAATACTTTCCTCATGACCATCGAGCAGATATAGAAAGGGAATTTCTCAGTCTGAGGAAAAAGGAGGATGAGAATGTCTCAATGTGTAAAGCTAACATTAAAAGGTTAGCAAGGTCTGTAGTAGATTATATATTTAACTCACTGAGTAATATTGATCATTTATTTTCTGGTTTAAAACCATTTTTCCATCGAGCATTAGTGTCACATTATTTCTCGTCATACAAAGACATTGTCTCATGTGCTATAAAGACAGAAAATGAATTCTATAAATCTTATGACAATATAGTAATGAAAGAGAAGAAGAATACGTTGGAACAAAAGATAGATAAAGGGAAAAATAAAAATAAGTATTTTCCATTATGTGATAATTTTGGGGTGAAACACCCCAGTACATGCCTAAAAGGAATGAGAGTTTGTTACAAATGTGGAGAAAAAGGTCAGCAGGCTCGTGATTGCAAGGGAAAGAAATATGTTGTAATTGTTGAATGCTACAATTATAGAGAAATGTGGCATTAGGAGAATGAATTCCCTAAGTTCCATGGAAACATACCTCAGAAAAGGCAAAGTAATTAAGGCCAATATTATGTTGTTACTACAGTTGAAGTGGAATAATTAAGGTATTTGTGTTTTTTGGACTCAAGGATTATATTCTGGTTATAAGAATAATGTGATATATATAAGGATTTTACTACAGTACATTTTCCCTTCATTAAGGTTTTAATATGACAAATATAATAATATTTTCAGTATGTGACAATAATATAAACATTACATTGTTTAGGGAATATGACGTGACAATTGATATTGGAATTTAGCTACCTTTTACAGAGAGTCTGGACAGAGGTTCTTTGGAGAACTATAATGCTTTGAGTGGATTAAGTTGAACATAAGATAATATTATTTAAGGTTAAAACAATTCTTATGATAAATTTTTGGAATATTATGATATAATAGTTTTAAAAAATGGACAACCTGCAGGTCGGGCGATAACCCATTGTATCAGACAAAGCTGCAGGAATCGAACCTACAGCCATAGTGTCACATTCCTTTATTAGCTACCACTAGAATGCAAGAAGTCCCTGGTCAATATAACGTATTTTTCTTCATTTTAATGTTATATGTTAATGTTTAGATCCTTATAATATTAGGATAAATATAATATTTTCAAGTTCTATTATCTTTTGGAGTGATAGATTAGTTTATGGTAGAAATTATTTGAAGGATAAAAATATACATGTCATATATATATATATATATTTATATTATTATATGAAGAAACTAATTCATAAAAATTAGGTAAGGGATCATAAAACCAAAAAATTGGTATCATAATACCTGATGTTTTGTTTAACCAATGAAATTTTAAATCATCATTGATTGATGGCTTTGAGGCCCTGAATTCTACAATTGTTTGTTACTGATGACCTCAATCACTCCCTATAAATATTTATGTTTTCCCTCCTATTATGTGCCTCTAATTTCCAACAATATTCTCCAAATAAAGATCATAATTTTGTGGTGACCTGCCATTTCTCTTTTCCTTTTATTAAGACTATATTTTATTAACCCAATTTTCGATGTGGGGTTTCCCACAAAGATATTTTCTATTTTCAACCTTTTATTTTCAAAGAACAATTTCAAATTACAAGGACTCAATTTATTGAATGTGGGTAGAATGTAAAACCCCGATCTTCCATGGAATGTTTCCCTCTGAATAATGCAATAGCTTGCATTGTACGCAACTATGAGATTCTAACACACCACGACCAATCAAAGTAGTCATTAAGAATAGTAATACACAATTTTTTAAATTTTATAAATTTTATCTCTAAAAATGGACTTCATTTTTTGATTAGGAATATTGAAATTGACTTAGGGTAAAATTTTTGAACTTTTCGGATAACTTTTATATTTTGACGAATAGTGAAAATTGCTAAATTTTAATTAAAAACAACTTTTTTAATAATAATAATTAATAGTGATAAATTATTAATTTGAGTGGTTTTGAAGTATTTTTAGAATATTATTTTACCATTTAATACAATGTTGGTCCTTGGACATAATTTCACATTTAAACCGGACATAAACAAGTGTCAATCCTTTAATAGATATTATCTCTTAAAAACATGATTTTTTTATTTTAACAACGGGAATTAATTGTAAATTGATTTTTGACACTTCTATGTTCTGAATTTAGAAAAATGGATTCCCGATTTGTAATCAGTAGGTCCAAATTGTGTAAATAGGTAACTTTTATTTTTAGACATTTTGAATAATTACTTTGGTAAATATTTTATTTACCATTAATAAAGGGTAAATCTGGTAAAAAATGGTAAAAAAGTAATATTATAATAATATTAATTTACCCTAAAACGTGTCCTAACCCTATTTTTTGATACATGTCCGACCAGGGGAATCCTTGGGTCTATTTTGGTACCCCATGGAGCCACTTCTAGGTGATAAGGACACATTATAGTAATTATGTTAAAGTAAATAAAAAAATGACATAAGCATATATCTTTTAGAAAAGTAATTTTTACATTAGGATATATATGTTCTCTTTTTGACTATAAATATTCATTAGAAAGATAATATTATTTCCTACTTAATGGTAATTAATTTACAATTTTTATACATTTAATAATTAAATTTATTTATGACATAATAATGATGCAGTATTTTCTTTGTTAATGAAAGAATCGAACACTTGGTATTATAAATGTTAAAATAAATATAATTTTAATGTTTTGATGACATAAAAGAATTTTATTGTTTAATATTACATGTTAGGATTGATTAAATGAATTTTATATCAATTAATAAGTTTTTTATGACTTTAAAAAAAATAAATTATTGAATAGTTTCAAAATTGACATAAATGAGTTTTTAAAACAAATATTATATTATTAATTGATATTCTATTTCTAAAAATCTATGGATCAGAAGAAGGACTTATATCATGATATTTTCATCATTAATGGACCACTTGGGGATCTTTTTGATGTATATAGAATGTTTATTAACTATATAATATAAAAATACAATGTGACATGGAAAATGTCAAACTAATTAACTAAGAGTTAAAACTATAGGATAAGGTTAATATAATGACCAAAACCTATAAAAAATACATTTTTTGACAGTATTTTGACCTATACGCACCTTATAATTTGAATAATTCACTTGGAATGCATTATAAACCGAATATAAATTTACTATAAATTAATACTTTATGTTTTTTCTAAAGAGCACCTCCCCCCCCTTATAAAAGGACACCACTTCTAACCAATTCTTCATACCTTAAAATAATTTTGGATCGTCCAAACTCTAACCAAAGAGCCTCTCAACTATCCTACCTTAATACTAAAGTAATTAATTTAGTCATAAAGCCATTCTATTGAGCCGTTTTGATCAAATCAAAAGGAAGAACCCGAAGAAGAGGTAACGTTTTCACCACCCTCATTCAAGTTCAATTTTTCATAAAATTCTACTTTATTTTTTAATAAATCCAATATCTTATATATACTTTAATGATATTTTAAGTCTGTTACATCCATATTCAGTATTTTATCCATTCTTTGAATGACATGTCACCATACGTGCATACTTATGACTTACCATCTCCACGTCATGGTGTAATTGTTATTCAAAACATTTTTATTTGTATGGTTATGATAATGATGTGTAATTGATGTAAATAATAAATATAACATGATAATGATTCTGTATATATGATATAACATCCAATTACAAATTATTTCAATTTCAAAAGAATGATATTGTCACTCGTGTGTACGTACGGACTACCGTCTCCACGAACGCGATGAGATTCATTCCCCATCGTACCCACGCAAATCTAATTCACATTTTATGATTAAAAATAATTTTTACGGACTTGATATCATTATATATATGAATAATATGCATCCAATCCATAAAAAATATGACTTATATAACAAAACATATAATATAAAATGAGTTTTTTAACACCTGAAACGACGATAATACTACGATATTATTAACAAAGAAATGTCAAAAGATCATATATGATATCATATTAATGTATATGATTCATGTATAATTTATTAACAAATATTTCACCATTATACATGAGGTTAACCTACCCTCAACAAAGGAAAAGTACAACGTAAGAGGTTTTCATCTCACAACTTATTCCCGTGAAATTCATGCCATATTTCCACTATTACATTTTTTGTGGTGTATGTACTGCCCATAATTGTATTATTTGTGTAATACACGTTAATTAATGTGTATTTACATATTAATTGTAGGATACCTCTTTCATGGGAAGTATTTTTTGTATGTTATCAAATTGGTAAGGGTTAATTTCACAGTCTCATTATTTTCCGATGTTGTTTTTATATAAGTATCTACTGCGACATATTTATTATCCATGTCCATGTTTCATAAAATTGTTTTCAAAGGTATTAGTTTTACAGGACATTTTACTAAAAATAATTTTAAATGTTTTAAATATTTATTCTTCTAAATCATTCTCATTAATTTCCATGTTTTCAAAATTATTTTTAAAGATTTATTTATATGGACATGAATGTTTTTAAATGATAATTATTTTAAAAATATTCAATGTGTTATGAGACACTTTGATTCAAAAATGTGTTTAGATGACTTATTTTCCAAATTGTATACCTTTTAAATGTTTTCATGAAAAATATACATTTCTCTCAAATATATGAAAATACAGTGCAAATGTATATGTTTTTAACGCAATCTTAATTTTTTTTTTCAGAAAACCTGACTCTCTAGTGTGGTAGACAGGAAGGGATTGGGAGGGGACCCATCATGGGCTGTAATTAGTTGAGCAGTATTATAATTAGTTATTTTTTTTCATAAGCTTGCATAATGTTTTCAGAAAAACACAGGAATATATTTGAGCAATTTTAAACGTAATTATCTTAAAAAATTTGCATATGTAAGTCTCATGAGGCAAACTAGTGTCATGGCCCAAGGCATTGAAAAAATCTTATTTGTATTCTTGGCATGAGGCCTTGATTATATGGTTATGATAGTCTGTAATTATGCATTCCATCATTATGAAAGTGGTTATTGTTATTGAATGTGATTATTCAACTAGTATAATATCCATGTGAATAAGTAAATGGCATTATTTTAATTTATTTTTTCCATGTTATGTTGATGTTCAAGTTTAAATGGATTTTTTTTAGTTATGAATTAACATAAATGTTTATGTTTATTTAATAATGTTTCTGCTATATTGTTATCCTTACTGTGCATCTGATCTCACCCCTTTCAATGTTTTATTTTTCCTAGGATGTGAAGAAGTATTTTATGAATGACCTACAGGAATAGTATGAGGGAAAATGAAGACATGATTTTTTTGTAGTTTTTCATTTTATTAAGTAATGTAAGACTTATGAATGTATCTACTGTTTCCATGGCTACTAAACTAGTCAAAAATTCGAGATTTGATCTTTTGTGATCATTACAATGTTATGTAATAATGAACCGACTATGGGTAACTAGGGTTGGGGCATTACATATGGTATGTGTATATTATTGTCCATCTATTCCCTCCATTGGGATATTAGAGAGAACCCTATAAAAACTATTTGTTGTTGAAACTAGGATTTAAACATGTGTAGGGTTCAAAAAGAAAATACCAATGAAATGAAATGTGTAGATAATATAATAACACACAACAAAAACCATTGGGTACACCACACATGATCCATACAATTTAAGAACATCTAACCCAAAGCCTCACGACACATATCTATTTCTTATCCATCATGACAAGAACACAATCACAAAATAATCCATAATCAGTATTACCCCTTTTATTTATAAAATATCTCATTCCTAGAATATCATTTACTAACCAATATAAATTTATCATCCCATTGGTTTCATATTTTCATACAATTTTATAATTATGTAAATATTAACCATCAAAATTGAAAAATACCACTTCAAATGTACTGATTATTAATCTATTCAACCAATTTTTCATATCATCCCATGTCACTCAAATTTTAATATTACCATTATATTGAATCCATTTATATTCAGGAAACTATAAATCCACATCACATCACAACAATATAAATCTTGTCACCCTCAGGGAAATACCCCACAAAACCACCATCATAATAATTACAACACACCCATCACAACCTTAATCGAATAACTACATTCCATCAAAATTGACCAATGCCATGTTAGTAGAACACGACACTCATTCACAAATAATATATCATTCATGAAATATAATAATCAGGATTTTTAGATGAACTTTTCATCAATTCATGTGAATAATTAATGTTATTATCACATATGAAAAAATTTCTAGTGGAATCCATCTCATTAATTTTATATATGTAACAATATAATTACATTTTGGTACATATAAAACAATAAAAAAATACGAGTTCCACACCCCAAAAGTAAAAATGTATATGAACATTATGATGAGAAAAATTATATGTAAGGAATCACGATCATACAAGGTTCAACTGCCATGATATACCTAGTGGACCATTTCGTTAAGTAATTCATTATAAATATAAATCTCAAAAAAATGACTAAAGTGATAAAATTTAAATTATGGGAAATTTTGATCTGTATATTATTGGGTTCTACTATCAGAAGATATCATTAATAATTACTACCTAGAGATACCATTATGAGATACTATCAATGTCTACCATCATGAGATTTTTCCAAAATCTACCACAAAGATCTACAACACTAATCATCGAATATAAGATATTGATGGAAAATTTCTACTACTATTAGTGGATATTATCTAATGATAAAAAAATAAGTTACCATCTAAATCTACCGATAATATATACCTTAGGACTATGTATTCCACCATAATAAGATATCATCATAAGTAACTACTTTAAGATTAAAATGTACAAATTATGCTTTCTCTAAGATCTACCAAAATTTTCATTCAATAGTTTCTCTGACTGGATTAATTTTATATTGAAAAATGATATCATTTGATGCTACATCCATTAAATACCATTTGAATCGTCCCATAAATTATTCTATTTGAATAGAACAGAAAATGATACATTATTACTATATCTAAATCCACAAAGATCTACTAGAGGTAACAACCATCTGGGTCTACTATTATCCACATAAACAAACATTTTCCTACATAACACCTATTTACACTTTTGGACATACTTTGGGAAACAATAGAACTAGATATCCCACCATGTAACATACATGAATGTGTAATAAATTTCAAGGAATTAAAATGATCAAAATCCCATTAATTTTTATTGAATAATTACAAATTTTATATTCAATATAACTGAGATGTCTAAATATGAAGATTACTTGAAGAACATTGATTATATGGTTCTCCATGATGTAAATCTATGATATCTCAAATTTATGTGATAAATATTAATGGAGAAAAAATGGAAAATAATTTTCATTCAAGGTAATATTGTAGTGAGTTAAATGAAACATAACATGCCGCATCAAAAATGATGAAAAATATACCCATTGTTCAGTAAAGTATGATTTCTTTAGTATTGAGAGAATCCATTTCAATTGAATTAGGAATTCTATATCTCTAGAAAATTATAATATTATAAATAATGTTTATGAGAATCATTCCATCTATTAATACAAAATAATCATCTAATAATAACTATAACTTTAATTGTGATTCGATAAAGAATCTATCCTTAAATTGATGTTATTATATGGAAGTCTTCCAGAGAAGATGTGTAATACAAAATATTTAGAAACATTTCATTTTTGAGAAATGATATTTACATAAAACTAAAACATTTAAAAGATGATTATCAGAGTGGTAATAAAGAATATATCATAATTTTGATGATTTATTTTCTTTTATAGATGATTATTTCTTGATATAAAAGAATCACTAGTCAAAATTATGGATTGACTGAGCATATTTTTAACATAATTTATTAGGTTAAATCTTATCTAAATAAACATTTACCATCCACGGATCATGCCATATACCATACCATAGTATATTATGACTAATATTATTAATATTATTGTTATTCATAGTAGTATGATAATGTAGTTTCTCCATGTACGATATCTTATAGTCCCACTAATGTTAATATAGTTACATCCAATGATAATAAAGATGTATTTTAATTAGTTAATTATCAAAATTGACAAAATATTATTAATAATATAGTTAATATACAAGTGTTCACTGGAAATGTAATTAATGTGTTTAATAATAACATGAGTGACATTAGTAACGTGTCAAAGGAATATATTTCGACTCCTTGGGAATAATTTTTATTAGATATTATGAAATGAATCTTCTACTTATTAGACATATTTCAGGATGATGTAGTATCACTAGTATAAATTTTTGGAAAATCATTGGTTGATTATATAAGAAAAAACCTCAAATGGATTATCCAATTATCTCAATTTTGAGTATCAGTTTTTGGATTCATAATTTATTTCCCCAATATCAAATAATGGAAATGACAATTCTACCATGTAATCATCAATCTAAAATAAATCATCCACTCTACATCAAATAATAATTTTTAAGGAGTAATCATTCCCATCACACATAATTTTTTTGTGATAATAGATCCATCATGATCCATGATAATATTAGTCTTTGATAAGTTGTCTATATAATGAGACTACAGTTGCTTATTCATATGACACTAAAATTTCTTAGTACATTTCTAACATTGTGATCATTCATTATGAAGCAATAACTCCAAATCATAACCATATGCAATAAGACTAATATATCTTTCTTTCAGTTTTAATTTTTGGGTATCATAAAATATGAAACTATAATATTATTCATTTAGATAATGAAATTTAGTGCCTTGTTGTTTCACATTCAATATTTTATTTAAATTATTTTTAATATATTATTTTTTTCCATTATTTTTCATTATATATGAATAGTTATAATCTATTTAGTCATATAATTTCTTACAGTTCATAATATATTGTGCCAAATTAAATATTTCATTTCTTAATTTTATTATTATATTTTTTATATTTCATATTTAGTGGCTTAAGAGAGGAAAAAATTATAAATTATTGCCTTACACATTATTTTCCAAACTAAAAATTTACCTAAATAGATCGGTCATTTTTTTTATTTTAATTTGTTTGGTGATTATCTAAAAGGGAGATATTTTTGTAAATAATAATTTATGAAGAAAATTAATAAGTATCTTATGTGTTTTGATTCTCATTAAATCCGTATTTTTATCTGAAAATTTAAAAATAACTTTTTATATAGTTTAGTTATTTCCAAACTAATACTTCATTTTAGAACATTTTAGTTTAAATTGTTTTTATTTTTAAATGATTGGTTATAAATAAAAGAAATTATTACATTATAAATTATCATAGAAATAATTAATTTCATATATATTCCTATTAATATTATTTCTATTTAAATAAATCTACATAAAAAATGGATGTATAATCACACTAAATTTAAAACTCTAAAAATGAATAATATCACAAAAAAGTAATACATTTGAGAATTATCATGTGTGGGAAATTAAAGTATTACAATCAATCATATGGTAAATGAAGAAATATTATAGCTAAATAAAATTTATTTAAAAATATTCAGTTTTTCCTACAAGATTATATGGTAAGAACATTGATATTGAACATTAAAATTTTCTCTGTCAATTATAAAATTCCAATAACAAAATAAATAAAATCACACAATGAAAAAATTTATCTAATAGAAAAATGATTATATATCTATTTATTAATGTAATGAATATGATATTATGATGTAATGAAAAGAATATAAAACATATTATATGATGATTTTGATGATTTCATTTAAATTAAAATATATTTTTTGAAAATTTAATTTTTGAATTACTAAAAGTGATTTAATTTTATGAAGACACAAATAACCCAAAATTATAATAATAAACTTCAATGTTATAAACATAGTGCGTATGTATTTTATGAGTATTTATTCCAACATTCAATGAATATATGACTACTTTAATATTTTGAGAAATATAAAATCCTACATTTTTTTTTTCAGACATAGAAATTGATGTATATGTAATGGGAAATTAAATAATACTTCTATTTAAAATAATTAATTTAATTCTAAAAAATACCCATTTAATTGTCATCAATTATCTATCATTTTTTTTCAAAATATATGGTCACATGTGACAATATGGCCTTATTTTTTTAATTTTTTGTCTATTCATGTTTTTTTCTGAATATATAATGTTTATATAACTCAATATAAAAGAATAGAATGACAAGATAATAACGAAAACCCATGAAAAATATTTATGTTAATGAAACACATGTGATACTTCATTTTTCATTAAATATAAACTATTAAATTGTTTATGTGATGATGGAAAACATCTTAATGCTAATAATTGATGAACATATCAAATTTAATGAAGAGAATACATATATTTATTGATTAATCATTTCTTTTTTAAAAAATATCATCACATTATTATCCATGATTGATTAGAAAAAATTGATATGAAATTATTTATATATAATATATCTATATCATGTATAATGTATACAACCATTATTCTAATTGTGTGAATATCATGGATATGCCATATTAATATAGTATATCCCTCTAAAATAACAATGAAATTTTTTTTATGATGTTTTAGTTCCATACTGTCATCTTTGATGTCCATGGTAAGAGGACCGACATTTTGAAATTCACCAATGATGCACATATATCGTTAGTGGTGTTCAATAGGTACATTTAACCCCTAATCCACTAGAAATACTATTTTTTTATTCAATTCTGTTTTTATTTATGTTCTATATTTAATAAAATATTACAAAATATTTGGTGGATGATTTTAATTGCTGTTAATGTATCTTGAACTAAATTCACCCCTATAGATTAATTGAATAACATCTTTAAATACAATAGTTGTGATGAATGAAATTTATTCAATATGAATCTATATAAATAAAATATTCATTGAAAAATTTCCACTCAAAAATATTTATCTCATAATTAAAATGAAAATATAAATAATAAAATAAATTAAATTTCCTTGAAAAATATTTAATAAATACATCCCCAAAAAATATTTTGTGGAATTGAAAAACAACTAATATTATAGGTCAAAATTTATTTCTAATTAATTTAAATGTGGTGAGTTTTCTATCATTGTTATAAATAACTAAACAAAAGAAATTATTAAAAATGAAATTGTTTTCCTTTTTTAGATGTTGACATAAAAGATGAGATATCATACTGAAAATGTCGTATAAACCTTTATATGGGTAATGTATGATATAAAATGTTATATATATATATATGGTATGGTTTTCAGGTAAATAAGTTTATTGGATATTTTCCATATTGAATTCTAATTTTTTTTTAAAATATAAATATCTAGGATAACACTATTTTCACCCATAAAATGACATTAAATATAGAAAATGAACATGATATTAAACTATTATTTATAACATTATATTTTAAAATGAGACAAAATAGTCAATTTACAAGCTAATATTATAGTTTCAATTAAGAAATTAATATAAGAATACATTTAATAAATTCTGGAATATGCATACAAAAAATCCATGAAATAGACATATTTAATTACATAAGAAAAATAAAATTTTACTATACATTATTGTTTTAAATAGGTATGTGAATTTCTTATTCTATTTATAATTAAAAAATAACTATACTTTAATATAATTATAAAAACTATCAATTAAATATCATCTAGTCTTCTATGATAACTACTTCATGTTTTGATAAATGAAAATGAAGGAAAATTAATATATATGACCACATGTAATTAAAGAATATGACATTTTCATACATCATAACATTTTTTTGAATAAATATTAATTTTACTTTCATGTGGATGCTGTGTCTAATTGAATAAATAACATGCAATATTGAGTTTCTTTAAAATCATACTTTGCACACAATTTTTTGTTAAAGTAAAAAATAATATAATAATAATATTATTATTTTAAATGGTGGGTAATGCCTATATAATGTATTGGTGGGAATGAACAGAACTAACTAAAATATGACTACACAAATTTTTTAAATTTTTTTACATTTTTTCAATAAATATTAGAGGCTTCAAATAAGAATGAATCTAATTTTAGGCATGAAATATTACATTGTTTTTTTAAAAGGTAGATTTACCGCATTTTGAAATAGATCCCTTTTTAAATATTGTTTTTGTTATTTATATAAGTTACTTTTGAAAAAATAAACTACTTATTTAGAAGTGAGATATAATAATTTACAATGGGTAAAATTTTGGTATTTTTTAGATAAAGTACATTTTCTAATGAAAAATGAAAACTACTACATTTTAATTCAAAACTGCCTTTTAATATAATTTAATTCCACAATAATATTTTTATTTTTAATTGTTTTAATGTGTAATTTGATTATATTATTACCATATAATCCAATATTAGTCCTTTTAAGTAATTTAACATATAAATTTGAATTATACAGGTGCCAATCATTTCATAGAAATTATTTCAAAAAAACACACTATTTGATTATGACAATATGAATTAATAATAAATTAATTTTTAGAAATTTTATGTTTTTAATCTAGAAAAATGGAATAAATATTTTAAATTAAGATGTCGAAATTGTGTAAATAGGTATCTTTTATTTCTAGAAATTATTAATAATAACTTTAGTAAATATTTTATTTATATTGGTTAAAGGGTAAATCTGGTAAATAATGGTAAACAATTATATTATAATAATATTAGACTACCATAACAAATTTCTTAATTTTATTGGTTGATACATGTACGACCATGGGAATCCATGGGAAGATTTTGGGACCTAATGGGTCCACATGTATGTGAAAATGAGATTTTCTAAAAATTAACATCAATTAAATGAAAATGTAACATAAACACATATATATTTTTACAAAAAAAATTACATTTAATTATTTAGCTGATATATTAGACTAAAATTAGTCAATATAATTTTAGTATTATTTTCTACATCATGTTTTTTATTTTAATGTTTTATACATTAAATAAATAAATTTTATTATGACACAATGATGATGTTGTGGTTGCTTCATTAATAATGGAATCAAATAAATGATATTATAAATGTTAGAATAAATGTAATTTGGTTATTTTTATATAAACCAAAAAATTTATTGATGTTATATTGATGTTATATTTTTTTTAATAATGTTTGTTCGAATCGATCTCATTTTTTGGGATTTTTAAAAAATTCACGATATGAATAGTGTCAAAACTGGATTAATTCAAATAGTTATCATACGCCTAAAATAATAATATTTACTCTTTAATTGTCTATTTTTCAATTTTTTTATAACTAATTAGATTTTCAAAGTCTTAAATTCATGAAAAAAACTGTAAGAGTAAAAAAGGTAAAAAAAAGATAAGGGAAAAAATATTCAAAACCTTCCCAATTATTATTAGATGATATTATTTTCTCTTAAATTCATCTTATATTGAAATTTAATGAGTTTTTGAATTTGTTAATCCCAAAATAATTTAATAATAAAATAATACATTCGATCTTTCCTAAAGAAGCACTCTTCCCTCTTATAAAAGGACATCAACTCTAACCTCTTACACACATATCTTAAGCCCATGGCTCATCCAAATCTGCTCCAATAAGCTTCAAACATCTCTTTATTCCTCATATAATCCTTACCATAGGCATTATAAACATCAAGAATGATTTATTGTTCAATCCAAATAATGTTACACAATTAAGAGGTAACGCCTTATTTCATGTTTTTTCATCTCTTTTTCTCCATCACTCACTATTCTATTAATTTTATTTAATTTCATAAAAACAATAGTATCCCCAAATTACTATGTTTTTTATTAGATGTATTCATTCTACACTTAAACACCCCTACTTCTTATAGGTATACAACAAACTTTTTCTGTGGAAGGTGAAGTACTACCTCATGAAATGATTATTATTCAATATTCTACTTCCACCTCTTAAGGTTTCCATTATGATGAAACTGTAATTATATATCATATTTATGATATTAATTTTATCTCAATGAATCGTTAATTATAATTAAGTACAAACGTTTATTCTTTTCATGTTTTAAAAATACAATAATTTTTTTGAGGAAGTGCAGGCTACCGCCCCCTCAAAGTGATATGACACGTTCATTCCAGACATGGAACATAAAAAGGACATGATTAGTGAACTTATGAAAGATATATATAAAAATTTATTACACTAGAATTATAATATACCTATGTATCATTTGTTATTAATTACATTAAAAATAAAAATAAAATATTGTTCATGCATACGTATGATTTATCGTCTCCATGAATGATTCATTTCATTTTCATATATTTGAATGATATGGACAATTATAAATAAATATATATTGGATATATTAGATATATATTATATTTATATCATGAAAAACATTGTTGTGATAATGTAATTTTAACCACATGGACAATTTTTAATTATAAAAAGTTCATTTTCTGACTCATGTTCGGGACATCGACAGAATGTCTGATATGAACTCAAATAATAATTAATTTTTGTCACAAATTAATAAGTGATATAAAAGGAATAATAATATTTCAAATTTTTCTGAATAATTTATAAATTAACTTATGTTTATTATTCACTAAGAACATGGAACATACGAGACACGTTGGACTCGGGGTAAGGGAACAGCGTAACCCAATTTCCATTCTTTGGGTATAAATTCTACTTCTTGATTATGTCATTCTTTTATTATGAGAGAAATAACATTTGTTATAATATATTGTATATATACTTGAATTATGTGTACTTATAGTGAATGCATGTAATTGATCTATTTTATTTACATAATGATCTATATAAGGGAACCTTTCACCCTTCTCTTTTAGTCAAAGACTATTTATTTGTTATGTATTTTAATTTATATTTTCATATGTGGTAATATGTTCTTCTTTATCCTTTTTACTTTAAATTATATTTCAATGTGATTAAAGAACCTTCTCTCTCTCATATACTCGTTTTCCTGATTTTTATGTGATGATGTTAGGCTGCTGAATTTTCGTAAGGGAACTTCGTATACAAGTTTCCATTACTTACGTTAAACATATACTTCATGATTATATTAGGCTATGAATACTAGTGAATATCCGGTGATTGTTTTGCACAAAATATAATCTTTTTTATATATTTTGGGCACACATAATTATTTCATCGATTTATGTTTAATCTAATGATACGATTATTTTAAAGGAGTTCATCTCAATCTCCTTTTATTGAGGAATATCATGATATCGGGCACCTTTATAATCCTATAATGTGTATATTAAACCCTTGTGACATTTTATATGCTGAAATTATATTTTCTAACAATATTTATAGTTTATATTTATGTTATTATTTAATTATTATAATTCAATAGTTTCGAATGTGGTAATGGATTATTTAACTAAAACATCATTTTAAATGTTTTCAAGATATAATCTTCTAAATCCTTATCTTTCGTGACCATGTTCTAGAAATGATTTTAATGATTAATTTATATGTAAAATATATTTTTAGGTTTATATACCTTTAAAATGTTTCAAAGTGATATGTGACACATTGATTCAATAATCTTCTTTTTTGAATGTTTTAAATGAACTAATTATGTCAATATATTGAATGGATATCATGTGATTTCATTATGGAAATGTTAAATTTCCTTTATTTTTTATGATTATATTATGGTTCTTGTGATATTTCAAAGTATACAGGTGGTTCCATGATAATCCTAGGGTTAGTGACCATGTGGTATCTGTCTAATGCATTAGGTATCATGAACGAGGTCAACGTTAACTTCATATATAGTTGTGAAAGCTACAATTTATGTATGTTATGTACTCCACAATATAAATTTATGATTTATGATTTTTTTTTTGTTATTCATAAGTTTTATGATTTCTTGAGGTATGTCATGATTAAAATGTATGGTTTCATTGATTTGTATTTATTTATGGGAAAATGTTTTCATTACTTTTTTTATTACCCTGACACTGCTTTTTCTACTCATCCCATGTTTTTGAAATATTGTTCACTGGTTATATGGATGGGAAATAGAAAGTAAGTATTCATGATTACTTCTTTCACGAAAATAACTCATGTTTTATTTACAGATATTTATTATTGTAAAAATATTTTATTGAGTAGAAGTGTGTACATTATAATTTTTTTAGATGTAATGTAATAGTTACAAACTCATTCTCTAAAACACTAAACATAAATTTATCCTACATGTTAATTAGAAAATTAATTCAAGATTATATATCATTTAGAGCTGGGGACTTACAATTGGTATCAAAGGTGGGTTTAGAAAACATTAGGGATTCAATATTTTCATTAAACACATGGTTAGTACCTATGTCTATTATTTCAGTAAAATACTTGTTTTATAATTTTTTAGATTAAGGAAATTATATTTGAAATGGAAGTAGGAGGATCTAAAACAATATTAATATATCTTACTGATGACATGCTTGCAAATATTAATTCAAATTCATGTTTGGAGGATTGTTAATATTTTTCTTTAATATAACTCACTTGTATGAAGTAGTTTGATATACCAATCAACTCCACTATACCTTGATAGCATTATGGATCATGGGTTGTATTTAATCAAATCCTATTTTGGAAATATTATGATATTTTAAATAACGATAACTATTATCAATGTGTATTAAAAATTTTACCGTTTTTCGTGATTTTGAAACATATTACAATTTTGAAAAAGGTGATAAAGAAGGAGACCCATACGCAGACTGTTTATAATTTTATTTAATTTTTAATCTCTCAGTACTTACTTATGGTATTTTATAGGGCCATTGATTGAACATTTCATCTCAAACTCGGTCTAACTAATTTATAAAAACCATGTATTATTAGATGTTTTAAAATTATATTCAATACATTATTACTTTACAAAAGTATTTTTCTACAAACACCTATATGACCCACATTGTACAAGTTGTATTTGGATGAAGGAAGCATGTGATTTTGAAGGATCTCTAAATCACTGTATCAAAGCAAGGACCTTCTACATACATGAACAATATGATGATGAAACCATGTTGACACTATGATCATGGTACATTGTTAATTATTTTTTAGTAGTTTTGTTTTATGTATGTATAAAATTTCAATATATATAATACTTCAAAAATTTAGATATTGATGTCATTTTGGGCTGGGATGAAAGTTAGAGGTATAAGAAAATTGTTGATGTTAAATAATTCTAGTGTTATTATTAATTTTTATAAAAAGTGGAAACACACATGAGGGGTTATAACCCCTCATGTCTGGCATGGCCATAGGAATAAAACCCCCAACCAATGGGCGACGAGCGTGCATCACCTACAACTAGGCTATTTAAAGTCCCAAGTTAACATGACTTATTATATTTAGATAAATGATTTTAAGGTTCAATAATAAATTGATTTTGGGATCTTATTTTTAATCAAATGGATATACTTAGTATTGGAAAATGATTTGGTGACTCCTTGATAAAGGTTATTTTGGAATATGTTCTCTATTTTGGGGAAGTACTATATGCCTAGGGAATATATAATACTATGCTATTTCATTTGTGGAGTAATGTTTGAAAATTTATTTTGGAAGAATTTATGTTTTAATTGTTGACTTATATGGATTTTGGTTATGTATGTAAATTATTATCATATAATAGAGAATAATTGATTATGTTAATTACATTTAAGTATATGACATTATGAGTAGAGTTTTTTATTTGGAGACAAATGTTACAATTTATCATAGAAGAAAACGTGATCAAATTCTTCTGAATTTTTCATTTCAAAATTTGATTCAATTATTTCGACAAATTTTAAGGACATTTGGGTATTGAATGGTCATTCTTGAGCATTGGGTATTGTTTACTCAATTTTAGCGATTAGGAGTAGTATTTATTTTTCATAAAAGATTATCCATTTTGGGGATTATCTAATAATTTTCAATCCATTTTGGATTTTGTTAAAATCTAATGATAGGGGAAATAAAAGGTTCATATTTTATGGATAATGTTATTCTCACAATGTTTATTCTAGAACATCAGGTGTGACCATGTCATCTCAAATACTTATCGTTTGGAGAAAAGATGAGATTGTTGTAGAAATTCATTAAAGGATGAAACTATAATTGAAAAGTAAGTAAATTTCCTAATATTATTATTCAAAGTAGTAAAATAATTCCTCAAAATTATTAAATGTATCTTAAAACAAAAAAATTTCATGTTTACTCTTCTTACGGGGTAATCAAAGACCGATTAACCCATCATGATTATACAGTTTTATAGTAGATAACTTTCTCCTAATCTTTTTTTCTGTCACTAATCATCTAAACATGATGGATTGTTTTCCCTTCCACATACACGTTTTCATGGAATTATAGTATGGGTTTTCTAAGGTGACTTTTTGAATCACTTTATTTCTTCTAATGTTATATTTTTATTGACTCTTTCCCTGATGTGGGGCTTTTAATGGTGTTTCTGAACCCAATTTTAAAATTACGAGGATGAAATTCAAAACAGTGGAAGGATGTAACATCCTAGGTATATAATGGATATGAAATATACGTAAATATTAAATTTTTTGAATTAAAATTTAATATTAATTTCAAGGGGATGATATGTCTGATAGCATACTCAACCATCAATAATGATTTTCATTGAAACCTTACAATGCACACAACATTGATTTGTACCAAATAATAATATCATAAAAATATTTTTTAAATGGTGGATAATGAATTGATAATGTATTGGATGTAATGAACAAAACTAACTACCACATGAATGCAAATGTTTTTTAATTTTTTTTACTTTTATCCAATAAATTTTAGAGGCATAAAATAAAAATGAATATATTTATAATTATAAAAATACTCTAACATTCATTAAAATGTTGATTTACTCCCATTTTATGGAAAATAATTTTTAAATCTATTTATTCTTCACTTTTATATTTTCCATTTCAAAAAATAAAATTCTTCTTTAGAATAGGGACATCAAAATTTACTTTCGGTCAAATTTTAGTATTTTTCTTATAAGGTTATTTTTATGGATTAGTGAAAATATTACAATTTAATTCAAAACTACCTTTTAATATAATTTTATTCTATAGTTAGATTAATCCTTTTAATGTTTTTACAGTGTAATTGGATTATATTTGTACCATTCAACCAAATTTTTGTCATCCTATGTTATTTATCATTGAAATTGGACAAAAAATGTGTCAATATTTTTATAATTATTATTTCATAAAAAACACATTTTTTGATTTTGACTATGTGAATACATTTTAAATTTATGTCATAATCATCTATGTTATGAAATTGGAAAAATGGATTATATATTTAGATTAATGAGGCCAAAATTGGGTAAAAAGGTAAATTTTATTTTTAGACATTATGAATAGTAACATCAGTAAAAAATATCTTTGCCAACGTAAAAGGTTAAATATGATAAATATGGGTAAAAATAATATTTTAATAAAATTTTATTACCCTAAAACGTTTTATAATCCTATTGCTTGATATTTTTCTGTCCATGAGAATCTTTGGTTCTATTTGGAGACATCATCGAGCCACATATTAGAGAAAATTGCATTTTATAAAAATTAATTTAATGTTTTGGAAAATATAACATAACATAGATATTTTTGTAAAACAATTTTTAGAAGGAATTTTTTAATTGATATCATTGACTATATATAGTAATTATAAAGATAAAATGGTTTCCTACATCATTTTATTTTATTAATTATTTTTAGATATTAAATATATATATATTTAATTATGAAAAAATAATGATGTAGGGTTTGCATCATCAATAAAGGATTCAAATAAATTATACTATAAATGTATAAAATAAATGTAATTTATTTATTTTGATATCATCGCAGAATTTTATAGAGGATAGGTACATGATATATTTTTATTAATAATGTTTCTTTTAACCAATCTGGTTATTTTAGATTTTTTAAAAAGTTATGATATGGATAATGTCAATATTGAAACAATTCATATTTTAAAATATAAAATATTATAATAAAAATTATAAAATTCCAAAAAATATAATTTTTTACCTAATAATTATCATATGTATTTAATTTTATTATTGACACTTTAATTGAATATTATTCTTGTTTTGGTAATTATTTTGATTCTCAATTTGTTAAATTCTTGATAAAACAGTAATACTAAAAAAGGGTTAAATAAAAAAATAGTATTACAAAATATCCAAAACATGTTAAATTCATATTGGATGATTTTATGTCTAATTATATTCATCTTATAATATAATTTACTGATTATTGGACATTTTAAACCTAAAAATAAATATATATTAAAATAATACTTACAAACAAACCTAAAGAGGCTGTCCTCCCTCTTATAAAATAAAACCACCTCTAACCCCTTACTCAAACCTCTCCTACCCCTAGAATCATCCATAAATTACCCCAATCATCTAAAAGAATCTTAATATTATTCATATGAGTCTTACCTATGGAAAAATACACTTTAATAAATATTTGTAGTTCTACTAAATGAAGTTATCAAATTTAGAGGCATTATATTCTCTCAAGTAATTTTTTTTATTTTACTTATTCACCCCATATAGTATTAATTTTCATTGATAAAATAACCAAAATAGTATAATAAATATACTAGGTTGTTTTATGATATGTATTCTTATACACTTACAAGAACCTCCATATAATGGGTACCGAACATACTGTTTCTGTGGACGGCGAACTACTGCCTCACGAAACAATGATTGTTCAATATTCTCATACCACCTCTCCTGGTGGAATATTTTATTTAACATTAATTATATAATATAAATAGTAAATTTATTTTATCACTATTATTATGTAATTTTCATTTAGAAAATTCATTTATTATTTTCATGATTTATAAATACGAAATTTTCATTACAGAAAGTAAGGACTACCACCCCTTTTAATTGATATGACTATTTCATGAAAAAAATAGAATGTATTAAGGATGGTGTTAGTGAAAATATGTATCATGTATAAAATATGAAATTATACTAGAATTATAATATTCTTATGTATCATTTGGTTTTCATTCCTTTAAAAATGAAAAAGAATTAACATAGTGTTCATGTGAAAGTATGACATACCGTCACCATGAAAGGTGCATTTGATTTTAATATATACAAATGATATAAACTATTATAAATAAATTTATACCCTATATATATGAAATATATGATATCTAAATCAATAATATCATTTTGGAAAAATTGGAAATTTTACCACATGGACATTTTGTAATTAGAACAAGATTATATTTTACTCATGTTCTAAACATCGCCAAAAGTATGATATGAACTCAAATAATGAAATAATTGTTGCAGAAAATTAATAAGTAATATAATTTAAAAATGTATTTCATAAAGTATAAATTAACTTATAATTATTATTCAAGAAGAATAAGGTATATATAGGAGAAGTCGGACTCCAATTAGGGAAACTTCTTAACAGAATTTCCATTCATTAGGTTATAATTATTCTTATGGATTATGTCATTATATGATTATTTGAGAACTAAAATTTGTTATAATATTTTTTATTTACACCTGATTTTTTTGTAATTATTTTGAATAAACATAATTGATCTATTTTATTTACAAAATGATCATTATAATGGAACCTTTCACCTTCATATTTTAGTCAAAAATTTCCTCATTGTTATGTCTATTAATTTCCATTTTCATATGTTGGGATATGTTCATATATATCATTATTGATGTAAATTTTCTCTACATGATAAGATATAGTCTTAAATCTATTATTAAATCATTTATTTATTTTTAAGTGATGATGTTAGGCTAACAATATTTCATAAGGGAACTTATTAAAACAATATCCATTCTTCGGGTTATTCATTTACTTCTTGATTATGTCATGATATAAATATGTGTGAGTGACCTATGATTTTTTTACACATAATATAAAATTATATTGGGTGTATTTATATTTTTTGCAAATAATTATTTCATCAAATTAACCATAATCTAATGATATGATTATTATAATTGACATCATCTCAATATTCTTTCATTGAGACATATCTTGATATTGTGCATCTTTATTATCCTATAACATTTATAAAAAACCATTTTGACATGTAATATCCTGAATTTTTCTATTCTCAGGATAATTATTGATTTATTTGATGTTATTATTTAATTATTTTTACTTAATAGTTTCATTAGTGGTAATGAATAATTTAACAAGCACATCATTTAAAATGTTTAAACGATTTAATATTCTAAATCCATCTCTTTCATGTTCATGTTTAAGAAATGATTTAATGGATTTATTTATATGGAAATGAGTTCTTTATTGTTTTAATTTTGTTCAAATGTTTCATATTTTTATGTGAAACATTGATGTAATAATCTTCTTTTTTGAATGTTTTAAATGAACATATTATGTCATTATCTTTAATTGATGTCTTGTGATTGTAATGTGGAAATGATATTTTTTTATGTGTTGTGATGATGTTAGGGTTCATGGGAATATTTTTTGTATACATGTGGTTTCGTGATAATCCTAGGGCAGGTGAGCCCGATATAGCTCTCTAATACATATGGTTACATGATAAAGGTAAGAATTAATGTATCTTCCACGAGATTTATGGAATATACTATTATGGGTATTTCAAACATAACTCCATATGTAGCTGTGAAGTCATCAATGTACGTATGTTATGTATTCCACACGTTACCTTTATGTTTTATTATTTATCTATGTTATTCATAAATATTATGATTTCATGAGGTATGTTATGATTGAAAAATATTTTTTAATTGATTAGTATTTATTGATGGGATAATGTTTTCGTTCATTTTTTTATTACCCTTACTTTTCTATTTATGATTATCCCATGTTTTTTAAAAGTTTTTCACAGTGTATAAAGAAGGGTAAGATAAATGAATTATTCAATAAGATTTATATCATGAATAAAAATTCGGTTTTATTTCTATTGTTAAATTATTGTAAAAATACTTATATAGAGTATATGATTCTAAATTGTAAATTTTTTAGATGTAATGTAGTAGTTACTGCCTAATTTTGTAATACTATAAACTTTCACAAATCCTCAGTGGGAATTATTATCATAATTCATTTTTATGTAATGTTTAAGGCTGGGGTGTTACAAAATACTTCTTTGTGAAGTATTTTATTTTCTTATAATGTATTGGAATTTTAAAACTACCATAAATCCTTATAATTAAATGATTATTTGTATGAATTTAAATAATTATAATACTAAAAAAGATAAGAATTATTTGTATTTGGAATACATAGTATAAATAAAAACTTTGTTTATTATTCCATCATTAAAAATAACCCTACTTATTTTTTTCAGCCTTCAATATTGTAGGATTTAGTCACCTATATATTTATCACTTCATCTAAGATTAATATTCATGTGTGATTCATTTGATGAATATAAAGGTACATTGTCCAATAGTATATAATTTTATTTATCATTTGATAATTATTTGATTTAAAATAATTAGTACATTATGTTCTTTATTAGTAATTATGTTTTCTATATGGTTATATAAAAATAATTACAATATTTCACATAAAAAAAATTTATTTGATGAAAATGGGTTGAAATCTATTTTTGGTGGATATACGAATGATGACATTTTAAATGTTTCACAAACTAATTAAATATTTATTTTAAAATGGAAATATTTTTATTGATCATATTTTATAAAAAATATAGTTTTGAATCATAAAAATTCATATTCACGTCATCATAATACTGGATAAAGATTTCAACAAATATTTTTTAAACTATTTTTTTACCATCAACTAATTTGATGATAGGATGTTAGTTCCAATTATTATTTTCTCTTTTAACAATTAAATTTTATTAAAGGAATGATTTTATTTGTAAATATATATGTGTTAATATTAAGGGTTCATCATGCTGAATTTTTATTCAATAACAAGTAGTAATGTAATTGATACCATCACCAAATATTATCAATATCATTAATTCATTTACATCAATAATGGTATTTATAGTTTTTATAATTTTTATTCCAAAAGTTATATGTCCATAATAATTTCCATTCACTTTATGATTGTTAAATATATATATGTACGTTGGGAAAATGACATTCTATAATCTTATCAGCACATGATCAAACAACAACAATTAGATTGGTTTTAATTATATTAGAAAACTACACAGTTACTCCTACAGGTTTTACATCTCTAATTAAATGGAAATACTTGATGGAGTAATTTTACAATTTATGGACATCCCAATATCATAAAAATAATATGAAATATGAAACATCCATGTTGGGCATTTTATAGAAAACTTTTTATGCACAAATTATTTTATTTTATTTTATATATAATGAAAAAAATTACTATCTAAATAAACTGTATTATCAACATGAATCCTCCAATATTAATTGAAAAAATGTTTAGGTAAATTATTATAATACTAAATTTAACTATTGGACACCAAAATTGGAATAATAATATCCACACATATTAATGTATTCATATTATTATACTTGATATAAATTATGAAACCAATAATTTGACAAGACATTATTTATAAAACATTAATTTATTTTATTCAATATCTATGTTTTCACAATTTTTAATTTGAAATTTTTTATCTTTTTCCAAATTTCATTGTCGATATGTTAATCTTGATGTACATTGGATACTTAAAATATTATTTTATTTGGTTTTTAATTTCATTATGCATAGTAATAGTGTTTTTGATACTGATCTATGGAATTTTAGAAATGGTGGATATTTAGTTATATTTAAACCTTATATTAAATAATAATCATAACAAGCCTTTATAGGATACATTATTACCTTATATGATATATCATATCCAATATCCTCTCTTGTAACATTACCCATTACTGTGGACATTCATCATTTTTTGGTGGTCTATTTTGGGAGGTTCTTAAAATCTTATTTTATCTCTCGTATTGTTCATCCTCTCTGGTGTTCTTTCCCTAATCCATTAATGGAGTCGACGTGTTATGTGTCTCCTCTAAGTCATTTATGGATTTCGTAATTTATTGTGTGCAAGTCATCCTTATGATTTAAATATTAATTCTATCTGATGATAAATCAATGTTTAATTATTTTTTATGAGACTATATTCCATCTCCACTAATTTCTTAAAATCTAGATTTTGAATATATTTACTAATTTTATATCATGTTTGAGTTTCTAATGTGTCATATCGTTGATATTTGTGTAAATATATGAGTAAGTGTACATTTATATATAGTATTTTGTTAGATGACTAAAATTTCATTTTATAATTAATAATAATGTGATTTTTATTGTTTTCTATTTGAAAGTAAAATTTGAAAATTAGTATTTTTTCATGATTACTTTTTCATAAAAACTATTTGGTGATGAAATATATTAATAGTTGTTTCATAAATGTAGAACGTTATCCATTTATTACTTAAGGACTATCTTATATTTGAGGTTAATTCTTAAAAAACTAATTTATCATTGAACATGTTTTTTATTTAAGATTAAATATATGTTATTTGATCCCATATTTGGAATAAAATCTTATTAATACTGGTTTAAATAGTGGATATTTCAATAAACATGATTTTTTATTGTCACATATTTTTTATATTATATTTTTTATCATTATTATAGTTTTTAAATCCATTTCAATGTTTGTTATAGAAGGTTTTTTATAAATTAGTGACCCATAAGATATTCACATATCGTTCACAAAAATCGTGTTACCCCAATCATACAATGATCATGAGAGTGTAGTGAGAATGTAGTATCACATTGATGATCAAATGGTTTTCTCATTTAAAAGGCCTATGTTTTTTTAGTCTCTGGATATTTTTATCCAATGAATAAGTGATGATAAGAGTTATAATTCATTGTTTCTTATTACTAAATTTTTGGAAAACATATCATTTTATTCATGTCTAGTTTCAGAAATAATGGCTTGGTTCATGTAATAAAATCTTGTATTAAAAATATATTAACATTTGATCCATCTATTCTTATTTTAAACCTAATTTCACAACCCAATCCTCTTAGGAGCCCCTCGTTATCATGTAATTAATATATGAGTGACTCCTAATTACTTACTCGAATAAGACATGGGTTGGTGAAATTTACAAATGGTGGAGAACATAGAAATGTTAGTAATAAAACTAATAATGATTGGATTATATAAAAATATATAAATCAGCACTATTTAATATAATACAAAACTGAAACCTGATAAATTCATTAAATGTGTTACATAAAATATTATTAAAATTATATACAGAATAATCCGTATAGAATAACTATTTAATTCTTGTTATGAAATAAATAAGATAAGGATGCCTAGTTAATACACTAAATATATCTGGAAAATTAATAAATAAGTATATAAATATAAAACATTTGAAATAATACACATATACCTATTAATATAAATATTAAAACCACTTTTGGAAATGTTAAGAGGGTTATTAATTCCTCGGTGACCAAAAATTAAAACACCTTTAAGAAATATTTGATAAACGACAACGTAACCTCATGAGATATCACTCACCAAATATCACATCCATGATATAATAACATAATATTGAATAATATCTCATCAATGTGTCCCATAACAACTCCCCCACTAATCAAGTTTCATTACTTCCCTAATAAAATATATTTTCTTCTCTAACCCATTTTATTGTTAGGAAACATCCTAAAAAAATTTCAACCATAAAGAAATTACCAGAAATCACCTTTCATAGTTATATCTAAAAGAAATCAAATAGTTATTGTATATGTTCAGCATGAATATTAACAAAATATACCTTATTATCCTACTTAAAATGAATCACTTAAATATTTTTTCAACACCACAACCGTATAATTGAATAATAATGTATATATACACAAACCAAAACCTAAATATTTTAAAACCCATATATATAGCTATTATTTAATATTTGAGTATATATATATATATCATCCAGTATATACATATTTTTTTCATAATCACATATGGTTCTTATATATCCGTATATGTACTTTGATCCATGTCATCATATAGTAGATATGAATGGTGATTAGGGAATAATGAGAGGGTAGTCATTATTTATATTAAAAACATTGATATTGGGGAAAACCATAGAAAATCAATCTATATAGGATTAATTAATGATATCTGATTAGTTGGAGAATCTAATGTCACATGAGAATATAAGTAATATCATCTTTCCATATAGTTCTATCTTTAGTGTTCAAATTAAACCTATAGTACCATTACACATATCATTCATTAAATTAATTATACCACATACTAATAACTATTAACATCAATACACCTATAATGAGTACCCAATATCAACAAAATACTTCTATGATAGAAATTATATTAATAATTTATCAAATAACTATTAAAATTTTATGATTTCCATTAGTGATCCATCATTACGGTCATTTGTCCCCACTTAATTTTTAACAAATTATAAAATAAATTTCTAATTTATATAGTACATTATTTTATCCAACAATTAATATATCCTTTACCATTGTACATTTTATATCCAATCAATAATAAGTTTTATCCAACTAATAATTATTATTTCATTCCATCAAATAAAATTTCATTCCATCTGAACACAGTAAAATAATACCATTTTCCCCAAACCCAAACTACATTAACCACAACTCAACCACTATCAATAACCACTATTATATCAATAAAACAATTTTTTCCATACATATTTTAATTCATTTAATATTATAACGACATGATACCCCATCCATCTATACAATAATGAAACAATACTAAATAATGTAAATTAATAATAGTGAACATTGAACAGAAATAATGAAAATGGAATTAAATTCTAGAGATAATAAATGAACAATAGTAGACATGACATTATTTCAAGTCGGATAACATTTCTACAAGAATCCATTCATTTTCAATCATAATGTCTCATTTAGACATCAACAACAATATTGTCTATTTCCACAAAACTAATTCTTTATAAACATCAACCGATTTATCTCATTATAACGTAAAAATTAATATCAATGATATGAGAAAATTATATCTGAGAAAATAATATCAATTACATCTATTAGAAATTAATACAATAAGTGACACATTAGTGAAACGGGTTATGAAATATATTTGATGAATCCTTCCATATTTATTTATAATTTTATTTACAAAAATGATCAATAATAATCAAAAAATTTCACATTATAAATTATATTATAATATTTATGTGATAAACCAATTTTAAAAGGATATTAAAATAAGTCACAACTAACAATAATGGATTCAATTGAAATATGATAAAATTATTAATATAAATATATAAGTGATGACATAGTTTTACCCAAAGGACATTGAAATTCTATTATTATCTAAAAAAATCACTTATCTAATCAATTATAAATTTTTTTCACTTATAAAAAATCCAACTTATGAATAAAACAAAATTAAAATTAATATAATTTGACATATGTAGTGAAATTTAATTCTTAAATCCCAATGATCAATAAAATATTCAATGAATGATGAATAAAAATAAAATGTACCATAAGGTTACAGTATTGAAAAAATACAAGAGATGCACTTAAAATCATAATACAGATCAGGATACATCACTCATTTAACCCATAACCACAAATAATGATCCTATATCACTAAAATATTATATACAATATACCTGAATAAGAATTGATTCAGAAGAATAAAAAGTTTACCATCCTAAGTTTTCAAGGATATTTATAACATAATTTCAACAAAATATACATCCAAAATGCATCAATGGACACCAATGATTTACTATTAATCACATATGGTTTATGAGTGTTGGGGGATATTGAAAGGATTCAATATTCACTACAATATTATTTTTAAATTTTCCAAAAATAGTGAAACAATGTTAGGGGAAATGGTTATGATGAGAATGGTTTGATTGAAATAAAAAATATAAATTAGCCTGTGATATCTAATAATATCATCTAAAATAGTAATATTGGCCATCATTAACACAATATATTCAATTATGTACACTATTTAAGATACTTGATCAAAATAAAATGCTTGATCCGCAGTGAAATAAGGTTATAGACAATGCATTTGAACTATAAATATTGTGATCCCTAGATAAAAAAACAATGAAATGAATGGTACCATGACACAAAAAAAACATAGATAAAATATGTTATAAATTAAGTCACCCAGGTCTCAATAATAAAATAAGTAATACAATCTCATAATTTCTCTCAATGATAGATTAAAAAAAGGGTCACATAAGATAAAAAATTCATATCATGAAAATAAATAAAAATTTTATCCCTAACTAAAACTAGACTCATGTAAAAAAACCAAAATTAATGTTCACATCATATTTACACAATCATATTTCTTTGAAGAACTCCAAATATATGTACATTTCATAACAAATAAATTATTCATTAGGGAACCATAATTATTTTTTGAAACACTATGAAAATAACAGATCTTGGTAATTTCTCAATATCATATACTGAAAACCAAAAAAATTCCCAACACATCAAGGAACAATAAATAATATATTAATAAAACAATCTCTTACATCTAATTCATCATAATTTTACATATTTGTTCACTAGGTAGTAAAAAATTTAAACAAAAATGTCAAATTTATTTCCATTTTCCTTTCCCAGCATCCGCATAACATTTACTTCACCAAAAGAAACCATTTAACCATATAAGAATAAAAAAATAATTACAATTGGTAAAACTCAAATGATTCATATTATTTGTATTGTAATCTAATCTTGAATAAAAGGATACTTCCATAGATTAAAAATATCCCCTATAGAATCCTATCTAAAAGGTATAACCCCATCATTAATATATAATTAAAGGATTTATAACCTTGTTAAAAATTTTAATAAATCAAATTTTAATTACACAGTTAACACCCTCGACCGAATAACATTATTTCATATCCAACCCTTTTTTGATGTGATTTTTTTTTCAATCCTAATTATTATGTAATATACCACTAAAAATATTAATTTAAAAGGGGTTTAATTAAATATAATGAAAATATAAAATAGGAGAGTCCAATATTACACTAAATTTACTACCATTAATCCAATTAATATTGAAAAAAATAATATTATGATATTATATTCTAAAATCATTACTTTAAATAAAAATGTATTTTGAAACACACATTTCCTTCATAAAATTTTAGAATTATTGATATAATTAGAGTGAACGTGAATATTTGTTCTTGTTTTATAATAAATAGTCAATTTTGAATCAATAAACATATTTAAAAAAATAAAAAGAAATCAGGAGATGTAATGTGATCGCATTAAAAAATAATTTTAAAGGATTTTTTTTTAAAATAATTACAACATATGTTTATGAATGGAATTTAAACATTGAGTTAATGAAAACCTCTTATGAAACTCAATTTTTTTTGTAAACCTCTTATGTTCATCAACCTCTTATGTTTATGAACGGAATTTTTTTTTGTCCACCATAAATGATTTATAACTAGTATTAATGAATTATTTACAAAAAATCAATTGAAAAAAACCAAGGAAGAAATTAAACAATGGAGAAACCAAACTATAATTATATTAAACATTATTATTAAATTAGATTGACTAACCTAATATAATACACAATTAAATACACAATTCTAAATATATATTTGTAATTATGTAGATATAGAAACCACCATTCTTTTTAAATTCATCTTTAGTGAGACATATTACTCAAGGCCTCATCCTTATTTCTCATAAGAACCAAATTAATATCTCCATTTATTTTCTCCTCATGATTCCGTTCATTTATATAATACTTATTCCCAATTTTTAGTATGCCTCATAAATCTCATACATCAAACTACACCCAATATATCACATTAATATGTATTCATCAACTATGATGTTTCAAAATTGGATCATATATATGTAAATGTAATACCACAAACACTCACTGGACTACACTTCTTTAATCTCAAATTATGACATTATTAGTTCTTCAACTCTCAATTGGGAAACAAACTCCTTCTTAAAAAAATGAAATCATCATAGGAAACCACTTATGAAAAATGATGTTTCTTCTTCCACCACACATGAATCACAACTACAATAAATCAATATTCTAATGAAATGCAGAATTAGTCATGTGACATATTAATTTTATGTAAATCTCATCTACTTTAATCAACTCCTCAAACTCTTGTTATAACATTCCACCCTAGAACATTTTTTGTTCTTTCCAATGATATATTTAAAAAATATTCTCCCACAATAATTACACATATCAATGAAAATTCCTTATAATCCTTTTAATTACATATATTCATACCAAACATTAAAACATGTTAATATGAGACAATGAAATAACAATCTAATGTAAGAGAACAGCATAAAATAACACATGAATCAAATCTAATAACAATATATTTACATTCAATTAGACCATAATACTTTAAATAATATCCTCAGAATTAAAATATATAACCATCCATTCATATTACAACACATATTCCTCATCATCCCATTACTATTTTCTTTTCAAGAATCACGAAATCAAATAATCCCTTCATACTCCACACCAATTGCATCATCTAGAAAAATGTCACATCAATAATTTTTAAATAAGTGACTTCTCCGAAACACATTATTAAAATAGAAAATTGTATTAATTTAACATTTTTAATCATTCTCAATGAATCTTAAAACAAAAATATAATTTCATAACAGAATAATTTTAATTAAAACACTAAATAAAAAGATTGTAAATCATCCACATGTTTTCCCTGTCTCAATAGAAATTAAATGTCTTAATATGTTAATGAATTAAAAATAATCTTCAAGGATATTTTAAATATTGGAACCCCATGGAATGATATTTTATAATGATTATAAAATAAAGTGAACGATGTAGAGTAAGTACATGTATACACATTCACATGTTACAACATCATATAAATATGATTTAAATTTCAATTGATTCCAAAAAAAATTGTAATGGAAATGTGGTGCATGTAATTTTGTGGAGGAAACACTATGTCACTATTAAGTGACATGAAAATTCATGGTTCATAGTAATCCATAAATTCATCTAGCTTATAGTTTGAAACTAATCATTTATTTTATTATGGAGGAATATATTTGACATTGATGACTAGAATTATCATACTGATTAGTTTACCTTTTAATCACTGTAATTATTTTAGGATAATATTTGGTTGATTTGTATGGATGAATAAATGTAATAAGATAAATTGTGAGATCAATTTAATATAATTGTGAAGGAAGTAAAATAAAAAAGTGGGAAAAAGTAAAAATGAAAATTTAATGTCAAAAATGTTGAATCCCTTTACACCACTCTATGTGATGAATACATCACTACATGTTCAACTAATTAGTATTTTTGAATCCACCTCATCAAATACAGTTTCCTGTCTATTTTCTGTTATATATTATTTTTAATTTGTATTATTTGATAAAATTTCGGATCATAAATTATATTGGGGATACATTAAATCATAAACATTTGATGATATATTATAAAGGGTAGTGACATAGAATATTATATATACATAGAATATAATTACCCTACATTATTAAATTACATAATATTAAATTTTATTCATGAACTCACATTATTCATTGTTGTGGATCATTTCAATTTTTGATTTTTATATAATTTTGATATAAAAAATACCTTTCATTAAATATTTATATAGAGATGATTCCCCAAAACATTATCAATTTCATCCAAAATAAAGAACATTTCAAATCAAACATGATATCCCTGAAAAATATACATTACATTCAACTTGGCTTATTTATTTGTCTTACAAAACCATATAACTTGTGAAAATAATTTAAAAACATTTTTTGAGAAAAAAAATCCCAGTAAGGGATATAAAAAAAAGAAATGAAAACATTAGTCCATGAATACATGTAAACACATGAAATCATTTACAAAAACATATACTTGTCACACATTTATACTTATTTTATGAAACAATAGATTAATAAAAAACATAATTAAGATAAATAAGACCATAAATTTATCTAGGGGAATTAAATAAATAATACTAAAACCCCCTTTTAAACCTTATATTTTTCATCCATCACATCTACCTTATATTGTAACCCTCACAACTACCTTATTTTGTAACCATCATCATTATAATTGGAGTAATCAATGAGTCTAACTCCAAATTAAAAATACCCAATTTATTTGAGGTAGATATATGACACATTATTCATAATAAAAAATTCCCATGAAGAATAACACAATCATGAAACATTAATATATTCATAATAATATTGATTATCAATTTCATAAAATTGAATTTTAAAAAGTGGGTTTTAAAATAAAAGTCCCTTAAAACTTCATATAATTGATGTGAGAATTAATAATTTTGGTGGAATATGAATATACACTACAAATTTACATAATTAAAAATAATATAATAAATATTAATCACACAAAATGTTGTAATAACTTATTAATAATCAAGTGGAATTTTGATGAAATGAATTGAAATCAGTATTATAATTTTCTTCAATGGATCATGTCTTACATAAAACATGTTTCAAACTCATGTATAATGGTTAATATAGAGTTGTAAATATCATAGAGAAACATATTAAAGTTTATAAAACCAGATATTTTAATTTCATTACAATAATTCACCCATAATATTTTAGTATTTTGATCCTTCCATTTCTTTTGGGTTCCTTCTATATATGATTTCCATGGTCAGTTCATGATGGATACTATTGTTGATTGGAAATGAACCACAACAATTTCAATGGATTGGTATTGAAATATTTATATAACCATAAATGAAACCATTTATCATTTTTAATTCACACATGTGGTTGATTCATAAGTTAAAACATGATTGATATCTGTTAAATTCATTTTGTCGATTTTTTGATCTTATTGATATAATTTTGTTTTCTATATGAAAAACAAATTTAAAAATTATTCTAGAAACATATATAAGATTTAATAAATTAATTAAAATATTTATAAACCATAAAAACGGATTCATTACCAGTATTCATGGATGTAAAATAATCTGAAATCACATCACCCACAATGTCAGAAAATTGACACATCAATGACAGTGTTTTAATTTCTAAAATAAGAGGAAAACGATAAGAAGTATAATGGTGAATCTTACATTTACAATATGGAATAAAGTTTATGTATTATATTGGATCATTAATTTATATTGGATAAATGGTGGGGAGGAAATAATTATAATATGAATGAAATTTAAAAGAGAAGAAAGAAAACAAAAGTGGAAGTTAACATATTGATCTATTCTCATTATGATCTTTCTTAAGGACCTCGGTTTTGGGAATTTAGTGAGAATATAAGTACTTGGAAGTAGGTAAGGTTCTATATAAGAGTATTTTAATGATATTATGCAATGATAAAATCTTTAGTGGAGTGGTAGGAAGAGGGTTGAGTTTATGGTATTTATAGTGAAGGAGATGAAGAGTTTTACATTATTTTATTCATTATTTTATATTTTTTACCAGGAATATATTAATTTTGATTAATGTGAACCCATATTTTATAATGTTAATGTGAGTTATAACCATGTTTTCAAACAATTTCTTTGAATTAAAAAATAGTGAATTTAACAAATAATTTAAATTTACAGTATTTTACTACATTTAACTATTCGTGAAAAAATCACAAATTTCATAAAAAACAAAACAAATCACCCTAAATATTTCTCATTATGTAAAATTAAAAATTTAACTCAATTTTTTTAAAAAAATTAATAAGAATAATTTTATTTTTAAATAAAATCACACTTTATTCAAAAATTAACAATTTTAAAAATATAACTACGTTTATACCACATTAAAAAAAATCAAAATGTCATTATCTTAATGACGTTGAAAATATTATAATAATACAATTTACTATTCAATGTTTTCATATTACTATCCATATAACTATTCATATGGTTATATTAATATTCATCAAAAATGATGTTGGTTTCACTCGACTCAATATTATAAGGCCCCAGCCTTAAAACTTACTTAATCTTGAGTTATTACAAGATTACACATTGAGGATCTTTTCAGGTTTAGAGTTTTAGAGAATTAGATCATGAAACTTGCGTTACATTCCATATTTAAACAAAGTGGTTACATAAAGAGAGTATTCATTTTTTTCCATCAATGGAACATATTTAAAATAAAACTTGGATTCTTTCTTGACACTTCCTTGACATGATCATCATATCATGTACCTTTCCCTTGAACTGTGAAAGGCATTTCAAAAAAAACTTGGGATGAGCATAAAAAGCTCAGTATGTGTTATATAAAAAAATATTGAAAGGAAACATGAGTTCATATATACATAATAATGAAATCATACTTTACCCATAAAACATACGCACTTTAACATACCTCATCAAATCATGAATAAATCATAGAAATCATAAGACATAAAGGTAACTTGAGGCATTCATAACATTCTTACGTAGGGAGTAACCCTCATGGTTACGTTTGGAAGATCCATCACAGTATATTCCCTAAATCTCTTCGGAGATTCCTTTACGTTTCACTCCTTAGCATTACCCAATGCATTGAAGAGCTATATCGGGCTCACCCGCCTTTAGTTTATCATGGAACCACCCGTCTTCATAATAATGCCCAAGAACCTCAACATAATCGTATCTCATAAAAAATGCATAAAGGAAACATAACATTTACACCTTTCAATCACAAGATATCAATACAAAACATTGATATAAAAACATTATGAACACTATTTTCAATACCAAAATAAATGAAAATTAAAACATGGTATTTATTTTTCTATTAAAAAAAGGTATGGCTTGTAGAGGAAGCCGAAACTCAAATAATGGTCACGGCGGGGGAGAAGTCGTTGTCACCGCATACGTACGAAAAAACATTCCCTTTTGTCGTTTAGTAAATGCTTCGTATAAAAAATATTCCTTTTGAATAAACATAAAATTCAAAGGGGTTTATACACCGTATAAAAGAAGGTTGTGTATAAAACAAAATATGCCTCAATGAAATGAGAATGAGACGAAGTCCCATACCTCGGGTCCGACATGACTAGATTTTTCTCTAATGTCCTGAATAATAAACTTGTGTTAATTTCTACTTTCATAAGAACCTTTTTTTTAAGTTCATTATTCCTTTTATATCACTTATTTCCATGTCATGAACACTATGTAATTATTTAAGTTAATAACGGTCGTTTTAACGATCATTGGTACTTGAGTCAAAAATAAACCCTTTATAATTACATGTTGATCATGTATTCATTATATCCAGAATTATAATCATGATGTATATATCATATAAATCTAGTATATACATGCATTTATAACATTACATAATCATTTAGAGGTAAGAAATGAAATGCACCGTTCATGGAGATGGTAAGCCGTACGTACGTATGAACGCTACTTTCATTTCTATTTCGTATTTTATAGAATGGAATCATAATTATATAAAGTTATATTATAATTATCGTATAATATCATATATAATATCATAGTTCCATCCTATATATGTCCCACATATGGTATTTAATGAATCAAATCACTTTGAAGGGGCGGTAGTCCGCACTTCCTTAAATGAAGATATCGCGTTTACCCATAGTGGGAACCATAAAGGTATGCACAAAATGAAAAATACAGAAGCTTAAGGAAGACATAAACATATTATATATCATATATAAATATATTATCATCTTAATGGCCACCTTTGAAGGTGTTAAAATAATGTTGAACAATCATCATTTCTGGAGGCAGAAATTCACCATCCACGGAAACAGTATGTTCTTTAACCATTAGATGTAGGTGTGTGTAAGTTTAGCTCGAATAATTCTTATAACAAAATCCTAGTATATTGAAGATACTGTATTTGTTACAAAAGAAATAAATAAAACGAGTTTAGGGGGTTGGAGAAGCAAAATAATACAAAAGGACTCAAGTGAAGACATTACCTTAAAATAGGGTAACTCCATTTGTTTTGAGCTCAAAGGCTTCTTTGGGAAGACTTCTGCCCAAAGTGAGGCTTCAAGGAGTAATAGAGGGAAGTGGAGAGGCAAGATGAGTAGGGGTTGGCCGAGCCAAAGGATTTGAGAGTGTGGGTAAGGAGGTAGAGGTGGGTGCCTTTTATAAGAAGAGAGGAGGGGTACTCTTGGAAAGTAAAGAAATGTTACTTTATTTGAAAATGATTTTCGGATTCAAAAGGTCCCACATTGATATAATTCAAGGGTAAGGTGATAAGGGTTCGAAATACACCCATCCAATTGGTTTTTGGCATGTGTAGGTCCTAGCTTTTACATTATCATTTCATTTTATTTAAATCCTTTATTAATGAGGTAATCACTGCATCATCATGATGTAATAAATAATTTAATTTATTTAAATTCTAAAAATTATGAAAAAAATACTATGATGTAGGAAATATTTTTCTCATTCCAATGAATATATATAGTCTAATATATCATCTATTCAGTAAAAATTAAAAATGTTTTAATCAGGTGATACATTCTTGTTATATTTACTTTCTTTAAAAAAAATAAAAAGATAAAATTCACTTTTTCACAAAAGTGATTCCATGGGGTCCCAAAGTTTGGCACAAGACATCCCATGGTAATCCATGAGACAACTAGTATAATTAGGACACATGTTGGTGTCATTTTTTGTTATTATGATATTATTTTATTATCCTTAACTACCCGATTACTCATTAATCAAGATAATTAAAGATAATTACCGTCGTTACTATTCATAATGTCCAAAAATAAAAAGAGTATTGATTACATAATTTTGACCTTCTGATTCCAAATATTTAATCCATTTTAACAAATTCAAAACACATAAATTTAAATAATTTATTTAAAAATAATTCCCGTTGTCAAAACAAATAGTGGATTTTTTGAAATAATATCTATGAAACCTTTGGCACTAGTTTATGACCAATTTCAAAGTGAAATTAATACTAATGACCACCATTGGATTAAATGATAAAAATATATTCATATTAAACTTTAATACCAATTAATAATATAATCTATCCATATAATTAAATTAAATGAAAAAGACGTTTTGATGTAAAATGCTGAATTTTTCACTATTCATTAAAAAATGAACATTGTCAGAAAAATGCCAAACGATTATCCAATATAAATTTCAATGTCCCAATAATAATGAATATGTTTATTTTGACAAAAATATATTATAAAATTTTAAACAGTTTGATTTAAAAAGGGGTTTTCCATCAAAAGGCAGTAAAATAATCTTTTAAAAATATTAGTGAATTCCATGCTTAAGATGGATTTATTTTCATTTTAAGCCTCTAAAACACTATCTAATTCATTAATAGACATAGATAAAAATATCTAATATTTGTTACTTACATTGGATGTTACATCCTTCCCCTCTTTAGAAAATTTCATCCCAGCAATTTATATACTTATCAAATAAATGGGGGTACTTATCCCACATTGCATTTTCAGATTCCCATGTTGCCTCTTCCATTATGTTTTTTTTCCACAAACCATTACCTGATTAATCACCTTCTTTCGTAACATATTCTCCTTGTGGTCAAGAATCTAGACCAGTTGTTCCTCATAAGATAGGTTCTCTTCCAGCTGAACTACCTCTGGACTGAAAACATGAGATGGATCTGGCATATACTTCCTCAACATTGAAACATGAAAAACATTGTGTACCTAAGATAAAATCGAAGGTAAATCCACTCGGTAAGAAACTGATCCAACATTCTCCTGAATTTCATATGGTCCAACAAACCTTGGACCCAGCTTTCCTTTCTTACCAAATTTAATCACACTTTTCCAAGGAGAAACCTTGAAAAAAACATGATCACCTACCTCAAAAGATATATCATTCCTCCGGTTATCCGCATAACTCTTCTACCTACTCTAAGCTGTTCTCATGTGCTTCTGAATCAGCTGAACTTTTTCTGCCATCTCTTCTACCAATTCTGGTCCCATCAACTTCCTTTCACCCACTTCATCCCAGATATCTTGAGTTCGACACCGCTTTCCATATAACGCCTCAAATGGTGCCATATGTATACTAGATTGAAAACTGTTATTATATGAAACTTCAACCAAAGAAAGATGTTGGTCCCAACTTCCCTGATAATCCATCGAACAAGCTTGTATCATATCCTCCAAGTTCTGAATTGTTCGTTCCGACTGCCCATTTAATTGAGGATGAAAAGCTGTTCTAAAATTTAATTCAATACCCGACGTCTTCTGAAGGCCTTTCCAAAAGTTAGAAGTGAACCATGGATCACGGTCAGATACAATGGAGAGAGGAACTCCATGTATCCTAACTATATCATTATGATACAAAATCAAAAGATGATCTAGAGAGAAAATATCTTGTATAGCAAGGAAATGCGAAGATTTAGTCATGCGATCAACAATAATCCATATTGCATTATTACCTCGAGGGGTCTTCGGCAATCCCACAACGAAGTCCATGGATATATTATCCAATTTCCACTCTGGCACTTTTAAAGGCTGAAGCATCCCTTTCGGTAACTGCCGTTATGCTTTAACCTGCTGATAAGTAAAACACTTCATAGTAAAATCAGCAATATCTATTTTCATTCCATCCCACCAGTAATACTTCCGAAGATCACTATACATCGTAGTACTGCCTGGATGAACTGAAAACGGAGAACTATGAGATTCACATAACAACTCTCTCTTCAACTGTGAATCACAAGGCACACACAATCTCTTCCCAAATCTCAAAACGCAGTCATTATAAATGTTGAATTCAGGAAACTTACCTTTCTGAAACAGCTCTACATTTTTCTATAACTCACTGTCTTGCTTCTGTGCTTTCTTGATTCTATCTGATAGAGATGATCTCACTGATACCTGAAACAAAACAGAAGAACATCATGCACCAACAACTTCTATGCCAAAGTTCATCAAATCCTTAACCAAAGGATCATGTTCCAAATGAAACATTGCTAATGAAGCATTACTTTTTCGACTCAAAGAATCATCCACATTATTTTATTTTCCTGGATGGTAATGAATTGTACACTCATAATCCTTGATTAATTGTAGCCATATCATTTGTCTCATGTTCAATTCTTTCTGAGTGAATATATACTTTAAACTTTTTTGATCGGTATATATTTCACACTTTACTCCATACAAATGATGCCTCCAAATTTTTAAAGAAAAAACAACAGCAGCTAATTCCAAATCATGTGTAGGGTAATTTACCTCATGAGTTTTCTACTGATGTGAAGCATAAGCAATTACCTGATCATTCTGCATTAGGACACAACCAAGTCCTTTCAATGAAGCATCACTGTATATAACAAACTCACCATTCCTGGAAGGTAGTTCCAAAACTGGAGAATCACCAATCTTCTTTTCAATTCCTGAAAACAATAATCACATTCTTTTGTCTAGATAAACTTAACACCCTTCCAAGTTAGCTTAGTCATTGGAATAGATAACCATGAAAAATTTCTAACAAACCTTCGGTAATAGCCTGCCAAACCATGGAATCTACGAATCTCTGTTTAATTTGTGGGTCTTGGCCATTCTTCAACAACCTTTGTTTTTGTAGGATCAACGATTATCCCATCTTTAGAAACAATGTGACCAAGGAAAGAAATTTGTTGTAACCAAAACTCGCACTTGCTGAATTTTCCATACAGTTTCTTTTGTTTTAAGGTTTGCAAGATAACCCTTAAATGTCTTTCATGCTCCTATTTACTTTTAGAAAACACCAAAATATCATCAATGAAAACCACCACAAACTTATCCAAGAACTCATGGAAAATTCTATTCAATAAGTCCATGAATACAGCAGGTGCATTGGATATCCCAAAAGGCATTACTATAAATTCATAATGGCCATATAATGTACGAAATGCAGTCTTCGGAACATCTGCTTCCTTTACCTTCCACTGATGGTACCCCAATCTCAACTCAATCTTTGAAAAATACTGAGCTCCCTGGAGCTGATCAAACAAATCATCAATATGAGGCAAAGGATATTTGTTCTTAACAGTGATATTATTCAAGGCTCTATAATCAATGCAAAGTCTCATTGAACCATCAATCTTTTTAAAAAATAAAACAGGAGCAGCCCATGGTGATGTGCTAGGTCGAATTAAACCTTTCTCTAATAAATCTTGCAATTGATCCTTTAACTCTAAAATTTCAACTGGAGTCATTCGATAAGGGGGTTTTGAAGTTGGCTTAGCATCAGAAACTAAGTCAACAGTAAACTAACCTTCCCGATCTGGTATTATTTCAGGCAACTCATCAGGAAAAACATCAGGATACTCATTTAGCACTGGCACATCATTAATCTGAACAGTTCCTTTAATTTCAATGATGTGTGCAGGGTAACATTCATTTCCATCTTTTACAAGTTTTTTGGCTTCTTGATATGTTATCAATAGTAACGGGTCATTCTTGTACACAGACTGAAATCCTTTTTGAAAAGAAACTTATTTATCTCTACAGTCAATCTTAACATGGTAAATAGAGAGCCAATCCATACCCAGGATAACATCAAACTCTACTGGAGGTAGAACAATAAGGATTGCAATTAGGTTCTTTCCACAGATAAGGATAGGAAGATTCTTATAAATTCTTTTTGCCTCAACATTTCCCCCAGATGTTTTTACCAAATGTTCAGGAGTCATTTCTTGAGATGGTATTCCCATTTTACTAGAAAAGGTTTCAGAGATGAAAGAATGTGTAGTCCCCGAATCAAACAACACACTGGCATAATCCGAAAAAACAAACAAAGTACCTGATACAACTTCATTTTACGGCCCGACATCCGCTGAAGTAGTTGCAAAGGATTTCACCACCCATTTCTACTTGTAGTCTAACTGCTTTACATCACTCGAGCTCTTTTTCAGACACTCATTTTCATAGTGACCCATCTCAATGCACTTAAAACATTTCACTAACTGTAAATAAAATTTGGACATACCATCACCTTGATCTTTTTCAGTGCAATAATGAGCCTTATTTCCCATCTTACCACATCGGTAGCACATTCAGAATTCAGAAGACATTCCCCTGCATGCATTTTGCCACATTTATCACAAATTGGAAACTTAGTTTTCTTACCACCAGACTTTTTTAAAGAATTCTTTCCTTTCTCATGCCACCTCGGTCTCTTCTTCTACTGGTTTCTATAGAACACTTGATCATCGGCAAACTCCATTTCCACCTTCTCATCACATCTAACAAGCTTTTCATAACTTTTAAACTCACGAGAAGCTAATGCCCTTCGATATTTTGGAATTAATCCTGAGTAAAAACGATTGATTTTACTATCAAGCCTCGGATAAAATTTGGAGCATACCTTGCCAATCGAGTGAACCTTTCATCATAGGTAGCCACTGAGCCTTCATCTTTCCTCAATTACAAGAATTGTTTTTCCATCCTAATTCAATGAGCCATAGGAAAATAATTTTCAAGAAACATACCTTTGAATTCATCCCAGTCAAGAGCATCAATCTCATCAGCGTCCCTGATATTTTTAACCATCGACCACCACTGATCTGCTTCACCCTCCAAACGGTAAATAGCAAGACAAACCTTTTGATTGTCTGAACACCCAATAACATCAAAAATCTTCTCCAGTGCTTTAATCCACCCTTCAGCTAGCATAGAGTTAGATGATCCTCTGAATGATGGGGGATGTTGCCTCATGAAATATTCCACCACTGACATGTTCCTCTGCGGTTGAACTAGCTGATCTCGTGTATGGATACTACCACCATTTATCGCTTGAGTCAACTGTGCCATTACTACAACAAACTGTTCAGTTCCAATTCCGACCATCTCAGGATGCTGATTTGGAAGGTTATTTCCTTCTGCATGCCTTCCTAGCACTGTTTCCCTCTTTCCTCTGCAGAAAACATTCTGAACAAACATGTCTTAGATGACGCTACATGGTAATCTTCAAATACTATATCACTTCAATTTGACCATAAAAAATATTTTTGGATAATCATTTATTAGAATTCTAACTCCTAAAGTTATCTAAACTACCCTTTGATTCAAACTATAAGGCCCCGACCTTAAACCTTACTTAATCTTGAGTTATTACAAGATTACACATTGAGGATATTTTCAAGTTTAGTGTTTTAGAGAATTAGATCATAAAACTTGCATTACATTCCACATTTAAACAAGGTGGTTACATAAAGATAATATTCATTTTTTCCATCAATAGAATATATTTAAAATAAAACATGGATTCTTTCTTGACACTTCCTTGACACTATCATCATATCATGTACCTTTCCCTTGACCTGTGGAAGACATTTCAAAAAAACCTGGGATGAGCATAAAAATCTCAGTATGGGTTATATAAAAAAAATATGGAAAGGAAACATGAGTTCATATATATATAAGAATGGAATTATACTTTAACCATAAAACATAAGCACTTTAACATACCTCATCAAATCATGAATAACTCATAGAAATCATAATACATAAAGGTAACTTGAGGAATTCATAACATTCTTACGTAGGGAATAACCCTATTGGTTACGTTTGGAATACCCATCACAGTATATTCCCTAAATCTCTTCAGAGAAACCTTAACGTTTCACTCCTTCGCATTACCAAATGCATTGGAGAGCTATATCAGGCTCACCCACCGTTAGTTTATCACAGAACCACCCGTCTTCTTAATAATTCCCAAGAACCTCAACATAATCGTATCACATAAAACATGCCTAAAGGAAACATAACATTTCCACCTTTCAATCAGAATATATCAATAAAACACATTGATATTAAAACATTATGAAAACCATTTTCAATACCAAAATAAATGAAAAGTAAAACATGGTATTTATTTTTCTTTTAAAAAAATGTATTGCTTGTAGCGGATGCCGAAACTCAAATAATGGTCACGGCGGCGGAGAAGTCGATGTCACCGCATACGTACGAAAAAACATTCCCTTTTTTCATTTAGTAAATGCTTCATATAAAAAAGATTCCTTTTGAATAAACATAAAAGTCAAAGAGTTTTATACACCGTATAAAAGAAGGTTGTGTATAAAACAAAATATGCCTCAATGAAAGGAGATTGAGACGAAGTCCCATACCTCAGGTCCGACTTAACTCGATCATTCTTTAATGTCCTAAATAATAAACATGAATTAATTTATACATTCTTAAGAACCTTTTTTAAGTTCATTATTCCTTTTATATCACTTATTTCCATGTCAGCAACACTATGTAATTATTTAAGTTAATAACATTCGTTTTAACGATCATTGGTACTTGAGTAAAAAAAACCCTTTATAATTACATGTTATTCATGTATCCATTATATCCAGAATTATAATCATGATTTATATATCATATATATCATATATATCCATTATATACACGAATTTATAATATTACATAATCATTTAAAGGTAAGAAATGAAATGCACCGTTCATAGAGATGGTAAGTCGTACGTACGCATGAACACTACTTTCATTTCTATTTCGTATTTTATTGAATGGAATCATAATGATATAAAGGTATATTATATTTCCAGTATATTATCATATATAATATCATAGTTCCATCTTTTATACGTCCCACATATGGTATTTAACGAATCAAATCACATTGAGGGGGCGGTAGTCCGCACTTCTTTAAATGAAGATATCGCGTTTACCCATAATGGGAACCATAAATGTATGCCCAAAATAAAAATAAAGAATCTTAAGGAAAACATAAACATATTATATATCATATATAAATATATTTTCACCTTAAAGGCCACCTTTGAATGTGTTAAAAGAATATTGAACAATCATCTTTTCGGGAGGCAGAAATTCGCCATCCACGAAAACTATATGTTCATTAACCATTAGATGTAGGTGTGTGTAAGTGTAGCTCTAATCCTTCTTATAAAAACATCCTAGTATATTTAAGATACTGGATTTGTTACAAAAGAAATTAAAAAAAAGAGTTTAGGGGGTTGGAGAAGTAAAATAAAACAAAAGGACTCAAGTGGAGACATTACCTTAAAATCGGGTAACTCCCTTTGGTTTGAGCTCAAAGGCTTCCTTGGAAAGACATCTGGCCAATGTGAGGAATCAAGGAGTAAGAGAGGGATGTTTAGAGACAAAATGGTTAGGGATTGTCTGAACCAAAGGCTTTGGGAGTGCGGGTAAGGAGTTATAGGTGGGGGTCTTTTATAAGAGGAGAGGAGGGGCACTCTTGGAATGTAAAGAAATGTTTCTTTATTTGAAAATGATTTTCGGATTCAAAAGGTCCAACATTGATATAATTCGAGGGTAAGGTGATAAGGGTTCTAAATCCACCCATACAAAAGGTTTTGGACATGTGTAGGTCATAGATTTTACATTATCATTTCATTTTATTTAAATCCTTTATTAATGAGGTAATCGCTGCATCATCATGATGTCAAAAATAATTTAATTTATTTAAAGTCTAAAAATTATGAAAAATACAATGATTTAGGAAATCTTTTTCTAATTCCAATGAATATGTATAGTCTAAAATATCATCTATGTAGAAAAAAATTAAAAATGTTTTAATCAGGTGATACATTCTTGTTATATTTACTTTCTTTAAAAAAAATAAAAAAATAAAAAGTCTCTTTCTCACAATAGTGATTCCATGGGGTCCCCATGTTTGGCAAAATACATACCATGGTCGGCCATGGGACATCCAGTAGAATTAGGACACATGTTGGTGTCATTTTGTATTATTATGATATTATTTTATTATCCATAACTACCCGATTACTCATTAATCAAGATAATTAAAGATAATTATCGTCGTTATTATTCATAATGTCCAAAAAAAGAGTCTTGATTAAATAATTTTTACATTCTGATTCCAAATATGTAATCCATTTTACCAAATTCCAAACATAGAAATTGCAATAATTGATTTAAAAATAATTCTCGTTGTCAAAACAAATAGCAGGTTTTCTTGAAACAATATCTATGAAAAGTTTGGCACTACTTTATGACCAATTTCAAAGTGAAATTAATCCTAATTACCACCATTGGATTAAATGGTAAAAATATATTCAGATTACACTTTAAGACTAATTAAAAATATAATCTATCCATATAATTAAATTAAATGAAAAAGCAGTTTTGATGTAAAATGCAGTATTTTTCACTATTCATTAAAAAAATGAACATTGTTAGAAAAATACCAAAAATTTATCCAATGTAAATTTCAATGTACCAATCATAATGAATATATTTATTTGACAAATATAGATTATAAAATTGTCAAAATTTTGATTTAAAAAAGGGTTTTCCATCAAAAGGCAGTAAAACAATCTTTTAAGAATATTAGTGTATTCCATGCTTAAGATTGGATTTATTTTCATTTTATGCCTCTAAAACACTATCTAATTAATTAATATACATAGATAAAAATATCTATTGTTAATTAAATACTTGGGATGTAACAATATAACATTCTGATCACTATTTTATATGGTCATTTTAAAAATTCATAACATAGAAGTGGAAACATTATGATTAAAGGGTATAATAAATATCAACCTAAAATTTTTTTATCAGGACCTTCAATTTATTTTTGAATCCATGGGGTTTTGAAATATCTCCACCGTTTGTGAATTTCTTCATTTCAATTTATATTAATTAATAAAAAAGTGAGGGTGGATTTTCCCCATAACATTTACAAGTTCCCACATTGCTGCATCAACCATGTGGTTTATCCAAAAAAAATTCATTTGGATTACCGTATTCCACAATACATGTTCACAACAATGAAGAATATAAATAGCTTTATCTTTATAAGAATGGTTCTCTTCTAGCTAAACTGCATAGTGTCTAAAGACATGAGCTGAATCTAGCACATAATTTACCAACACAGAATCATGAAAAACATTGTGTACCTAATCCAACATCGAGGGAAAATCCAATCAGTTTGTGACTGGTCTAAATTTCAAGAGAATTTTATATGTTCCAATGAATCTTTGACTTATCATTCCTTTCATACAAAATTCAATAACACTTTTACATGGGCAGATTCAACGAAAAAACATGATCACCTACCTCAAAATATCAATCTTCCCTCATATTGATTGTATAACATTTCTACTTTCTTTGAGTTACCCTCAAGTGTTTATGGACCGTTTTCACATTCTCAGCCACTTCTTTAACTAATTATGGTCTCATCAACTTCAACTATGAAAACTCATTAAAAAATATAGATTATGAAACCACTTCAAATACAATTCCTCTAATGAATCCATCTATATTCTACAATGAAAAATGTTATCATAAAAACTCAACTAAATACACATAATGATCCCAAATTCCTTGGTAGTACATTGAACATGTTTGAAGCAAAAACTCAAATATATTAATTATTAATTTTGAATGCCCATATGATAGATGATTAAAGGGTTTTAAAAAAATTATTTCTATACCCAATGACTTCGGAAGGCCCTTCCTAAAATTAGAAGTAAACCAAGGATCCTAGTAAAATACAATGAAATGATGAATTCCATGTAAACTAATAATCTTATTGATGTACATTTAATAAATATTATCCAAAGATATTGTATATCAAATAGAAACAAAATTTTCACATTTAGTCACCCGATCAATAATAACCCAAATCACATTGTTACATCAAGAAGTATTATGTAGTCCCATCAGAAAGAACCTGGATATATTCTCCCATTTCCAATCTAGAAATGGATGTGTCTCCTACCCAATGGTAACTCCTTCTATCCTTTAACATGTTTACATGTCTATGATTTCATTTTAAAATTTGAAATATCTATTTTCCTTCCATCCTCCCAATGATACTCATGAATGGACATGCAAATATTAGTACATACTGGATGAACTGAAAATTAAGAAATTATAGCTTCAAACAACAATTATTTCTTCAATTGGTAATCATAAGGCACAATAACCCTTTTACCAAATCTTAAAACAAATATTTATCATGATTAAATTCACGAGACATACACATTATAATCAATTCATCCTTTTTCTCGAGCGTACTGTCTTCCTACTACAATTTCATAATTCTACCTGATAATTATGACTGGAAGAAAACATGAATCAAAACAGAGGTATATCATGCACCAAAAACTTCTAATACAAAATTCATTAAATCATTTATCAAGGGAACATGTCCCATACCTATCATAGTTAATGATGCATGATGTATTCGACTCAATCTGCCTTCCACTTTGATTCATTTTCCCCAATGGAAATTGATCGTGAAATCATAATCCCTTATTAGTTCAAGCCATGTTATCTACCTCATTTTTAATTCCTTTTTATTGGATATATAAATCAATATTTTACGGTCAATTTATATTTCACATTTTCTTGCATATAAATTATGCCTCTAAATTTTCAAAGAATAACCACAGTTTCTAATTCCTAATCATTTTTTTGGTAATTTAACTCATGAAGATTTAGTTGTCCGAAATCATAATAATTTTCCTGATCATTCTGCATCAAAACAAACATAGTCCATTAATGGATGCATCAATTTTGATGAAAAATCACCATTTCGGGAATGAAATTTCAATATAGGATTATTCAAAAATTTCTTCTTCAATTCTTGAAAAAAACAACAGATTATTCTATCCAAAAATAGTTTAAATCAGTTTTGTTTTAAGATAGTTAGAGGGATAGTTAACCATGAATACATTTTAATAAACCATCAGCAATAACCAAGTAATCCCAGAAAAATACGAATCTATATATCATATTTAGTTCTTTTCCATTAATCAACCACTTTTCATTATTCATGATCAGCTGTTATTCCATCCTTATTTACAATTTTCCTATTAAAAGCAATTTTTTGCAACTAAAAATAACACTTGATGAATTTTCCATACAATTTATAATATTTTATGGTTTTTAAAAAACCCTTAGATGTTTTTCGATATCCTTTGTGCTATTGAAGAATACCATAATGTTATCAACAAACTCAATAAATAACATATCTATAAACTCATGCAATATTATATTCAAAATATTCATGAATAAAAAAGGTTCATGAGTTAATGAAAATATAATAAAAAAATTAATAAATCACATATCTACTATAAAAAGATATATTTTAGATGTCAACCACCTTAACAATCATAGAATGGTATCTAGATCTCAAGTTAGAATTAGAAAATTAATGATCCATATAGATCATATCAAACAATTCATTAAAATAAGTAAACAAAAATTTTTTAATAGTGATGTTATTTAAGGATCTATAATCAATACAATATCTCATGGAACCTCCCTCCATTTTATTGAGAAAAATTTGATCCTACCTTGCTGAAGTGCTAGAATGAATGAATTATATATCAAGAAACTCATGCAACTGATTTTTCAATTCAATAACTTGCAATTGAGCCATTTGATATGGATGTTTTGAAATATTATTATTAATATGACTATTGTCAATTGTGAATTCAATTTCTTGATTAGTTATAACATCATGTAACTCATAAAGGAACACATAATGAAATTAATTTACCACTATCAATTGATTATTCAGAATAGTTCATTATTTTAAAAAAATAAGAAGAAGATAAATTTAATTTTCATCTTTCAAGGTTTTATTTGCATCAATATTTGTTATCAATTTTATAGGTTTATTTGTGTATACAAATAGAAAATTATTATTAAAAAAAATATTTATCTCTAATGTAACTCTTAGGATCATTAACAGGAAGCCAATCCATTCCCATAATGACATAAAACTCTAATATGGGAAAAATACTATTTTTAGAAAAATTCATTCCACATATTAGAATACAGTGATTCTTATAATTTTTCATTTCTATAATATTTTCCCCTTATTTTTTAACAATATGTTCCTATCTCATTTATTGAGGTGGTAATTCTAGTTTACAATAAAATTTAACATAAATAAAGAAATTCTTTTCCCCATTTAAAATATAACATTAGAAAAAACTATTTTAAATAAACAAGGTACATGATACAATATTATTGGATGTCGTGACGTCTATGTACACAATAACAAATTATCTCACTACACCATCCTTCATAGAGTCTCTCATCTATTCATCATTCAAATTTCTCTTAGGGAAGGCATTTTCATAATTTCCCATCACTCCACATTAAAAACACATTATATTTTTCTTATAAGTATTAGTCTAAGGATCATTTTAATTATAATATCAGGACATATATCTAAACATACCACATCATAAAAACTTCAATGTTCTGATAAGTCATTCACTATGGTTATTTTTGACACACTATTCTAGAAATAGTTACTGGAATTTCATATCATCATATTTATTTTATTGATTCTTACACATCAATTTCCATCCATATCTTTTCTTCTCCTTGCTTTCAAAGTGAACATAATCATCATAAAACACAATTTCTACCCTCTCAGCATAAAAGACATGTTTTTAATAACTTTTTAATTAATGGTAGGCTAATTCCCTTCAATACCTTGGAATTATTCCTGACTAAAATAATTATATTATTCTATAAAGATATATAAAATTATTTGGATCATACCATTCTAGTAAGGCATGGTTTTCATAATACACAACCTCTGAATCATTATCCATTTTCTTAAATTCAAGGAATTCATTGTCTTTCAAATATTGAAACACCTTATGTTAAAAAATTCAAGGAAAACACTTATAAATTCCTCACAAACTATGATTTCAATCTCCTATCTATCCCTAACAGTTTTGACCATTCACCAAAAATGATCAGCTTCATCTTAAATATGATAAATTGTATAAAACATGTTTTGATTCTATAAATGTCTGAAAAAATTGAATATAATTAAAATAGATTTAATCCATACTTCAGTAGATAATGGAATAAAAGAACCATTAAATGCATGATGGGGTGGTCTGAAACAATCTTCCACAATTAGCATGTTACTTTTGGGTTTCTATAATTTTTTTTTCTTTCATAGTATCCACCACAATTTATTTCCTATGTCAGTTGATCCATTACAATAAAAAATTGCTCAATTCCAATCTGTACAATTTTTTCTGCAGATTTGAAAGATAATCATTCTGTCGAGGCCTATTCACTTCATTTTCCCATATTCTTATGAAGAAAACCATTCTAAAATACATGTATTAGTCCAAGAAACTTGAAAATATTAAAATAATATTTCATTAAATATTAGTCATAGATTTAAAATCATTTATAGTATAATATTAACAACATCATAACCGCTAAATTTATCAAAACTATCATATGATACCAACTATAAGGACATAACCTTATTAAGATACGTAATTTTGAATTTTCGTCAGGAACTCCCTTCAATTAATATTGAATATCATTTCAAGTTTATAGTTTTAGTGAATAGGGATATTTTACATACATAACATTCAACATTCATATAGAGAAGATACCAAAAAAATATTATCAATTTTTTCCATTGAATATACACTTTCATGTAAAACAATATTTTTTAAGCAATCATCAAATCATTTAGCATTGATTCCTTATTTATATTAAATAGCCTTTGAACGTATTAAAATCATTTAAAAACAAAGGATGAGCAAAGAAACTCTGTGTTGGATATAAGGATAATAAAATAAAATATTATTACATGAATTCTTGTTAACAAATCAAATCATTTTCATGGATAAATACTTTTCTCCCATATATAAATTTTCTTGAAACACAACATTCTAAAAGAAATTAATGAACATAAATAAGACCATAAATTTATCTTTGGGAATTACATATATATTCTTATAACCTTCTTTACTACCTTACAAAGGAACCCTCACAACTACCTTGATGTGTACAATTATAGTCACACTTAGAGTAACCATATAGTGGACCTCCAATATACACATACCAAATTAATTAATGGGATATATAGGTCCAAATATTTTACCTAAAAATTTACCAAGAACATGATTACAATAATACAACCTGAATATTTATATACAAATGATGCTTTTGAATTTTGTAAAATTAAAATATTAAAATAGGTTTTATGGAAAATTACCTTACAAATGTCTTATAATAGAATTGAGACATTATAGAGATGAGGGAATTTTTATATAAATTATAAATAAATAAAATTAAACATAATATAAACTAAATTAATATAAAAATGTCATACCACATAAATATTGATGTATAATGTTAACCAAATGAATGGAAATTAGGATAAGAATCCCCTTACCTCGGTTAAGTATTACTAAAAATTTGATAAAACATCCTCTATAATGGATAAAAGAGTGTTAATAATATGTTATAGAAACATATTAATGTTTATAATACCTTATATGAATATTTCATTACATTATTTCAACCATTAATTGTAAGTGCTTTGTTCATTTCATTGTTTTGGGTGCGTTATTTACATGATTTACATGATCGGTTCATAATGGAAATTCTTGTTGATTGGAAGTGAAACTATAGAATTGGAATGTAATGATATTTAAATAATTATAATAACATAAACTATACCATTTTTTTAATTATGACATTAGGTTTATTCATAAGTTAAACTATTATTTATATTTTTTTAGGTTATTTTTCTGATTCTTCTATCATAAAGAAACCCTTTTGTTTCATAAAGTAATAAAATATGTATAAAATTATTTTATAACCATATATCAGATTTAAAAAATTAATAATATACAATCATAATTTTTTTCCATGAACAGTCTAGAAGGAAGTAAATGAAATATAAATCACATCGTCAACGTTGTTGTTAAATTGACACATCACGAATGGTGATTTAATTTATAGAATAAATCAAAGATGAGAGGAATTATAATGTTTAGTCACCCAAAATAATTATGAAATCCAGAATACCTAAGAATCATGATCATTCATGCTTCTTAGATATGGGGTGGTGAGGAAGGAAGAGAAATAGGAATGACAATGAAAAGAAAATAATGAAATTAAAAGGGGATGTTTACCTCTTGATTCTTATCCTTTAGATCCTTCTTAATTCCATTTGTATTGGCCTTTTTGTTAGATGATAAGGGCTTGGATGTTTGTAAGGGTCATGATTGTATTATTTTCAGAACAAAGGCCCGGATCACAGCTTAATTGTTGTTGGAGGAATTGGGGGAGTTGGTGGTAATTATAGTGGAGTAGAGGAGGAGTTTTACATTATTTTAATGATTATTTTAATATTTTCTCTCATGAATATGAATTTTAATGATTAATTTGATCTCAAATGGTATTAAGTGTTATTGTGTTGATACCATGTTGGATTAAATCATCCATGATGTTAAAAATATAATATTTAACTGATAATTTAATATATGGTATTTTATTGTATTTCAGTATTTATAAAAAATTCACGAATATTAGAAAAATTAAATAAATATAACGTAACTATTTTATTATTTGTTGAATTCAAAATTTAACACTTTTTTTTAAATAATTTATTCATATTATTAATTTACATTTTATTTAAAATCATTTTTTATTAAAAAATTACGAATTTTAAAATTATAAATGCTTTGATATGACATTGAAAAAATAGTCAATATATCATTATAATAATGAATTATGAAAATAAAATAATAATTCAATTTAGTATCCATCTGGTTCAAATTAATATTCCTATTATTATTCCATAGTTGTATTTTACTATTCTCCAAATTCATGTTTTTTCCATTACACTAAATATAACTTAGTGATAAAAATTTTAAATATCCGTTATTCAAAATTACAAACACAAAAATGGAACAATTATGTTTAAAGGCTAGTTATAAATACCTACTTAAATTTTTTTTAATGATTTTAATTTTATTTGTAAATCCTTGGGTTGTTACATCGATGAGTTTTTCATTTCATATTGTTGAGGATTATGCAATTTTTTAATGATTTTTAAATTTATTAATTTTTTTATATAGTCATGTAAAACTACATACCACAGAGGTATTCATATATTACATCATTATACAAATATTGTTTCTATATTTGGTTATATATTTTTATATATTGAGGGATACAATTAATGTTGACTTGTTGTATTGAATGAAACAAAAAATTTTCTCCCACTAGACTTCACCTGATTCATTATATAAAATTCATTAAAAATATCCTGCTTTTATTTTATTTTATTTTATTTTGATGTTTATGAGTTGAATTATGCTATCGGAATAAGCGGGAATTGGTATCTAATAATTATTTATATGTTATATATCATGTATATTGTAACAAAACATATGTTCCACCTCAAAGTTTTTCATTTATTTCTTGTATGATAATTATCATATTCTATTAAATTATTTCAAATTGAGATAACATAGTACTAATTATTTTTTTAATACATTCACATAAATTTTTATCACTACATTATGATATAAATTTGTGTATTCAATGAACCAAAATTTAAATATACAATATTAAAACAGTGTGTATAAAGAAATTACAAAAAATATTTCTCAAATATTTACGAATGGATTAATTATGTGTAAAATAATTTCTTATATTTTTTTAGAAAACATACATTTCATTAAATTCAGATTATGTATTATAAATGATCATAACCATTATATTTTTCTATATAATCATCCAAGGGATTTTTTTATTGATTATATACAAACTAAATATAATGTTTCATATCAATACATTTTCACCTAGGGGTAAATATTAAATATTTATTAGTAATGTAATTTGGAATATATCAATACATATAAAATAAAATTTAATTTTATTTGATATCATATATATTTTTTCAATCATTTATGTGAAGAACTACAACTCACCACAAAGAAGAATAAAACACGGGATTAATTATTTCTATAAAAATGTGACTGATTTTTAAGAACTAATAATCGTAATTTACTTTCCTTTTCAATTGATAACATGTTTTAGAGAAATTAAGTTTCATTGTAAATAATTGTTTGACTAATGTGTGTATTATAAAAACTTCTTTTAAACAATTACAAATGGGATTTTTAAATCTTTTAATATGGATTCATTTTTTATCAATTGTTATTTTATACATTTTATCATTATATTGAGAATAAATGTTTAATAGTTTTATTATAAATTGTATATTTTTTATGATCACCTTATATATAATATATATCATCTATATCAGTTATAAGTAGTATGGTATGATCTGTTTATACGTTTATTTATGTTTTTGTTCGTCTATTAATAATATATATATTTATGTATATATTTGAAATAACTATGAAATTGTAATGTTAATATAAATATCAAAATGTTATTACATAAATAGTAATTGTAGTATGGATCTAGGTATTCTATTATAAAAATTCTTGATTTCATGGATTTATTATATTATATTATATGGTATTTTATTATAAATATTCATTCAAAAAAATTGAGAATTACTTTCATAGAAGATAACTGATGTTAAAAACAATATTCACTGTAGTCTATAAAATAAAAAATAGGAATATTCCATGATTATTCATAGTAGGAGATTATTCAATGATAGTGATTATATTAACAAACCTAGAATTTGTTTATTAAATTTTCCAATAATTTAAATTTTTTCTATAACATCTAGGAAGAATCCTAAATTGTTTACTACAAATAAAAATAATTCAATAAAATGTTTTATAATACAATTTGATCTCCATGAATATGGGATAGGGATAATGAAATAAATTCAAAAAAATAATAATTTTATAATAAATAGATAACATGGTGTTTTATATTGATGTGTTATTATTACAAAATAATGAGATCCAATTTAAAATATATAATTGAATCTCTAAGAGATATCCCATCATCACTCATGAAATCAAGCAGTCATTGAAACATAAATAAATACATTATTTTGAGGCCTCATGAAAATAATTATTCCCTTTTGAAATACAACACATACCCCATATGTTCAACCATAGACTTAATGAACATATTACAAAATTATAGTACAAGTAAAGGAACCACATCATAATATTCAATAAATTAAGTTATATTTTAAATTATCCACCAAAGTATCCACACTAAAATAGTAAAAAACCACAATAATTACACTCTATTGAATATTTCAATATTTAATATGTAATATAATATGATAATACACTAAGACTATTATTCCATAATACCACACCACATGCTATAACCAAACTGACATTAAATAAACCAATAATGATTTATAAAAAATTAATCTAATAAAAATTATCTATTAGATTAATCCAAATCCCTTAAAACCAACATCAAATATATTTTTCAGAAAAATTATACACAATTATGAAAATAATGTGACTGTAATGTATAATTCACTTATAGTATACGATAGAATAATTCTAAACTATGAGATAGACCTATCTATATAACAACCATATATATTAGCCAGTTCCTCATTAAGAAATGCAAAATTCCACATAATAGTGTAACCTCTTAGATAAGAATTTGTCTTATAAATATCTACATTATTTTAAATCTCACCTAATGCCTCCTAAAACCAACATATGAAACATACGTGTTCATGATGTCCTAGACCATATCATGAAATATTTTTTTATAATTTCAATATATGTGAAAATAATAATTTGTGAATAATAATTATATTTATCTTAATCAATTAGATAAAAATTGTTGTTTTTTTATTTTAATGTATTTATTAAATTTACATAAATAAAATTCCTTACATTAATTATTGGATGATATTACCATTTTTTATTTCAATATGGGTTATGTATAATGTTTTTTCACTTTAAATATGGTGATAGCATAATTTTTTCATTTGTTTTAAATTATTGAGCCATATTTGAACCCTCATTTGTCATCAAACTATTCAGTTACCCCTTTAAGAATAATTTTTTATTAGTTTACAAAAATTGTAACACCCCAACCCTAGATACCCAGAGTCGGTGCATTATTACATAACATTGGCATGATCACAAAGGATCAATTCCCAATGGACCGATTAGTTTAGTAGCCTTGGAAACACTAGATATATTCATAAGTCTTACATTACATCATATGGTAAAAAAACTACAACAACATATTATCTTTATATACCCTCATACTATCCCTCCAGGTCATTCATAAATTACTTCTTCACATCCTGGGAAAATATAAAACATTGAAATGGGTGAGCTTAGATGCTCAGTAAGGATAAAAATATTGCAAAAGCTTCATAAATAAGAATAAACATTCAAGGTAATGTATGACTAAAACAAATTCCTTTTAAACTTGAACATCAACATAGTATGGCTAAAATAAAATGAAATAATACCATTTACTTATTCACATAGATATTCTACTAATAAAATAATCACATGAAATATCAATAACCACTTTCATAATGATGGAATGCATAATGCCAGACTATCATAACCACATAGCCAAGACCCCGTGCCAAGACTACAAATAAGATTTTGTCAAGGCCTTGTGCCAAGACACTAGTTTGTCTCATGAGACCTACCGATGCATCGAGGAGCTATAGCGGGCTCCACCCATCACTTACTAAGTCTAATGAATTCCTCATATGAAAAGTTTTATTCATAACATAAACATTTGTATTAAAACTTGCATACGAAATGTCAATACTTTATCCACAAACAATGAATGGAATAAAAATAGCACATCCACAGTCAAACATAACTCATTCGATACAATATGGAATATTGTGTTTTATCATATTAACCTAAATCGTGAATAATGAAGGATATTTTCATAGATTAAAATAATCCTCAAAACTATTTGAGAGAAATATCCCCCTTTTTCTTGAAATCATTTAAGAGTCACACTATTTTTCAAGAAGCCATTTAAAAATAGATTTTTGAATCAAATTGTCCCATACCACTTTGAAACATTTAAAAGGAGATTTAGTTTTAAAACTTTAATGTCCATATAAATTAATCATTAAAACCATTTTTAAAACATGGACATTAATGAGAAAGATTTTAAAGAATAAGTCTTTAAAACATTAAAAAATTGTATTTTAGTTAGAGTTTCTAACCAAAAGAGAAACACTTGAATACAAATAATTGATGTAATCAAAACATTATAATATCAGGAGAATAAATGGATTCATGATATATTATGTCAAAGTACATTATATACACCACATAAAAGTGATTTGGTGTATAACAACAAAGAAGTCTCAATGGAATGTAAATTGAGATGAAATATCTCATAAAGGAAATATCCTTAGCTTAAGGATAAATCAACTACATAATTATGTGTGAAAAATTTAAATACAATCAATATGATTGGATATTTAGTGTAAATAAATCAGAGAAAATTCACACATATTCTTGTAAAAACAACACCAATGAATTGGATATTTAACTCAATAATTGGAGATTGAGTTAAAATTACACTTATCAAGTTCAAATCGATGACCTGAGAATTTATCAATGGAGTGATTATGTGTATCAAAAGTATATCCACATAAAGTGGAGTGGAAATTATGACATAATTAAATGAATAGTGATTCCACACATAATCTTGGAGTAAAATAATCATTGAAGTATCCGTAAAGCCAAATGAGTGGAAATTGAAATTTCGAATTCCCTTGTCGATTAGGTAACTTAAAAAACATAAACCCATGAAAGAAGGATCATAAAATGATGATGTAAATACCCATAAATTAATGTATATTATAAAATGAATATAGTCATGGGCAGCACACATACACCACCTGCAATAAATAAGTGGTGAATAATGGAATTCTCACGAAATTATGAGTGAGATAAGAAACCCCTTACTTTGTACTTTTTCCTTGGTTGACGGTAGGTTAACCTCATGTATAATGGTAAAATAATTTTTGTTGAATTATACAAGAATCATTTACATTAATATGATATCATATATGATCTTTTAACATTGATTTGTTAATAATATCTTTGTATTATCGTTGTTTAGGGTGTAAACTTACTCGTTTTCTTTTATATGTTTTGTTACGTAAGCCATGTTTGTCATTGATAGGTTGTATCTTATTCATATACAGAATGATATCAAGTCCATAAAAATTATTTTTAAATAATAAAATGATAATTATACTTGAATGGATACGATAGAGGTTGAATCTCATCGCGTTCGTGGAGACGGTAGTCCGTACGTACGCACGAGCCACTATATCATTCTTTTGATGTTAAAATAATATATAATTGGATGGTATATCATATAGACAGAATAATTATCATGTTACATTTATTATTTACATGAATTGCACATCATTATTATACCCATACAAATAATAATTTCTTGAATGACAATTACACCACGACATGGAGACGGTATGTCATACGTACACACATATGGTGACATGTCATTCAAAAGATGGATACAATATTGAATATGGTTGTAATATATTTATAATAATATCAAAATATATAGGAGATACTGGATTTATTAATTTTGAATGGGAATAACAAAGAAATAAGAAGTTGAAGAAGAAAATAATTTGAAAAAGGGTGGTAAAAACATTACCTCTTCTTCGAGTTCTTACTTTTGATTTGATCAAAAGGGCTCCATAGGTTGGATATATGATCTAACTAAGGCCTCCATGTTTTAGTGAGGGAAGTTGAGAGAGTATTTGGGCAGGGGATGGCTGAACAAAAAGGCTTTGAATGTGTGAAGTAATGATAAGGGGGAGTGCCATTTTATATGAGGGGTGAGGGGAACCTTTGGAAAGCTAAAAATATTATTTTATAATAAATTCATATTCGGTTTATAATGGCTCCAAAGGGGATTATTTAAATGTTCCGGTGGTGATAGGTCGAAATCCACTCATCTAATAGAATTTATACAGGTTTGGGTCATTATATTAACATTATCTTTAACTATTAACTCTTAGTTAATTAGTTTCACTTTTACAATGTCCCTTTGTATTTTTATATAATATGGTTAATAAACCTACTATATACATCCAAAAGACCCTCAAGTGGTCCATTAATGATACACGTATGATGATATATGACTCTTGGCCAAACCTTAGATTTTTTGGAATTTAATATCAATTAATAATATAATATTTTGTTTAAAAAAATTTTATGTCAATTTTGACACTATTCAATAATTGTTTTTTGTAAAAATTATAACAGAATTATTACTTCTAAAAAAGTTAATTAAATCATTCTTAACATGTCATATTAACCTAGTAAATTATTGTAATTCATAAAAAGTCTCAAATTATATTTATTTGGGTATATACAATATCAATCATTTTAATTTTTCACTATTATGGTAATTACTGCATCAGCATTGTGTCATGAATAAACTAAATTATTTAATGTCTAAAATTTATAAATAAAATACAATTATGTACGAAATATTTTTATATTTCTATTGAATATTTATATTAGAAAATCCAACATATAAAACCCTATGTAAAAAAATTTTCTAGAAGATATATGCTTGTGTCAATTTTGTATTAATTATAACTTAATTTAAATAAAGTGTCACTATCACTTACGAGTGGCACCATGGGGTCCCAAAATCGACCCAAATATGTCCATGGTCAGACATGTATCAAAAAATAATGTTAGGACACGTTATAGGGTAATTTGTTATTATTATAATATTTTTTATCCCTTATTTACCGGATTTACCTTTAACCATGGTAAATAAAATATTTTCCAAAATAATTATTCAAAATTTCTAAAAATAAAAGTTACCTATTTACACATTTTGAAAATACTGATTCAAAATATGGAATCCATTTTTCCATATTCCAAACACAAAAGCAGCAGAAATTAATTTAAAATTAATTCCTGCTGTCAAAACATAAATCATGTTTTTAAGAGATAATAAATATCAAAAGATTGACACTTGTTTATGTCTGGTTTACTTGTGAAATTATGTCCAGTGAAAAAAATTGAATTAAATGGCACAAATAAATTCTAAATAAACTTTAAAACGACTAAAATTCATAATTTATCAATAATAATTATTTCGATTAAAAAAGTTGTTTTTAATTAAAATTTTGTAATTTTCACTATTCATCATAATATGAAAGTTATCCGAAAATTACCAAAATTTTACCCTAGGATAATTTCGATATTCCGAATCCAAAAATGAAGCCTATTTTTTGAGATAGAATATATAAAATTTCATAAAGTATTTATTACTATTCATAACGGCTAGTTTGATTTGTTGTGGTGTGTAGGAATCTTGAAGTTTCCTACAATGAACGCCATTACATTATTCAAAGGGAAATGTACCGTGGATGCTTGGGGTGTTACATTTTCCCCTACTTCATTAAATTGCATCCTCAAAATTTGTTTTAAATTGGGTTTGAGAATAAAATGGAAAGTCCCACATCAGAAAAAGACTCGATAAAACTATCACTTTAAAAGAATGGAAGAGAGGTATAAAGGTCACCCAAGATAACCCATACTAGGATTCCATATAGGAAAACATGGATATGGACGATAAAATAAGTGTTATGTTCTGATGGAGAAGGATAGAAAACATGATCAGGAGAAAGTTAACAATAAGAAAATCACAAATTTGTGTTGGAAAAAACGGTCATTAGTCTCCTAGTAGGAAAAGTAAACGGACAACATTTTTTTTGTTTTAAGTTACATTACATAAGGATGAGGAATTAATTTATGATATTTACTAAGAAAATAAAGATATATACTTACTTTTTAAGTATAGTTTCATACTTTAATAAATTTCTACCACTGACCCATTTTTTTGAATAATGAGTATTAAAGAAGTCATGGTCACACTGGAAGAGCTAGAATAAAATTCTATAGAATAACATGATCCACATAGGATAAACTATATATTTACCTTTTCTATAGAGAATAATCAAAACCAAAATGGTTAGTATAAGATCCAATGATCCCCCAAATGGATATTCCATTAGAGATAAAAATAACTAATCTTAATTTCTAAAATTAAACCATTAATACCCCAAAGATAAATAAATACCATTCAATAATAAATTGTCCTTAAATTCCTTCAATATAATCCAAACTAATATTTAAACCCAAAACATATAATAATGTAGTATTCCACATTAAATTGTATCTCTAAACTACATCATCTACTCTTAAAATCACATAATTAAAAGTAATTAACCTAATCACATATTCTTTATTATAGGTTAATCATTTCCATAAATAACCCTAATCACTATAAATCCACAATAAAAACATAGATAAAAATCCACCATTAATCCTCTAATGAAATCCCATAGTATTCTATTTTTCCATGGACATAAAGTGTTCCCAACAAAGCGAACATCTTCCAAAATAAAATTTATCACTTAATCACCAAATCATTTTCCTATAATAAAGGTATTCATTTGATAAGACATAAGATCCCAAATAAACATATTATTGATCAATAAAATCATTTAACTAAAATAATAGTCACACTAACCAGGGACTTCATGTAGTCCAGTTATAGGAGATAAATCCCAATCGCACTTTGGTTATGGGTTCGATTCCCACAGCTTTGTCTGACATGACCGGTTGTCACACGGTCTGCGTGTTGTACTTTTTCAAAAACTATATTTTATAACATTACAAAAATGGGAAAAATTCCTCAAAATAACCATTACATAATATAACCACAAATGTTATCTCATACCTTGCATTTTCATCCCTAATTATAATAATTTGTAATTGCCTCAAACCCATTGATCGTATAAAACCAAACGGTTATTTATAACTATATTCACAAGAGAAAAGATAATTCTTCCTCAAATATCATTCTCACGTGGAAAACTGTAGGGTTAAAAATACATGAGAAAATTATTCCAAAGTTAACCCGTCAACAAGGAGCATTAATAATTTTTAAACATTTCTCCAACAATTTATTTCCACATAGTTTCTTCTTTGACCAAGAAAATATCCTATAGAATATGGCATTCACTCGGGTAATGGCCAGGTCCCCTACATTTACAGCAAATGATTGTAAATGGACTCTTAGGACCATTTTGATCCACTTCTATAGTACTCTTCATTTTTCTTCAGCAATTCTTCACTTTATGTCCTTCCTTCCCGCACGGAAATCATTTCTTTGTCCCATTGAGACACTTTCCTAGGTGTCTCCTTCAACATTTCCTACATGATAGAAGTTGAGGATTCCTTTCTCCATGGTCTCCACTGCTGGAGCTCTTATCATTCATCACCTTTCTCTTCATTTTTGAGTCTGGGAATTGGTTAATATATATATTGTTGATCATATTTTTTGAAAATTTATTTGGCATAAATACGATATATTTTATGCCTAACAACATTACATTTTGTTGCTCATTTCCACCATCGTTCCCACCTCATACATCATTCTTAAAGTCACTATGAATTCCTTGGAATCCATCCATTGACTAAAACCAGAATGCATTGTTTGAGTAATAGTAGTCATAATATAATTTAATGATTAACATGTCACCATATCCTCAATTTGAAACACATTAGGATTAACCAAGGACATTTACTCTCATTTTATATATAATACTTCAAATCAGTTTGTAAAGAAAATGTAAAGTATCCTATGCATATCACTCGAGAGTCTCGTAACCAAGAGTGCAACAAGGCCCATTGTCGTGCACCAGTTCCCATTCAAGTCTAGCTCAAAGCGGTGTTTTCGGGTTTTACCCCTAGGTACATATGTGCCAGAGCCACCTCTACCTGCTCATATCCAGACATGGATGTATTGCTCAGAAAAGTCACAAAATCTGTACAATACCAAAATTTTAGGAATTTCTTCTATAGTAATCCTCAAATTTCATCTTAGGTATATGTGCTCTAATAAGAGTTTATCTAAATCTAGCTTCAAAGGATTGTACTAAAATTTCTCTGATATCAACTATAACACCCCGACCCTAGATACCCAGAGTCAGTGCATTATTACTTAACATTAGCATGACCCCAAAGATTCAATTACCAAAGGACTGATTAGTTTAGTAGCCTTGGAAACACTAGATATATAAATAAGTCTTACAATACATCATAACGTAAAAAAATTACAACAACATATTTTCTTCGTATCCCCTCATTCTATCCATGCAGGCCATTCATAAATTACTTCTTCACATCCTGGGAAAAGATAAAACATTGAAAGGTGTGAGCTCAGTTTCTCAGAAAGGATAACAATATAACAGAATCTTTCATAAATAAGAATAAACATTCAAGGCAACATATAACTAAAACAAAAGACTTTTAAACTTGAACTTCAATATAGTATGGAAAAAATAAAATGAAATAATGCCATTTACTTATTCACATGGATATTCTACTAATAGAATAACCACATGAAATATCAATAACCAGTTTCATAATGATGGAATGCATAATGCCAGAATATCATAACCACATAGCCAAGGCCTTGTGCCAAGACTACAAATAAGATTTTGTTAAGGCCTTGTGCCAAGACACTAGTTTGTCCCATGAGACCTACCGATGCATCGAGGAGCTATAGTGGGCTCCACCAGTCACTTACTAAGTCTAATTCATACCTCATATGAAAAGTTTTAAACATAACATAAACATTCGTATTAAAACAAGCATACAAAATTTCAATAATTTATCCACAAACCATGAATGGTATAAATATAGAACATCCACAGTCAAACATAACTCATTTGATACAATATAGAAGATTGTATTGTATCATATTAACCTCAATCAAGAATAATGAAGGATATTGACATAGATGAAAATAATCATCAAAACTATATGAGAGAAATATCCCCCTTTTTCTTGAAATCATTTAAAAGTCACTATATTTGTCAAGAAGCCATTTAAAAATAGATTTTTGAATCAATGTGTCACATACGACTTTGAAACTTTTAAAAGGAGTTTTAATTTAAAAACTTTAATGTCCATATAAATTAATCCTTAAAACAATTTTTAAAACATGGACATTAATGAGAAAGATTTAGAAGAATAAGTCTTTAAAACATTTAAAAATGATATTTTAGTTAGAGTGTATAACCAAAAGAGAGACACTTGAATAAAAACAATTAAGTTAATCAAAACTTTGTAATATCATTAGAATAAAGGGATTCATGATATACTATGTCAAAGTACATTATATCCACCACATAATAGTGATTTGGTGTATAACAACAAATAAGTCTCAATGGAATGTAAATTGAGATGAAATCTCTCATAAAGGTCGTATCCTTAGCTTAAGGATAAATAAACTACATAATTATATGTGAAAAATTTAAATACTCTCAATATGATTGTATATTTAGAGTTAATCAATCAGTGAAAATTCCCACATATTCTCGTAAAAACAACACCAATGAATTTGATATTTAACTCAACAAATGGAGATTGAGTTAAAATTACACTTATCAAGATCAAATCGATGACTTGAGAATTTATCAATGGAGTGATTATGTGTATCAAAAGTATATCCACATAAAGGGGAGTGGAAAGTATGACTAAATCAAATGAATAGTGATTCCACACATATTCTTGGAGTAATATAATCAATGATGTATGCGTAAAGCCAAATGAGTGGAAATTAAAATTTTAAATTCCATTATCGATTTGGTAACATACGAAACATACACCGATGAGATAAGGATTATACAATTATGATGTAAATACCCATAAATTAAAGTATATTACATAATGAATACATTCATGGGAAGTACCCATACACCACCAGCAATAAATAAGTGGTGAACAATGGAATTCTCACGAAATTAACAGTGAGATAAGAAACACCTTACTTTGTACTTTTTCAATGGTCAAAGGTAGGTAGACCTCCTGTATAATGGTGAAATAATTGTTATTGAATTATATAATAATCATTTACTTTAATATGACATCATATATGATCTTTTAACATTGATTTGTTAATAATATCTTAGTATTATCGTGGTTTCGTGTGTTAACTTACTCATTTTATTTTATATGTTTTGTTATGTAAGCCATGTTTCTCATTGATAGGATGTATCATATTCATATCCAGAATGATATCAAGTCCTTAAACATTATTTTTAAGTAATCAAATGATAATTATAGTTTAATGGATACGATGGAGAATGAATCTCATCGCGTTCGTGGAGATGGTAGTCCATACGTACGCACGAGCGACAATATCAATCTTTTGATGTTAAAATATAATATAATTGGATGGTATATCATATATTAATAATAAATATAATTTTATATTTATTATTTATATGAATTACACATCATTATTATACCCATCCAAATAATAATTCATTGAATGACAATTACACCACGACGTGGAGACAGTTAGTCTTACGTACGCACGTATGGTGACATGTCATTCGAAGGATGGATTGAATACCGAATATGGTTTTACTATATTTATAATAATATTACAGTATATAGGATATAATTAATTCATTAATTTATAATGGGAATAACGAAGAATGAAGAAGTTGAAGAAGAAAATAATTTGAAAAAGGGTGGTAAAAACATTACCTCTTCTTCGGGTTCTTCCTTTTGATTTGATCAAAAGGGCTCCTTAGGTTGGCTTTCTGATCAAACTATGGCATCTGGGTTGTAGTGAGGGAAGTTTATAGAGTATTTGGGAAGGGGTTTGCCGAACCAAAAGGCTTTGAAGGTGTGAAGTTATGATAAGGGGGAGTGTCCTTTTATAAGAGGGGTGAGGGGCACCTTTGGAAAAGCTAAAAATATTATTTTATAATAAATTCATATTCGGTTTCTAATGGCTCCAAATTTGATAATTAAAATTTTGAGGTGGGGATAGGTCGAAAAACACTCAAAAATAGAATTTAGACAGGTTTGGGTCGTTATATTAACCTTATCATTAATCATTAACTCTTAGTTATTTAGTTTCACTTTTACAATGTCTCTTTGTATGTTTATATTATATGGTTAATAAAACTACTATATACATCCAAAAGAGCCCAAAGTGGTCCATTAATAATACACCTATCATGATAGAAGTCTATTTTCCAATCCTTAGATTTTTAGGAATTTAATATCAATTAATCATATAATATTTGTTTTAAAAACTCTTTTCTGTCAATGTTGACACTATTCAATAATTGATTTTTGTAAAACTTATAACAGAATTATTACTTAACAAAAAGGTAATTAAATCATTATCAACATTTCATTTTAACCAATAAAATTATTGTAATTCATAAAAAGTCTCAAATTATATTTATTTGGTTATCTACAATATAAATCATTTTAATTTTTCACAATTATTGTAATTACTACATCACCATTGTGTCATAAATAAATTAAGATATTTAATGTCTAAAATTTATAAATGAACTAACATTATGTAGGAAATCTTTTTATATTTCCAATTAGTATTTATAGTCTAAAATCAAACATATATAACCCTAAGTAAAATTTTTTTTTTCTAAAAGATATATGCTTGTGTCATTTTTGTATTCATTTTAACTTAATTAAAATAAAGTGTCCCTATCACTTAAAAGTGTCACCATGGGTCCCAAAATCGACCCAAAGATTTCCATGGTCGGAAATTTATCAACCAATAAGGTTAGGACATGTTTTATGGTAATTTTTTATTATTATAATATTATTTTTTATCCCTTATTTACCGGATTTACCCTTTAACCATGGTAAATAAAATATTTTCCAAAGTAATTATTCAAAATGTCTATTAATAAAAGTTACCTATTTACACAATTTCAACATCCTGATTCCAAATATGGAATCCATTTTTCCATATTCCAAACACAGCAGTGTCAGAAATAAATTTAAAATTAATTTCCGCTGTCAAAACAAAAAACGTGTTTTTAAGAGATAATAACTATCAAAAGATTGGCACTTGTTTATGTCTGGTTAAATTGTGAAATTATGTACAATGACAAAACATTAATTAAATGGTAAAAATATATTCTCAATATTCTTTAAAACCACTAAAATTCGTAATTTATCAATATTAATTATTTCCATTAAAAAAGTTGTTTGTAATTAAAATTTAATAATTTTCACCATTCATCAAAATAAGAAAGTTATCGGAAAAGTACCAAATTTTCACCCTATGCTAATTTCGATATTCTGAATCCAATAATGAAGTTTATTTTGAGAGATAGAATTTATAAAATTTCAAAAATTAGGTATTACTATTCATAACAGCTAGTTCGATTTGTTGTGGTGTGTAAGAATCTCGAAGTTTCATACAATGCACAACATTGCATTATTCAAAGAGAAATTTACCGTGGTAGCTTGGGGTGTTACAAAAATAAAAATAACATCATGTATATAATGATTTGGAACTATTTTTGAGATAATTATAATGATGTTTTATTATTATTTGTTCATTTTATTCTGAGTTTAATGCTATAAATTAATTGGAATGATTTATTTTCATAAATTCATATTAATAGGCGAGAATAATTTAATGTATATTTAGTTCATGTCAAATTATTCTAAGGAATTTTATAAAATGTTTAGATATAGTTACTATTAATTCATACAAAATTAGTAACTAAATTTACATTGAATTTTTTGTAACCAACTGATATGAAAACTGTTTCTTGGCCTTGTGAAATCATAGATCATGTATCAAATATAACAATAAGCATATTATAAAAAAAAGTACAATGGAACCCAAAAAGGTAGTATTTTATATATAAGATATATTGGGGATATGCTCATGTAACTTACGTATTATTTTGTGGGAATGTTTCTATCTAATGCATTTCATAACGATCATTAAGATACCCTTCAGTAACACGAAATTATACTATTTTTAGTTCATTTTATTATTATTTTTAATTTTGATCAAAATTAATAAAAAAATTATTGATGTTTAATTTTGTGTAAAATATTAATTTTATTGAATTTTATAAAGTATAAAAATGGATGATTTCAATAATGAATGGTCATGATTGATTTCTTTTATATCTATCATGTTTATAGTAAAATAGACACAAGATATTTTAAATGGAATTTTATAGAATAACACATGATTATGGGTCAATGAATTTTGGATCATTGTTTAATTTGGGAATCTGGTTTTTGATTTTTGATTTCCATCCTTTTAATTTACATCAACATTTCTGTGAATTTTAAATTATTAAATGTGGTTTTATGAGTTTGAATCATGTGATGATATTCTGTCAATTTAAATGTATTAATTTCTGTTATTTATAATGGATTGTTGTTGGGATTGATTAATTTTTTATGTACATTTCATTTCAGTTATATATATAACATTATTCCACCTAGAAGAGAACTATCAACCCCTATGAATGAGAAATGCATAATTTTCAATTGGGTAATGATCTATTTGATCCAAATTTAGATGATATTCTTTATAATATTTATGATTTGTAAACATTGGTATTAGATCATGAACAATATATGTTAGAGATCAGGATTGGTAATTCCATATGCATAATAATAATGAGGTCAATGGAGAAAAATATTTTTAAGAGGCAGTTGAATGGATGTAACAAAGCAACATTGCAATCCTTTTTAATTAAATTCCTAGTACTAAAATCATGATAAAGTTTTCATTTATGATCAATGTTACCACAAAAAAATGGATGAGTTTTTTAATCATGAAATTTATTAGTATTACCAACCTTATAAATATTTCATGACTATGTATAGTTAATTTTAATATCATGATATCATGAACCTAATGCATATATGGGTGTCTATACCATGAAAAATATTTTCAGATGATGATATATATTAACCATTCATTTATCTATATTATTAAATTTTCACTATAAATATTCATCAATAACACACTATTTTTTTAATTTGTTTAATTTTTTTCGTCCCTATAATATGAAAATTTTTGTTTTTTAAACCTCATAAACAGTGAGAAGATGGTGATGAAGGGATATGTATAAGTTTAATATGATGATAGACTATCTAGAATGAATATTCGTTCATTTATATGTTGAAATAGTGGAAGTGTAACAATATGGATGTGTTTCAAGACTGACATATTTAGATACAGAAAAAAATTTAGGGATAAATTTTTTTTAATGTGTTTCCATTATTTATTTAGATAAATACCTCTTGTATAGTATATGTGGTGTAATCTATGTAACTCTAGAACATTAATCCATGAAAAAATAAAATCTAAAAATTGTTGTGGTCCGTATAATGATCTTATTATATTAGTAATATTAATTATACATACAATGTGGTTTTGGATTTACATTCATGAGGTTGCATTGATAAATGTTGTATGATTCAATAGTTTTGCGGTAATTTTGAAAATAACATAGTTTCCAAAAAAAATGTGGTTGTGTACCTTAATATTTCAATATAATGTTTTTTCAAATAAAATGGAGTTATTGTTATTATGGGAGTGTTAATAATTTTTGGGTGTTTTCTAGGAGATAGAATAATCTCATTTAATACATGTATATTATTCAAGACTTTTGATCATTATATGACATGAGTATTATTTATATTGGATATTTTATAAAAATAAGGAATTCAAAAATATAATTAGATATAGTTATTGAATTTAGATTATGATATATTTGATTTATTTCCCCAATGTAATTATATACACATTGTGAAAAGTATGTGTTATTGAAGAAATATAAATGTGGGAATTAGATGGATGATGAATGTAATTAAATGCTTTAATTTAGTCCCATTATTTTTTTACATAATATATTATAGAATATAATGATGACTATTGAATATTGGATATCATTTTGTGAAAAAAATGAAAATCATAATATAAATTTATGTTACAAATTGATTTTTATCTTATTGATTTTCATCAAATGGAATTTAATTATTACACTGTGAATAATAAATTTTTTATGATACATGTTCTATCGGAATGAATTCTTAAGAGATATTTTTAGAATATAAGAGGTATAGTACGTTTTTATTATTATAAATTTCTTTTTAAATAAATTAAATAATGATAACTCTGTGTATTCTAACTAATGATACATTTATATATTTCAGTAAAATATGAATAGATGATCATTAATTATTTTTATTTGATGAAAATTCTCATTAAAATATACTTATAAAATAACATGAGTCCTAGATATTTTGGGAATATTTATAAGATGACACTACATACCATGGAACTCAAATTTTGATTACTAATGATAGATTAATGTTTGTTATGTTCAGTTATATATCGTGTTTAATTAGATTTTATTATGTCAAAATGGTAATTGTGATTGATCGGATATTGAAAAATTGTTTCGGTTGTTTTCAATGAATATATTTTTATACTATCAATGTTCTGTGACATTTGGGGGATTAAAAATAATAATATCACTTGACCCCATTATGATTGGAGAAAAAATTCCATGAACGATGTCGATATGCTTTATAATAAGTCTCAAGGGGTACAATATATATATATATTTCATCATTTTATCCATAAGATTATCATAGGTTGAACAGTTGTTAATTATAACAGAATATATAAATCTATACGATTATTAAGGTGTGTTATACAATAATTTTCTTGTCATAAAGTATGTGTTCATAATTTTTTTATTGATATATATTTTAATTTCCTTACATTGTTCTACAAATCATTAAATTATAATACAAAAGATATATGGATAAAAATATAATTAAAATCTCATTTATTTTTATCTAAAATATATCCAATTAATAGTTAGAACCAAATTTGGATATACTTTTTTGTACATTGACACAAGGTATATAAACAGTATCAAGATAGTGAAATTTTTTAGAAGATTGAATCCAAAATTAGATTAGTATTTGGGAGATAAAAACCTTTTTATTAATTTTTCTAGTATAAAAATTATATATTTAACATCCTATATTTATATATACTAGTTTATTTTTATTTTTATGGTCTTAATCATTATAATGATTCAAATAATTTACAGGGAAAAATCATAAAAAAAATAATTGAAAATAATTATTAGTTATTCAATCATAACAGAACATTATAACATAATTACTTGTAACCAGGTAGTAAATTCAATGGAAAATTATATTCCATGGACGATTGAATCACATAAAAGAAAATAAATTGAAATGATAAAATAAATAGGAAATTATAATATATTTTAAGATACGAATTACCATGTATCGTCATCACACATATGAATCACTATGAGTGATACTAAAAAATAACGTGAAAAGAATATTGAATAAATAATTAATTATGTAAAAACCAAGAGGAAATTGATGGATTGAGATGGAATAACTATAAAATTAGAATGGTATTAATTGATAAATTTTTTAGAGGGTTATATAGCCATTATATGAACATTAAAGTAGGGTTTGTATTCATTCATTGATTATTACTATGTCGTTAATGTTTACAAAATCAAATAAAGTTATGAATACAATCCCTACAAAAAAATTTCTTTTATATATTATCTATTTTAATTTTAATTAATGTAAATGATAGATATTAAATAATTATATTTTTTAGTTATACTAAATATATATATACATACACAATACCATTAGTCATATTATTATTCACATGGTCTAATTCTCACTCCTCGAGCTGAGTGGTTTGTCCTTCTTCCCTTTTTCTTCTCCCTAGAAGAAATCCTATATAACTCCTACTTCATAAATTAGATTCACCTCATGATTTAATATTTATTCCTCAATGTTATAGATAATATAAAATTTCCATTTCATTTAGACTCATTATGTTGAATCATATTTTGGGTTATAATAAAAAATGTTCACATAGATTTTGGTTGTGTTGGTGGTCGGGATTAGTGTGAGCTCATTTCATGATTTGACTTTGTTCTAATTTGTTACTTTTTATTGTTTTAGATCTCGTGATTGTGTGGACCTATCCATTGTTTTTATTTACATATATATCTCAACTCATCATGAATGGCCTCATTTTTGTCACCCAGTATTCATTTATTAAGAAGTTTTATAAAAGTGATAATGGAATGATGTTACTGGATCAAATGTGAGAATTTGAGTATTACATCCTACGTATTAGCAATTTTCAGGACTCGTTTTATGTTGTCTCGGTTTTTTATTTGTAATATGGATTTCTTATTAGATCACTTATATTTCAAAAATTTCATGATGTATCCATTGTGTCCCTTATTATTGATTCACTAGTGACATTTGATATGGAAGATGACTTATAATGGAATAAGGATTGTATAACATTATATAGATCCCTATGGGTTTTTCTCAATATCATTTTTAAGGAATCAATTTTAGTATTGTATTAATTGATTGTTTTTTCTTAGGTTGATACTACATTGTATTTTCATTCTCTTTAACTGTATCAGCTAAAATTGTGAAAAAGGGGGATATTAACATTGTTTTTCTATTTTTCTACATCATTTCTATTTGTTATGTGGATCTTTATATAATGGATTTCTGTGTTTTTTATTTAATCTACATTGTTCAAATGGACTTCCACTGAGGGAGATATATAATAAACTATAATGTATTGTTTGTGGAGAATGTTGTATTTCATTCAATCTAATGAAAAAGACAGCTAATTTATCATCACATTTTAAATGAACATGATCTTAATTAGGCTAAAATGAAGTCACACATTCTGATGAGGAATGTTTTAGTTTTTTTGTCGCAATTTTTGAAATTTTCTTATTTGGAATGTTTTTTTGTTCTCTATTTTGTTGATATTACTGCACATTTCCTAAAAAATATTAATGTAAATTAATAAATAAAATATAATAAAAAATATAATAAAAAATACATATCATATTTTAATGAAAATCATCATATGTTTTGAAATAATAATGAAATTTTAACATATTTACAAATAAAATAACATAAATTATTCATTATATATTTGGAATCATAATTTCTAAATAATTTTATAATGTAAATTACATCTTTTTGAATAAAAATAATTTGATGAGTTAATATTTAAGATTCCAAGGTAAATATAAAATTAAATGTGAGTGTTAAATTAAGGATTAATTTAAAAAAATATAACAATTTTTTTTCATTAATATTATATATGAGGGATTAATTTACAAAAACATGTCCTTTATCCATTATTATCCAACATTATATCCACATAATATGTTGTATGTAATTTCATACACATTAACAATTATGTTTTTGATAAAATTACCCTCATGGTCACAATGAATATGAATCATCTTCCAACCAATTTAGCTTAGAAATGTCATTCCATTTTGTTTTTATTCCGTAGAGATATTATCTCCCAATATATTATATCATAAAAAAATTTATCCACTAGATATATAAATGGTCCCAAATAAAACATTATAAAATTAATTTTATCATGGAATGCCTTCTTCATAATGAGGGTAATGATAACCTGATGCTGATACCTATGTTACTCAATGTGAAGGAGAAATGATGACCCCCGAGTCCAACCTCTAATGGGCCTAGGGGTGGAAACCAGCACTAATGGTATATAAATATCACACAACATTGAATGCATCATGCTATTTATTGTATCCAAAATATGTATATAAGATTTATAAACCACTCAAGCCTCCAAGTCACATATATATAACGATTAAAAAATCCATCCCACAAGCATGTTTAATGTAGAAAAATGATAGAAATACAATGAAAAGTCTAAAGCTTGTACCAAATATAAAACAATGAAGCTCTACTGCAACAATCCCTAATGTCCAAGCTCGTATGGTCTAGCATGGGTTGCCAAATCACCCTAGAGACCAAAAAATAGTAATATAGTCATAGGGTTTGTATATAAGTATTCTCAGTTGTGAAAAAATGTCACTCCTAAAAAAGTGGGAGATGTATAAAAATTCCCATATGACAAAACAACCAAACTCAAATGTACATAACAATGTATACTATCAATCCCAACCCAACCAAGGAACACTTACCAAATTATTCATGTCATGTAATGTAATGTACAGTAACATGAAAATATATATTTGGGTACCTCGTATCACTTCCCACTAGTTAATTACTCATCCATAATGGTTAACGCCATGATGCTACCATACCCTTCCACAATCGCCAATGTCACAACCTTCCTATATCCACCTATTCTATATACCACCTCACATATCACAGACAAACACCTCACCCAAAAAATAAAACAACATCCCAAAGAAAATTCTGAGTCACCACATAACTAATCAAAATGAAACTTTGGAATAACACCGCACCCGCAGATGTCAAGCCCTCGTAAATACACCACAACCTGCCCGATGATTCTTGAGATTAGAATGCCTAGAATGGGGGCCAAGAAGTGACAATAACTAGGAATCCATCCTCCCTTAGATATATTGTGAAATGACTCCCTTCCCAATAACAATGGGGGTGTTTGGAATATAGTTCTCAACATAGGTTGGGTGAGAATATAAATCATAAGAAACTATGAATATATACATATATAGGTATCAAACACTAATCACAAATTTTTTTATTCCAAAACAAACAGCCAGCCGACACAAACATCCCTTACTACCACATATAAATTCTTGTATCCAAACAAATAAAGGCCACATACCAATTTCATAAATTAATTCGGATTCACTACAAGTCACAACATGAAACATACCCCCATTAAATTTATTTAAACAATTGTCATTCAATATTTTCAATATCTTTACGTATTACATCCCAACCAGGATACTACCAATAAAAAAAATCCATTATAATGAGAATAATCTATATCATCCTCTACCACCATCATTATTTAATGTAAACACCCCATTTAATTCCTCTTAAAAAGAATCCATCCCCTCCAAAAATAATTAATATCACACTCCACAACCCCAGAGATCAATAACACCATGCCCATCACACACATAAATATGGACCTGACATAGCATAGTCTAGCAACCCCGTAGTCCAACCACAACCTAGATGTATTATTACATTATAAAAAGTTCATCCATTACACAATATATCAATATCTCATCCTGGGATACCATTACACGACTCGTACCACCCCATACTCACAACCACACTTCCAGCCACAACACCACATGAACAACAGAGACATAAGACGATCAGAACCAGAAATAACACAAAACCACACCAGCAAGGTAAGGATTATTTATATTTGGTAGATCTAATTAGTTAATAAAACATCAATATAATAGGAGTTATCACAGAACAATTTCAATCCTATGGATTCCTTTTATTGAAAAGAAAATATCTGATAATCCACATTTAAAATCATACAGGAGTGATTCAAAAATAATAAATCTACGAAAATTGAGACCACCAAAAAATATGATTTTCAGAAGAATAAAAACCATATAATGCACAATGTGAATTACAGATAACATATAAAATAATCCTTTTATCAATGTTTTACTCTCATCCCCTGATTTATTATTATTTTTCATTAAATTTGGGTCTACCTATATTCAAAAGGGTTAATGAGTACACCCACCCAACTGGATAAATGAATAAAAGAGTGATGAAGAAATACCAAACAAAAACACATTTCATGATTCCTCAGGGAAATAAATTATCTCATCACACAAAGATAAATATAAACACACAAGGAAGAGAATATCTCATCTTAGACGAGCCATAAAAATTTGAATAGATGGAAAATAGTTTGAAGCTTCATTAAAGTGAGATAATGTCCAAGATTATCTTTATTGAAAATATCAATGTTTTTAGTGCATTAGGTTGTTAGAGATATAATTTAAATCAGTTAAAACACATTTATAAAATCTCAATCAAGGTTTTAACCTTGTTTCTGTCTAAAAAAATGAATGAGGGGTGAAAATAGAAAAACTGGAAAAAGAAGGAAATGACTCATTGATGGTTGAGTAACCAATTTGAGTCACTGAAAACAGCTCACCAATAGGGAGTCACTGATGTGACCTACCGATAGTGAGTCACCGACTTGAACCACGGATGCCTAACATACTGATTCCAGACCATCTGACGCCCTGCCATACAGACACCCTGGACTACCAAATCCCCACCTACTAATAATGAACCACTGTCACTAACCCACCAACGTTGAGCAATTAATGTGACCTACTAATGTTGAGTTGCTGATGAGAGCTACCATTTCTGAGCTACAAATGCAGAGTTACCAATGGGAAAATTATATTTTTGTAAAACTCAGGATATCAGCCACTATTTCCTCCCAATGCACCCCAAACACAATATTTTTTCAATGTATGGGAACATGTATGTCAATGTAATTATATTATATACCTATAAAACTACTATCATCCCCAGGATACAAATACCTAACCTTGAAGAAAGAGAGGTCTGATCGACCACATCATAATATACCTATTTAGGATAAACAACTTTGCGTTGTTTGAATGCTAGAGTGAAACCCAAACTACCATGAACACCTCCTCAAACATCTTAAACCCAATATCCAAATGAAACCCAACACAAGAACCAAATATCCAGACTCATGAATCATGGAATACCTTCATCCACACCAATATATTTTATGCTATGTGTAAAACTGACACGTCCTCGTGGGTTTAATCTCATTAAAGTTAATGTGTCATGATTGGAAGTATGGAATTCCCACTTTCATTGTTTAAGAAATTATCATATGTTATAGAAGTGGGAAAGAATACAAATCCAAAAAAATAATGTTCATGAAATTCATCACAATGAAAAACACCCATGAAAAACTAAAAATAAATACGGGTACTCAGATTGAATATATGTCTCATGCTCCCAAGTACTACCCTAGAAGACACCATTTCTCCTCAACACAAGAACCAATGGTTTGGTCCATCCATGCCACACCATATCCCAATGAACTAGGATTTATTCTCGATTATCTACAAATTTTGTGTCCTCCCTGATATCCATCTCTCCCCAGTCATTGACATTGGAGTCATCTTGATTATATCAAAGAAGCTGGGATATATTCAAGACATCAGGGATCCTTCTCTACAACAGTGGAACTGCCAACTATTATGCCACTGCTATAAATAATCATAACAACATTAATGGTTTGATAAACCAAGGATAAATCATTCTCCCTATGCCAAATTTCTAATTCCACATCGATGTGAAAACATCAATAGCACATGGTGCCCAACCCCAAACACAAAGGGACTTCACTTGTTATCATCATATGACATTTTCCTGTAATGAGATTCCTTCATCCTCTCAATGAAAAGAATCCCCTTATTCGTTGTACTCTACACCACATTTGGAAAAAGAATAGTTGCCCCCTGAGCTTCCATCCAATACAAGGGTGAACTAAATGGTATTCCATATAGATCTTCAAATAGATCCATTATGATGTATTTTTAATAGCTATTACTATAAGAAAACTCTACAATGGTAAAATCTCACACTAAAGGCCCACTAATGTACGAAACACATTCTAGCAACCTGTCCCCAAATATCTTGCTGGTCCTCTCTGTTTTACCTTCCACATGATGGTGGAATGTTGTAAAAATGTGTGTCTAAGTGCCAATGGCATGCTGAAATCCACTCTAGACTCATGACATAAAATGTGTATTTTGATAAGAGATAACATATCATCGAACTCCTTGCAGCCGCACCTCCTCATCTATATACATATGTGTTAAGACATCCACTGCACTGAACTCATTCACCGCTATGAAGTGATCCCATTTCATCCACAGACCTACTACAACCCACATTACATCATTCAATACTTGTTCTATTCTAAATCATATAATCAAATCCTTTTATATTCCATCCAACATCCACTCAGGGACATCTAAGGGAAGCAACAAGCCACCCGAAACATGGTGCTTGACCTTCACTTGCTGGCACACCAAGTGCATTTCCACAAACTATACCACTTCTCCATTTCAACCCATGTAACCAAAATTGATACCACTACTCATGGTACATCATGGAAGCTCCAGGTTGTACAACATGGGATGATCTCTAAAACTCATGCAGAACACCCTCTCACATTTATATGGGAACAAGTAGCTTCATAGGGAACAAAATATTATCCTAACATTACTTAAATCATCTACCGAGAGGATCAGCTAGAAAAAGTGATCATGCATTAACTCTTCCTCTTACATCCACATATGAGACTCCCCCACCATCTACATCAAGTTGGCTGCACCATCATCTAAAACAGAAAACCTCTACCAGCATCCATTCCTATATATAAGTGTTTAGAAGCCAATTCCACCAATTGTCTCCATGTGTATGCAGATTCATTAACCAGTCCCTTATGTGACTTCATGAGAGATGTTTCAACCACAACATTATCCTTTACACATGTTTAATAGATCATAAAATCATAATCATAGAGAAACTATATCCACTTCCAAGGACACAAATTATTATATCGTTATGAAAAGACATACCTCAAGATCTTGTTATTCGTGAAGACCTCAAATAACTACCCAATGATTCAATTCCAACACTACATTACTGTGAATACTACATATAATAATCCCAAATTGTTGTAAGAATAGTTATTTTTCTGAGGACATGACATTATAGACCCATATGTGATAACATCGCATTGCTTCATTAGCACACACCTGATGCCCATATCGGAAGAATCATTAAATTCCCCGATCATTACCCCTTCCTATGGAAACATAAGAACAAGGCCACTATCCAAAAACCCCTTTAGATAGACGAATGACGCCTAGAACTAATTAATCCACAAAATAAATTTTCATTTTCTAGTCAGATTCATCAATAGAGATGCTACATGGGAGAAAAGGGGTATGAATCATCAGTAAAAGACTTATAGATCAAGAAACATGTGAACCTCTGCCACATTAATGGGTTCTTACATTGAAATTACTACCTACAACTTTGATGGTTCCACTACTACATGCTGAGGAGACACCACACGTCAAAGGAAGTGTAGTTCATGTGTGGGATACATGCACATGTAAAACATTCCGTAATTATGGTGTCATTGAATGACCTCTAGTATAGTCTTAATATGGTCGTTAGGTTCCTCCACTGATTTAATGTTTATTAGGATGACATCAATGAAAAAATCGATGATCTTGTGTAGGATGTCATGGAAGAAAGTGTTCATAATCCCCATGAAAATGGATGGTGGGCTCGTAACACTGAACAGAATAAACATAAACTCATGGTTTCAATAACTACTCTATAAAGTAGTTTTTAGGATATCATCTAATTTCAATATTCATTGGTGATATCAAGACAATAGATCAATATTAGAGAACCATCATTAACCCTTTATCTGGTCATAATGTTCCTTAATCCTTAAGTGAGGGCAGTAGATCATAAACGTTAACTGATAGAAACTTTGAGAGTCAATATATATTCTCAGACCACCAACATACTTCTTATTAAACAACAACGGATCACCCCATAGTGACACAAATGGCTGGATGACGAACTTCTTCCTCAAATTATTTATGATGATCTTAAACTCCTTCTGCTCATAAGGCTCCATCCGATATAGTGCCCTCAAAATCATATTTGCATATCGTTTCAATTTTTTCCTGAACTCAATGTCTTGTCAAGGGGGTAGAGTCACTACCTCTTCAAGGAAAACATCCACAAAATCCATGAAAACTAGCATGTCCTTCATTTTATCAGCATCCATTTATTCCAATAATAGCTCTACCAACAAGGAATGGAAAGGATACACACACGAACTACCCATCATACAACTATGCTTTCCAACAAAAGCTACTAACTGGCTACCTATAATTGAATACCCGACTATTCAGAGGAACAAGTCGATATAATAACTCAAAATGTACAACTATTAAATGAAAAAAATTACAATGTATTAATTCATCTATAATGAATGGAGATACTCATTTACTAATGTGGCCCCAACAACAGATTACATCACTAACAAAAGTCAAACAAGCTTGTCGGTAATCCAACTAGTGTACTCAACAACATGAGAAAATGAATTATATATATAGCCTGCCCATAGCATGTGGATATACTGAGTGAAAAAAGAATAGATAATGTCGTGAATAAAACATGATATAAACATTAGAAATAAATAAGATGATCTTACCTCAAATGTCCTCCGACCACACTGGAACTACATCCTATGCAGTGTGCAACTAACCATTCCCAGCTCTACTTCCCTGCTGTATTCGGCCAACACCCCCACCCCGAATGACTTTAGGTCCTTATGGAACAACCTATGGTTGGTATTTCCATGATCCATCTCCCCTCAGTGGAGTACTGACATGTTTCCCCTAATAATGAAATGGAAAATACAAAAAATGTTTTAGTGGTGGGATATGGACCATCCACCTCAACATTATTGTTCATCAACAGGGTGGTAACGTTGAATGTTCCCATGGAATCTATAATAAAAACACCTCATCTCCCAACCTAGATGAATAGGGTGAGGTCTAGAAGGTCAGAACATAAATTGTTGGGGTCAACACCCCACTGGCCTAAACCTAGATGGTCCTGACATAATAGACCTGCTACTGATAGTGATTCCCTTTGAATAACTTGATGGATCCTCTCTCATGGTAACCCTCCTCGTGAGGTTATCCATTACCCCACCTCATAATTCTTTTTATGCTCTATGTTTGTCAATATAATGTAGGCATTAACTGCCTACTAATGAAAAGGAATAAGGGACTTCTCTAATTGTCACTCCCAGGACTACTACTATAGATAGAGATCCAGAGAAAATAGAAGTAGATCCTTCGACGTGATCCTAAACACCCGTACCAACATACTCCCCTACTAGAGGGAGAGTAGCTCCTATCCTTTCTCATTCTTCATGATAGAAGAAAATAATTCAGACTAGAACTCCTTCTCAATGTTGACCCACGTAACAACAAACTCCATCCTCTCTTTGAGGTAATACAAATCCACAAATGGCATGTTTATCCCCTCATCTGTATAACTTCTTGGGGAACCCAGTACATTTTTTGAGCCCACATCATGCTGAAATTTCACACCAGCACCTTGAGACAAAACAATTTCTCCATGTATGAGGCAATAATGTTGTACATTCCAAGATTCATCTTCTAGAAACCACGAATCTCCCTCTACTACTAATTTTTCTACTTCCCTCGATCAACCCCCACTGATTAGATGGATTTTCCAAATGAGACTCAACTCCTTGAGAAACATGACGATGATGACAGGGTGCCATCAGTGAATGGTAAACTAGGAATCCCTATGAACGAGTAGTATAATACTTTTTTTAGATTACTTTTATCTTACTTTTTATTTTAATTTCACATAAATTCCAAAACATAAAAGAACACATGACATATTGATTCATGTACCATTGTTAGTGTATCTACCCCAAAAATCAGTGTAGACAAAATTGGTTATTTTAGATTCTTAGAGTCAATGCATCAGAGCATGTGGGTCCCTAATATCTTATTTCCTATATAGTCTTTCCTAGACTATGTAAAACAACATGATCACCTTATGAATTTTAATAACTATCCCATCAAATCCTCATTATGACTAAATATAATATCTATCAACTCTCTAACCCATATCCTCTGATTCAATTATGTCACAACCTTCCATCTCCAGGATGATGGAAGGGATATAAAGATGATGATACCATACATACTCAAGATGAATAAGAGATAATGACCTCCATTCCTGCCTCCAAAAGGTCTCGGGGTGGTGAACAACCCCATGGGTAAATAAAACTCACTATACATTGTAGGCATTACACTTTTTTAGGATCCAAGATCATGAGACAATACTTTTCTGCCTCCAACAACTATAAGACACACACAAACACACACACACATATATATTTATAAACAATCCGAAATCCATCCAAATTTCATGTTTAAGGTAAAACAGCTGTGAATACAAAGAAAACCACCATGTAAGTAAAACAAATAAAACTAATCAGGGACACATCAACCATCTCAAAAATAAAAGCTAGAATGTTCCAATGTGGTCCATGTAATCTCAATGTAATCCTTAAAATAGTTTTATATTCATAGGTTGATCCCCCATGTATACTTTTTACAGAAAAACCATAGTGACCCATGCACAAGTTAAAGAATAATAGTAATTATTTTGTGAGAAAATAGAATAATGCCAAGGGAAACTAACAAGGTACACTATCCGAAAACTATCTCACCAAGGCCTGATCACTAAATAATGTAAGTCTAATAATGTAATACAATGTAATAATCACATTAATATTTGGGTGCCCCACATAACTTCCTGCTGGTTAATTGATCATACCTAATTGTGAATGTCCTCAAGCTACATGGATCTTATACAATCCCAAATATCACAACCTTCTCATAGAGACTTCAGCCACATACCACATCACTTCTCCCCAATAAAAACCAAGGCCACAAAGATCATTCCCATCTGAATGAAAATTGGGAATCACCAAAAAATTTATAATAAAGACAATTGTGATGAAAACCTCATCCACACACACTTGGGCCTCGTATCCACATAACTTCCTTCCTGATCAGTCTTGGGGAAACAATGTCTTGAAAAGGGGGAAGATATGATCCAATAAACAGCCATCCATCCTCCCACTGGGATGTCATCAAAGAACACCAACCCCCACATTAGTGGGGAAGTTCGCCACCTGGTTCACAACTTTTGAGGGGTGAATATTGAAAACACCTAGAACAAAAAGTACATTAATATATGTAATAAACACTTAGCATAACTTATGGGTTTCAAAAAAAACTATCATCCCACATAAACTGCCTTTGCTTCCACCATTATATGAACACATCCAAATGAATGATGACCACATCCTGATTATATAAATGAATGCTGATTCACTACAATACAAAAATTCATAGATATGAACATTATTTATATTTTATCAATTTTCATTCTGAGTTGTCATTTTTCTTTATTTATACCATCGCTACACTAGAAACTACAAAACACATCGATATTTTAAAAATATTCAACCAGAAAAACCACTTCCACCATCATTCATCAATTTCATGATGCCATATCCTTAATGCGAACCAGAATAACACCAAACATACCTCATTACTATAACACTCGGTAGCCCTGTTGCACAACATCTCCACACACAACACAACCATAATCATAAAAATTATAAATCCTAGTACTACAAACCCACTATAAAACCAATTACTATATTTATCCCCACATTTTAACATGTGCATCCATTCAATAATCTAGAAATCACTCTTAGTGAGTCACCATTAAACCAACTTTAGGTCCCTATATTCACAACAACACTTCGAGCCACATCACCACAAAAAAACTATAGAAAAAATGAATAGAACCACACACAAATCATAGCCACACAAAAAGGGATAGGTTTATACATTTTTAGCATACCTCTTTATTTAATTTCACTTTTTTAAAATAGGTCTTGTCGAAGATTATTTTCGATCATGGGGAATCTATTTATATAACCAAATATATGTTATTAACAAGATTCAAATTTTTAGAATAGTTATTCACAAATAATACAAGTGTGAAAACAGAGAATTCGATTTACTATGACTTTGAGAAGAATACAAACCATTCAACTCACAACATGGATCAAGGATAACATATCAAAAAAGTGATCAGCTTCATTGTACTCACAACCCCTTATTTATTAATTCCTATTTTCTTCATTCAATTTGGGTCCAACTGTATTCATATGGTGTCATGAGTACAACCACCCCACATGATAAAAATAATAATAGAGAGACACAAGACTACCTACCTTGAATAAAAGATTATCAAAAGTCCCTCCTTACACCATAACTAGGTGTTCCCAAGAGTAGAAGTGATGAATCCATGGGAAACCCAAACAATCTACAATAGCACAGTTGAATGACCCGTTAGGGATGAAATCCTCTCAATAAACTCAGAGAAGCAGAAACACATGATGAAGAGAAGATTTAGACATAAATGGTTCAGATCCTATATGAACATAAAGAAAAAGGTTTCAATGAAAATTAAAGATGTATCATAATAAAGATTACATGGTTTGAATATTTCAACATCCTATGGGAATTATGTTATTGAAGATATAATTTATATCCATTAAAATTCATTTATAAATGCTCAAAAATTGTTTTAATCTCAATTTACATCAACTAAATTGTTGGAGTTGTGAAACTATAAAACTCAAATAAGTGGGGAATGAATCACCAATGGGTGAGTCCCTGATAATTTTCATCGTTAGAAACTCATCGACAATGAGTCAGCAATGCGACCCACTAATATTGAGTCTCTAACATAACCCACCGAAACCTGACATACCGATGGACGAACTAACAAATTCGTGACCTATCGATGCATGGCCTATTGATGCCAGACCTTGCTATGCTTATCCACTAATGTCATTCCATGAATTATGAGCTACCACTGCATGCTACGAATGATATGCTATGGCCATAATCTAATAACGTTGATCTATATATGCTATTCTAACAATGGAAAAATTGGATTTTTTGAACAATCTTGGAACGAGCCACTGTTTCCTCCCTGAACACCACCAAATATTGGGTTTTCACTAAGTATTGGACAATGATGGTCTGAGCCATTATTGATATATAAGGGATATATTTCATAAATTTATGTGTTATCCTCTCCATAATAATTCTACATTTTCATCACCATCACTATAATATTCAATTTTATTTTCCAAAAAACTAATAACAAATAATCATTAATATTATATTTAATTTATATTATTTCTATAAGAAAATGTGTAAATAATTATTAATTCAAAATAATCTATTCATTTTTGGGTTGGTTCTATCACCAATATGAATGATGTTATGACATTTACATTGTGTATGACTATAAAATCATAAATACAGGTAATTTTCCCTAACATTATTTATTATATGATGTTATATTATTTCTTGAATAGTAGGAAAAATTATATTGAGTAATAAATTCAATTAATATTTTATTAAATAATATCTAAAAATATGATTATTAATATTTAATTATGACGAATCACAATAATTTTCATTAAATATCCATTGGACTCTATAAAAATATGAAATACATATGATTCATACTAATGAAATGGTATATGTACAATCCCCATGACATATGAGTAAGGGTATTAATTACATAGAAAATGTATTAGTGGAAAATGGAAGTGTCTGAACATGAATATTAATTTTAGCAATTTTTAATAAATAATTGTGTAATGAATAATTATAATTCAATAAAAATAAATAAAAAAATAATTATTAAATTTATAATAAGTATGAAAAAAGTACATTTATTATATAGACTATTTTAGTATGCTTGGAAATGTAGAAAACTATGGTAAGTATTTCTTGCATCAGATTACCCTCGCCAAGATTTTATCCATACGCACAACATTTTAATTTTATGTATTGTATATGAAACTTATTGAATCAATATAATAACACATATAATTTAATTCTATATATTTAAAAATTCATCTAAATTTCATTATATACTATTATTTTAATTCAAAATATACCAAACCAATAAGGTTTTTTTTGAAATCACACATTAAATTCGTCATTATTTTTAACTTTTTTATATTGGTTAAAATTTTGTATTATTTCTCCCTAAATCCATGAATGTTTGATTATCATATTTTTATTTTTAATATTTACATGTTTCCATTCCATTTCACCACTATTTGGGTAAAAAATAATCCGATAAAAGGATTGTTAGTGGATCATTCATTTTCTTTTCATTTCAGATTGGAAACTTTCCAAATTAAAAGAATATATTTAATATGAATTTATGGATTTATCTACCCATATAAATTAGATTTATTAATTATTTTTTTTCACATTTATCTATCTTTGAAAATGTAAAATGGAATAAATAATGAATTTTCCCTAAAGGACATGCTCTGTCAATGTTTTCATCAATTTCATTAAAAATATAACAATCAATAGGTTCATGTTTTCATATTGTAATTTTCATTTAAAAATAAAATGTTTTATAATAATGTTTTTTAAAAATTATATGATTTTAAAATATATTTTATATAAAATAAAATAAATTTCATTTTTTTCCAATTAAAATTTTCAATGGGATTATAATGTCTTCATCAACAATATCAATAAAATATCATAATTATTATAATAATTTTGGTATATTCAATAAGGATATATTAACTGTGATTCTTCGGTTGGATTATGATCATACTATATAGATATATTCATTAATATAATTTATTTAAAAAAGGATAATTATTTGATGATTGAATTATGTATGTTTTTATTGTTATCTAGTAAACATATATATGTTTTTTCATCATTAGAAATGTGGATCTAGAATTATATACCCCCCTAATTTATATATATCATATTAATATCTCATTGGAATATATATCAGGGCATGCAGAGTGAACCCACTCCAATATGGTGAACTGTACACTATTTTAAAGGGACGAAAATGTTAATATGATCCCCAATGGTACCCCTTCAACTATACCTAGGGAACATGGAGAAATCATAATAAAATAATTTATGTGATTTTTTCCACTAGGTGACGATAGTCTTTTTAGTGAACCATAAAAATAAATTTGTATATTTTAATTTTTTTTGAAACAATCCTATAACATAAATTTATATTTAACAAACATTAATATTTGATGTTATATAAGACACATGATTATTCATACATTTTTCAAATCTCATATGACTCGTTACTTATATTTTTTAAAATTTATTCATATAAAAATATATGATTTATTGAAAATTAATTTTTGGATATGTTTTTATTATGTTATGTTCATGCACTTTTTTTTATTACAATAATAAAATATCACATTATACAAACTTGTGATGTTTGATTATCATCTCTTATATTTACCACTAATAACTATCTTAGCTCATATTTTACATATTTTTTAATTCGTAATGAAATAAAGTAGAATTTTCTTTATAATATGGATAGAATTATATCATGTGTGGAGAAATTTTTCCAATTGGTATTATAGATTAATAATATAATGTAGCTAATCTCCAAACACACTAAATATATAGTTTATGAATTTAATTTTTTTATATGTAATTAATATTCCACAAAAATGGCATATTATTTTTGAATGTTATCATGAAATAATATTATTTGGCTTAAGAATGGAGTTTATTTTTTTATGTATCTTGTTACTGATATTAAGTGGTTCAAAATTTTTGAAATATATTTCAAACATAAATATGTACAAGTTGTAAATATTGCAGCATTATTGAAGCAATGGTAATATTGTTCAATATAGTTGAATCATATTTGAACAAAATGATTCCTATGATGAAATGCAATTATAAATTTATAACACATATTGTAATTGAATAGATATTTTCTAATTATGGTTCAATATTACTTATTTGGATTTTATATGTATTCCATTATCAATTTTATTTAATGAAAATTACATAATGAAAATGAAGATATGAATGGTATATCTTCATAAATTCCTATTTTTAATGGAAAACATCTTGTGGTGGGAATGGGGATATACTCACTTTAGTTTTTATCTTGAAATCATAATACCATTTATAGTAAATTGAATAAAATAATTTGTTATATTATTTTTTTATGTATAAGAAACACCCATTAAAATTATTTCCTTATAACTAAAGTTATTTAAGAAAATAAGATGATCGTAGGAAATAATAAAATATTTCATCTATAAAATGACAAATCACTACCGTGGTACTGAACTATACCATCATTATATGAATATAAATTTTGAGTATCTTGGTATATGGTGAAATTATTTTTAATGGGGTTACATGTGATACACAGTTTTATAGATTTAAACAATTTGTGTTTATTAAATAATTTTATTATAAATAATGACATAAAAGGAGGATATGTTTTAAAAAATAAAATATATTATATGATAGATTTCAAAAAAATACATTTTTTATAAAAAAAACATATTAAAGAGTACTAGACTATAAATTAATCTAATTTATATTTCCATCTATTTCTACTAAGATCTACCATTTTGTATGGATTTAATCTTAACTCATTTATTTTTTTCATTGTAATTTTTATTCTCACGGTCCTAGATGATTGAATGAATTTGTTGTTATAATGACTGGTATATGATATAAATTATTAATGTAGGTGAGATGATACCCACATAAAAAGACTAGGTATTCTAAGGATTGTTGTAAATCCCATAAAATAGCCATAAAATTAATGCAACCATTATATTGGTTAAATTTCATATAAACCCTATATAAGGTTCATATTTATTATATTAAAAATATATAATCAATTTTATTACACATACCATATAAATGTATTATTATATTAATTACCCAATAGTGTATTTTATTTTCTTTAATAATCTATAATTACCTTAGTTGAATATCCAATGTGATAAATCATCTTCCGATTTCTTAATAGTGGTTAGTATAAATGTACCAATAGTTTAATTATTCCAATAGTAGTTCAATGTGACTATCATCAATTTAAAATATTAAATCTATATTTCAGTGAAATACATATTTCATATTCTATAACATTTAATTTAATCATAATATAATAAAAAAAATTAACCATTGATATCAGCTATAATTAAAAAATATATTTTATTTTTTATTAGTTTGATTTTTTTCAATTATTTTTTTGGAATTTAAAAAGAATCATAACAATAATAGTGTTTGTTAATGTTAATTTTAATCGCATTAGTGACAATTTGTAAAAAAGATAACATAAATATGACTGGATCACCAGTTTATTATGTGGATAATGTGAATTATTGAAATAATCATAGTAAATATGATATAATCAATAAATTATTCCATGAATTTATAATTTTTTTCAGAAATTAAAATTTTATGGATATAGAAAAAATGATTTATTTCTTATAAAAATTATCACATCAACCATAATGATTGTAATAAAATTCTACGTTCTATAACAAGTAAAACGATAAAAATATATATCATCATGTCTAATAGAAATTAAAAATTTTATTATATTACATATTAAAAATTAATAAACATCTAATTTTTAGAAACACTTCAAGTTAACATATTAGATTATTTTCATGTTTTTTATTTATTCCATTGACAATCCATAATAATGCTTCATCAAATTTTTATCAAAATGAATTATAATTTATTTTACATGGGTAAAATAATATTATTTGTATGATCAACTAATAGAAATTTTTATTGATATTCTACAAAACTAATTTCATTATGAAAGGGGAAAATTCATTAAATGAAAAGAAAATGGTACATACTATTATAGAAATGGGTTGAATTTTCACCATTTAAACCATGAATATAAATAATGAAAAAAATACATATGACTTATTAATGATATACATATTATTACTATTAAAAAATATATTGAATAAAATGTCAAAAATTTAAAAAATATAGAATAGATTTATATTCATAAAATATTTATAATTTAATGATACATGTTTACAAAAAATATTAATGTAAAAGTTAGTGTAGTAAATAGTTTTCATTAAATAATTTTTAGTCTTTTAGTATTTATACATCATTTATTTGAAAATAATTATAAGAATTATGATACAAAATACCTATAAATTTGGGGTTGTTAAAAAATTAGTATCGTAATTGTATACAGACATATATGGGAACAAATAAATTAATTTTATCTTTTTCATGAAATGAATATTAGTTCCAAAAACAGAAGAAGAAAAAAAAATTACATAGATATTTTTTGTTCACATTATATGGATACATACATTTCAATCATTAGAAATTTAAAACAATTAATATGATGAACGTTTTCATATATAGACAATTCATATCGAGAAATTATTACAATCATTGAAATTTAATTTCATGGGAAATATCTTATTTAAAATGTTTTATATGTTATTATAAATTAGTTGAAACTTTTATTATTTTGTAAATTCAGTGATGAGGGATATATTTTGATCATTTGAATTAAAAAATTTAGTATTCAATGTCCACGATATAATTTCATTTTATCTTTTGAGTGTCTTGAGTAAGTTTTGTACTTCACATATAAGAGTTAAGTAAATTGAATTTGAATACATTATAGGAAACTAATGGCATGTCATTATTATGGAATTATATATTTTGAAACAATATATAACATATGATAACTATACATTCTCTAAATGGTCATATTTCAGATATTCAAAATTATATGTCTAACACAACTAGTGTTAGTGATCCTTTTAAATTTTCTAATAAAACTATTTTATTTGTTAAATATTTAAGAGAATTATAATATAATGCATTAATAATATTATAAACCATGGTTATTTTTTCACATAGAAATTTGATTTATTAATGAAATTATTATATATATGAAAATTTGACGACAATAGTAGATTTACATGGGTTAAATTTCACAATAATATATTAGATATTATTTTTTATTTTTGGGTATTATATAATTTTTGTGAAAAATAAAAAAACTTCCTTTGGATGCAATCTAGAGTGATTTTGGAGGCTTATTTTTTATTTATAATTTTGAAATATTATTGTAAAGAATTGTTATAATCAGTCTTTTTAATCCTTGAAAACCACATCAAAGTGGACTAGTTGAATTAAAGTATTAGATGTATTTATAAAATTATTTATACAATTTTTAGTGTGGATAAACTGATTCTTTTTTTTTGGATGCATTTATGATTAAATATTTTATACTATAAATAGAGATTTACATAGAACTTTTCATAATATATAAACTTATTTTTGTGAATAGATAAAATGGAATAACATTCATACTTTATTTTTTTTGGATGTAAAACATTAATATTTCATAAAATTCACTACTTACATAAATTTGATCCTAAAATGGATAAAATTATTTTATGGGTAAATATTTAATTATTAAAGAAGATAGATATTTTAACCAAAAACTATTTTTTATGACGAATTATTTCATGAAATGTTTTGAAATTCCAATATTCTTTTATTCAAAACCTTTATAATTTCATAATAGAAATATTATTTTATAAAATAATTTAATATTTACTATAATATAATTTACAAATATCAAATCTACATCCACTATAAGTAATACAATTGAATTTTCAATATATCGAATATTCCTGAAAAATATAACCATTTGATTATTGATAATAATACTTCCAAATTTCTCAAAAATTAATTAATCATAATGAATAACCTTAAAAAAATTCTCTTTGAGATGTTTTTATGTGCTCAAAATTAGATTAACCCTAAAAATAATTTTATGAGTCAACTATTGATTTAATAAATTGAAACTGTATTTGAATATGATTGATTAGAAAATGACATTTGGAAAAGGTCATTTGAAGAATGACTTAATAAATTAGAAGGAAACAATAATTAAAAAATTTATAAACATAGTATAGATATATATGTAATTTTAGTAAAATGGATTTTATAATAATCATATTTTTTATAATGAAATAATTTTTATAAAAATTTATAGACAGGTTTGGAAAGATTATCATTAACAAGTTGATATATATTAAGATAAAAAAAACTGGTATCTATATAAAAATCTATAAAAATCATAATATACTTTATAGCTTATGGTAATTCTAAATTATATAAAATGTACATGTAAATGGGTTTCCTTAATGGTTATGTTCACGATAATGTATATTTTCAAAATCCCTAATTTATTTAATATAAAAAAAATTTAAATATGTATTAAATAATTCAAGTGTGCTCAGTTGAATTATTCAATACAAAAATAAAAGTATAAAATATATAGTATATATTTACATCAAATCCATTTTATTTAATTATGTTCTAATGCATATCTTATAATTAAAAAATTATGATACACCGTTGTTTTTAAAATATAATTTTATGACCATAGTTTTGGTTAGGATCATTAAAACCATTCATATTGTAATTATGAATGTACAAAAACCCATATTGTCATGTGAATAATTACATGTATATAATTTACTTTTATAATTTTAGAAAATTGACTGTTTTTTATCGCTACCAAATTATATTATTTTTTTAATTGGAAATTATGTTTCTAGAAATCATAAAACATTATTAATCCCATTGCAAAATCATCAAAACATTATCCAATGGAAATAAGTAAAACAATAGATCAAAAAATTATTGACATATTATTATAAGTTTAATATATATCAGGTGATTTCATTTTCAAATAATGTTTCCAATTACATTATGTTAAATATATATAGATCATCGAAAATAATCTCAAATGAATGTGGAAAAAATAATTATTCATTAATAATAAAGGTATATTAAAACTATGAAAAATTTATTCATATAAAATTATTTTGTATTTAAAATTTACTCCGGTGATGGCATTTTACACAATTGGAATTATATAAAATCTCTACGTAGGAATTCATATTTTATTGTAGAATATATCATGTTATGGTGTTGAAGGAATCCACCTTATATAACAAAATCCAATACTAAATCCGAATTGGTAGCCACATGACGTTGTTTTTATCTGGTCTTATAGATAAAATAAACACTCACATATATTTTTTTATTTTAACAATATGTATAACAGATTATATTAATACAAGATTATTTAACTTATCTACAAACTAATAATATATGTTAGGATCTATGGAAACTATTTTAAAACACCAATTTCTGCAGGATCTGAAATAGATTGGAGAAATTATGCATCGAAGAAAATCTTATTATTATTTATATTTTCTAATATTCACTTTCCCACACTAAAAACTAACCAATTAAATATATTTTTCTAATAATAAAACATAACTGAACAAAAATTAAAAAATTGTTTCATCAATATATATATATATATTAAAACATATTTTATTTAATATTTGTGAAAAAATTTCCATTTCAATTTACATTTTGTTTTTATATATTTTCCAAAATTCAATTTTTAATGATACAGTATTCTTTTTAAATATAATTATTTTTTAATTACACTAAATTTTAACATTTAATTTCTTTCCATGTGTTATAATGGCTAATAATTATTTCTAAAAAATTAAAACATGTTCTATATTTTTCTTAAACCATCGATTAAATATGATGAAAATCTATTTTTTATGGATTATGACTTCATAAAGGTTTAATTTTTTCAGGTATGTCAAATAATATTCCGTTTCTATTTTTATATTATTGAGGGGTATATTTTTTACAAATAAATGTTTATTAATTAATTTTTATTGGGTTTGTTAGTACTAATTTTTTGAAATATATCTTATTGATTACCAATCAATGAAATGATAAATTTATTTATTCATATAATATTTATGTCATATGGATTTGATTATCTATATTTTAAAAATTATTTATCCACAAGTACCTAAAATTCCATCTTTATAGAATAATTTTTTCCCTTATAAAATATTAAAATTATCATATGTATTTGAATCATTCTCATAAATCATTAGTGAAAATGATGAAAATAAAAATCCTCAAAATTCTATATCATGTATTATATTATGTATTGAATCATCAAAAGATTCATTAAACTATTAGGGAACATGATGTTCAATGTGAATTCACTATATATATGAACATGTGAGATAAGAAAACTCTGTCAAAATTGAATATATTTGGAAAAATATTATTACATAATCTATGATAAAAAATAATTATATAAATATGTATTAATATTTACAAATACATCCTAGAAATATTATCAAAAATTTCTCAAACAGAATGAAAATTATAATATATTTTTTAATTTTTAAATTAAATATATATATTTTTAAATCATACGGAAGATTTTAATAAATATGGGTTTTCCATATTTTTTTCAATGATTTGTTTATAAATAAACTCTCAATTATTTTAAATCGGATGATTTATATTCAACAATTATTATCTATTTTTATCTTGATGAATGTTTATTTAATTTAAATTTTTATTATCTTATAAAGAAAAAATAAGATAATGAAGGAGGTTTTTTTGTAGTGGATACCTATTTGGAATTATATTTATATTCATTTTCTAAAATTACATTTTTCAATATTTAATGATTTTGATAAGAGATTATTTTAGTGAAATATTTTCCCACATATTTCCTTATACTGGAAAAAATATTTCATAAAACCATATGAAATTACATTTTTTAATGTTGTTTTCATACAAATATTTAACTTATATTGAATAAAATCCACAAACACTAAAATGATTTATGAAAATTCGGATACATGAAGATGAAAAAATAATTCTACACAAATATCAATTAGAAACACGTATATTGTTGTTGACCAAGATTATTGGTAATATGATTCAACATGTCATGTTCATCTGTGGATAAAGGTGTTACTATCGATTTATGTATAACTAATCATGAGTTATTCCAAATTATATAGTTGGATTATAATGGAATGTTTCTAATAATAAATATCATATAGTGAATGTCATTGATTAAGAAATATAATGGAAATAAAAAGTTCATTTAGAAAACTTTGGTCCATTTTAATGCTTTATAATTTCTTATTTCAGAGGGTTTTGGATTAGTGTAATTTTTATATATTATTTTTATCCTAAATTATATAAATATTTTATTTTTTCATATATTTTCATATTAATATAATTTTATTTGTTCTACTAATGAAATTACATTTTTAAGGTATTTCATGGATATGAAGAATGATCTCACCTAGTTTATGTACTTGGATGTGAGATTTTATAGAAATGATAATTCTATGGTTTTTATGGATAGGAAGAAAAATATTATAATTTGTATTAATTCATGGATAATATAATATAGGATGTTATTCATAGAGACCCTAGATAAGGAATATATGTTTACCTTTCAAATTAGATTAAAATGTGGTTATAATACTTATCCTGTTAAAATATTAATATGTTTGTTATAAATAATCTATATTGATTTTTTTATAGATAAATGATTCTGTTTATTGAATTTTAATGTACAAAATTTGTACAAATGAATATGAATTAAAAATAATTGATGATTTCTACTTCTTGAACTCATTCATTTGTATATTCAAATTCTGATAATCTTATTTCCATCAGAAAAAAAATTTAAAAATTTAAATATTCATATTACTCTTGACATTGATTTAATCAAATTTCATAAAATAAATAAACTTTTCACATAATTTTTATTAAATAATACTTCAAATTTTATACTAGTTAATGTTGAAAATTATTTGAATATATCTTAATCCAGAATTCTAAATCCAATAGTATTTTATATTCAATTATGATATTAGAAAAAATTAACGTATAAGATAATATCCTCACAGTAATGCTATGATTATATTTCAATAGAATAATTTTTTATTAGTGTAATACAATTCTTACATTGTTCTATTATATTAACCATGATGTTAGAGAGGTGTTTTTTTATTAGCCGAGTAGAAGATAGAGCACTGACAATTTTAAATATTAAAAGATAAAATATGTATAAATAGGATAATTATAATTTCATTGAATATAATATATAATACTATATCGACCATACTAGATTTTAAATTTTTTATGTTTATAATCATAAATTAATATTTTTTTGAGAGAAGATAATTATTCAATTCAATCACGATGAAATAAGAATATCTGTTAAAATAATTTTTTTACTAATTTAGTATTAATTGTAAAAAAACATATACTATATATATTATAATAAGAAATAAAATAAAATTTGTAATATTATTGAGATATCGCATTATGTAATGCCAAAAAATTTAGAAGATACCAAAGCATAGCATGGAGAAGATTAGTATGATTTTGATTTTTTTCCACCTAAAATCATAACACATATTAACCAATTCATTAATGATAATATTTAATAGTTCAAAATACATGTATGAAAAGAGTTATTTTCACATAAAATAAAAAATTAATTCATTTGTATTCCAATATAATTGGATTCTAGTTATTTATATATCATCGAAACTAAAATTTTGAAAAATCATAATTATATATGACCAAAATAGAAAATTAAATCAATTGGTTAGAATTATGAAATAATATGATCTAAAATGAAGAAAAAATGTATGAAGCTTAATTTTATTTTCTATTATCCAATCCTATTTTCCATTCTTATAATACTTTTTTGAATAATTCTTAATCTCCTCCTTCTATGATGAAATATCTGTATTTATAATAATGTGAATTTCAATAAAACTAAATATTCATTCTCAAATTGAATAATTGATAAATAAGCATGTAAATTTTTTGAAATTTTATAATATTCAACATAAAAATATGAAATATATTATGGATATGAATGATTATTCTGAATATATATGCAATGAGAGTGATTTTTTATGTCAAATCATTTTTTTTGGAAAAACTAAATAATAATAATAGAAGGATTAGAATTTATTCAAATATAAAAGGAAATACAATCATGAAATTTATAGATTATTTGATGGATTCGGTAATTTTCACATATTTAGATGGGTTCGTTAAATGATTGTGAAAAATAAACAAATAAATTTCAGGTTTTTTATTAAAGATTCCATGGAATGTAAAATGATTCGTCATTAATTTTATATAAGAGTAAATTATAAATTTAATCATGTATTAAATAATTATATATGATATTGAATTTTATTGATGAACATCATTAGAGTATTAAAAACATGATCCATAAGGATTTTAAGATGATAATACATCAGAAGAAGAATAATAATTACTTACTATAGAATAAATTCCAACATATGTAACACATATAAAAGATAAAATTAATAACCATGATAATACCTATGATATTATTAATTATAATCATACAAATTAAAAATTAATAATTAAATAAATAATAGATTAAATTTTACAAATTAAAAATGGATTTTATTCATGACAATTTAATTGTCATAAAAATCAATTGATCAATATATTGTTAATCAAGATTATGTGGATTGAAATTGAATTTATATAAATTATTTTATCGTAATATTTTTAATAAAAAGTCAATAATGATAATAAGATATTTTTTCAACATAAATATGATGTTGTTTTCTTAATGGTAACTTTTACTAATTTTAATCCTAGTAATGAAAATGATTATTAAATGTATTCATATATAATACCCTAAAGAACACCATATGGATTGTATTTTACTTCAAATAAAACATATTTTAAATCAAACAATTTTTTACCATAAAGTGATCTTTTTTACAAGATTTTGTAGGCATGGTCTGTAAATACCTCAAAACCCCACAATGTACATATGGTTCTAAAAAGAAGAACTATTCATAATGATCTTTTCATACCGCTAAAAGTCAACTAATTTCATTTCACACCATCAAATCCATACAACATCAAAATGAAATATTAATTCAACTACATACCAAATGGCCTTATAAGATTAGTGTTTTGGAGAATTAAGACAACCCATTCAATATATGGATTAAAAAAATCAGGTTCATAATGATCGATTTTATATCCCACAACGTTCAATACATTTATAACATTCTTACGAAAAATGAGTTTAAAATACTATTCATGGCCACATAAAATAACACATAATTATGGTGATATCAAATGATTATTAAGGGTAAAAATAACACTAACATTTGATTTTAATCGATGAAAATACAATTTTAATAAAGGTATTCTTTCTCAATCAATTTGAATGAGTTTAAACTAAGTTAATTAAAACCCATCAATATAGAGAATATAAATTATAAAACATGTAATAAATACTTTAAAAAATAAATAGGCACAATCAATAATAATAATGATCAATTTGATCCTAACATTGAATAGAAGAATCATTTATATCCAATATTAATTACAATGAAAAAAGAATGTTATCTTGTTAAATTATCTTAACAACCAGTTTTAAAATCATGTTAGAAATTAATAAAGGTTTTTTAAATCCATTTGGGAAAACCTATATTGAATCCATCCCTTCTTAATATAAATACAGAGGGCATTACTGAATTCATTAGAGTGTATATGGGAATACCCTTCATGTATGAAATTTTTGCACACCTATTTTTTAGAAGAAAATATCGATCTAACAAATGATATATAGTGGGGCTCAACCTATTATCATATATAATCTCTACGCATTAATAATGGATTAAATAATTAGAATCACTTAATATTAAACATGTGAATAATCATTGTTCAATAACTTCATGACTCACATATTGAAAAAATAGTAGTTCAATGTCAATCTTATAATCCATCATGAAAAATAATGAGGATGAAATCCGTACAATATATCCCTTCTGGATAATAGTTAAGATCATTTTTGTGTCATTGATTAATATTGGATTAATTAAAATATCATTTATAAAATATTGAGTAAAATATATTTTTCACTTTCAAAATTACTTTTAAAAATAAAAAATTAATAAAATATTATTAAGAACATTTTCTAAAAATAAATCATGAAATGTATAAATTTATAATTAATTGAAATAATGGTAATAACATTGGTAAAATCAATTCATGTTTTAGATATTAAAACTAACTATTCATTTTAATTATTTTGTAAAATGTCCAAAAAGATACCCATTGGATGTGTATAGAAGATAAATATCACTAATCTAATAGAAGGTAACATATTTTTATTATCTGATAACCACCTCTATGATTTTTATTCAATAGAAAATTGAGGATATGGAAATTATACATGTGAAACACATTTATAACCCAAGGTGAAGAAAATATAAATAGTTTAATATAGTAATATCATATAATTCCCACTAGAAGGATCATTGAACCTAAATGATCACAAAAAAGATGAATATTGTCAGACAAATTCATTCCCCTTGGGTTATATTTCAATATAAATCCCCATGAATGAATAACCTCAAATGAAAAATTTAATATCATGAAAATAATTAGATTGAGAGTATAACATGCAAAAATGGTTGTATATAAACCTCATAATATAGGACATGTGCATATCATTAATGTGTGTCCCAGTGGAAGTGAATTTGAGATTAATTACAATTACAATAGAATTATAATTTAATTTTGAATTTATAAATTTAATTTTAAGGTATGAAAAATATAAATCCACCAAAAATTTGTTAACATTGAATAAATAAATTTACAAATGAACCCAATCATATACTAGAAAACCAAAATCATTAAATAATAGTTATAACCAATGAGAAAGTAATTGAGTATAAAATTGTTTTTCAATTTTATAATTTTAATGTGACAACCGCTTTTATATTGTAATGAAAATTTCATCATAAAATAAAATAAATTATATAGGAATCATTATATAACAAAATTAATTTAATTACAACAACTATATAAAATAATTATGTTCTTGAAAATAATATATGCATCAATGAAATATAATATTATATGTAATATCATACATTTATTATTGACATTTCGAGTATGTCCTTTGACTCTGATATAATAAAATATTTCCAAATATTTTATTTCATTAGATCATTTTATAGGATCAATCCCTTATAATTTTATAATTTACATCACTTATAGTATTAATTTTGTTTTTATTGATTTTGTAAATTCGACTTAGAGTACTTTGAGTATTCTTAGTCCATAAATTGAAAGAAAACATCAGTATGTTGATTGGGGACAAAGGAGTCACTGTTCTATAATACATCAAATAATAATAAAAAATAATTTTCATTTTATTAAATAAATAATAATTAAAAAACATAAAATATGGATAGGAAAATCAAAATATGATACCATTATTATGATATTAGGCCATACGTATGTTTGAGTAAATTTTTCAGTTCTCAAATTTATGGAATGAATGTAATTATTATTTTATATTTAAATAATATTAATTATGTCATAAATATCATAGTATATAGTTAAATATATATATTCATCACATCCATGTGATGGGGTAATGAAAAAAAAGTAATATCACATCATGGATGTGGTAATCCACATGTTTGTAAGAAAAGAGATTTCATTTTTTATTTAATCGAATGATATGATATGAAATTAAATGATATAATATCTATAAATATTTATAAATATTTAATATATATTTAATATATTTATTAATTACATTATTGTTGATATCCATGATTAGAGTTGTTGGAAAACATGTTAAATCAGTTCTCATGATAGTAGTCCATCATAACAAATGACAATGAATCACTATTCCATCTGATGGAAGTTCGATATGAATATATGATATAATTTAATAATAAAAAAGTAATAGTATATTTATTATACTTTTTTTCTATATCTATGATAAACTGTGAAAATCGGTGACCTCTTATAAGAATTGGTGGGGGATATAAAATAATTTCATTAAATATTTAGTTAATATAAGTTTATTTTGTTGTAAAAATGACTATATTTTGATAATTATATAATATTAAATTATTTTCAGTAAAACTAGAATATTATAAATATATTAAATATTAGGATAATAATTGTATCATTGCCTTTTATTTTTTCCCTATTCCTACTTATTGGGACAACATGAAATTCAATGATGTGGGGATGATGATAGTATCTATAAATCAAAAAAAATATACAGAATGTGGACCATCGTTGATATTTTAAAACATATAATAATCAATTGACTTTAAAAGACTTTTTATGAAATTTTTATCATTTAATAAATTTTTATTTAAATAAAATATTATTAATAAAAAATTTAAAAAAATTAATTTACTATGACATTATTAATATTAATGAAATAGATGAAATTAAAATAATCAATTTTAGTAAACCTAGAACATTTTAATTTTTTGAGTATATTTTTTTATTCATAATAATAATTTATTATTATTCAATTATAATTATATTTATTATCATTGTTTTTATATTTCAATTAATTAAATTATTATTATGATGGTATTACGGAATCATTTGATCTAAAAAATTTTAAACAAAAAATTACAAATAATATTCCCAGATGAATTCTAAAAATTTATCAATAAATATAATATTTAGAATAGAATATTTATTTTATATATCCCATTGATTAAAATATTATAAACAATAAAAAAATAGTGTGTCATTTTTTACATTCATTACATAAAATAATATTGTTGTTAAATCTAAATGAATAAGGAAAAAAAGACCTGTAAATTATTATTTTATCTGTATTGGTGAATTTCACACATAAAATATTATTAATACCAATTTTTGTTTAATTTTACACTGCATAAAATATTTTTTTAACCCTCAATTTTCAAATATACCCTTTACCGAGGTAAGAATAACTAGTAAGGATTTTATTAATTTTTTCCAATATTAAAAAGGAGCTATTGAATGAAATTAGAACCCCCAAGTTCCAAATTTTTAATTTATTTTTAATAATTCAAAACAAAGATGTTATAAAAATTAATTATAAATTATTTCCAAAAATGTGATGATAAATTTTTTCAGAAGAAAATGCCTTTAAATTTTAACTTCTTTTTATTCTAATCTAATGTGAAATTGAATTTTACAAAATTAGAAATAGATTATTTTAAATGATTAATAAATAATTATATTTTAGAATAATCAAAATCATATTTTCAATTTTTACATACCATAAAATAAAACAATGTTTTCAAAAAAAATTATATTTTTTACTATTCACTAATATGTCAAACTTTTCAAAAAAATTGAAAACATTATATTTCCCTCTGAATGTTTGTTCTGGTTAAGAATAATTATTTCTAGATAGTTTCCAATGGATATTTTATGGAACTGTAATCTTTTAATGGTTCTATATCAAATAGGACATATTTTCCAAAGACAGGTGCTCCATAAGGATATTTACCCAGGATGTTTAAGAACACATGTTGGTCGAGAGAATGAGAGATCAGGCTTATATAACAATTTTAGAGGGAATTATTGCATACACCATAACTCTCTTGGATATTTAAGATATCTTCATGAATCCATTTTAATTTACCCAGCATAACATAATATTCCATATAAAATTTCAATCAATGATTAGCATATGTGGAAATTAAAAAAATCTATATGAATTTTATATTCTTCCTCAAAAGAGATATTTATATGTATTAGTCATTATTTATAAATAGAATTTACTCATATAATACTGAGAAATTATTTGGTTTTTATTTTTAAAATTCTAGTATTATTACTAGTTTGTGGCACAGTCTAGAATTTATCATCACCTAGGGAGACAAAAGTTGATATGAGAATTGGATCGAACCTGTAAATGATCATCCTATCAATCATTGTAAATGGAATCAGTACCCATGTAGTCCGGTACCACATAAAAGGAAACATAATTTCTTTTATTTTTTTATGATAAGGAACTAGTAATATTGTTTAATATCATGTTTTATGGACATCTATAAAGAAGGTTCCTAGTTAATGTTTGGTTCATGTCTTATATAGAAGTCACACAAAGAACCTAGAAAAAAAACTAGTTTCCATGTTGGATTAGACCAAGTTATGAATGTTTCAAAGAGTTGTCATTGTTTATTTGGAGTGATGGAATTGAAAAATATAAAGCTTCCAACATATCTGATTTGGATGGATATCAAAACAAATATAGTTTAATATTTCTCAAAATTATTATTATCCATTAAGAGAAATAGATTAGAAATTACTCCTTAATTGGATTCCCTTGTAACAGAGTCCATGAGAGATGACATAACTCATGGATAATTAAGTGGGACATAATTAATAGATTATTACTAATGGGTATTCCCAAATTAATATAATTAAGGTTGGATTATTGAGGGGGACGTCTAACGACCTCGGCCATGGGTGAAGGCTTCCTGTATATAGAAATTATGTTGGGAATAAGAGTTCTCATATTTTAAGATATGATGTAGATTTTGTGGATATTGTTGATCATTAAAAAAAATAATCTCCCATGATTCATTCATGATGTGAGAAACAATAATATGTGAAATATTCAACAACCCACAAACATTATTCTCAAATGGTAGAAGAGGTTAGGCATAGAGTGAATAGAGTTTGGGGATAGTGGATGAGGGGTTGATGAGAAATTAAGACATCAATTTGAAATAAAGGTTAATGTCATTGAATACAGCCTGAAAGTTTTGGTATTATAGTATGAGGTTTTCAATAAAATTGCCCCATAGTGAGAGGATAATATCATTCAGTTTGTAAGGGAAAATAAAGTACCATCCTCACTGTTTATATATCAGACTTGACGCTATAAGTCTCCGTGACATGGAGGTGAAGATAGATCTGTATAACCAAAATCTGAGACAAAGAACTCCCCAATACATTCCATAGGGTAAGATTATATTTGACCAAGAATATCTAGATTCATAGAAACATCGAATATCCTTATCCTCTGGTAAGATGAGTGTGGGGAACCCCTGACCAGATATATCCAAATCTTAATTAGAGATACATTGATATAAATTTCACAATTTTTTGATAAATCGGGAGGTCTTGGTGGAGGTTTAAACTTGGTCCCTTCTATGCAAGGGATCTAATGAATAATATACCCTTCCATGAATGGTTTCAAAGTGTCCTTAATGGATATCTCATGTAGGTTCCCATCATAGGTATGTCATGTAGAAATTCTTAAAAGTCATCAGTGTAACTAAAAAATGATTATCATAGGTAGGATAAGCATGTGAAGTCATGATTATACTAGGGTAATGATCTCAAGGGACAATAAAACTTGGGTTAGGTTTTATCCTGAGCACCTATGGTGTCCGTTGATGTTCATGGAAGAGTTCTGCAGATGAATTTTCATTATGGAAATGACTATTTATAGGAGACATCATCATATAAAAATTTTATCCTTGAATAGTTATTTTTTATTTTATAACATATAGGGACTTTAACTAAACATATCATTTTTAATTATCTATTCTCTAGTGTTTTTGATAACATCATGAGAAAGTTTGGGGACCTGGTTGAAAGAGATATTCACCAAGGGTATCAGGCATTATTCAATGTTTTTTGAGTTTTTGATATATTGAGCCCCAGGGGTTGTATTTATTAGAACTATATTGATCTATATTAATAGATTTTTCCAATTTTTATATTCATCATAGCTCCATATCAAATATCTTCTACTTAGTGGTGTGAAAATTATGCTGCTGTATAGGTTTGCAGCGTATGTCCTCAACATTGGTACTCGATGTAGCTATCCTTCATATGGGTGTAAAAATGAAAATTCCAAATAGGTTATATATTGTAGGTCCTATATGTATGCCTCATGTTGTAGGTTCACTACATAGGTGATAAAAATCCCTTTATAAATTTTATTTTTTTTCCAATTTCCGAATCTTTTGATTAATAATAAAGCTTGGGCTCTTTGACCAATCAAATTGAATGTATCAAAGAGATATTAATTTTTTGGGATGGTTAATACCTCATGTATTCTCATAAGAAACATTGAAATTTAATATTGATATATATAGAAATTGTTTTCATCTATATTGTCAATCCATGGTCTAATATTGGAGATGGGGAGGGGTTATTCAACTTATCACTCAATATTGCGATGTCACAAGTAAAATGGAAATCCAGAAAAGAATTGTGTGGAATGTTTCATGAAACACATTATGTAACATCCCAAGTAAGTGATGAATAATATATATTTTTATCTCTGCCTATTAATGAATTAGATAGTGTTTTAGAGGCTTAAAATGAAAATAAATCCAATCTTAAGCATGGAATACACTAATATTCTTAAAAGATTGTTTTACTCCCTTTTGATGGAAAACCATTTTTAAATCTATCATTTGAAAATTATATAAGATATATTTGTTGAAATTAAGTTATTCTTTATGATTGGGACATCAAAATTTACTTTGTGTGAATTTTTGGTATTTTTCTGACAATGTACATTTTTTTTAATGAATAGTGAAAAATACTGCATTTTACATCAAAACTGCTTTTTAATCTAATTTATTTATATGATTAGTCTATCTTTTTAATTGGTTTTGAAGTTAAATTATAATATATTTTTAACATTTAATCCAATGGTTTTCATTGGAATCAATTTCACTTTGAAATTAGACTTAAACTTGTGTCAATCTTTTGATACTTATTGTTTTATAAAAACACGCTATTTGTCATGACAGTGGGAATTAATTATTAAATAAATTAAGTTCACTTATATTTATTGAATTTTGTAAAATAGACTTCATTTTTGAGTTCGGAATATCAAATATAGCTTTGGGTGAATTTTTGGTATTTTTCTGAAAAACATCAATTTTTGAAGAATAGTGAAACCACTAAGTGGTACTTATAAAAACTGATTTTTCGTTTAAATGGAATTTTACCACTTTTGTGTTTTGAATTTCAAAAATCTGACATACATGGTTGTCATTTATAAGTAAAATGTGGTTCAATGAGATTAAAATAATTTTTTGGTGAATAGTAACTTTTAAGTTCTTGATCGCGATTAGTAGTAATAAGTGTAGTTTAAGGTAAAAATAATGTTTTAATAGTATGAGATGAGCTTGAAACATGTCCTACATACATTGTATGTGTCATGGCCGACCAAGAGAATCCATGAGTCAACTTAGGGACCCCATGGGGCCACTTTGGTTGGGAAATGACATAAATAACTTTTGTATTTAATGAAAAAGTAAAAATGACACAAACATAATATGTTTTACGAAAAAAAAAATTTAATGGGGTTATAAAAGTCAGAGTTTTGACTATAAATATTAATTGGAACGCTAACATGATATCCTAAATCATAGTATTTTTTTATAATTTTTAGACTTTAAAGAAATTAAATTATTTATGACATCATGATGATGTAGCGATTACCTTCTTAATAAAGGATTTAAATAAAATGAGAAGATAATGTAAAATCAATGACCTAAACATGTCCAAGACCTATTGGGTGGGTATATTTCAAACCCTTATCACCTTATACTCGAATTATATCAATGTGGGACCTTTTAAATCCGAACGCATTTTCAAAAAAAGTAATATTTCTTTACTTTCCAAAAGTGCCCCTCCTCTCCTCTTATAAATGGCCCCCACCTCTACCTCCTTACCCACACATCCAAAGCCTTTGGCTCGGCCAAACCCTACCCATTTTGTCTCTCCACTTACCTCTATGACTCCTTGAAGCCTAACATTGGGCAGAAGTCTTTCCAAGGAATACTTTGAGCTCAAACCAAAGGGGGTTACTCGATTTTAAGGTAATGTCTTCACTTGAGTCCTTTTGTTCTATTTTGCTTCTCCAACCCCCTAAACACTTTTTATTTATTTCTTTTGTAACAACTCAAGTTTCTTCAATATAATAGGATGTTGTTATATGAAGGATTCAATCTACACTTACTCAAAACCTACATCTAATTGTTAAAGAACATACTGTTTCCGTGGATGGTGAATTTATGCCTCCCGAAACGATGATTGTTCAAAATTCTTTTAACACCTTCAAAGGTGGCCATTAAGATGTCACTATATTTATATATGATATATAATATGTTTATGTTTTCCTTAAGCTTCTGTATTTTTCATTTTGGGCATACCTTTATGGTTTCCATTATGGGTAAACACGATATCTTCATTTAAGGAAGTGCGCACTACTGCCCCCTCAAAGTGATTTGATTTAGCTAATGCCATATGTGGGACATATAAAGGATTTAATTAAAGGTATTATATATGATATTATACTGGAATTATAATATATATTTATATAATTATTATTCCATTCCATAAAAAAATACGAAATAGAAATGAAAGTAGCGTTCATGCGTACGTACGGCTTACCGTCTCCATGAACGAGGCATTTCATTTAATACCTCTAAATGATTATGTAATATTAGAAATGCACATATATACTGGATATATATGATATATATTATATATACATAATGATTATAATTCTTTATATAATGGATACATGAACAACTTGTAACTATAAAGGGTTTATTTTGACTCAAGTACAAATGATCATTAAAACGACCGTTATTAACATAAATAATTACATAGTGTTAATTACATGGAAACAAGTGATATAAAAGGAATAATGAACTTGAAAAAGGTTCTTAAGAAAGTATAAATTAACTCAAGTTTATAATTCAGGACATTAAAGAATGATCGAGTCAAGTCGGACCCGAGGTATGGGACTTCACCTCAATCTCCTTTCATTGAGGCATATTTTATTTTATACACAACATTCTTTTATCTGGGGTATAAACCCCTTCGACTTTTACATTTATCCAAATGGAATATTTTTATATGAATCGTTTTACAAAATTACAAAAGGGAATGTTTTTGTCATACGTATGCGGCGACAACGACTTCTCCGCCACCGTGACCATAATTTGAGTTTCGGCTTCCTCTACAAGCAATACTTTTTTTAAAAAATAAAAATAAATACCATGTTTTACTTTTCTTTTGTTTGGGTATTTAAAATGGTATTCATAATTTTTTTATATCAATGTGTTGTATTGAGATCTTGTGATTGAAAGGTGGAAATGTTATGCTTCCTTTATGCATGTTTTATGTGATACGATTATGTTGAGGTTCTTGGAAATTATTATGAAGACGGGTGGTTTCGTGATAAACTAAAGTTGGGTGAGCCCGATATAGCTCTCCAATGCATTGGGTAATGCAATGGAGTGAAACTTTAAGGTTTCTCAGAAGGGATTTAGGGAATATACTGTGATGGGTATTCCAAACGTAACCAAGAGGGTTACTCCCTACGTAAGAATGTTATGAATGCCTCAAGTTACCTTTATGTCTTATGATTTCTATGATTTATTCATGATTTGATGAGGTATGTTAAATTGATTATGTTTTATGGGTAAAGTATGATCTCATTCTTATGTATATATGTACCCATGTTTCCTTTCCATATTTTTATATCCCTTACTGAGCATTTTATGCACATCCCATGTTTTTTTGAAATGATTTTCACAGGTCAAGGGAAAGGTACATGATATGATGATAGTGTCAAGGAAGATTCAAGAATTAATCCATGTTTTATTTTAAAAATGTTTCCATAGATGGGAAAAATGAATACTATCTTTATGTAACCACTTTTTTTATATGTGGAATGTAATGTAATTTTTATGTTCTAATTCTCTAAAACTCTAAACCTGAAAAGATCCTCAATGTGTAATCTTGTAATAATTGAAGATTAAGTATGGTTTAAGGCTGGGGCCTTATTGTTGGTATCAGAGGTTGATTTAGATAACATTAGGAGTTAGAATTTTATTAAATGATTATCCAAATTTATTTTTGAAATGATATAGAGTTTGAAGATTACCATGTTGCTTCATCTAAGACATGTTTGTTTAGAATGGTTTTCTGCAGAGGAAACAGGGAAGCAGTGCTAGGAAGGCATACGGAAGGAAATAACCTTCCGAATCAGCATCCTGAGATGGTTGGAATTGGAAATGAATAGTTTTTTGCAGTAATGGCGCAGTTGACTCAAGCGATAAATGGTGGTGGTATCCATGCATGAGATCAGCCAGATCAACCGCAGTGGAACATGTCAGTGGTGGAACATTTCATGAGGCAACATCCCCCATCATTCAGAGGATCATCTGACCCTGTGTTAGATGAAGGGTGGATTAAAGCACTAGAGAAGATTTTCGATGTCATGGGGTGTTCAGACAATCAAAAGGTAAGTCTTGCTATTTATCGTTTAGAGGGTGAAGCAGATCAGTGGTGGTCGATGGTTAAGAATATCAGAGACGCTGATGAGATTGATGCTCTCGACTGGGATGAATTAAAAGGTATGTTTCTTGAGACGTATTTTCATATGGTTGTTCGACTTAGGATGGAAAAAAATTTTGTAATTGAGGCAAGAGGAAGACTCATTTGCTACCTATGAATAAAGGTTCACTTGAATGTCAAAGTATGCTCCAAATTTTATCTGATACCTTGATAGTAAAATCAATCATTTTTACTCAGGATTAAAGTGAAAATATCGAAGGGAATTAGCTTCTCGTGAGTTCAAAAGCTATGAAAAGCTTGTTTGATGTGCTGAGAAGGTGGAAATGGAGTTTGCCGATGATCAAGTGTTCTATAACAACCAACAAAAGAAGAGACCGAGGTGGTAGGAGAAAGGTAAGAATTCTTCAAAAAAGTCTGACGGTAAGAAAAATAAGTTTCTCATTTGTGATAAATGTGGCAAAAGGCATGCTGGGGAATGTCTTCTTAATTCTGGAAAGTTCTACCGATGTGGTAAGATGGGACAAAAGGCTCGTGATTGCACTGAAAAAGATCAGGGTGATGGTAAGACCAAATTTTATTTACAGTTAGTGAAATTTTATAAGCGCAATGAGATGGGTCACTATGCAAACGAGTGTCCGAAAAAGAGCTTGAGTGATGGGAAGCAGTTAGACTACAAGCAGAAAGGGGTGGTGAAATCCTTTGCAACTACTTCAGTAGATGTCGGGCCATCAAATGAAGTTGTATCAGGTACTTTGTTTGTTTTTTCAGATTATGCCAGTGTATTGTTTGATTCAGGGTCTAGACATTATTTCATCTCTGAAAACTTTTCTAGTAAAATGGGAATACCATCTCAAGAAATGACTCATGATCTTCTGGTAAAAACACCTAGGGGAAATGTTGAGGCAAATAGAATTTATAAGAATCTTCCTATCCTTATCTGTGGAAAGAACCTACTTGCAAACATTATTATTCTACCTCTAGTAGAGTTTGATGTTATCCTGGGTATGGATTGGCTCTCTATTTACCATGCTAAGATTGACTGTAGAGTTAAAGAAGTTTCTTTTCAGAAAGACATTCAGATTTTGTACAAGAATGAACCCTTAATTTTGATAACTTATCAAGAGTCCGATAAACTCGTAAAAGATGGAAATGAATGTAACCTTTCACTCATCATTGAAAATATAGGAACTATTCAGATTAATGATGTGCCAGTGGTAAATGAGTATCCTGATGTTTTTCCTGATGAGTTTCCTGGAATAATACCAGATCGGGAAGTTGAGTTTACTGTTGACTTAGTTCCTGATGCTAATCCAATTTCAAAACCCCCTTATCGAATGGCACAAATTGAAGTTTTATAGTTGAAGGAACAATTGTAAGATTTATTAGAAAAAGGATTCATTCGACCTAGCACATCACCATGGGGAGCTCTTGTTTTATTTTTTAAAAAGAAAGATGGTTCTACGAGACTTTTCATTGATTATAGAGCCTTGAATAACATCACTATTAAGAACAAATATCATTTGACTCATATCGATGATTTGTTTGATCAGCTCCAGGGAGATCAGTATTTTTCAAAGATTGACTTGAGATCGGGGTACCATCAGCTGGAGGTAAAGGAAGCAGATGTTCTGAAGACCGCATTCCGTACAAGATATGGCCATTATGAATTTGTAGTAATTCCTTTTGGGCTAACCAATTCACCTACTGTATTCATGGACTTAATGAATAGAATTTTCCATGAGTTCTTGGATAAGTTGGTGGTGGTTTTCATTGATGATATTTTGGTGATTTCTAAAATTAAAGAAGAGCATGAAAGACATTTAAGGGTTATTTTGCAAACCTTGAATGAAAATAAATTGTATGGGAAATTGAGCAAGTGTGAGTTTTGGTTGCAACAAATTTCTTTCCTTTTTCACACTGTTTCTAAAGATGGGATAACCGTTGATCCTGTAAAAACAATGGTTGTTGAAGAATGGCCAAGACCCACAAATGTAACAGAGATTCGTAGCTTCCTTGGTTTGGCAGGATATTACCAAAGGTTTGTTAGAAATTTTTCACGGTTATCTAGTCCAATGACTAAGCTAACTCTGAAGGGTGTTAAGATTATCTGGACAAAAGAATGTGATGATTGTTTTCAGGAATTCAAAAGATGATTGGTGAATTCTCCATTTTGGCACTACCTTCTAGGAATGGTGAGTTTGTTATATACAATTATGCTTCATTAAAAGGAATTGGTTGTGTCCTAATGCAGAATGATCAAGTAATTGCTTATGCTTCACGTCAGTTGAAAACTCATGAGGTAAATTTCCCTACACATGATTTGGAATTAGCTGCTGTTGTTATTTCTTTAAAAATTTATAGGCATCATTGTATGGAGTAAAGTGCGAAATATATACAGATCACAAAAGTTTAAAGTATATATTCACTCAGAAAGAATTAAACATGAGACAAAGGATATTGCTAGAATTAATCAAGGATTATGATTGTACAATTCATTACCATTCGGGAAAAGAAAATAAAGTGGTCGTTGCTTTGAATCAAAAAATAATGCGTCATTAGAAATGTTGCGTTTGGAATGTGATCCTTTGGTTAAGGATTTGATGAAATTTGGCATAAAAGTTTTTGGTGCAGGATTTCCTTCTATTTTGTTTCAGGTATCACTAAAATCTTCTCTATCAGACAGAATCAAGCAAGCACAGAATCAATATAGTGAGTTACTGAAAAAGGTAGAGTAGGTTCAGAACGGTAAGTTGCCTGAATTCAACACTCATAATTATTGTGTTTTGAGATTTGGGAAGTGATTGTGTGTGCCTTGTGATTCATAGATGAAGAGAGAGTTGTTATGTGAAGCTCATATTTCTCCGTTTTTAGTTCATCCTGGTAGTACTAAGATGTACAGAGATCTTCAGGAGTATTACAGGTGGGATGGAATGAAAAGAGATATTGCTAATTTTACTGTGAATAGTTTGACTTGTCATTAGGTTAATGCAGAGCGGCAGTTACAGAAAGGGATGATTCAGCCTTACCAGTGATAGAGTGGAAATTGGAGAATATATCCATGGACTTTGTTGTGATATTACCGAAGACATCTCGAGGTAATAATGTAATCTGGGTTATATTTGATCTCTTGACTAAATCTGCTCATTTCCTTGCTATAAGAGATACCTTTTCCTTAGATCATCTTTCTCATTTGTATCTTAAAGAGATAGTCAGGTTACATGGAGTTCCCCTCTACATTGTATCTGATTGTGATCCCAGGTTCACTTCTAAATTTTTGAAAGGCCTTCAGAAGTCGTTAGGTACTGAATTAAATTTTAGTACAGCTTTTCATCCTCAATCAGATTGGCAGTCAGAATGAACAATTCAGACATTGGAGGATATTCTATGAGCTTGTTCGATGGATTATTAGGGAATTTGGGACCGACATATTTCTTTGGTTGAATTTACATATAATAACAGTTATCATTCCAGTATACAGATTGAAGCATTTGAGGCGTTATATGGGAAGCGGTGTCGAACTCTAGTTTTCTGGGATGAAGTGGGTGAAAGGAAGTTGATGGGACCAAAATTGGTAGAAAAGTTGGCAGAAAAAGTTCAGCTGATACAGAAACACATGAGAATAGCTCAGAGTAGGCAGAAGAGTTATGCATACAACATAAGGAAGGATCTCTCTTTTGAGGTAGGTGATCATGTTTTTCTCAAAGTATCTCCATGGAAAAGTGTGATGCAATTTGGTAAGAAAGGAAAGCTGAGTCCAAGGTTCATTGAACCATATGAAATTCTAGAGAGATTTGGATCAGTTGCTTACCGAGTGGATTTACCTCCGAGTTTATCTCAGGTACACAATGTTTTTCATGTTTCAATGTTAAGGAAGTACATGCCAGATCCATCTCATGTTTTGAGTCAAGAGGTAGTTCAACTGGAAGAGAACCTATCTTATAAGGAACAACCGGTCCAGATTCTTGACCATAGGGAGAAATTGTTACGGAATAAGGTGATTAATCAGGTTATGGTTTTGTGGAAAAACCACATGATTGAAGGGGCAACATGGGAATCTGAAAATGCAATGAGGGATAAGTACCCCCATTTATTCGATAAGTAAATAAATTGAGGGGACACAATTTTCTAAAGTGGGGAAGGATGTAACATCCCAAGTAAGTGATGAATAATAGATATTTTTATCTATTCCTATTAATGAATTAGATACTGTTTTAGAGGATTAAAATGAAAATAAATCCAATCTTAAGCATGGAATACACTAATATTCTTAAAAGATTGTCTTACTACCTTTTGATGGAAACCCATTTTTAAATATATCTTTTGAAAATTTTATAATCTATGTTTGTCAAAATTAACTTATTCGTTATGATTGGGACATCATAATTTACTTTGTTTGAATTTTTGGTATTTTTCTGACAATGTTCATTTTTTTTAATGAATAGTGAAAAATACTGCATTTTACATCAAAACTGCTTTTTAATCTAATTTATTTATATTATTTGATTATATTTTGAATTGTTTTTGAATTGAAATTAGAATATATTTTTAACATTTAATACAATGGTGGTCATGTGAATCAATTTCACTTTGAAATTGGACTTAAACTTGTGTCAATCTTTTGATACTTAATGTTTCATAAAAACACGCTATTTGTCATGACAACAAGAATTAATTATTAAATTAATTAATTTGACTTATATGTTTCGAATTTTGTAAAATAGACTACTTTTTTGAATTCTAAATATCAAATATATCTTTGGGTGAATTGTTGTTATTTTTATGAAAACCTTCAATTTTTGATGAATAGTGAAACCTCTAAGTGGTACTTATAAAAACTGATTTTTTGTTTCAATGAAATTTTACCACATCTGTGTTTTGAATTTCAAAAATCCGACATACATGGTTTTCATTAGGAATTAAAATGTGGTTCAATGAGATTAAAATAATTTTTTGGTGAATAGTAACTTTTAAGTTCTTAATCGCGATTAGTTGTAATTAGTGTAGTTTAAGGTAAAATAATGTTTTAATACTATGAGATGAGCTTGACACATGTCCTAACCTCATTGGATGTGTCATGGCCAACCAAGACAATCCATGGGTCAACATGGGGACCCCATTGGGCGACTTTGGTTGGGAAATAACATAAATAACTTTTTATTTAATGAAAAAATAAAAATTACACAAACATAATATGTTTTACGAAAAAAAAATTAATGGGGTTATACAAGTCAGAGTTTTGACTATAAATATTCATTGGAAATATAAAAATATTTCCTACCTCATAGTAGTTTTTTTTAATTTTTAGACTTTATATAAATTAAATTATTTATGACATCATGATGGTGCAACGATTACCTCATTAATAAAGGATTTAAATAAAATGAGAAGATAATGTAAAATTGATGACCTACACATTACAAAAACCTATTGGGTGGGTATATTTCAAACCATTATCAACTTATCCTCGCATTATATCATTTTGGGACCTTTTAACTCCGAAACTCATTTTCAAATAAAGTAATATTTCTTTACTTCCCAAAAGTGCCCCTCCTCTCCTCTTATAAAAGGCCGCCACCTCTACCTCCTTACCCACACTTCCAAAGCCTTTGGCTCGGACAAACCCAGCCCATTTTGTCTCTCCACTTCCCTCTATTACTCCTTGAATCCACACATTGGGCAGAAGTCTTCCCAAGGAAACCTTTGAGCTCAAACCAAAGGGAGTTACCCGATTTTAAGGTAATGTCTTCACTTGAGTCCTTTTGTTTTATTTTGCTTCTCCAACCCCCTAATCACTTTTTATTCATTTATATTGTAACAACTGCAGTATATTTAATATAGTAGGATGTTTTTATAAGAATTATTCAAGATACACTTACACACACCTACATCTAATTGTTAAAAACATACTGATTCTGTGGATGGTGAATTTATGCCTCCAGAAACGATGATTGTTCAACATTCTTTTAACAACTTCAAAGGTGGCCATTAAGATGTCACTATATTTACATATGATATATAATATGTTTATGTTTTACTTAAGCTTATTTATTTTTAATTTTGGGCATACCTTTATGGTTTCCATTATGGGTAAATGCAATATCTTCATTTAAGGAATTGCGGACTACCGCCCCCTCAAAGTGATTTGATTTCGGTAATTCCATATGTGGGACATATAAAGGATTTAATTAATGTTATTATATAAGATATTATACTGGAATTATAGTATATCTTTATATAATTATGATTCCATTCCATAAAAAAAATACGAAATAGAAATGGAAGTAGCGTTCATGCGTACGTACGGCTTACCGTCTCCATGAACGGTGCATTTCTTTTCATACCTCTAAATGATTATGTAATATTATAAATGCACGTATATACTGTATATATATGATATATATGATATATACATCATGATTATAATTCTGTATATAATGGATACATGAACAACTTGTAATTATAAAGGGTTTATTTTGACTCAAGTATCAATGATCGTTAAAACGACCGTTATTAACTTAAATAATTACATAGTGTTCATGACATGGCAATAAGTGATATAAAAGGAATAATTAACTTGAAAAAGGTTCTTATGAAAGTATAAATTAACTCAAGTTTATTATTCAAGACATTAAATAACGATAGAGTCAAGTCGGACCCGAGGTATAGGACTTCGTCTCAATCTCCATTCATTGAGGCATATTTTATTTTATACACAAATTTCTTTTATATGGTGTATAAACCCCTTTGACTTTTACGTTTATCCAAAAGAAATATTTTTATACGAATCATTTTACAAAACGACAAAAGGGAATGTTTTTGTCGTACGTATGTGTCGACAACGACTTCTCCGCTGCTGTGACCAGTATTTGAGTTTCGGCTTCCACTACAAGCCATACTTTTTAAAAAAAATAAAAATAAATACCATGTTTTTCTTTTCATTTATTTTGGTATTGAAAATTGATTTCATAATGTTTTTATATCAAGGATTTGTATTGATATCTTGTGATTGAAAGGTGGAAATGTTATGTTTCCTTTATGCATGTATAATGTGATAAGATTATGTTGAGGTTCATGGGAATTATTATGAAGACGGGTGGTTTCGTGATAAACTAAGGGAGGGTGAGGCAGATATAGCTCTCCAATGCATTGGGTAATGCGAAGGAGTAAAACGTTAAGGATTCTCCTAAGAGATTTACGGAATATACTGTGATGGGTATTCCAAAGGTAACCAAGAGGGTTACTCCCTACGTAAGAATGTTATGAATGCCTCAAGTTACCTTTATGTCTTATGATTTATATGATTTATTCATGATTTGATGAGGTATGTTAAAGTGCTTATGTTTTATGGGTAAATTATGATCTCATTCTTATGTATATATGTACCCATGTTTCCTTTCCATATTTTTATATCCCTTACTGAGCTTTTTATGCTCATCCCATGTTTTTTTGAAATGTTTTTCAGAGGTCAAGGGAAAGGTACATGATATGATGATAGTGTCAAGGAAGTGTCAAGAATGTATCCATGTGTTATTTTAAATATGTTTCCATTGATGGGAAAAATGAATACTATCTTTAGGTTACCACTTTGTTTATATGTGGAATGTCATGCAAGTTTTATGTTCTAATTCTCTAAAACTCAAAACCTGAAAAGATCCTCAATGTGTAATCTTGTAATAACTCAAGATTAAGTAAGGTTTAAGGTTGGAGCCTTATACATTATGTAGTGCAACAAATAATCCCCCATTAAAATTATATTCTTTCAGAATGAAAAATAATCTTGTTTCAAGGTTACTGTAGTGCTCTTTGACTCCTTCAAAAACTAATTAATGTATTTTTGAGAAATGTAATGTATGGGACGATTTTATAATTTTTTTATATTCCGCGAGGAATTGATAGTATAGATTTACTATTTATATGGTCATATGGAAAACCCTACAAAATTTCAATCTTCTGTGTCATAATATTAATTTTTTCCCTAATCTTGATATAGAGGTAACTTAGAGGGTGATATTTGGATTTTTCTTATGCTAAATTTTTTACCCTTTATATGTAAATGTTTCCTAAACCATATAGAGTTTAGGTCTAGTGAGGTGAGACCTCACATTTATATAGAGATCCCTTTTTAGTTTTTTATATTGTTGAGTACTATGTTATTTTTTAGTTTTCATTTTTATGTCATGTATTTCGGACTAATAAATCAAAAAAAATTAGGTCAAATATCATTGACCATGAATTTTTTAAATTTGATCCCAAAAAAATATCTGAGGGAAAAACATTTACATATATTTATTATATTAGATTATTCCAAGAGTAATCATATGTCTTGATATTTATATTCACCAAATCTGAAACATGAAATAAATATAATATAGGAGGTCTATTCAAATAATGAAATTACGAAAATTTGAAAAAACAGTTTTTGGGGATATAGTATGAAGGGTCCACTAGTGAATGTGAGTAATATCACAATTGTGGAACACTAAGGCTGGAAATCTAGTTATGTGGGTGAGATTTGGCAAGTACAAATGGGGGCATGTACTACATAGTCTGGGAATGGATTTCTATTGAATTCTGACATTCAATTTCGGATAAACAAAGGTGCTTATGATTTTGATGTGTCAAGACTATTGTTGGTGGTTTATCCTTGGAAAGGAATGTATATATGATTTGGGTAATCTTTTATTATATATTCCATGGATGTTGAACCATTTCAACATGAATTTGATGTGTGAATGAAGGTATAATTTTCAAAAACAAGATTTTGATAATATGAAATGCATTATAAATTAATACAAAAAGGATATTTTGGGGATGTGTAGTTTAAAGTCAGGTATTAGAGACATTTTGTGGTTTTTGTTTAAGGTCTGTATAATTTACCAATGGTTTATTCTACAATTTATAGGTAATTTCTTTCAAAACATAATACCATATTCACGTAAAAAAATAAATATTTCTAAACTGTTATTTGGTAATTTTCATATCTGGAGAATGATAAGGGAAATGGGATACATGCACAAGATGAAGTCATCTTCATGATTAGAGTAACCACAATTTGACAGACCCAATATTGGGTATGTATTATTCATGTTAAATTGGGGCATGTTCTACATAACCAAATAATGGAATCTTTTGTCCGATATTCCTGTTATATGGGAAACTTATGTAAGTCCATCTACAAGCACATAATTCATTATTAGGAAAAAGAACTATTTGGATATAAGCCAAATAATATTTATAGAGATTCAAATTTTCCAAACCACAGAGAATGGTTTATGTCGAAAAATAGAGGAACACATCAAAATTATTTACATTCAAAATTTCGTAATAAATAGAGGAAAAAACATTATATGATGGTTTGATCCAAGCATTGGAAATATTTTTTAGTTTTTTAGGTCATATGGCTAGGACCAAAATATGATGGAAATAATGGATGAAATGTGGTCAAATGATCCATTGTTATTTCAATATTATTTTTACCAGTGATGGGAAAAATTGTAAACCACATTCATAGAGACTTTAAGGTCGGGTGGAAGGATATGGGAAAAATATTCAATGAATTGCTACATTAAAATATAGTTTCCTACATAAATTCATCATTGTATTAATGTTACAAAGTAGGACTCTCCTGAGAATAAGGTTACCATTTTTTGAAAACCCCATTATGAGGGTTATATTCGGAAGGGCCAATAGGTGAATGTATTGCATAGCCAAACATTGGCATCTTTTAGATGATAGGACCATTATATAGGTGACATATTCAAGGACACATTGCAGAACATACTTCATATATTGGAAGAATTGATTTAAGGTATCAAATATTCCATCACTAGAAATCATATAATTATTATGAATATCTAAATGAATTCAATTTATAATTTATGAAATGAAAATGGGTTAATCTACAATGAGAAAGAGAAATATTTGGATCAATATAATCCATGAGTTTGGAGTGCATTGATTATTTAATGTTGGGGAATGGAATTTTCAGTTATCCTATGTAAGGGATTTAGATCTATATACAAGTTTTTCATTATGTATCAAAATTGGATGAGAACCGTGCCACATGTAGTTACCATGTACTTTAATGTCATCATAAAATAATTGTATGTTGTATAGTATAATGTTATGAAAAAATGAAAATATGTTCTCAACATCAAGAAAAATAAAGTAGTGCCGAAAAAAAGGGTATATTTCCAGATTCGTTACATATCATGTCTGAGCAAGAACAAAACTACAAATTGTTCTTTGGAGGTTTTCCCATGTAGGTATTATTATAAATAGGTATTGTGGATTTTTCTTAACCACAGCTAGACTAGAGAAAGGATATTTATTTTTCATTACGTATTTCTATATAATAAGAATCCATCCAGAAAATGTTCTCTATAGATCAATGATGTTTAATGTCATTTGGTAAGGTTAAAGGTGAACTGACATGAAATTAATACATATATCATGTAAATGAAAATTGTATCATAAGTCTTATTTTCTAGGAGAACATAAAGATTATTATTATGAGATGAGGTCATTTATTGTGTCCTTTATTCCTATATATCTCGGACCAATGATAAACCCAAAAGGAAGGGAGAACCCTTTTTTCAAAATAGAATCTCTTTCCCAGTTCCTAATCCCAAATGATATATGCTCTATATGAGAATCATTGAGGGTTAAATGATTCTTCTACAACATAAGGTTTAAAATAGTAATGTACTGGGTAAGATGATAAAATTGGGGCTGGAATAGGGTATAGGACATGAGTGTCACTATGTATCATGTTGGAGAATGATTACATCCATGCATAGAACATCAAATGTTCCATGTGTAGGTTTTATTCATACACACGTGGATGGGGTATTAATAATTAATTGTAGCTGGATCATGGATTAGAGATCCTAGTTTCACTATGAATCTTGCTAGGGAAAGAATCAAGCCACACATAGTTGTTTATGATACTATATTTGCAGGTTTTAAATTCCAATTTCCTGAGGGACTTTTTCAACCTTACTAAGGACCATAGAGAGTAGATCTTTGTGTCACTATGTATCTGGTAGGGTGAAAATGAAGCCACACGATGTTCTATTTTTTATCCACATAGTTTAACATTATACTGTAAGTATGAAGATAAAAAAAAGATAAAGGATAGAAATATTGTGGTTGGCTTAGTATTAGAACCCATGAATTATTATATATCTTAGTTAGTCATGAATAATCCAACTTATAGTTCTTGAAACATTCAATATTCTAGTTTTATTCACACATATAGTGAATGAAGGTATTTTTATTTTTTTCTAGGTTGGGCCGTATATTGGAGATCTTGGAGTCACTACGTACCACATTTAAATTTTAATCAACCCAAACCTAGTTCTTATTGGTCATTCCACACAACAACTGAGTTTGACATGATAGATATGGGATTTAGATACATTCTAGAATAATAAATAGACTCCAGACACCTTATGGTATCAAAATAAAACCATGTATTCTGGAAGAGTCCTCTATATATGTTTAGTACATATACATGGAATTATGGATTGAAATTTCATTATGGTTGCACCTGGGCCCAAGATTTTATATCATGGTGTTAGTATGATTTTCAATGGAATGAGAATCATGAAACATTTAATACATTAATATGGTATTCACTATAAAAATGTGACGCATTTACACATATAATGTGATTTTTCTTTATTTTTAATGGTTGGGAAAAAAATTGGAGATCGAGGAATCACTACGTATATAAATAGAATGAGAATCATGCCATATGTAGTTCTAAAAAAGTGATCCCTATGCAGATTTGATTCAAACATATGGAGAAATGGGTCCCATGTTCCGCTATGGATTATTAATGATTTGAGTAATGTGTTTGCATGGAAGCTACTAATTTTTTAAAGAATCACAATAAGTGACGATTTATAGTATCTTGTTGACTTTTTAACCTAACATGAAAGAGATTTTAATTATCCAGTCTAGTGTCGTGTGGTGAGGATGAAAAATGTCGTGCAGTTTAACATCATGTGGCAAGGATATAGGTGATATGATGCTTAACGACTTGTGGATCAAACAACGATTTCTATGTAGTTTAACATCATTCAACTAAAAAATGATTTCAATTTAGTTTAACATGATTCAACTCAGAGATGGTTTATTTCTAGTTTAAAATCATACAACATGGACATGACATTATGTGTTTAAAAAAAGTACGTAATCTATAATCATGCATTTATTTGAGTTGTAATTTGTTGTTTATGTCGTAGGATTAGGTAATAAGATCCAATTGAGTGGACCTTATGTATTTTATAACGTCCATATCACATTAGCTCAAGTATTGGAGGATTCATTCATTACATCATCAATGTATTGACAACTAATACCAGTTCCTCCTTAATAAATGATCAAAGGTGAACATTCATCTTGAATTATTATGATATTCTATTTTTTTGACTTTAAAGTTATACAAGTTATATTATTTATTTTATAATAAGCATCGAAGCACATAAAATTGATTTTCAGACATTTCTTCTATATATAACTAGTCACAAATGGAATCTCAATGTGATGGAAATTGAATTTTAATAGGAACAATTGCTTCTATCCAACAATCCAATGAATACAAGGTTGACCATGATCTTGTATGTGTAGTATTTTGATAATCTGACATGGAATGTAATAGATTATTAGGCCAATAATTTTATCATTATGCCCCATTTTATGAGTATATTCAATAGGGTCTTTTTGAATACAATTTTCTATCCATTGGCTGCTACATAGAAGCTATATGTATGGTTAAATTTTAAATTTTTCTCATGATATACCTTCTTCAACTCCTAAGTACATTAATTTTTGCTATTATCTATGTATATGTTTTGAGGGAAACGAAATCTATTTATGAGATTATCTTTGACTGATCTAACAATACATTTTTCCCTAACATCATTTAGAGGTATTACCTCAGGCCATTTTGAGATTAAATAAGAAGAAGCTAAAATATACTTGAACTTCTTAGTCATAACTAGAGTACATGGACCTAATGTATCAATTCCCTATGTTGAAAGTCCCTATGAGTATTTAGCTTTATGAGGAAATAAACTAGGTTATTGAATAAAGCTGTCATGCATCAGGGTGGGATGACACTTCTTAGTGAAATATGTGCTATCTTCAATAATTAATGACCAAAAGTATCTAGACCTTCATATTTGATAATAAATCCTATGCTCAGATAGGTGAGAACCATAGGGTCCTATATGTACTTCTATGATGAATTTCAGAGCTCTATCCCCATCAATGCATTTTCGAATATTTCAATTAAAGCCTCATCTATAAAATATCATTTGGAGATCTAGTCAATTATAATGGGTGAAATTAACATCTTATCACCAGATATATTCACTTTTAATTCTATAAAGATAAATTCATCGATTTTGGAAATATTCAATGATGGGTGTCATCCTTCTTGTGGTATGGCCATATAGCTTCTAAAAGTGATGATTTCATTGATTTACTCTATTTTTATTTGATGTAAATTTGAAACCACTTGACGATGAGAAATATTAATGATTATCACATCCTGATTTCAATCATACAATGATGTGGATGCATTTTACAATACATCATAATGGGTATTTTGTGAAAGTGGGATGTACGAAATTGATGGATCTTGGGGAAATTCTTTCATTAACCCTTGAACTTAACCATGAATGAGAATTTGATCTTTTTTTCAATCATTTAATCTCCATTGATTTCATTTATTAAAAATTTAAGATCACCTTTCACCTATATGGAATTCACTGTTACTTGGAGTGGTAATTTGAGACCTTCAATAAGAGCATGTTATTCTTCCTCATTGTTGTTACCACCTAATTATAGTAGAAAGGAATATAAAATCTCTTCCTTCTTTGGAATGATAATAATAATTCCTAACCCAATTATGATGAGTTTTTGTTCATCCATTATCTTCACCATTGGACTTCTAGAAGCATCATCAATGCACATTTCCCATTCTAGCGGTTTTTTTGGAATTGAGAAAATTCCCTAAATAGGAAATACATAATTCATTGTTGTTTGTTTTATAGATTTGTTCTCAGAAATGTAGTATTATAAATATTGTATTATTAATATTTTTTTGAGGCACAAAATATATATCAAACTATTCCAGAATAAACACCCACCATGTCAGACATATGGTAACCAAAAGATGAATGGGGATAAAATTGAGCAGGTTATTGCAGGTTACCAAGTGGTCCTCCTAATCCTGTAAATAGTGTCTCAATTTCTAAATTTAAAATATTAATTCTAATACATTTTTCTCAAGATCTATATTGAAATTATTTGTGTTAATAATTGTTTTACTAATATATTAAAGGTCAGTTTTATTCCCATCATCTTTTATTTTTTCTTGGAAGGCTTCTAGTGATCGCTCCAAGGCTATCAAATAACGAATGAGAAAAATTATTCAATAGGATGCATTAATACTAGTGGGATGATGATATATTCCATCATGGTGTAAAATTATTCTTGTAAGTCATTGGCCCATTGATATGTGACCCTCTTCTTCCACAATTTGGTGAAGAGAAAACACCTACATCTAAATTGGTTATAACATGTCTGATATAGACCAAGTGTCCTTGAAATCCCCTAAGCACATTCATTTTTGAGTTGGTGATATTCCAATGATATCATTAGTATTATCGGAATTGACTATGATGTAATGATTTCATACAAATAAACATAGTAATTTTCCATAGCTTATTTTGAGATAACATTTAAATGTTTTTGTCATCATATTATGTATCTGGGGATTGAGGAATATGATCATTAGATCATCCATATGATCATAACGTTGTCTGGATATAACCAATAGATCATCCACATAGAATTCAATAAATTTTCCCAATAATTGTTGTAAAATGTGGTGCATTGCTCTTTGATATGTTATACTAATAATCATCAAGACAACATGCATTACCCAAAAGAAAAATATGAATTGGGGGTCTCTGAACATTATAAATTTCTCTTATTCAAGTAAAATTTAGATTTTGTAATAACCATAATATAAATCCATGAAGGAGAAAAATTAATGGCCAATTATTTCATCAATCAAATATTCTATTATGATCGAAACCTAAAATTCCTATTTGGGACAATGGAGGTCGAGATCTGAGAAATAAATGGGGACTCTAATTTTCTGATTCTTTTTTTTAAATGAGACATCACAGCCCATCCATTTTAGATATTACACCTCCCTGAAAATGGTTGCTTTGATAAGCCCGTTTACTTCATCATCAATTTTAGAGACATGTGTTTGGTGTCTTTTCGTGATGCCTTTTTAAATCTCCAATGTTCTTCTGTTAAATCCAAAAGATGGGTGGACCCATCAGGGTCATGGGTTGACATATTTGTATAGCTCCAGCAAAACACATCTTGGCATCTCTTTAGAACTTAATTACACAACTATTTCTATTCAAAATTCATGGCCTCACTAGTTATTTTGGGGTGTAGTTCTTCATTTCATCCCAAATTTCTTTCTCAGAGCACATCTATAGTGGTGGAGACTCCTTCCTCAAATGATATAGGAGAATACTTTAGTTATGCATCTTCTACCAATTCCTAATGTCTCACTTCTTTTGAAACTACTCTATGGGTAGGTGATGAATCTTAAATTTCAAATATATGGGAGGAGTGATTATTTGAAAATCCTTTAGAAGAGCCAACCATTTCTAACCCTACTAATGGTGAATGGTCTTCCTGGATAATTTAATTTAAAATGATAGTTTGGGAATCAATATCCCTATATTTCCCTATTAATGCTACAATTTCTTTTATCCTGGTTTATGAAGAATAGAAATATTTTTTTCGATCAATATAATGAAGGGATCTCCATTTAGTCATTATTTACTATTTGGTAAGTCAATAATTTATCATGTTCTATGAGGGTCAATATCCACAACTAACATTATTTAATCCAATAAATGAGTGCTTGAATTTGGGTCTTCCATTTCAATTTCATTGATATGACGCCCATAAGATACATGATATGCATGGATGATATATTTACTATTTTTTCTAGATCATTAAGAGAAATATCCAGGTTATATTTTTTCCACAGACCATGTTTCCTTTGGGATGGAAAAGTGCCATAATATACTTTGATTAATTAGTTTTGAACATGTCATTGTCAATATGAAATGTCTCAATTTGATCATTGATGCAATAGTTGATTCAATGGTTGAATGAAGAATGAATAGTTGGATGTTGATGTAGCTAAGGACATAAAAGTAGAATGTTGGCATTGGAGTCCTTCTAGAAACCCATGGAATCCGAATTAGATACATGATATACAAATTGTGTTATGAGTTTCATCTCTCTTATAAGTTCTTGTTCATTGTTTTCATATCCCTAAACTAGTATAATTGTGGGAGATAAGTTTGATTCAGTGAGACCCACCAGACGATGTATATGTAGGGTAATTAGGTTTATTCTTGATCCATTATCAATGAAGTCTTGTAATACGTTTGTATTGTTAACCTTGGCAGGTAAATATGAGGGACCGATGTGTTCAAGTAAAACATCATCCTCATCGTGGTCCCTACAAGTTATAACAAAATGTTTTTGTACGGGAACATTCTCTATACGATAGACTTTAACAACAAAAACCTTAGTATCATACACTTTAATACTAGTCAATGCATCGATAAGTGTTTCCTAAATATCTTCTGAAATATTCATGGATTCTATGATAGATAACTTGTATTGTATGTGGGATAATTGGTTCGAAATGTCATAATTGTGGTCCAAATTTAAAAGTTTTCTAGAATGGGGTTACATGATTTCAGGTTCCTTGTATGTTTATATACCTAATGTAGATAGACCATGTTTTTGTTAAGAAGATGGAAATACATCTGATATTGGTTGATTAGGTTTACTTTGTCTACCAACTGGATGATAAAGTGGTGGTATAGCCTCTAATCAGTCTTCCAATATGATCGTTTCAGGGCTAACCCTATCATATGTGGGAGAATTCCCATGTTCTTTTTAAGCCTGTAAAAATTCTCTCCCATGAATTTCTAAAAAATAAATTGTTCAATTGGGGGTTTAATTAAAATAACAGCTTCTATGATACCAATGACTTCCCCTATATCCTTGATTTTAGTTTTTCTTCCCCTATATACAAAAAAATTTACATGGATGTCAGGTTCATAGTCAGAGTCATAATTTTTCTAGGGGTCCATTAATTGGATAACTATAATTGGACCAAAGATAAATTCCTCACCTGATTATGACTCTGCCTGAAAGGTTTATTTAGTTGGATCCATTTGTTATAATAGTCACCATGATTTTGAGACATATGGTATGAAATGTGAATATTATAAAGACAAAATTGGCCTTTACATGGGATCATGTTCTTGTGAATGCTCATTATGCTTCACACTATGTCTGTTACTAAAGGATTGGAATTTAGTGGATTAATATTTTTATAATGATGTCATTGTTTTAGTAGAAGAGGAAAGACGCACAATCAGTTGTTTCAACTATGTTCATATAATTGAATATAATTAATTATTAATTTTACTGACCATACAAACATAAAAAATATTCCAATTATTGATTTTCATATTCTTTCATTCACTTTATTCCATTGGATCTGTTATAGTAGCACATGAAAACTGGGATAAGGATCTTTTTTGTTTCCCTTGTACAAAGTCCATCATCTATTGCAGGTGATCTCTAAAATAACACTCTAGGATTGGGAGACAAAAACATTTGATGGAAAGTATAGTAGTTTGTGAGGTCCTCATATTAATCTTTTTTCAGTTTTATGGGACTTGTAACTGAACTATGATTTATTAAAAATATCATATAAAGTATACATGTACCTATTCATTCATAAAAGTATATACTATGTTCTCTAACCCCAAAATGTATCTTCACCTTTAACAGTTTTGATCATATTAGAGGGAATTTTTTTTGTGACACTCAGGAGGAGGAGTTCTATGTCATGATAAGGAATTTGACTTAGAAGAAAATAGATGTGATTTCATTAGTTTAACTATACCAACTTTTATTTTATTATTATGTTGTCCATAAAGGAGCTTATGAGATTACATTAGACATATTTTTGGTTTCCATGATGGAATAATTCAATTTTGGGTTGATAGAATTAATGTCTCAAAACCATCATATGTATATCTATAGGATTAAAGGTGTGGGAAACACATCAAAGAGATTTTAAAATATTGGATTCAATTATTCATGAGTGAGTTTCATATTCATAGAGAATCTTAATCCTTTCCACTTAAAAATAAAATAAGAACCTTATTAATTATTCCATTGTTTTCATTTTTATGATAAGAATTGATGTATTATATATCACATAAATATACATGAAAATGAATTTCTGATGGAGGTTTATCCATCTAGTAATCGATTTAGACTGCAAACTTGTATAAGAGACAAAGGCCATCCCCTGCAGTGATTTCACAAAAAATCATTCATGTACCACTTCTTATTGCTGGGGGATCCCCATCATGGGATGAAAATGAGAACTTAAATTCAAAATGTTGTTCTATAGACCACATGAGTTTTTAATGATTGGAAATTTGGTATTCATAATGTTTGGTGGCGGAGGAATCAGGTCTACCCATTCGAGGAAAGCCTTAATTTCTGGTTGTACCTATGTGCACCATCATTCCATATCATCCAATCGAGTAATTAATGACTCAATGGTATTCATAAGAATTGGAGGAATGTATGGCTATGTTGGGGGTTGTACAGGTATAACGGTTGGTTCCTGAACTAGTGAATCTCCTAGTTCCACCACTATCAATGGTACTATTGGTATTTGTCTTGGATAACCCATTGGGATATGCCTAAAAAGATAAACATGACATTGTTCAAGTATTGTTTCCTATGGAGGGAATTAATTAACCATATAATTTAGGGTAGAAAAATAGTATTTACTTTGGAGTTCCTACATAAAGTGAAATCAGTGGATATACATGTGGACCTTGACTGGTAGGAATGCTGCTTCAGAGTAACTCTACATTGAGACTTCTCAACACCTCTGTCTCCTCATCTTATAGGGAAAATATTTTATAACAAAAAATATATTGACCTACTCTGAAGAAATGTGATTCATGATCTGACGATTTACATTCCCCCTATTAGGATATTTGTGAAAATATGGATCTGGATTATTTGAGAGCACACCTGGATTCTTGGAAATCCTCTAATATCTGGTAAACATATATCATTCATTTTATTTAGGGTAGACTGTGTCAAAGATATGAACATCCTCTTCGTATTTCTATAAACAAAACACATTATATTGTGGATTTTCAAAGATTTTATTAATTTCATTCACCGATGTATAATTAATTGTTGGAATTATATAAGTATCCTTGAGAGATCTCATTAACATTATTTCACCATAAAACATTTTACAACTATTTTCCAGTTCCCAAGGAACTATTTGATAGATATTAATCTAAATATAATCAATATATATTATTGTTTTGTGTTCACATTATGGATTCTTCCCTAATCTGGAATAAATTTACTTTTATTGTGGGGGGAATTGTGGATGTCAAAAAACCCCAGACATACCGGATTGGGCTGTTCTTCTTCTTCTTCCTCATCCATTCGTGGTCTGTTTGTTGGCATTAAAAGACGTATTAAAAAAACACATCCCTATAATCTAGGGTTTATATTAAAATTATATGGTTGATATAAGCACATATTATTTTCTTATTTTATTAATTCTAGTACAAAAATTCATTGGGATCATTATCTAACACATACATAAATCACTTTCTACAGAATAGGTTTCTACTATTTTAGAATTTTCTGTGATCTAATGGATGATATCTTATAATAGTAAATCCTTGTTTTGATTTTAGGCACTTTATATTGTATCATCTCAATAGATTTCTATCTTAGGGTCAGAGTATGGTGAGAAAAAGATGTAGGCATGTTCTTATTGACTATCTCTTTGTTCATGATCAATTTTCCTAACCACATTAATGCATTGAGTCATGCTGGTTGGAGGACCACATGTCACTTCTCGTTATTTTGTTTTCAGAAAACCTAAAGAGATGGAAATTCAATTTGGCCCTACAAACATTTTATTTCCTTGAAATTACTTTTATATTTCTCATATTGTATTACTATGTATTTAAAATAGAAATGATTAATCCATATGTTGAGGTACATATCATGTATACTATCATATTCCAACATGTAGGGCATGATGTATTTAACGGTTTCCAACTGCCAGAACATATTTGGTATTTCATCCTTAGAAATATTTTTTCTCAAATTTAACATATCCTATTAATATTTTCATGACTTTTATATATATGGTCAGACTAGAGTGGACGCTTCCATATTTCATTATCTCATGAAATGAAATGAATAGTTTTTTCCTATGCTTTAATAAATATAAAATAAACCAAGGGATATTCAGAAATGACGTTCTGATTGGGGTGTCTTCTACATTAGAATGTATTTCACATTGAAATAAAAATGCATCCTACATGAAAAGACATATTTTTACAACTACCACAATATTAGAGGGCTTTCTCATCACTACATAGTCAGTTGGTGAATTTTCATGAAAAATAGAAACACTATTTCATAGAGAACTTTTTAAGATAATTCCATCATGTGTAGGACCACCATGGTTGACTGTGCCAAGGGATAAATTCATCTCTCATTTTAATTGTGGTCACATAGAGGTTCTTTTTGGATCTCATCAAGATATTGGTTCTCGTGATTGAATGAATTGTCCGGAAGAATGCCTTCATGATGAACTATCTAATGAATAACATCATAATTACTGCTACTAATCCTATAATTTGGTAATTGGAGGGTAAGATATTGAGCTTACATAAATAAATTTCAAATTTATTTATGAACTACTGCATTAATATTATCTAGACTGATGAACAACACTTTATTATCCAACTATGCATAGTGAGATTTTGTATTAGATTCTCTCTTACATGTAGTTGTGGCAATTTGATGGGATTTGTTTTCAAGTGTAGGTATATCTACCTAATCTGTAGAAGCTATTAGAACATAATTATTATCTGCAATTTGAGTGGGTGTTTGTGTTAGATCAATTTGTCTGTATGACATGTAGGAGTATGCCACATAACCAACTTGAACAGGAAAAGTGCTGTGTATCTACTCCTGGATCTCATGGTGATGACTCATCCCATGTAATGGGAAAAAATATATGCTTTTCCCTCTGGAAATTATGAAATTTCAATTATGATAACATGGAATGATTCCAGGATATGGTTAGGAATATGTGTCTTCCCATTACCATTGACAAAATATGCTTTGTGGTAACATATCATGAAAGTGAATATAATTCTATTCCATATATGAAGTATGTGTATGCACATTCTCTTATCCTCCATTTCCTATCAGTAGATTCTGATGGTACTCATGCATTGTATAATAATTTTGAATTTCTCCCAGGTTTTTCCTTAGATATTTCTGATTGAATAATTGATGTAATATCAAATGATAATATTGGAAATCACGATGAATGTTGGAAGGGGAACAATCCTGTGTGCAATTTTTTCTACATTTTGATAGTGGTATTCATTAAATGTTCCATGACTGATCTTCTAGAAGGATTCATGATTGCAGGTTGGTGTATTCCTACTTACAAGTTACAACCAAATTTACTAGGGGGTCTTCATTGAATGTATCCTGATGAATCTAGGGGCTGAATGATATATTATATGCAAGTGTATGTGCTTGATCATGGTACAATCCTTGATTTGGCACTTCCAGATGAGCCTGCTGGTAGGAGAAGTTAAAGCAGGCAGGTGTGTGTTCCCTTTTTCTATTTTTCACCGTGATGGGTTGATGGGCCTCTTCGGAGTGGGAAAAAGTATGAACCTTCTCCCTGTTATATGCATATTGTCCCAGACAGTTAATATCTTCTTCTTGGGTATGATGGTCCTAGGCCGATATGATAAAGATAAAACCCTTATCATGTTAAGGGATTGATGCCACATGCCATTGGAGGTGATGAATATTTGGAAGGGTTCTTTGAAAAGGACCCTTATGTCTTTGGGATGAGTCCATGGATGGCATCTTGTTCGACCATACTAGAATCAAAAAGGAATAATTTGTTGTGTTATATAGATAAAATCATGAAAGTTTTGATGATGGTGGTTTGAAGCATCTACATCATGACCACTGATAATTATTGACCAGGCGATGAGGTGATATTCTTGATTTGGAGGGAATTTCAGAAAAACATCTAGGTCGATATAAAACCTTGTTGATTTTACACTCAGACCAAATAACATAAGAACTAGCATTAAAGATGACGATTCATTGACGTCATCCACTTTGTGGATGAGGATCCATCTTGAGCATCGACTAGGGGATTCACATTTTCTTAAATGAAGGAATCTATTTAGAATTATGGTATTTCCTAGAATTAATGTACAAGTATGTATATAAAAAATACAATCAACAAAATCCATCATAGTAGAATCTTTTAGATGATCACATTCATGAATGATTCTCTTGTCTATTTGTGTTTTATCAATTTACATGATCCTAAAATATGGGTATCATTGTTGACATGTTTAAGGATTCACGTTGGGTTCTGTATTTTTTAATTGTGTTTGGGTGTAGACAAAATGGTCAAACAATGAATCGAATCATCTATATTATAGTGTTTTTTTCATATGTTAATTCGATCAATTTGGAAAATTGATTCACGTTAGGTTCACCATTTTTGGATTTTGTATGGTCAAAAACAAAATAGACCATAAGGGAATCTAATGTTATATTTTATAGATTTTTCTTCATCCAGTATCCTATCCCCTTGTTATGGATATATATTGGGATCACGATTTCCTTTTTTCCCTCATAATGTGTGTTCTGTTAAAGAATCAATAATTTTATATGGTTCCCAACATATTGGTTTATGGAACAGGAAAACCCAAAATTTCTATGTGTAAAGGGACCTTATCTCTAAATGGAGGTGGTATTTATGGAATTATATCCAAAAAACCTCAGAGCACACGTCGGTTGGGAGGATGGGAGGCTGGCTCATCGCACTCTTATCAGGGGATTTAGGGCCTACTGTAATACTCTACTTTAGATTTATGTTATGTTTATGAACCACTATTAATATATGAAGTTTAATATAGGATTCAATAGATATTTTTATTCAATTATTAGGATGAATGTAAATTTGAATCATCTGTATGTTTTTAATTTTCCTCATCAATTGAGATATATATATATATATATATATATATATATATATATTTGTGTGTGGTTGAGGTTCTCCATCAATGGAATCATCTCATTTACAATATCACGATTCATTTGTAGTTATTACCATAATGATTGTTTTTTAGTAATACAGTACGTAACTGTAGAATTTATCCTTAACTAGGAAGACAAAATCAGTTTTGATATAGGGATAAAACCCATGAATGAGATTCATATGTATCCTTGTGAAAGGAATAAGAACCAACATATTTAGGTTCATCTTAATGGAACACATCATACCATTTAAATTCATGTGATACTGACCCATTCATAAATTTTAAATTCTTGTTGAAAGGACATATTGTTACAGGGATACAAGTTAAATTATAGTGTGACAATTATATTTAAGAGGACTAATGAACCTAGATATGATATATTTTATCCAAGTTGGATTGGAACATTCTTGAAATTTGGACTAGTGAGAGCATGGTTGATTTTATGTTTTTGAATTAAATATCATGGAGGCATCCTACATCTCCCATTATAATGTGAATAAAAACTCATCTAGTTCATTATGTCTCATAGGGGAGTATGGTCCTTTGAGTGAAATATCTTGAGGATTACTCCTAACAGTGATTCCCTTGTAACAAGTCCCGTAAGAGAATTCATAAATCATCTATATTTAATGGGGACTTAATTTAAAACATACTGATATGGAGGATTCCCAAATCAGAGAAATTAGTGTTGGACTCCACAGGCGGATTTCCATTGTGCTTGACCCTTCAGTGAAGACTTCCAACGTATCCGAATTGTGGTTGGAATCAGAGATCTCATATGTCTTGATATGTGGTTAATTGTGTGGATGTTGTGGATCATTACAAATAACAATTCCCATGGCATTGACGATCAGTGTGAGAAACAAGTTGATGTAAAAGATTTAACAAACAAAACCATTTCTCCTCCCCCAATGGAAGAGGTCATGCCTACATTTAAAAGAACATGGGGTGACGATGAATGAGGTTTGGAAGAACAATGAACCCTTCAATATGAAATGAAGTTTAAGATCATTGGATACAACATAAAATTATAGTGGATTACTCCAGGATGGAAGTCCTAAATTGAGACATGTTGTGGGAGGAGTATATAATTTCTATATGGAAGGGGAAACAAATTTTATCCAGTCTCTTCTTCGTAGGGATCAAAGGCTTAGGGTCTCAGAGAGGAGGGATGGAAGATAGTTTCATATCCAAGGAATATGATACTGGGATCTCACCAACACTTTCAATTGGGTAAGGGACTATGTGAACATGGATATCCAAATCCATTGGCACATCGATGATCCCAATCCACAATTCAGATGAGTGTTGGAAACCCCTGATGATAGATTTAAAAATTCAAATGAAGAACCAATGATGTTCCATTCTAAATGTTATTATCATTAATGAGGTCTTGTTGGATGTTTAAACTTTGTGCCTTTTAGGCAAAGGAGAATAGGAAGAATAGGATCTGTCATGAGTCATTTAAAAGATCCCATCAGGGATGCCTCGAGTATGTGGTCCACAGAGGTATTCCATGTTGGGATGATGTTTTGATGTACCGTGTAGGTCTTTTAATGAACTAAACGTTTCGTAAAACAAGCGGTATAATCCTATGAATACTTGATATACCTTGTGAAATTGACTCCTTAGACAACAACACATTGGGGATGTTTTAACCTATGAATTATTTGAATCCCTTGATATTCGTGGAAGTTTCCAATTCAGGTATTTTCCTTAATAAAAATAACATTCATTGGTGAATTATTTGTACGAAAAAAGGATCCTTGAACTAGTATCTTGTATTTTAGACCCTGAATGGTCCTTGATATTGCATATCCATTTTAATTCATTATTATCTCAGGATTTAGAGAGCTATGTGAGAAAATTTGGAGACCATCGGTGATGGAAATATGCAATGGGATGTTTGAGAATTATACCAAATGATTCAGTTGGTGAATGGGAGAGACTAAGGGTCATATTTATAGGTTGGGAGGGGATCTGGTCGAATGAAGTTTTTCAACGTAGGTCATTTGTGTTTCTCCACTCCATAACTCATCCACATAGGGGTTCGAAAATCACATATATCCATAGACATGTTGCACAATTCATCAATGTAGTTCCACATCATATCTCTCCCTCATAATGGTGGAAAAATGATTGGTCAATGTAGGTGATTTGTTGTAGGTCCTCTGTTTAGGACCCGTGGCACTGGTCCTCCATAGAGTTCCTATGCATAGGTGACCTAAATCCCTGTGTAAAATTTATCCATCTTCTGAGTTCCATAACATTTGATATTCAATTCTGTTTGGGATCCGCGACTAGAAAAATTGATGAACTCGATGTGATATATTCTTCATGAGACGGTGAATACACTATGTGTTATAAGAATAAACATGAATATTTAATTTTGATTCCACAAGATCATTTTATCTTTTTTCATTGAAATTTATAACCTTCTAGTAGAGGGGGGGGGTGGTTATTATAGTTATCCCACATTGTTGAATAGTTTAATTGAAAATGGAAATCCACCCTTGAATTTGGTTTCAATGTTCATGAAACAAATTCTATTGAAAAACACATTATATATTATGTAATTTTTATATAATGGTTTTAAAAAAGTAATTTAGATTAAAAATTAAAATTCTCTATCTTACATAATTTAATTATATCATTTTACAATAAAAATGATAGAATCCCATTTTAGTTCAAAACATAAAATTGATTAATAAAAATTATTTACAATAAATTGAGTGATTATTTGATAGGAAAATTTCAAAAAAATTATATAGAGTCTAATCATTATATATGTATATATTATACATATTTAAACCCACTAATTTGGTTTAATGGTTAAAATGTAACTATTTAAATAATTACACTTCAATGTCTGATTACTGCAGTTGTTGCCTAATTTTTGTACTATTAAAAATGGTTTTTATTTTGAGATATTGGGATATTACAAGGCCATAAGAGTATGTATTTTTCAATAAATATATATCATTCATTTTGTTTTCAAAAACATTTTATATTAAAATAATTAATATTTCTATAATTTTTTTTAAATAGTTGGGTTCCTAAAATTTTAAATGTGATGAAAATTGAACTCCAACAAGTGTGGTTACCAAAAACAATATTTTAACAATTTTTAGAAAATATATTAAGTTTATATAGTATGAAAACTCATACAGGGAATGTTTGTTTCCTAAAATATGACTTGATAAATTTCTAACATCCTAAATTTTATAAATTTTAGTTGATTAAAAATCAGATTTGAAGATAGTTCATATTGGGAAATCATCAGAATCCATGATAGCTATAATTGAAATTATTCAATTTCACATGTGAATTATGTTTTAGTTCATAACCACAACCTTATAAACAAATGTAAACTATGTGAATTTTTATATCTTGTGAAAATATAAAATGAATATTTTAAAATTCATTGTTAGGTAAGTTAATTAATTTTATCTATCGGTAGTCATGAAAATCATTACACAGGTTCCATAGAAGAGTTCCGAAATAAATATTTTCATTTCATAAGTGAAACAAAGTGTTATATTTGTATCAAAATATGAGAAACGATCATGGTTACTACATAACATTATATATAATTTCAACAAGAGGACATTTTAGGGATATATAGGAACATGTTTTCAATTCAATCAGAGTATGTGACCATTGATAATTTGGAAAAAATGAAAAGTAATTAATTAAATATAAAATGATACATCTACTACAGATGCTTTACTATATGTTCACATGGATATAATTCTTCACTCACAATAATAATGTATTGGATTGAAATTTTATGTATTTATCTTGGTTGATAGTTATAGTAAATGTATATGTCTATTTTTTGTCAAAAAATATTTTTTCATTTTATGTTATTTGAGAATTATGTTAAAATTTACAAAGAAACACTTATTTTTACCAAATGAATTGATAATTGTTGTAGGTTTTGTATCATTGATTTTAAAACATTATTTTCTAAAAATTGATTAGTAAAAATTTTTCTTCACCTACAAAAAAATAGAAAAAATTATTATTTGAACAATGAAAAGACAATATTTATAAAATATCTTAATAATTATAAAGTGCATATTTTGTGTATTAAAAAAATTATTAATCATTTGGATCAATTAATGATATAATATAAAATTATTTTCACTAATAATTTGTCAAAATAACACAAATTATGAGTTGTATATTTCATTAAAAGAGAACATAAAACATCAAAATTATTTGATATAAGGAATACAGAATAAAAATGAAATGTCAAAAATATATTTATTTTTGTAAAAATGATGATGTAATGTTTATTTTTTATTCGGTAATAACTAGGAAAATTATCATTTTTAATAAAATAACTCGTGTTTTTTGGAAATTTTTCAAATAATGAATGATGCATACTATATTCTTGTCATTTTATAACTTCTTAATTTAAAAATAGAAATTATATTTTCATGTTTCCTTATTTTTTTCATTCAAGAAGATAACATTATATTTCTCATTAAAATTACATTTAATATAAAACATATAATTCTTAATATATTTATGATACATCAATAGAATATGTACCTCTGAAAGTTTAAAATAATCATACATTTTTAAAAATAATAAAGATTTGATATAAAGGAATTATTTTTATAATTTTATTCTTCATGATCTAAAAAAACCAGTTAAATCTAGGATTTCCATATGAAACAATTATGGGAATCATTCATTTATATCATAATTTGAAACAAAAATCGTATATAATGATTTCTGTGATGAATTCTGGATATGTACCATGTATGTAGTGGTCAATTAGTTTGAAAAAACATTTTTTTTGAGAATAGTATATCATTGTATAAATCATGACACAAGTGATAATTTAAAATAATACATGACATTAATTTACACATACCTGAATGGATTTTATGATCCACATGGGTTGGGGATTATCAACTAGATTTAAAAAAATTACACTAAAAAATTAGAAGAAAACAAGACATCTACACCCATGTAAAGAATAAATAAATGGTGGATTAAATGAATATATATATAAATATATTTTATAACAGAATATGAACAATGAAATTCATACAAAAATATTTTGAGAAAATTACTCTTTAAGAGGGATGGACAAACTAAAAAGGATGAAATTGGTAAAATATTAAAAAAATTTACTCCATTTGATAGAATCGGAAATCTCCAACCATATGACCATCCAAAATGCCATACATAGATGAAAAGAAACCTTTCTGGATCACTGTGTTTACATGAATTTCCCTGAATCAATTTTCATAAATAGGTCCACACACCATTAAAGTGGATTGCAAACAATGAGGTAATAGGCTTATTATCATCCGAAAAAAATGATTCATATCATGGATCTGAATAATAATTTATGTCTTCCTTTCATTTTTGAATATAATAACTTTTATATAGTTTATCAGTGATTATTCCAATATTCTAGAAAAATAATTTAATTTCACCTTTTTTAAAATTTCAAAAAAAAGGTAAATCAGTTTCTGTGTTTTCAAGTAAATATAAAAAAAATATTAAAATAAAATAAAATTTAGGTATCAAATATCATATATAAACCATTGTTTGACAATAAAAACATTAAGATTAAAAACAAAATCAATCGGTCAGTAACACATTTAAACCCTTGTCAAGGATAACTCTAGGTAATGATAGCAAGGAAACCTATATCTAAAAAATTAAATCATTCATTTATAAATCCAATAGAAATATGAGTCGTGTATAGGTTTAAAAGGAACACCTTGTAAATTTAACCCCAAAAAATATATGATACGTTCCTAGAATAACAACACATGGGATAAGAAGTAAACCCCATGAGGGAAAACCCAAATAATGGATGTATCATAATTCTACAACTTCTAACTATGTACCCAAGCTTCCCATAGGTAGTATTTTCCAAAAAAATTCGTCAAAACAATTCATCAAACCATTTCACCATATCACTATTTGACAACCATTTCATAAAACCATTTAAATGGAATTAAAACCCCATTTTTCATTATCCATAACAAAGGGAAACCCAAAAGTATCAAATAAATTTCTACAAAAATGAATGAGGTAATTAATAATTTAATTTAAATTAAAAAAAATTAATTCTTAACAAATTTAATACTGTAGTTGGTCGATATAGATTAGATATAGAACAACCTAATTTAGAACATGGGCAGTACAGACCCAAAATAAAATCTACCATAATAAAAAGTTCAAAAATGAAAAAAGAGGCCCTATATTAACTTTAAATATCATATAATTTTTTCCATTTAACAAAATGTTTATTGTATAATAGTAAACAATACATACCACATAAACTAATACTAGACACACCCCAAACAACGATGGATTGGCCCCTAGAAAAAGGTCACACAACAGAGCAATAAACAATTTAAGATAAATAGAACAACTAATAGAATAAATTGTGAAACATGAGGACACTATTAAGATAAATGAAAATGATAGTGAAAAAATAATTATGTACTAGGAGAGATACAATAAAACTGACATGATGATCAAATTAAAAAAAATTGATCTGAAACAAAAAAAGGTCCCTAGAATCGCTGAAGGAGATATTTATGTTGAAGGGGAAGAAGTAATAAAATTTAATGAATAATAGAATAAATTGTATATTTCCCAAAATTTTCTATCTAAAATATTTCCATGTAATTTATTTCCATTACAAATAGTTTAGTCCAATGGTTCCATATACAATGATATTTTTTCACATTTTTATAAAAAACTGATATTTTGACGTTATATGAATGTAACCATAACCTAAAATGTAATCATTCATTTTGTTTAAAAATATCATTAAAAGACATTATGGACCATTTAATTTCATGAAATCCAATTACACGATAGGTAAGTACATATATGAGAGGAAAAAATATAAATTCATTATAATAAACTCAAACTAACTTGGTAATTATATATAATCATAGAGAACATTGAAAATCCTTTACAGGTTTATACTAAGATTCGATTAATTTAAAAAACATATATACTTTAAAATTATTCTATTTTACTCATTATGTGTTATACATCATTAGGATTATAAATATGCATAAAATTATAAAGAAAACCATCTATTCAGAACATAATTACCTTAATTTGGTTAACATGATGTTACAAACTCTTATCCATAGTAATTTACATCATTTGGAGGTCATGTTGAAAAGTAATATCTTGAAATGATTTGAGGAAATTGTTCTTTCATTATACATACTAATGTTATGTATATTGAATACATGTCCTTTGAATCCATAAAAATAAGGCCAATGGAATAAAATTTCTTAGAAATAGAAAAATACCATATTCCATGAACTCTATTGGATTGTCAAAAAAGAATAAACATATAAAATAAAATAAATATCATAAAAACTCATAACATCATATGGAATATGATGGTATTTTTGGATCTTTGATATGTGTAATATATCATGTTTGTCTAAAAACTGAACTAAAGGTTACAACTGATAATAAACCATCCATATAATATTGCTGACCTTAAATAAGATAAAATATCAGGGAACCAATGTTCCACTGGTTTCAAGAATACTGTGACCCAATCAGGGATTTAAATTAATAAAAAACTAGTTTCCTAAGGAATATACAAAAAGAATATTCCATTAATCATCATAATAGTTCATTTATATTTGAAATTTATCTAGAAATTCATGTATATCTTAAAACCTCATAGACATATATTGATCCATAGAAGGTCCCATGATAAATGTATCGACCACCTTTTCAAAAATTGATATAATCTAAATGGGAGACCATAGAAATCCTCAAAAAAATACATTCTGATATATAGATGATAACATTGATTATATGAAAACACAAATATTCCCATAAGGATATCCCAAGATCCACCAATATGAATGATAGAGGGATGAATAATTTCCTATAAAATCTATATAGGATACTCCATCTAACTATCTATCTATGGATGCTATATTGTAATCAACCTTTCCTGAGTCCCCATTTTCACAAAGAGACTCCTCTAGAATCACATTATAAACCTGATATATATGACAAAAATGATGGTATAAGTAACCTAATGTAACCTCAAACTCCCATGTAGATACATAATTCTTACATAATCATCTTTACTCTTCTCCCTATTTAGAATGAAATGTGATTACTTTTTCAACTAATGATACACCACCCAGATACGTGACCTCCATTAGGGAGTCTATCATAATCAAACAAAAATGAATGTGGATAAATTTTATAATTTTAAAACCTTATCCATGAGATTATGAAACAAACTATAAGGTTTTAGATACTCTACCTGTATCGAATATCATGTTTGAGAGTGGGACACATAGTCTATAATGTCATGCTTCATAATTAGCCACCAATATCTATCCCTCTTGTCATCATACTCATTCATTGTTCAGGGAAGAATTTAACATGAATTATAATGACACTAAATATATATATAAGTACTCATATATGTTTTTAAAAAACCAATCCTCAAAACATTGACAAAAATATTGAGAGATAAATGAAGAAAAAACTATATCCCAACTATATACGGTTTCTTGAATTCATATAATTTTTTCATTGTATTGATTAACCTGCATAATACACTAACATAGTGATTATAATAAATTACCACTGGTCGATACCAAACAAAAAACAAAATCCTCATCATTTGAATGAAATTGTTTAAAAAATACCATATAGTTCCACTCATTATTATGTTCATAAACATAATGTGATGTAAAATTCATTTTAAGGGTTTTTGTAGTGACATTCCCATTCCCCAGGATTTTTGTGATACTAAATTAAAACCTATTATTTTATTTCACCCATCTTTTCTATATAAAATTTAATAGTTTTTTAGAATAGATATAGCTGAAACTCTCATGGTACGAAAATATTGTGAATCAATCACCAATAATGCAGTGAAACCAACTCTCATGTTAGTTCATAACTTATAAATTCCCTAATTCTTAATGGGTTAATTATTTTTCAAGTGTTTTATTATGATTGTAGTCATAACACACCACATGTTATCCTATACGATCACACATGCTAAACCAATTTATTAGGAATAACATAAAACAATATATCATTTGTTATTAATAAGTAAGACCAAAATAGAACATAAGGTTAGAATCCATTTCAGATCACCAAATGATACAACCGTGTTGAATACAATATTAATTACACCCATTTTTTAGAAATAAAAGTCAATAGTGACACCAATTATGAGAAACCCTTAATTAACCTTCAATGATATCGCAAAATCCTATGGTTTCACTAATTCATAAAGACATTCCATTATGTTTCACAAGAAAAATATACACACAGTTATTATGATGAACTATGAAACAATTTATAGAAATCATTCTCCATAAGTACTTCACATCATGTATCTAGAATATTATTTTTGATTTATTTAAATATAAATCGAAAATAATCATGATTTTCAAGACCAATTTTTTTTTCTTGTTGTAGCTATTGGATCTCAACCAATCTATAATATTATCCAAGAACTATACTACCAATTTTTCAACATAAAGATAGAATTTTTTATTCAAAATAGAAAAAAAGGATAGAGAATTTTTCATAACGAATTAAATCAGAAGATATTTTAAATATCAATACATACTTCTAAAAACTATATATTATATATAAAACTCTCAAACACTGAGATTATGCAAGGATGACAGAAGATTGATCTTTAATAACCAAATTTTACACTTTAACTAATCAAACTAATTATCCAAAAATGGAAAATAATACTTATTCTTAATAGTTAAATGATTCCTAATCTGATATTCCATGTACAATAAATATGAAACATATTCAACATTGTATCATATAATAGAGATTTAGAATGTGAAATACAAGTGAAAAAAACCATTCACAATAAATTTAACCAATTGAATCTATAGCAATTTCATTTTATCATGATTCACACAATATAGAAGATTTGAAACTGGATGCATACATGAGAAATGGTAAATTGAAAACTCTACCTCCCTCATTGGAGGAAGCCTGAAGAGTTTCTATCATAAATAATTACTAAAATCCCACAATATGTTAGGAAGATGATTGGTATAAGATATTTAATCGTAGTAAACATATATAGTAGAAAACAACTCCAAATATATTTTCGGGAAGGTCATCCTTGACCATACCTGAGATACCCATCTCCTTGAATCACCATTAATGTCTCATCAACCATACTAAATGAGAAATTATGAAGATAGAAATGAAAATTAGTTTGATTGGAATTAACTCAATCCAAAACAATCATGTCATAAAACATATCCAAAACAAGATTGCGAAAGTCCCAAAATAATATTTCATCATCTACCAATAGAGCACAAGGACAAATAACCCCCTACTATATCTTATTCCAATTTTGTCTCTTTTTATAGTGGAAAATAAAAGTGAGATTTGATGTATGTTTAAAAAAATAAATTAAAATGAAATAATATATATAAGTTGGATACATCGATATCAATTAAATTAATCACTATGGATAATAAATTAAAGAAGTTACATTTCACTATTTATGGTCATGCATCGACCTCTCCAATAAAATCATTTATTGAATTAATGTACATAACACCAATTAACTATGGATAAATCAATATAGTCATTGATTCATCTATCTATGTACTAGTGTTCATTGTAGGTATAAATCCTTATCAATATTCAGGTGTAAGAATATCGTAAAAAAAATAGTTCATACACCAAAAATCCCTCAATATTTTAACATATATACAAGAGAAGGAAAAAATCCTATTGTTTTTCTAACATTTATGAATTGATTGAGAATTAAAGGAACACCACATGTTGTGACTAGTGGAAATGAATAGTTATTATTCCAATAACCACCCCACTACATCATTGATGATCCCACTACATCCTCTTTTTACATGGTGCACAGATAAATCTGCCAAAAGGATATAGAGAACATGAAGAATATCTGATATTTCCTTTAATATTCATCTAATCCATAAAATCAATATAAATTTTATCCTATTATGTTTAATTCTTCATCATATATGCATGTGACATGATATCGAGTCTGAAACTATAAGTACTACGATTGTCTCAGCTGGTCATTCATTAAAACCACTTGTGCAAATTGATCAATAATCAAATACTCATTAGTGAATAATGATACAAAAGCACACCCTATTAAAAATAAGTAAACACTATGGGAATCAGAATCATCATCATATTTGAAAAATATATTGTAATAAGAGACTCATAATACCCTTCTAGTCCAAGAACATGTTCCTATCATCCTATAACATGGAATCCCACCATCACATCCTTGGACCCTGATTTCTGGTCACCATGCACATCAACATGATACAATATTGTGTATCAAGGAATTCAGTGATCTAAATAATTTTTTCAATCATGTTCTCCAACTCCTGAGCGTTATTTATACATTTAATGTATGGTAGACTCTCATCCATGAATCACTGGATAATTCTCAGTCTCCTATAGCTCTGAGTTAGACTTCAATGAATTCATTCTGATCCTAATGTAAATTATGATCTATAACACAAGGTAAATTCTCAAAGCATCAATAATATATTAACTCATCAAATGATTATCATGCGTAGAATCAATTGAACCATCTAGAGTTACTTGTAGAACACATCATTGATGCATGTTAATGAAAAAAAATTAAAATTATTATATAATAGAGTAATCACAGTCAAATCTAGAAAACCCATAAGAAAAACATTGATTATGTTCAAAAAACGAAATTGGTTACACACATACCAAAATCCCATGGAAAAGTGATTATCATCATTCCATGATCTAGCCAATAACTCACCACAACCAACCACTCATGTTTTTAATATCAAATATCTAGTCTATAGAACATCCAAATTCAAGAACCCTTGCTGATAATCCTCCTCTATTACCAAACATCGACAAAACAGGCTCGAATACCCTCCCAAACTTTTACAAAACCAAAATTTCCACATATTCACAAGGTGTTCATAATCGACATGGGTTGTATAAAAGAACATCATTATCAATTACAACATATGGATGAAATTTTTTCACCAAACATGAATCAGGGAACATGACATATATAATCATGAAATGAAAGAATGTGTGGAAGAATAATGAATACCTATATGACATAACAGAAAAATAAAAAAATTAATTACAACTAAAATGTAACAAAATAATCAATAATATGTATTTAAAATAGTCATAGACCAATAAAAAAATTGATAATACAACAATATCCTTGTGATATAATGGTAAAACACCCTACACCTCACCTCCTCATTGTGTTAACTTTAATTTACATTAATCAAAATACATAAAAAAATTTGGACACAAGTGAAGTGTAAAATATTGTGTTATCTAATTATATAAATAGGGTCCTAACCAAGTGTTCCATATCAATCATTAATAACAATATAAAAATTAATGTTAAGAAATTTATCAAATTTTTAATCAAAATCTGGGAAAAATAAGTTACTTTTAACTATTTTGAATTTAAAAATAAAAAATTTTACTCAGATTGATATAATATCACATAAATATATGAAAACTTATATATCATGTCAAGAATAAACATGAATGACAAATCATATCAAAACAAGGGTTTTATATTAAAAAATATTCATCCAAAAAAACCAAAATTTTCCCAATGTAGTGGTAACATTAGAAAAAATTTCACACTATGTCATGGTATCTAGAAAATTCATATAAAAAATTAGACTATGATATGTTCATGAAACCTCTATAAATATTCATTGAGACTAGAGAGTCGATGATACTCCCAGTATGTGCACTCACTACGAAGACTAATATGTCCCTAGACCAATTTATTTAGGGGGAAAAGGTATGACCAATTAGAAAACCATACTATGGTGGATGAAGACTATTACTCCATCTTCCACCTATGATCCAAAGTATTCTAATGTGATTTTTTATAAAAAAATTTAATCAAAACATTTCATTAAACCATTGGATAATATCATTTATAATAACTACTTCATAAATAAATTTATCAATGACATTAAAAACCTATACATTTATCAAATCCTAGGGAAATCACATTTTAAAATAATCCATTTATACACAATATAATTGAATCATTAAATTTGTCATGACCCATCCCCTAGGGCACCTACTGTGACTACCCATACCCGCCTTCCATAGGCCAGGGGCTTGTGACTGGCACAAAATTCATGATTCCCTAAAACTGGGAAGAAATTTCCCTTATAACCCGTAAACACAAAAACAGAGCACACAACTAGATACAAAACACTAGGTAAACTGTATAAAAATAGAGTGTTGAAAAGTCAAAGGGGTCGGAAATACAATTCCAAATGTATTGTACAATGAACTGGAAGGAGAAGTACAACTGATGAAAGGAAAAAAAAGATGTTGGTCATCCTATAGGATTTCTACCTGAAGGGTAGGTTTTGATAGCATACTTATCACACCCTGTCTGTTAGTATTCTTCATGTAACTACTTGTCATAAGGTCCAACATCAAGTAGCGTCCAGTCCTAGTACTCTCAGCCTCAGTCAGTGATGTCTATTGACTGCATCCATCACAAAGAGGTTTAGGCATATCCCATGCAGGGGTGAGTATAACGATACACAGTTGGGACCTGAGACCCTCAAGGTCTCAAAAAATCTATCAAGGACAAATCACAATGTATTAAATAAATAGATAACCACAATTAGGTATATGCCTATACATATACCTACGTTATCAAGTAATCCATCTAAATCATGAGGAAAAAACCAATGTTACTGACTTAGCTCAACCATGATTTTATTCACATTATCAAAACCACGGCTGCAGGAGAACTCCTCCTCTATCGAGTACAGCGTGTCTTCGACAACACCATAGCTCTTTCCACTACCATGGACTACTGAGTTACTCCTCCTATCAAGTACCGTGGGTCTTCTGCATCACCAAGGCACTCCCCACCGTGGGTCTACCGCCATAACCAGGCACTCCACCTAATATCCTATAGTGGTACTCCTCTTATCGAGTACTGTTGGTCTACTGCCACAATTAGGAGCTCCTCCACAATGGGTCTGCCTCCACAACCAGGAGCTCCCCACTGGACTAGTCGAGTAACTTTGAGTCAATCAGTCAGCAGTCGTCAAGTCTCAGCGAGCTACTAGGTATCTGTACTCTATCCGCTCGTCTTTTGAAGGATATGCTCCACGACCTACTAGTCTATATAAAAATTGTCACGAAGTCCAACAAAGAAGTATATAAAAGGTATGACATGTCATAGTATTCATAACACAATAGACGGTGCGCCAATTAGATGCCCAGTCTGTGAGTTAATATCGTTTTTGTCCCGGGGGCCAGGTTGGATTCGTGCATGATCCAACCTGACTGTATCTCGAATATGCCCCAAACTACAGTAGGGTATTCTCAAAGGGATCTGCTTGATCCATTATTATCATCATTGCTGATGGTTTGTCAAACCGATGTCTGATGCCAAAAATATGGACAAAAGAAATTAAATGGTCGTAGTGGGTCTGGGTTCGGTCTCACTCGATCGGACCATTCCATTTTCGGGTCGACCCAGACCATTGGAAGGGCCAACCCGTTGGATTCAGCCCTGCCCGTTGGGCCCAGAATAGCAGTCCATGAGGGTACAGAGAGCCACAAGGGAACTGGGTAGCTCGGCTCATCTCGGGGCAGCTCGGCCTAGAAGGGCGCCGCGAGGGGCCAATTCGGCCAAGGTGCCGCCCGGACGAGGCCGGTTCACCTGGGAGTAGTGCGGTCATGGACTAAGGGCATGTCCAGAGAGGGTGGTGTAGCCGGTGGGGTGGCGTGGCCGACGTGGGCGGTGCGGCCTACGAGGCGGCGAGGACGGGGCGTAGGGGTACACCTTGCAAGAGATGTGCGGCTGGCGAGGCGTCGCAGCCGGTGAGGGCAAGGCGGCCGGCGAGGTGGCCTGGCTGGGGTGCAACAAGGCTGGGGTGTGGTGTGGCTTGGGCACGGGGTCCAGTGCTGCCTACCATCGGAATTACGCAGGGGTGGTGTGGGTCACGGAGGCCATGGGAGGCGCGGCCATTGCCTTCGTCACCTTTATTGTTGATTCGAAGAACACCACAAAGAAGATCAGCGGGGGCGGGCCATATTTTTTTGGCCCGCACCATCCACATTTTGAGAAGTAGAAAACAATTAATCGAGAACATAAAAAATGAATGATCATGTAATATATAATAATATAATCAATTCCCAAAATCTTTCATTAACTATATATTCCCAACCAGCAAGGAAGAACATCTGCAGATCAACATCATAATAAGTTGGTCTGCGTTCTTTGTTTTGGAAGGAATGAAACAGGGTAAGAATATAATACATAAATAAAATCCCTCCCTTTTTTGTTGTTCATCAATGGAGTTGTGGGGAAGAAGACGATATTTTCATCATTCATCGCATCCTCCACACACCTCCAATCCCGAGCTCGTGAGCCGGTTTGTTGACGATGATGAAGACGGATGGTTGGTCATAGAAGACGTCCCTCGTTGGTTTCCCCTGTAAGGTGCTTCTCAGGAAGAATTCGAAGATGCTCCTCACATGCGTTCATCCTGGGTGAACCATTCTTCATTTGGAACCTTCTCCCAATATTTTTCCCAAGTTCCTCCTTTCCCCAAACTCCACAAAAAATGAAATGGTAGCCAAAATTGTAGATTATGTTATATTATGTTCGTTGGCGTAAATATAAATTGGGGGAATTAATTAATTTGTATCCACTTAATTAAATATTGAGGTTTTCATAATAAAAATTGAGGAGGTGTTGAATAGGATCCCCCTCCATTAATTAGGGAGTTGAGGGTTTCTCCCAAATTAAATGGGGGGTTTAGACTCGAGTGGTCCCCACACCAGAACCTCTTGTGGGAGGATATGTTTGGGTGGTCCCCACTACCATAACCTCTCATGGGAGGTTAAGGTGTGGAGGTCTCCACCTCCAACAACCACATGGGTGGTTATAAAAGATAAAATAAAATAAAACATGCATTTATTTTTATTTTATTATTTCCATGAAAAACCCAAAAACAAACATTCACCCTCAACCAACTGCCATAGATCTGAAAGAATTCTTAAGCGAATACCAGCGCAGTGAGTTCAACGCTACCCTAAGATTTCAATTTTGAGAACCAGTCAAAAGATACAAAATTCCGCTCACGCATTTACTAAATGTACATGAAAAAATGTTTGAAATATTATTATCAGTCACCCTCGACCCGTGCTGGTTGAGGATAGGATCTGTCTAGGTGAAACATTTCCCAACAGACTCAACAATAATCTCAGATTTTCAATTTGATTTTCCTTTTAGAAGTTATGAATTTTACAATAAAATAATTTCCCCTTAATTATTTTATTTTCGACCAAAATCTAACTTTCTACAGTGGCCCGCATAGGCCAAAGTTAGAATCTACATAGAGAAAGAATACACCAAGTATTTCAACTGTGGTCTCATATTTTTATTCCGAGTTACCATTTGTGAGTTATAATAATTTGAAAAATAAACTAATATATCTAATTATTTAATTTACAATCATGTCATATTTGTTTTTTCTCACAGGAGGCCCGTGGCGTCTAATATTATGTCACGCCTATGGTAAACCCGCCATCTTAAGAGAAACCATTCCCTTAGATTTCTGATCCAAGAAACCATTTAACTGTTATTCCATTTTTTTTAGAAAAAACTCTTACGAGTGTTAATATAATATTAATAAATGTTCAATGGATCATTCTGAGAACTTTGGGCCTCAGAATCGTGCACCATCATATTCTGATGTCTTCTAAAATTTCCATTTATTGATAAAAAATTAAATGGAAATTCTCGGTCATGACATTATCCCCACCTCAGGATTTACATCCTCGAAAGCCACAACTTAATCTAAGGGAACAGGTGGGGGTACTGAGCACACATATGATCCTGCCTCTCCCATGTGCTTTTGTGGTGGTTCTCATGCTACCAACGAACACACACCATAGATATTTACCATCCACAAAAGACCTTCTCCTGTCGATCCACAATCTCTACATGAACCTCTATAAATTCCACCCCATTGTCGACGTCCATCTCTCGATGGTCGGTGACATGAGAAGGGTCGTGCACGTATCTCCTCATCTGGGATACGTGGAATACGTCATCCACCCTGTGAAAATGACGTGGAAGATCTAAGTGGTATGCCACCTCGCCAACTCTACAGAGGACCTGAAATGGTCTGATAAATCTTGGATATAACTTTGCACCTCTACAAAATCTCCATAGATCTCATTGGGGTGAGACCCGTAGTAATACATTGTCACCATCCTCGAACTCTAAAAGTCTTTGTATCCGGTCGGCATTAAACTTCTTCGAGATTTGTGTAGTCTTCATTCATTCCTGGATGATCTACACATTCTCTATGGTATCCCATATGATCTCTAGTCCCACGAGTGCTGACTCCCCTGGGATATTCCAGCACAAAGGTGATCTTGAAGCTAGCATGTTCAATACCTCAAATGGTTCCATCCCTATGGTGGATTGACAACTATTGTTGTATGAAAACTCCACAAAAGGTAAGTGATCCTCCCATCTGCGACCGAAGTAGAGGACATAAGAAAAAAACATTTCCTCGAGGGTCTGAATGGTCTGCTTAGTCTGACCATCCATTTGAGGATGGAAGGTAGTTTCGAAATGATGTTGTTTCCCAAATGCCTCATGTAACCCCTTACATAGCCGGGAAGTAAATCAAGAATCCCGATTGTAGAAAATCATCGTGGGTACATCATTTAGCCATAATCTCTCTTGAACATATAGGCATCCCAAGCTCCCTACTAAAGCCTTCACTCTGATTGGTAGGATGTGGGCCAACAGGGTGAGTCAGTCAATGATCACCAAAATTGAGTCATGTTCCTTAGATTCATGTTGGATCCTTTTCATTATGTCCATGGATATCTCATCACAATTCCACTATAGTACAACTAAATGCAGAATGAATCTTGTTGGTACTTCATGCTCCGGCTTCAATTGCTGAAAAGTATGGTTTCGAGAGACAAACACTGCTACAACCTTCTTCATTCTCAGCCAATAGTGCTATTGTCGGAGGTCTTGGTATATCTTTGACACTACTGGATGTACCGCTATAAAGGATACGTGGAACTCTCTGAACAATTCCACTTGAATTTACATTGGTACCATTGTACTTCCCCTGAATAGAATGATGTGCTCCCCACCTTCATAAAATCCATCAGTTTCTTGTCATGTGGATATTTGATCACGTCATGTCTCACAGTCAGCTTCACAGTGCTACGCCTCCTTGAATCACTGAAGGAGTGGGGGTGACTATAAGAGACTAAAGAAAATATGCTCCTTCCTGATCCAGAAAGGATATCTGCAAAGCAGCTACCTGGTCTATCGCCTCACTCAGAAGATGTAGGCCAGACCTCATGTTGAGTGCGTTTTCTACCATGTTCCCCTTCCCAAGAGTATAAAATATCTCAAATTAAACTTCTTCATCCATTAGAGTGAGGTTTCATGAATCACGAGTGATTGGATGCACCCTCCTATGCATGAGTTTATCCTTTTCTTCCTATATTCCTTTTTCACCAACCAAAGAAAAACTTATCCCAACATTGTAGATAAACCACAACCTATATTCCTAATATAGTCAATCCAAGTGTGAACAGTGGATGTCAATTCCAAACCCAAAATAACGTTCTATTGCCTCGACGCTGCCACAAAGTGGTTCCAACCGAAAATCTCACGTCAAGGGTCAGATCACACTGTCGTCGTATTTATGACTATCGAGGATCCTCCCAAAGGTATCTCCTAAAGCGAGGTTCAAGTCAACACTGTAACCGTAAAATCTAGGTCTTAGACAAGATTTTTGGAAGGAAGGAATAATTGTTACATATGTCTATTGAAAATGAAGCTAGTAGTATAAATATAATGTACCTCGAATCATTCCTAGATACCTTGGGTCCCATTCCTTGAATCCATGCTGCTACTCTCATCCCCTATCCTATAGCTCCCTGAGACTGGTGGGGTCTATAAAAAAATGGGGTGTTTGTAACATGTTGAAAAGTACACAACCTCCTAATGCTCTCCTACCTCTGCTTCCATTCCTGGTGGGCAGTAGACTCATCGGTCCATAACAATTATTCTTCTCGAAATATTTTACATGTCCAAGTCTCTGAGACTAGCGCCAGTTTCCTGCTTTCCCACTCCTAACATTCACTATATTTATCAGCTCATTCATAGAATAATCAACCAGAAAGGTTCTCCCTATAACCCGAGCATAAGTATTAATGCATTGAGATACTTTTCTGGCTCGGATGTCCTTTATACACACATCTCTCAGATGTTAGATCCCTGAAGCAATGATCATGTCATATTCATTAAGTACCATGAATGATCAGTACTAATTGATGAATACACAACTACTGACATGTCGTCCTTCCGAAGCTGTAGAAGTTATAGGGAACTCTCATCCACCTCCTTGAGCCATTCCTGAGCAGCCTGTGAGTTGGGCTCACCTCGGAACCAGAGGGCTATCTGATGTTGAAACACTTGTAAGGCACTAAGCCTACATGTGTCCTCTACCAGTATTGCCGGTTGTAACTGCTGACCAATGTGTAGTTGTATAGATGGTACAATAACCAAATGTACTATCTCAGGCAATGGTCCACGTACCGAAGCCTCATCACTAGGTGTACCATTATCATGATCAGTCACTGAAAAAGACTAGTATCTATGATCACATAAGCCCTGATCTCCCGTCTGAGTCCCTGCTCGATGGTTGGATCCCTAAAGAATGGTTCTCGCACCATATCGGTTGAATAGAGTGAGAGTTCTATGAGCCTGACTATGTACTGAAAAACAATCATGTTCCCCTGCTGTAGATGAAGTAGCTCAGGAATTCCCACTATGCAGAGAGTCGATGGGACAAACTATGCCTGAAATAGGCTCTCGATGTCTGCCCATAGAAGCCTCATCTCATCATGAACCTAGAGCATCATGCTCCACTATCTTCCCACTGTTTTCTATAGAAGGTTGGTAGAATGAATCACCATGCGGTATGCTGGTGTCCATACCAGTTAGAATACTCTCTCCACATCCTCCAACCAATCCTCAGCAGCATGTGGATCCATCTCTCCACTGAACCTGGCTGGCCTCTGGCACTGGAACTCATGCAACGCGCTCAAGTGGCATGCACTGTCTACTTCTGGGGATGGTGGGTGTTACGATGGTATGTAATTGAGTATGATATACTCTATAATACCAAACATAGGATCGAAATAAGAATCATAATCTCCGATATAAGATGGAGGAGAATTGTACCTTTTAAAAATTCCACTGGAACTTTTAAAGATGGTTATGTCTAACAAGGATAAACAAAGATAATTCACAAGACCTCTATAAGTTCTAATCATTTTATAAATTCCAAAAAAGGAATTCCAGAAATGGAACTTAAATAATGTTTACAAAGATGAAGATTCTACATTAAATCATATAGAATCTAACTAAATTAGCGTACAAATAATGTAGTGTAATAAACTTATACTTTCCTTATCAAAACAAAATGCACAGCGGAAAACGAAGTAGTAATACTACAAGTAAAAAAATAACTCTTTTGACCCATAGAGAAGAGTATCCAACAACCCTGGATAAGAGGTCCCATAATGCATACTTTCAAAAAAGCATGTCTTACCCACAGCAGGGTAATCCCTCGATACAAAGATAAGATCTTGTCTTGCTATCCCTACAAGCCCTCAACTATCATGTAGTTGGGTCCTCTGTCTTCATCATCAAGGAATCCCTCAACTTCAAGTTGATGGAACATTTTCCTCCCTATCACCGGAATCACTCAATTGTACATAGAAACTATCAGAGATGCAAGAATCAAATATGCACAAGGAAAATTTTGAACAATTTGTTCAATCATTCTGCACAAATCTTGAGAGTTGATGAGATCCTCTCTCTCTAGAAATCACTTCAGGAAGTTCTATGAATCAAAATTCCCAAATGTTCCAAAAGATCTGAGCACATTCATATGATCTCTTATTTATAGGTGAAGCTCCAACGGTTGACTCCCTCCTCTAACCATAATATTTTTCATTGAATTTCGGAGGGACCTGTACACGTGTCACTCAGAAAATGGTTAGTTAATAACTAAAGGCACGACATCATTTTATAATAGAAAAAGTTTAAATATATCCAAAACTGATATTTGGAATGAAGGTAAATGAATGTTCAGAATGGAGAAAGTTAATTCGGAATGTTGGCAAAAATGTAGGAAAAAATAAATTCAGAGTATGTAGTACTAAGATATTCAGATTCATTTTTTCTATGGAATTCGTACCGAGAATTCTTAATTATAATTCTTCATTAGAATTCGTAATGAGAATTCGTAATCATAATTCATCAGCAGAATTCATAAATAGAATTCTTAATAAGAATTCATCATATGAATTCTTAATGAGAATTTGTAATCAGAATTCAACATCAGGATCAGTAATGAGAATTCGTAATCAGAATTCATCACCAGAATTCCTAATCCGAATTCACAATCAGAATTCATACTAGTAATTATTAATCATAATTCATCATCATAATTTGTAATGAGAATTCTTAATCTGAATTCATCATCAGAATTCAAAATAAGAATTCATAATCAGAATTACTCATCAGAATTCGTAATAAGAATTCGTAATCCGAATTCATCATTAGAATTCGTAATGTGAATTTGTAATCAGAATTCATCATCAAAATTCTTTATGAAAATACTTAATCATATTTCATCATCACTATTCATAGTTAGAAATTTATACAAGTTCGTAATCATAATTCAGTATTGATCCTCATAATAGTTCGTAACAGGGAATTCAGAGTAGAACTTCATTAAAGTTCGTAACAGGAATTCAGATCCTAAAACAAAATGCTTCATATCTAAGTATTATAATATTTTGAGTTATTAGATATGAATCCAATATTTATACTTTTTGAAAAATATTTATATGAACAATGTAAACATGGTAGGGGTAAATTTCCATTGGCAAGGAAATTTTTCTCTATGGATGTAAAACATGGGTAAAATGAAATTTCTGTTAAGATAAGGTGTTTGTGATTTTTAAAACAAGAGGAATGATAACGTTATAAGGAAACCATGATGTATTATCAATCTCCCCCTTATATTAAGGAATGTAAAATTCATAAGGAAAAACTTATTGACTTAACAATATCCCCCTTTTTGGAAAGCATAAACATCCATTCGAAAAAGAATGTAATGACATAGAATAAATTTCTAGACATGAAATTAAAACATACCTCCATTTGTTCATCGATAATGGTTAATATGACTAACTCCACCTTAGGATTTGGAACACTAAGGATCATACTCCAGATTTCTGGAATGAGGAAATCTTCATAATGAGAACTCCTCCTTAAATAAAACCCCCCTTACTTAGGGATAGTTATTCATTACTCAGAAATTTTTCTTTCCCCTTTTAGATTTTCCCTTCTCCCCCTTTTTAGTTATAATTCTTTCTCCCCCTTTGTGATTTTCACAAATGGTTTGAGGGAATGGAAAACAATATGGTACATAAAATATTAACAAATACATACAAACAAAACAAGCAACAAAAATTTCATTATGATTGGAAGTATTAATACAATGGAAAAAATACAACAAAAGATCGGAATGATCTATTATTTTTCTTTTTCCTTGGGAATTGACATTTTTACAATGGTCATCAAGTTCTTTAGCTCATTGTGATCTTCCTCAGCTTGTTTTTCAAATGCCTTGATCCTGTCTTCCAGAGTCTTCAACACCTCATCCTGAGGCTTCATGGCCTCTTCCTGATCTTTTCAGAAATTCATCCTACATTTCAAGCTTCTCTTAAATCTCAATCCAGACATTTCTTTCCCCCTTCAATCTTTGAGAAATTGAGTTATGCATCCCATTTAGATCCTTCACCTGTTGATTCTGAGTATTTTTCTTTAGGGCCAGCTTATCCTAAAAAATGTTTGAATGATTCTTCATCTTGGCATCCTCAGTATCAAATGCTTCTTTTATATCATTCTGGATGTGATCATGATCTTCCAAATCATCATTGATTTTCTTTGATCATAGAGTCATTTTTCTGCAAGAGTTTTTTTGAACCTCAAAATTGATTAGAAAATTTTTATGTTCTACCTCAATCTTCACAAATTTATCCATCACCATGGATACAGATTCTGTCTTCTAATTCATGTTCTGTGGAAGAATCCGGAATCTAGAGTCTATTGTATGAATGATCGGAATTGTATCTACCAACTTCTTCAGGGACTCGACAACAAAATCGTGTCCCAATGCAGATTACTCAAAATCAGAAATTCTTCATCGAGATGTTTCTTCCTCCAACTCTATCAACTTCCTCTTTGAGATTCTTCCAGATTCTTTCTTTTTGATAATATCTTTTTATGGGGTGTCAACAAGTACTTTCTTAACCTTAACAACTTTTGAATTAGCCTCTTCATCTAGTGATTCATGTTAACTTACTGAATGTTGAATAACCCTATCTTCATTTACATTCTCTTTTCAGCTTTAGCTTCAATGTAGTTAGGAAGAATAAAGTCATGATTGTGACTCTATTCCTCAGAAGGCTTGTTCACTTCTTCTTCACCCTTCACAACATCTGTCGGTGTACCCAATTTTGAGGATCTGGCTTGAGATGTCCAGAGTTAAAATTTCTCTGATGAACATTCCTTTTCTGGATATTTTTCATCCATCTTGATTACATCCCCATATGAACCACTACACTCATCTTGTTGGAAATCGTCTGCAGCTTCCTTCTCTTCCACAACCTTCTCTGGTTGTTTTTCCGAAGTGAATAAATTCTTCCTCGATGTCTCAGATAAAGATTCCACCAAAAACATTTTCGGTACAGGAATGATTTGTAAAGCAATATCAGCAGACTTCAAGAGAGATTGAGAAATCTCAGCCTCATACATTTTCTTCTTGAGCTTCTTCCCCTTGTCCTGCTTCTCTAACTCATGAGTAGAATTTTCATTTATGGTCTTAGCCTTAGCAGGATCCATGCTGAACTGTGGCTCCCATGTTTTCTATTCTTTTTATCTACCCTCCACTTTTTAACTACTTCATCAGGGTATGATTTTTTCTTTTTGGGTTTAGGAGGTGCGGATTGAGGTTCCATGGCTTTGTGGGTTTTTTCTGTCTTATACACTTCCATCAGCTTTCTATTCTTCCCGATCTTCTTAAATGGATCAGCTTTATCCACATTTTCCAGAATGGGTTCTGACTCCTCTGGAAGATCATAAAATTATTCAGTCTCCTTGGAAAAACTAACCTTCATCCTCTTTATGGTGTAATCACTAATCTACATCACCTTGTAATTTCTTGTCATGCAGCTACATGGGATCTTGAAAGACTCATGACACTGAACTATCAATTTTTAATGCAACGCTAGATACATAATGATTGGAGCTCTGAGGTTTCCATTCTTTATGTTCTGAATCATAATGATGTTGTGCCTCATCCAATTTATTTTCCTTATATTTCCAAAAAAACTAGGATGTACATTTCATTCTTCTTGTGGGTGTCTTTATCACCCTTCCTACGTACAATAATACCTTGCACCCATAATTGTAGAATCTGATTTTTGGTTGAAAGATGAGCTATCTTTGTTGTCTTTACATCAGTGATACCAAGGCATTCAATGGCCTTCTCCTTGAAAAAACTTCCTTGAACATCTGGGAGTTTGTTTGAGAAAAACTCAGCTTCCTCTTTATATTCCAGCCCCACTAATCTTGCAGCATTGGTGTAAGAAAGTTTTTAAGTCTTCCCATAACTCATAAAGGAGAATTTTTCTCCGCCCTCTTCCTAGAAGAAGCATTTTGATTCAAAAAATTCGATGAGAAGATCCGGATAGACTCTATCTTGAGCTTCTTTCTTAGAACTAGATATACATTCCCAACCATTGAGCCTGATATATTTGAAAATAAGGGATTCATACTTATTGAATAAATTTTCGTGTACGAACCTATCAATATAAATTTTCCACTTAGAGATCTTCTTGACTGAAGGCATATCCTGAGAAGGGGCTTCTACAGACATTCAGACTGAGCACTTCTGAAGATTCAGAATGGGATTGAGAACTGAGGTAGGGCTTCGAGACGCAAGAGCTTCAAAATCGATGTGGGGCAACCATCAGGGGTCCCATTTATATAGGCGATGGAAGTGACCTTTCCTCTTCCAAAATCAATCTAACAATTGAAAAAATTTATGATCTGATTTGATGGTTGAAAACATACCCACCAGGAAATCATGAATCTGATATTTTATGGTTTTAAGAAAAACATTTGGATTTAAAGAAACATGAATCCGGTAAATTTTTAAAGAAAAAGAAACTACCATAAAATGAAATTGACTACGAAAAGATATGTAACGATGTAATACCTTTCAGATTTTCTAGGAAGTTTATTCATAATATGTGATATTCTTCTTGAAGAAAATTTGACTAAAAAAATTCACAAAAAAATACCTACTATGAGAAACTACTATGAAAAACATAAAATCGAAAAGTTTTAATGTAAAAGCTTTGAGTACCAAAACTCGATTACGAAAATTATGAGAAACAAATTTCCATCAAGAAAATTTCCATTACAGAAATTTTCAAAAACCAACTATGAAAATTTTATTAATAAAATTTTTCAAAACTAAATATGAAGATTTTCATTTTGAAAATTTAAAAAAAAAATCGTTGAGAACTTTAAATACGATAATTTGAAAAAAAATACGAAAAGTTTCATTACGTAAATTTTGAAAAACAGACTACAGAAAATTTCATTATGAAAATTTTGAAAAACATTAATAACAGATGTACTCGTCCTATGAAAATGAGTTTATTATTTTAAGGAGATTATATTATCAGAAATTTAATGGAGGAATATTACATTACGGTTATCATCCCTAACTTCTGTTTAATGTATTCAAATATATTAGTAGCTAATGATTTTGTGAAAATATCAGTATGTTGATCTTGCATTTTTTTGAAGTGAAGAATGATATCTCTTTTTTGTGTGTGATCCCTAAGAAAGTAATTCTTAATGTCTATGTGCTTTGCACGAGATTGATGTTCCGAATTTTTACTGAGGTTATTGGATCTTATTCTATCACACAAAATTTGAGTTTTAGTGAAACTCAACCCATAATTTTTGAGTGACTGTTTCATCTATAACACATGTGCACAACAACTTCCAGCTGCTACATATTCAGATTCACCAGTGGAGAGTGCTACAGAATGTTACTTCTTGCAAGACCAAGATACTAATGAATCTTCTAAGTAATTACAAGTTCTAGATGTACTATTTCTATTCATTCTACATCCACTTAGTCCGCTTCTGAAAAAAACCTTTAAAAAAATCACTTCCTGATGTGTAAAATAGTCATAAATCCATTGTTCCCTTTAATTAGCGATAAATTCTTCTCACTACTTTTAAATAAGATTCCTTAGGATTGTACTGATATCTTGAACATAAGAATACTGAAAACAATAATTCTGGATGACTTGCTGTCAAGTAAAGTATACTTCCTATCATACCTCTAAAATATGTTTGATGTATTGGTTTCCCAGATTCATCAAGATCAAGTGTGTTTGAGGTACATATGGTAGTAATTATACTCTTAGTGTTGTCATATCCATACTTTTTAAGAAGATCATTAATATACTTATGTTGGGATATGTAGATTTCTTCTGGTTTTTGAGAAATCTGAAAACCAATGAAAAATGTTAACTCACCCATCATACTCATTTCAAACTCAGTTTTCATTAGATCTATAAAGGAATCAGTTAATGATTTATGATTTCAACCAAATATAATTTCATCAGAGTAAATTTGAACAATCAATACATTTTTCTTATCATTCATTATAAAATGGATTGGATCTGCATTTCCCTTAAGATAGTTATTTTGACCTAAAAATCCTATAACTTTATCATACTAAGCTCGAGGGGCTTGTTTAAGGCCATAAAAAGAATTTGTAAGACTAAAAAATTGATCATGTTGTTTTGTATCTTCAAATATATGAGGTTGTTCAACAAAAACTTCCTCTTGAACATAACCATTAAGAAAATCACATTTCACATCCATTAGAAAACGTTTAAAATTGAATAATGCTGCAAAGGCAAGTAAAATATGAATAGATTCAAGTCTAGCTACTGGAGCATTGGTTTCATCAAATTATAATCCTTCTTGTTGATTATATCCTTTAGAAACCAACCTATCTATATTCCTAACTATGACTCCATTTTCATCACACTTATTTCTAATGAACCATTTTACTCCAATAACATAAGTTTCCTTAGGTCTTTCAACCAATGTCCAAACTTTATTCCTTTATAATTCATTTTGTTCATCTTGAATGGATTTTATCCAATCATCATCACCTAAAGATTCATTAGTTCTTTTTTGTTCTAATTGGGATATGAATGCTAGACTTTATTTCATAAGGAACTTATAGTCCATACGGGTTGATTGACATCTCCAATGCTACTATCACTCAGATGATTCTTTAGAAATGACTTATTTGGGTTTTGTAAAACCTAATCATCAACACAGGGTAGGAAATCTTCAAGGGTAAATGTTTCAAAAGTATATTCTGGTACATTTACGTTATCAGAAATAACTTCTATCGTATGTTGATAATCAGTTTTTGAAAACACATCTAAGGGTGTAGGTTGGGGTTGTCTAAAAACAAAAGGATCAATTTCATCAAATTTAACATGTACTATCTCTTCAACAGTACAAGTGTTTTTGATAATGACTGTGACGCCCCGACCCCAGTTACCCAGAGTCGGTGAATTATTACATAACATTGGCATGATCACAAAGGATCATGTCTCGAAAGACCAATTAGTTTAGTAGCCTTTGAAGTACTAGATACATTCATAAGTTTTACATTACATTATAAAATGAAAACTACAACAACATCTCATCTCCACACTCATATCCCCTTATAATATCATTGCAGGTCATTCATAAAATTATTTTTCACATACTTGGAAAAATAAAACATAGAAAGGGGTGAGATAAAATTCCCAGTAAGGGTGAAAATATAATAGAAACTTTCATAAATATGCATAATCATTTAATGAAATGTATAACTACAAAAAAGCCTTTTTAAACTGAACATTCTCATAATATGACGTAAATAAATTAAAATAATGCCATTTACATATTCACATGAATATTATACTATTCGAATAATCACATGCAATATCAATAACAAATATCATAATGATGGAATGCATAATTCCAGACTATCATAACCACATAGTCAAGGCCTCGTGCCAAGACTACAAATTAGATTTTGTCAAGGCCTTGTGCCAAGACCCTAGTTAGTCTCATGAGACCAACCGAATCATCGAGGAGCTATAGTGGGCTCCACCCGTCACTTACTAACTCAAATGAATTGCTTATATGAAAATTTTGAAACATAACATAAACATACATATTAAAAATCGCATATGAAATGTCAATACATTAACCACAACCCATGAATGGTATAAAATTAGCACATCCACAGTCAAACATAACTCATTATATACAATATGGAATATTGTATTGTATCAGACTAACCTCAATCGAGAATAATGAAGGATATGGACATAGATTAAAATAATCATCAAACTATTGAGAGAAATATCCCCCATTTTTCTTGAAAACATTTAAAAGTCACACTATTTGTCAAGAAGCCATTTAAAATATATTTTTGAATCAAAGTGTCACATTCCACTTTTATAATTTTAAAAATAATTTTGATTTGAAAACATTAATGTCCATATAAATAAATCCTTAATAAATATTTTAAAATATTGACATTAATGAGTAATATTTAGAAAATTAAATATTTAAAACATTTTAAAATGATATTTTAGTTAGAGTTCCTAACCAAAAGAGAGACACTTGAATACAAATAATTGAGGTAATAAAAACATTGTAATATCATGAGAATTAAGGGATTCATGATATACTATGTCAAATTACATTATATACACCATATAAAAGTGATTTGCTGTATAAGAACAAAGGAGTCTCAATGGAAAGTAATTTGAGATGAAATCTCTCATAAAGGTCATATCCTTAGGTTAAGGATAAATCAATGGAAAAATTATGTGTGAAAAATATAAATACACTCAATATGATTGGATATTCAGGGTAAAACAATCAATGGACATTCACACATATTATTTTAAAAACAACACCAATGAATTGGATGTTTAACTCAACAAATCGATATTGAGTAAAAATTACTCTTATCAAGTTTGTACCAATGAATTGAGATTTTTTCAATGGAGTGATTATGTGTATCAAAAGTATATCCATAGAAAGGGTAGTGGAAATTATGACATAATCAAAGGAATAGTGATTCCACACATAATCTGTACCACCTGAGTCTTTTATGAGAAATATTTTGTTTTAATGTTATATAAATCATCAAAGGAATCTTTAACTACATACAACACTAGCTTGGCTTTCTATACATGCGACCGCGGCCTTCCACTATAGCTTGCGTCGTACGCAATACCAAGTTTTACTAAACAATGATATGCTATTAAAATATTATTAAAACTAGCTATTATGAATAGTAATACACACTTTTGGAAATTTTGTAAATTTTATTTTTCAAAATTGGCTTCATTTTTGGATTTAGAATATCTAAATTATACTAGGGTGAAATTTTGGTATTTTTCTGGAAACATTATGTTTTTGATGAATAGTGAACACACTAGGTTAATTTTTAAAAAACGACTTTTAATTTATTTAATTAGTTGTTTTCTTTAAATTAATTTTTGGTCAAAATTGATACATAATACCTATATAAGGTCAATGAAATTCATTGGAGTCATTTTATAAAATTTTTAGATATATAAAAATTTTATTGAACTTTTGACCGTCTTTTACCCACCTCCTTGGAGAATTTGAAAATTTATATAAAACATAATGTTACCGCTTCTGTGAGTGGAATTTCAAAAAATGAGAGACATAGTTGATATCTGTATAAAAAATGTGGTTTAATGAGATGAAAATAATTTTTGGTGAATAGTAACTTTTTACTTTTATTTACCATGGTTAAAAGTAAATAGGGAAATGAAGAGTAAAACGGACATTATTATTACCCTAACACATGTCCAAATTCTACTGGATAAGTGTAAATCAACCAAAAACCACGTTAGTAATAAAATATGACCATTTAGGGCAACTTGGAATAGATTAGGACATTTATTATTAATTTATATAAAGAAGGATTAAAATAGTTAAAATCAATGTTTAATTAGTAAATAATTTTTAATATAGGGTTATACATAATATAAATTCATATATAAATATTCATTATAAAGATAAACAGATTTCTTACATAATTGTATTTTATTTGTAATTTTAGAAATTAAATTATTTAATTTATTTATGACACAATGATGATGCAGTAATTATCTTATTAATGAAATATTGACATAATTGATGTTATAAGTACCCAAATAAATGTAATTTGAGACTTTTTATAAATTACACTAATTTCCTAGGTTAGTATGACATGTTAGTATGGATTTTATTAAATTTTTTAGAATTAAAATTTCTGTTATGATTTTCAAAAAAATAATATACCAAATAGTATTAAAATTGACATAAAATAATTTTTAAAATAAATATTATATTATTAATTGTTATTTTATTCCTAAGAATCTAAGGTTCGGTAGAATGTCTTATATAAGGATATATATTTTAATAATAAACAACTTGGGGTTTGTTTGGCTAGTTATAGTAAGTTTATTAACCTTATAGTTTAAGAACAGAAGAAGACACGATAAAAGTAAAAATATTTAACTTAAAGTTAAATCTAAATGAAAAGGTTGAAATAGGAACCTAAACTTGTCTAAATTCTATTATATGAGAGGCTTTTGACCCATACTCACCTTAACTTCTAAATAAATCAATTTGGAGCTATTTGAATTCGAATATGACTTTATAATAAAATACTAATTTTAGTTTATCCAATGGTGTCCCTCTCCTCCCTTTTAAAAGGGCACCTCCTCCCTCTCTTTCTCACACCACTTTGAGCCTTCAAGCTCGGACAACCCCTGATAATTTCTCCTATAAACTTCCCTAAAAACATCCTAGAGGTCCTGGTATTCTTCAAATACCAATTTTAGTGCCCTATGAGGAGGTCTCAAAGAGGCACTTCAAAGAAGAGGTAATGCCCGTTACCGATTCTTTCATCTTTATTTCTTCTTCAACTTATTCTTCTTGAGTTGTTTCATTATGAATTAATAAAATAAGTATCAATCATATACAGATATGTCATTATAATTTTGAAACAACTCTATTTCATCATCTATCTATCCTATGGAAAACGAAATCAGCGCGCGTGCGTAAGTACAGAATATCGTCTCCACGCCGTGGTGTAATCTATTTTCCCCCACCACCTTACTTGGATGGGTAAAATGGTGTAAATAATAACTATATATGATTATTTTAAAGTGATACTGATTCTGAAATATTATACATACACTCCGATACAATTCCATGATCATGGGAATGATATCATCGCTTATGTGTACGTACGGAATATCGTCTCCCCGATGTGATGCAACTCGTTCCACATGATCATCATTGCTTAATGATTATAAAAATGAATTGAATAAATAAATATGATATATAGTACACTAATACCATTATGGAAATGAGGTATCTATAATGTAAATAGAATAATTAGAATTTATTCGACAAAACACGCAAATGAACAAAAAGTAATAAACACCCGAATAACAAGTAATAATGAAATATTACTAATAAGAAGCTAAGAATATGACCATATGTGATATCATAACAATAAGTATGATTCTGGAATAAGTCAATAACATTATTTAAATCATTATACAGGAGGTTCGGACACTTACGAAGCAAATCGGACCTAAGGTAAGGAAAATATCACAATCTCATTTAATCAGATATTGTTTATACATTGGTATTTACTGGGTTGTATTTTATCATCCACATCCATGGTTCCTCAATATGTAATATTATTTCTATCTACCTATAATTTTTTAAATCCATTTTTACCCTTTGGTGAGTTTTTAGTTAAATATTTGAAAGGAATCTTTTTTTGTTTTTCGTACGAGGTACTTTTGACTTTTCCGACAAAAGTACGAGAGGAATGTTTTCTTAATTTATAAGTAATGAATGGATTTTTAAAACATTATTTCCTAGAATCTTCCTTTACAAATTTTCATGTTTATTTTTAATCAACATCTTTTAGTTTATAATTTTATGACATGTTAAGAATGAAAAGTGTTTTTGAAGTAGAAAGGATATTTTCCTCAAGAATGGATTTCAAGTGTTTTATCAAAATTATTTTCCATCTAAGATAATATAGGGTTCTGTTTCTACCCCTATTATTACATTGATTTGATTATGTTTTGATGGAATTATTTTTATGAATTCCTTTATCTTATATGAATTGTTTTATGATGTCACGATGTTTAAGATTCCCATTTTTATTACATGGGTTATGCTATGATATATGGTTAATGATTTTGTGGCACACATAAGAATAGTATCATTATGAGATTGGTGGGACCTATATATCCCTCCAATTAATTGGGTAATGATTTTATATCTCATGAGATAGACATGGTTGTAATGGCAGGTTAAACCGGTTCAGTGAAACTGGACTGAAATGTGGAGTGAACTCGGTTCAGAAATGGACTTTGTCCACTAAGATAGTCTTGGCAATGAGTCTTGACTAATAATAAATGATTATATATGATTATGTGTGTATGCCACAAAGTTTCATGTTTTATGTTATGATTATTGGGATTACATTACACTACCATGATTTATCCGATGTTTTGAAATTATGATCTCTTTTGTAGGATAAGAATTTCAAAATTTTATGTTCTTATGAATTTGATGTAATTGATATTTCTTTTGTTTACCCTTATATTGAATTTGAGATCACCCTTTTGTATGTTTTCTTTCCCATGGTTTGGAATAAGGTTATTAAGTAAGATATGCCAAAAATATACTATAGATATGATGAAATAAATGGGAGATAGTGTAGATTCTTTATGAACGGGTTGTTTATGTTTCCCAGTTTCTAAAGAAACTATACCTATATGGTCCTTTCATGTTTTTGTTATATGTTGTAATAAGTATACTACAATATTGAATTATTAACAATGTATGTAAAGTATGGGTCGTTATAGTTGGTATCCGAGGAAAGGTAGAGTCAACCTTTGGAAACTAGGATGTGAAACCCTTAGTAAGATCCCTAAGGATAAGTCTAACCATAGAACACAATATTAGTGTTTTAGAAATGGCCATGAACAACCTATGATAATACCTTAAGTGTGAAATATTATTCCTGATTATGTGGGTTTCCTATTATAATTACTGTTGCTCACACTATTCTTCTTGGTTTTAGTCAATGGCTGGAACCCGAAGAAACCGTGCTAATACGGAATGTGATGGGCAATGCAATGATTGTCCCCATGAGCAACCAAATGTTATGGGAGCTAGAATGAAAAATCTTGTAGCTATGATCACGCAACTTTCTCAAGCTATGAACCATGCAGGACTTCCAAATGAGCAAATGAAGGAGCAACATTCTGTCGAATGCTTCATGAGGTAGCGTCCACCTTCATTCACCGGGTCTTCTGATCCATTAGTGGCTGAACAATGGATCAGTACCACTGAAAAGATATTTTCAGTTCTTCAGTGTTTTGAACATGATAAAGTCATCTTAGCAGTGAATCGTTTGGAAGGTGATGCTGATCAATGGTGAAATCTTATTAAGAATACGAGGCAAAGGGATGAAATTGATTCCATGAATGGGACGAGTTCAAGAACTTATTTTTCAATAAGTATTTCCCTCATATTCTTCGAACAAATATGGAGAAGGAGTTTCTTGATCTAAAGCAAAAGGATGATGAATCCGTTGGTACCTACGAAGCAAATTTTACAAGACTTGCAAGGTACGCTTTCAGAATTATTACCCAACCTGAGAGTACGATCGATCGATTCTTTAGTGTCTTAAAACTAAGTCTTTGAAGGGAGTTATCCATAAGGGACTTCAATAGCTATGAGGAAATTGTTTGATGAGCTCTCATGGTTGGGATGGAGATTGGTGTAACTCATCAGTCACATGGGTTTGATAAGAAGCGGAAAATGGAATTCAAAGGAAAATCTTAAGACCACACTGAAAAGAAGATGAGTTTTCCCTTATGCTCAAATTGTGGAATGAAACATGGAGGAAATTGTCTTATAGGGACAAGAAAATGTTATAAGTGTGGGAAATAAGGTCATCGGGCAATTGAATGTTGAAATAATGGGAAGAAGATGTGTAATGATGCAAAAAAAGGAAGGGATACACAGAATGAACCTACTACACTTCAATGTTTCAAGTGCAAGGAGATGAGGCATTATTCCAATCAATACCCAAATCCAAGGGTTGATGACGATTATCGACGTCAAAAAAATCTTAAGGCCAAAGTCAAAGGATAGTCACATGCAATTACTATCAGCGATGTGGAGTACTACAAAGAAGTGGTGAGAGGTACACTTACCATCTACTCTAAAGTAGAAAATGTTTTATTTTATTCTGGATCCACCCACTCTTTTATTTCTATAGAATTTTATATGGGTATCACCGTATTACCTCAACAATTAGATGTTGAGTTAGCTGTGGCAACTCCTAATGGCACAACAGTCGCATCAAAAGGTTACAATTCTTCTCCGATTTATGATTGTGGGAAAGTGCTTCCTGAAAATCTTGTGATCCATCTTATAGTAGAATTTCATGTGATTCTTGGCATGGATTGTCTTACTCTATATGGATCTCATATCAATTTACAATGAAGAGAACTCACATTTCATATTATAGATCAATATATGATCGTCTATCGATGCAAGGATGAAAATAACCTTCCAGTGGAAATTTCTTCCATCTTATGGGTCTTGATTCCACTAAATAAAGGTCATTTATCTCAAATGGTCAGTGATAAACTCACGATTAAGAAAATTCCCATTGTACAGGAGTTTGATGATGTCATTCTGAAGGAATTACTGGGTCTTACACCAAATCATGAAGTTGAGTTTTCAATAGAACTCGTACCGGGTGCTTTAACTATTTCAAAGACACCTTATAGAATAGCCCCAATTGAGTTGCAGGAATTGAAAAAGAAACTCCAAGAGAATCTTGATAAGGGGTTCATACGCCCTAGTGAGTCACCTTGGGGAGCACCTGTTATGTTTTTTAAGAAGAAAGATTGATCAATGAGACTATGAATTGATTATCGAGAACATAACAAGATCACTATCAAGAACAAATATCCTCTCCCGTGCATTTATTACTTATTTGCAAAACTAGGCGGAGCTCAATACTTTTCCAAGATTTGACTCTGTTCGGGGTATCATCAATTAAGAGTCCAAATGGAGGATATACCAATGACGACTATCCGTACAAGGTATGGACACTACGAATTTATAGTGATGCCATTTGGTCTTACTAATTCCCCTGCTATCTTCATGGATCTGATGAATAGAGTCTTTAGAGACTATCTTGATCAGTTTGTGGTAGTCTTTATAGACGATATTCTTGTATATTCAAAGAGAAAGTAAGAACAGGAAGATCAATTGATAATTGAATTAAAGACCCTAAGAAAGGATAAGAATTATGTTAAATTTACCATGTGTGAATTTTGGCTCCAAAAAGTTGCATTTTTGTGTTACATAATCTCAAAAGAGGGGATATCTAAGGATCCAGCAAAAACAAAGGTTATCGAAAGATGGTTGAGACCAATAACAGTAATCGAGATCCGAAGATTTCTTGGTTTGGCTGGATATTATCGATTTTTTGTGAAATATTTTTCACGATTATCTAATCCACTCACCAGGTTGACTCGGAAAGGAGTTATGTTTGTTTGGACGGAGGAATGTGAAGATAATTTCAAGGAGTTTCATAGAAGGTTATCTAGTGCACCTGTTCTCACACTACCTTGCAGTGGAGGAAGGTTTGTGATCTACAATTATGTATCCAAGAAGGGACTGGGATGTGTTCTCATGAAAAATGATATGGTGATAGCTTATGCCTCAAGACAGTTGAAAATCCATGAGAAAAATTACCCAACTCATGATTTGGAGTGAGCTGCGGTAATCTTTGCATTAAAGATTTGGAGGAATTACCTTTATGGTTAAAGGTGCGATATTTATACTGATCATAAATGTTTAAAGTATATTTTCACACAAAAGGAGTTGAATATGCTCCAAAGAAGATGGTTTGAGATGATTAAGGATTACGACCGCACAATTCATTACCACCTTGAGAAAGCATACAAAGCGGCAGATGCATTAAGTCGACAAGACCATGCTAGCTTATCCATGATGAGGATCGCAAAAGATCCAATATTTATGGATTTAAAAAGGATGGATCTTGGAATTATAATGGAAGGGGAAATATCATATCTTTATCAAATGAATGTTTAACCATCTATACATGTGATGATTAAAGACGCACAGAAAGAAGATGTAGAGTTACAAAAGAAGGTGAGAAATGTACCTGAATTCAACCGTGATTATGATTGGATAATAATGTTCAGGAATCGGGTTTGTGTTCCTCCCATATCAGAATTAAAGAAGGGGCTAGTGGATGAGGCTCATAGTTCTTCATTCTCTATTCATCTGGGAAGCACAAAGATGTATAAAGATATGAAAGAGTACATCTAGTGGGATGGCATGAAAAGAGATGTTGCTGAATATGTCTCTCGATGCTTGGTTTGTCAGCAAGGTAAAGCTGAGAGACAGAAGTCTAAGGGGATGTTACAACCATTACCCATACCTGAATGGAAATGGGAAAACATCACTATGTACTTTGTCACCGGACATCCTAAAACATCCAAAGGCAATAATGTTATCTGGGTCATAGTTGATCATCATACAAAGTCTACACACTTCATTGCTATTAGAGAGGATTTCTCTCTGGATCAGCTTGCCAGTATATATGTAAAGGAAGTGGTATGATTCCATGGAGTACCACTTTATATTATATCTGGTCTGGATCTCAGGTTTACCTCAATGTTCTGGAGAAGTCTTCAGCATACTCTGGATACAGAGTTGAGTTTTAGCACTGCTTGTCATCCTCAGACAGATGGTCAGTTTGAGAGGACAATTCAAACTCTAGAAGATATGTTGAGAGATTACTCTATAGATTTCAAAGGTGGTTGGGATCAACACCTACCTTTGGTGGAATTTTCTTATAATAATAGCTTTCACTCCAGTATTCAGATGTCTCCTTATGAAGCTCTCTATCGAAAGAAATGCAGGACTCCAACTTGTTGGGATGAAGTTGCAGAAAGAAAGCTATTATAACCTAATCTAGTTGATGAAATGGTAGAAAAGGTCAGATCTATTTAACAACACATAAGAGCAGCTCAGAGTCGACAGAAAAGTTGTGCCGACAACTGAAGAAAAGACCTAGAGTTTGAAGTGGGTGATAAAGTGTTCTTACGAATATCTCCCTGGAAGAGGGTCATGAGATTTGGAAATAAGGGAAAGTTGATCCCTAGATATATTGGTCCCTTTAAAATTCTACATCGTGTTGGGAAGGTAGCTTACCGATTGGCGCTTCCATTGAATCTCTCTCAAGTTCACATTGTGTTCCATGTATCTCTCCTGATTAAGTACATACCTGATCCTTCACATGTACTCATCTTAGAAGTTGTACCTCTAGAACAAGATCTTTCTTATGAAGAACAACCGATAGAGATTTTGGATCATCCCCAAAAGTCCTAAGGAACAAGACCACTCTCTTGGTGAATGTTTTATGAAGGAACCACCAATTAGAAGAAGCTAAATGGGAGCTTGAGGATATGATGAGGGAGAGGTATCCCCATCGGTTTGTTACAAAGTGACGAATTTCGAGGGCGAAATTAATTTTAAGGGGGGTAGAATGTAACACCCGAGACTTTTATGAGAAATATTTTGTTTTTATGTCATATAAATCATCAAAGGAATATTTCACAACACACAACACTTGCTTGACTTGCTTTACACGCAACCTCGGCCTTCCTCGATAGCTTGCATCGTACGCAATACCGAGTTTCACTAAACAACGATATGCTATTAAAATATTTTTAAAACTAGCTGTTATGAATAGTAATGACAACTTTTTGAAATTTTGTAAATATTATTTTTCAAAATTGCCTTTATTTTTTGATTCGGAATATCGAAATTAGCATATGGTGAAATTTTGGTATTTTTCTAGAAACTTTCAATTTTTGATGAATAGAGAAAACACTGGGTTACTATTTAAAAACTGAATTTTTATTTAAATAATTAGTTATTTTATTTAAATTTATTTTAGGTCAAAATTGATATATAATACCTATATAAGTTCAATGAAATTCATTGGAATCATTTTATAAAATATTTAGATATATAAAAATTTTATTGAACTTTTGACCGTCTTTTACCCACCTCCTAGGAGAATTTGCAAATTTACATAAAACTTAATTTGACCGCTTTTGAGAGTGGAATTTCAAAAATTGGAGATGCACGATTGATGTCAGTAAGTAAAATGTGGTTCAATGAGATGAAAATAATTTTTGGTGCATAGTAACTTTTTACTTTTATTTACCACGGTTAAAAGTAAATTGGGTAATTAAGAGTAAAAAATTATATTATTATTACCCGAACACATGTCCTAATTCTATTGGATAAGAGTAAATCGACCAAAAACAACCTTAGGAATAAAATATGACCATTTAGGGCCACTTGGATTAGATTAGGACATTTATTATTAATTTATTTACAGAAGGATTAAAATAGTTAAAATCAATGTTTAATAAGTAAATAATTTTTAATATAGCGTTATACATAAGATAAATTCGACTATAAATATTCATTAGAAATCTAAAAAGATTTCCTACATAATGATATTTTATTTTTAATTTTTAGACATTAAATAATTTAATTTATTTATGACACAATGATGATGCAGTAATTATATAATTTATGAAATATTGACATAATTGATGTTATAAATACCCAAATAAATTTAATTTGAGACTTTTTCTGAATTCCACTAATTTTCTAGGTTAATATGACATGTTAGTAGTTATTTAATTAACTTTTTTAGAATTAATAATTCTGTTATTATTTTCACACAAATCAATTACCAAATAGTATCAAAATTGACAGAAAATAGGTTTTAAAACAAATATTATATTATTAATTGTTATTTTATTCCTAAAAACCTAAAGTTCGTCCAAATTACTTAGATAAGGTTATATATATTAATAATAAACATTTTGGGTTATTTTGGCTTGTTATAGTAAGTTTATTAACCTTATAGTGTAAGAACACAAGAAGACACTGTAAAAGTAATATTATTTAACATAAAGTTAAATCTAAATGATAAGGTTAAAATAGGAACCTAAACATGTATGAATTCTATTGGATGAGAGGCTTTCGACCCATCCTCACCTTAGCTTCGAAATAAATCAATTTGGAGGTATTTAAAACCGAACATGACTTTATAATAAAATAATATTTTTAGTTTTTCCAAAGGTGCCCCTCTCCTCCCTTATAAAAGGGCACCTCCTCCCTCTCTTCCTCACACCACATTGAGCCTTCAAGCTCGTCCAACCCCCTGCCAATTTCTCCTCTCCACTTCCCTATAAACAAAGTAGATGTCCAGGTCTTCTTCAAATACCAATTGTAGTGCCCTTAGAGGAGGTCTCAAAGAGGCACTTCAAAGAAGAGGTAATGCCCGTTACCGATTCTTTCATCATTATTTATTCTTCCACTTATTCTCCTTTAGTTGTTTAATTATGAAGTAATAACATCAGTATCACTCATATACTGATATGTTATTATAATTACGAAACAACCATATTTCACCATCTATCCATCCTACGGAAAACGAAATCACTGCGCGTGCGTACGTATGGAATACCGTCTCCACGCCGTGATGTAATCTATTTTTACCCACCACCTTACATGGATTGGTATAATGGTTTAAATAATAACTATATATGATTATTGTAAAGTGATAATGATTCTGAAATAGTATACATACACTCCAATACAATTTCATGATCACGGGAACGATATACGGAATACCGTCTCCATGATGTGATGCGACTCATTCCACATGATCTTCATTGAATAATGATTATAAAAATGGATTGAATGAATAAATATGATATATAGTACATTAATAACATTATATAAATGATTTATCTATAACCTAAAGAGATGAATAAGAATTTATTCGACAAAACATGCATAATAACAAAAAGTTATAAACACCCGAATAACTAGTAATAATGAAATATTACTAATAAGAAGCTAATAATATGACCATATATGATATCATAAAAATATTTATAATTCTGGAATAAGTAAATAACATTATTTAAATAATTATACAGGATGTTTGGACACATACGAAGAAAATCGTACCTAAGGTAAGGAGAATATCACAATCTCATTTTATCCGAGATTATTTATACGTTGGTATTTACTAGGGTGTATTTTATCATCTACATCCATGTTTCCTAAATATTTAATATTATTTATATCCACCAACAATTATTTAATTCTATTTTTACCCTTTAGTGAGTTATTATTAAAAGATAAGAAATGAATCTTTTGTCGTTTTTCGTACGAGGTACATTTGACTTTTCCGACAAAAGTATGAGAAGAATGTTTTTTTAACTTATACGGAATGAATGGATTTTTAATACATTATTTCCAAGAAGCTTCCTTTACAAAATTTCAAGTTTATTTTTAATTAACTTCTTTTAGTTTAAAATTGTATGACATGTTAAGAAAGGAAATGTGTTTTTTAAGTAGAAAGGATATTTTCCTCAAGAATGGAGTTCAAGTGTTTTATCAAAATTATTTTCCATCTAAGATAATATAAGGTTCTGTTTCTATCTCTATTAATACATTTATTTGATTATGTTGTGATGGAATTATTTTTATTAATTCCTTTATCTTATATAAATTGTTTTATGATGTCACGATGTTTAATATTCCCATTTTTTTACATGGGTTATGCTAATATGTATGGTTTATGATTTTCTGGCACATATAAGAATGGTATAATTATGAGATGTGTGGTACCTATATCTCCCTCCAATGCATTGGGTAATGATTATATATCTCATGAGATAGACATGGATTGAACGGAAGGTTAAACCAGTTCAGTGAAACAGGACTGAAACGAGGAGTGAACTCGGTTCAGAAATGGACTTTGTCCACTAAGATAGTCTTGGCAATGAGTCTTGACTAATAAGAAATTATTGTCTATGAATATTTTTGTATTCCACAATGTTTCATGTTTTAATTTATGATTATTGGGATTACATTTCACTACCATGATTTATCCCATGTTATGAAATTATGATCTTTTTTACAGGATAAGATTATCAAAATGTTATGTTATTATGAATTTGATGTAATTGATATATCTTTTATTTACCTTTATTGAGAATTTGAGCTCACCCTTTTATATTTTTTCTTTCCACAGGTCAGGAAGAAGGGTATTAAGTAAGATATGCCAAAAAGGGACTATAGATATGATGAAATAATTGGGAGACAGTGTAAATGCTTTATGAACTAGTTGTTTATGTTTCCCAGTTTCTAAAGACACTATACCTATACGGTCCATTCATGGTTTTCTTATATGTTGTAATAAGTATGCATAAATTTTTAATTATTATCCATGTATGTAAATAATGGGTCGCTATATAATCTTGGAGTAAAATAATCAATGAATTATGTGTAAAGCCGAATGAGTAGAAATTGAAATTTCAAATTCTCTTATCGATTTGGTAACATAAAAAACATACAAACATGAAAGAAGGATCACACAATGATGATGTAAATATCCATAACTTAATGTATATTACACAATTAATAATATCATGGGCAGTACATAGACCACAGGCAATAAATATGTGGTGAACAATGGAAATCTCACGGAATTAAAAGTGAGATAAGAAACCCCTTACATTGTACTTTTTCCTTGGTAGAGGGTAGGATAACCTCCCTTATAATGGTGAAATAATTTTCAATGAATTATACAAGATTTACATACATTAATATTATATCATATATGATCTTTTAACATTTATTTGTTAATAATATCTTAGTATTATCATCGATTCGGGTGTTAACAGATTCATTTTCATTTATATTATTTGTTATGTGAGACATATATGTTTTGGATGGGGTGTATATTATTCATATACATGAATACTTTCTTGTCTCTAAACATTATTTTAAAACATCGAATATAATTTAGTCTTGAATGGATATGATGGAGAATGATTCTCATCGTGTTCGTGGAGACGGTAATCCGTACGTACGCACGAGGGACAATATCACTCTTTTGATTTTAAAATAATATATAATTGGATTGTATATAATATATACGTAATCATTATCATGTTATATTTTTTATTTACATTAATTACACATCATTGTTATACCCATCCAAATAACAAGTTATTCAATAACAATTACACCACGACGTGGAGACGGTAAGTCGTACGTACGCACGTATAGTGACATGTCATTCAAAAGATTGATAGAATAAAGAATATGGTTGTCATATATTTATAATAACATCACAGTATATAGATTATACTGGGTTTAATTTTTTATAATGGAAATAACAGAGAAATAAGAGGTGGACGAAGAATGGAACTTGAAAGAGGGCGGTGAAAACATAACATCTTTTTCGGGTTCTTCCTTTTGATTTGATCAAAAGGGATCTTAAGTTAGATTTATGACTAATAGAATAGCTCCAGGATGAAGGGAGGACTGTTAAGAGAGTATTTGGGTAGAGTTTGGCTAATCAAAAAAGCTACGAAGGTATGAATTTGAGAGAAGGGGGAGTGCACTTTTATAATAGGGGTGAGGGGCACCTTTGGAAATACTAGAAATATTATTTTATAATATTCTAGTATTCATTTTCTAATTTCTAAAATGTGTATTATTTAACCATTATGGTTTTTATAGGTCTATAACCACTCAAACAATAGGTTTTAGATAGGTTTGGGTCACTATATTAACCATATCTTTTTTTAACTCTTAGATAATTATTTTAACATTTACTATGCCCCTTTATATTTTTATATTATATAGTTAATAAACATAATATATACTTACATGAGACCCCCAAATGGTCCATTAATGATACATATAACATTATATAAGTCATTTGGCCAAACCATGGATTTTTAGGAATAGAATATAAATTAATAATATAATATTTGATTTAAAAACTCTTTTATGTCAATTTTAACACTATTTAATAATTGATTTTTGTTAGGGTCATAAAAACATTATTAATTAGAACCAAACTCATTTTATAAATCCTAACATATCATATTAACCAATAAAATTTTCTTATGTCATCAAAACTTTGATATTATATTTATTTTATAATTTATAATAAAAATTATTTGATTCTTTCATTAATAAGGAATATACTGCATCATTATTTGGTTATAAATAAATTTAATTATTAAATGTATAAAAATTATAAATAAAATTCCATTATGTAGGAAATATTTTTATCTTTCTAATTAATATTTATAGTCGAAAATATAACTTATATAACCCTATGTAAAAATTATTTTTCCAAAAGATGTATGCTTATGTCATTTTTGTTTTTACTTTAACTTAATTAATATAAAGTGACATTATCACTTACAAGTGGATCCATGGGGTCCTAGAATCGACCCAAAGATGACCATGGTCGGACATATATCAACAAATTAGGTTAGGACACGTTTTTGGGTAATTTAGTATTATTGTAATATTAGGTTTTTACCCTTATTTACTGGATTTACACTTTAACCACTGTAAATAAAATATTTACCAATGTAATTATTACAAATTCCTAAAAATATATGTTACCAATATACAAAATTATGACCTCCTGTTTGTTAATATGAAATCCATTTTTCTAAATTCAAAACATAGAATTGGCAGAAATTAATTTAAAATTAATTCCCGTTGTTAAAACAAATAGCGTGTTTTTAAGAGATAATAACTATCAAAAGATTGACATTTGTATATATCCGGTTTAAATGTGAAATTATGTCCAATAACCAAAATTGTATTAAATTTTAATAATATATTCTAATTATACTTTAAAACCACTCAAATTCATAATTTATTACTATTAATTATTTTTTAAAAAAGATTTTTTTAATTAAATTTTAGTAATTTTAACTATTCATCATAATATAAAAGTTCTCCGGAAAGTACCATAATTTTACCCTAGGAAAATTTTGAAATTATGAATCCAAAAATGAAGCCTATTTTGAGAGATAAAATTTATAAAATTTCAAAAAGGGGGTGTTACCATGCATAACGACTACTTTGATTGATCGTGGTGTGTTAGAATCTCGAAGTTGCGTACAATGCAAGTTATTGCATTATTTAAAGGGAAACGTACCGTGGAAGCTTAGGGTGTAACATTATCCCCTCCTACTATAAACGGCATCCTTGAATGTTTTAAAATTGGGCTTGGGAATATAATGGAAAGTCCCCAATCGGAGAAATAGTCAATAAAACTATCACATTAAAAGAAAGAAAGAGAAGTACAAAGGTTACTCCAGATAAACTATACTAAGATTCCATATAGAAAAACATGGATATAGATGATAAACTAAGTGTCATAATCTGATGGAGAGGGACTGAAAATATGATCAAGAGAAAGTTAATTATAAGAAAACCAAAAAATTGTGATGGGACAAACGATCATTAGTTTCCCGGTATGAAAAGTAAAAAGACAACATTTTTTAAGTAACATTGAATAAAAATGAGGAATTCATTTCTGAGATTAACTATGAACATAGAGAGAAATACTTAATTTTTAAGTAAAGTTTCATCATTTAATAAACTTATACTACTAACTCATTTTTAAATGATGAGTATTCCAGAATACTTGGTCATACTAGAAGATCTAGATTAAACTTCTAGAGAATAACATGATCCACAAAGGATAAACTATATATTTACCTTTTCTTTAGAGAAAAATAAAAACCAAAACGTTTAGTACATGATTTGATGATCCCCCAAAAGGATATTCCATTAGAGAAAGAAACACTAATCTTAATTTCTAAAATTAAACCAACAATACATGAAAGATATATACACACCATTCAATAAACAATATAATCCAAACTAATATTGAAACCCAAAACATAGAAGAATTTGGTTATGTAGTCTTCCATGTTAAATTCTATCTCCAAATAACATCAACTACTCTTAATGTAAAATTCATAAAATTAATTAACCTAATCACATATTTTCTATTATAGGTTAATCATTTCCATAAAAAACCCAAATCACTATAAATCCACATTAAAAACAAAAATAAAAATCCACCATTACTCCTGAAATGAAATCCCATGGTATTTTATTTTCCTTAGGCATATAGTGTTCCCAACAAAGCGAACATCTTCCAAAATTACATTTATCACTTAATCACAAAGTCAATTTCCTATACTAAGGGTATTAATTTGATAAGAAATAAGAACCCAAATCAACTTATTATTTATCAATAAAATCATTTAACTAAAAATAATTAGTCACACTAACCAGGGACTTTACGTAGTCCAGTGGTAGGCGATAAATCCCAATCTCACTTTGGTTGTGGGTTCGATTCCCACATCTTTGTCTGATGCGGTGGGTTGTCACACAGTCTGTGTGTTGTTCTTTTTCAAAAACAATATTTTATAACATTACAAAAATGAGATAAATTCCTCAAAATAACCATTACATAATTTAACCACAAATGTTATCTCATTCCTTGCATTTTAATCCCAAAATACAATAACATGTAATTACCTCAAATTCAAGGATCATATAAAACCAAATGGTTATTTATAACTATATCCATGAGAGAAAATATAATTCCTCCTCAAATATCATTTTCACATGATAAATTGTAGGGTTACACATATAACATAAAATTCACCCAAAGTAATATCTACAAAAAAGAGTGCTAATACGTTTAAACATTCCTCTAACCATTTTTTTCCACATAGCTTCTTATTTGACCAGGAAAATATCCTATATAATAGGGAATTAACTCAGGTAATGGAAAAGTCCCCTACATTTACATAAAATGACTGTAAATGGATTCTTGGGACCTTTTTTATTTTCTTCCATAGTACTCTTCATTTTACCTCAGCAATTCTTCACTTTATATCCTTGTTTCCCACACGTAAAGCATTTCTTTGTTCCTTTGAGACACTTTCCTAGGTGTCTCCTTGCACATTTCCTACAATATGGAAATTTAGGATTATTTTATACAAATTCTCTACTGCTGGAGCTCTTATCATTCATCACCTTTCTCTTCTTTTCTTAGTCAGGTAGATGGTTAATGTATTTGTTGTTGATCGTATTTTTGGGAAACTGAGTTGGCATGAACACAATATATATACACCTATCAACATCCCATTTTTTTCTCATTTCCACCACCGTTCCCACCTTTTACATCATTATCGAAGTTAATATGACTTCCTTGGAATACATCCATTGACTAAAACCAGAAATAATTGTGTGAGTAACAGTAGTCATAAAATTATTTAGAGAATATCATGACACTGTATTCTTAATTTGAAACACCTTAGGATTAACAGAGTTCATTTATTATCATCTTATATTAAAATAATTCAAATCAGTTTGTAAAGAAAATGTATATTATCCTAAGCATATCCATCGGGAGTGTCGTATCCAAGAGTGCAGCAAGCCGCGTTGTTCTGCACCAGTTCTCGTTCGAGTCTTGATCAAAGCTGTGTTTTCATGTTTTACCCCTAGGTACATATGTTCTAGGGCCACCTCTACCTGATCGTATTTATATAGGGATGTATCTCTTGGAAAACTCAAAAAATATATACAATACCAAAATTCTAGAATGTTCTTTTATATTAAACCTCAAAGTCTATCTTAGGGCTATGTGCTCTAATCAGAGATTATCAAAATCTAGTTTCCAAGGTTTGTACTAAACTTCCTCTGATACCAATGGTGACGCCCCAACCCCAGTTACCCAGAGTCGGTGCATTATTACATAACATTTTCATGATCACAAAGGATCATGTTTCGAAAGACCGATTAGATTAGTAGACTTATAAGTACTAGATACATTCATATGGTTTACATTACATCATAATATGAAAACTACAACCTCATGTCATCTCCACACTCATATCCCCTTATACTATCTCGGCAGGTCATTCATGAAATACTTCTTCACATCCTTGGAAAAATAATACATAGAAAGGGGTGAACTCAAATTCCTAGTAAGAATAACAATATAGCAGAAACATTCATAAATAAGAATAAACATTTAAGGAAATGTATAACTAAAACAAAATACATTTTAAACATGAAATTCAGCATAATATGACATAAATAAATTGAAATAATTCCATTTAATTATTCACATAGATATTCTACATGTCGAATAATCATATGCAATTTCAATAACCACTTTTATAATGATGGAATTCATAATTCCAGTCTGTCATAACCATATAGTCATGGCCTTGTGCAAATAATACAAATATGATTTTTTTCAAGGCCTTGTGCCAAGACACTAGTTTGTCTCATGAGACATACCGATGCATCAAGAAGCTATAGCGGGCTCCACTCGTCACTTACTAAGTCCAATGCATTCCTCATATGAAAAGTGTGAATCATAACATAAATATTCGTATTAAAACTAGCATATGAAATGTCAATACTATATCCACAAACCATGAATGGTATAAAAATAGCACATCCACAGTCAAACATAACTCATTAAATACAATATGGAAAACTGTATTATATTAGATTATCCACAATTTATAATAATGAAGGATATTGACATATATTAAAATAATCATCAATCTATTGAGAGAAATGTCCCACTTTTTCTTGAAAACAATTAAAAGTTGCACTATTTGTCAAGAATCCATTTAAAATATTTTTTTGAATCGAAGTGTCCCATACCACTTTGAATCTTTTAAAAGGATTTTTTATTTGAAAAAATTAATGTCCATATAAATAAATCCATAAAACACATTTTTAAAACATGGAAATTAATGAGAACGTTTTGGAATAATAAATCTTTAAAACATTTTAAAATGATATTTTAGTTAGAGTTCCTAACCCAAATAGAGACACTTGAATACTAATAATTGAGGTAATAAAAACATTATAATATCATTAGAATAAAGAGATTCATGATATAATATGTCAAATTATATTATATACACCATATAAAAGTGATTTAGTGTATAACAACCAAAGAGTCTCAATGGAATGTAATTTGAGATGAAATCTCTCATAAAGGATGTATACTTAGGTTAAGGATAAATCAAAGTCATAATAATGTGTGAAAAATATAAATACACACAATATGATTGGATATTCAGTGTAAAACAATCAAAGTACATTCACACATAATCTTGTAAAAGCAACACAAATGAATTGCATGTTTAACTCAACAAATCGAGATTGAGTAAAAATTACTCTTATCGAGTTCATACCGATGACTTGAGAATTTATAAATGGAGTGATTATGTGTATCAAAAGTTTATCCACAGAAATGGGAGGGGAAATTAAGATATAATCAAATGAATAGTGATTCCACACATAATCATGGAGTAAAATAATCAATGAAGTATGCGTAAAGCCGAATGAGTGGAAATTGAAATTTCAAATTCTCTTATCGATTTGGTAAATTAAGAAACATACAAACATGAAAGAAGGATAATAAAATGATGACGTAAATATACATAAATTTATGTATATTACACAATTAATACAATCATGGGCAGTAAACACAGCACATGCAATAAATAAGTGGTGAACAATGGAAATCTCGCGGAATTAAATGTGAGATAAGAAACCAATTGCATTGTACTTTTTTCCTTGGTCGAGTGTAGGTTAACCTCCTGTATTTTGGTGATATAATTTTCATGGAATTATACAAGAATTATATACATTAATATGATATCATATATGATCTTTTAAGATTTATTTTTTAATAATATCTTAGTATTATCATCGTTTCGGTTGTTAACATGTTCATTTTCCTTTATATTATTTGTTATGTGAGCCACATTTGTTATGGATGGGGAGTATATTATTCATATAAATAATTATATCATTTCTCTAAACATTATTTTAGATAATCTAATTAAATTTAGTCTTGAATGGATACGATGGGGAATGATTCTCATCGCGTTCGTAGAGACAGTAATCTGTACGTATGCATGAGGGACAATATCACTCTTTTGATATTTAAAATAAAATATAATTCGATGGAATATAATATATACAAGACCATTACCATGTTATATTTATTATTTAAATGAATTACACATCATTATTAAACCTATAAAAATACTAAGCTATTGAATAACAATTACACCACGACGTGGAGACGGTAAGCCATGCGTACACACGTATGGTGGCATTTCATTCAAAGGATGGATAGAATACTGAATATGGTTGTACTATAATTATAATAACATCACAGTATATAGAAGATACTAGATTTATTATTTTATAATGGAAATAACAATGAAATAAGAAGTGGAAGAAGAAAGGAACTTTAATTTTGGTGGTGAAAACATTCCCTCTTCTTTGGGTTCTTCCTTTTGATTTGATAAAATGGGCTCATTATGTTGGCTTTCAGACTAATGTAATGTATCTAGGATGAAATGAAGAGTGTTGATAGGGTATTTGGGAAGAGGATGGCCGAACCAAAAGGCTTTGAAGGTATGAATTTGAGAGAATGGGGAGTGCCCTTTTATAAGAGGGGTGAGGGGCACCTTTGGAAAAGCTAGAAATATGATTTTATAATAATTTAATATTAGTTTTCTAATGGTTAAAATGTGTATTATTTATAGGTTACGGTGGTTATATTTCGAAAACCACTCAACCAATAGGATTTATACTGGTTTGGGTCACTATATTAAACTTATCCTTTTGTTTTAACTCATAGTTCATTAGATTGACATTTACCATTTCTCTTTTTATTTTTATATTATATAGCTAATAAACATACTATATACTTCTAAGAGACCCCCATGTGGTCCATTATTGATACAACTATCATTATATAAGTACTTTGTATAATCATTAAATTTTTAGGAATAGAATATGAATTAATAATATAATATTGTTTTTAAATTACTTTTATGACAATTTTGACACAATTTAATAAATGGATTTTGTTATAGTCATAAAAACTTTATTAATTAAAAAATAAATTCAATTAAGAAATCCCAACATATCATATTAACCAATAATATTTCTTTATGTCATAAAAACTTTCAAATTATATTTATTTTATCATTTATAATACCAATTATTTGATTCTTTCATTAATAAGGAAAGTAAATCATCATTATTGTTTCATAAATAAATTTAATTATTAAATGTAAAAAAATTATAAATAAAATTAAATTATGTAGGAAATATTTTTATCTTTCTAATTAATATTTATAGTCTAATATATAACATATATATGCCTATGTAAATATTTTTTTTCTAAAAGATTGATGATTAGGTCAATTTTGTTTTTACTTTAACTTAATTAAAATAAAATGTCATTATCACATACAATTGGATCCATGTGGTCCCAAAATCGACCCAATGATGCCCATGGACGGATATGTATCAACCAATAGGGTTAGGACCCATTTTAGGGTAATTTAGTATTATTATAATATTGTTTTTAACCCTTATTTTCCGGATTTACCCTTTAACAACAGTAAATAAAATATTTACCTAAATAATTTTTCAAAATGTCTAAAAATAAAAGTTACCTATTTAAACAATTTGGACCTCCTGATTCCCAATATGGAATCCATTTTTCTAAATTCAAAACATAGTAGTTTCATTAATTAATTTAATATTAATTCCTATTGCTAAAACAAAAAACGTGTTTTTAAAAGATAATAATTTTAAAAAGATTGACATCTGTTTATGTCCAGTTTAAATTTGAAATTATGTCTAATGACAAACATTGTATTAAATGGTAAAAATATATTATAAATATACTTTAAAACCACTAACATTCATAATTTATCACTATTAATTATTTGGATTAAAGAAGTTGTTTTTGATTAAATTTTAGTAATTTTCATTATTCATTATACTATAAAAGTTATCCAAAATGTACCATAATATTACCTGAGGCTAATTTTGATATTCCGAATCCAAAAATGACATCCATTTTGAGAGATATTGTTTAAAAAAATTCAAATATTAGGTATAACTATTCATAATGGCTACTTTGATTGGTCGTGGTGTGTTTGAATCTCAATGTTGCATATAATGCAGGCTATTGAATTAGTCAAAGGGAAATGTACCGTGGAATCATGGAGTGTTACAAAGACTCTATAAGTCTTATAAATTTTTGAGTAGCCTTCAAAAATTCATTCATCTAATTTTGGTGTGAATTTATGAAAATTATCTTTAGTATTCGGAATGAATACCTTGCTACCAAAAACCTTAATGTAGGAAAGTCTAGATTTTTTACTATTCTATAACTCATAAGGGGTATTTTAAGAACTGTTATAATCAAAACTCAATTTATAGTATAACAAGAAGTACTTAAAACTTCAGTCCAAAAATTTTTGGCAACAGAATACTGACTCACCATGGTTCTTGTTATCTCTTGAAGAATTCTATTTCTTCTTTCATCAACAACATTCTATTGAGTAGTTCATGGTGCTGAGAAGTTGTGAGTAATTTCTTTTCTACTAAAAAAAGATTCAAAATCTGAATTTTGAAATTCTCAACAATGATCACAATGAATATTTATCGATGGAAGGTTTTTCTCATTTTTAACTTCGGCTCTTAAACTTTTGAAATATGAAAAAGCATCAGACTTATTTTCTAGATAATAGACCCACATAAATATAGTGTAATCATCAACCAAAACAAATACATAATACATACCCTCAATGCTTCTAGTTTCTATAGGACCGAAAAGATCCATACACACCAACTATAATTCATCGGTGGTTGAGACTTCATCAATGGATTTAAATCATGATTTGTGTTTCTTTCCATATTTACAAGCTTCACAGACTTCTAAAAAATCAAATCTATGCTCCTGTAGATCCTTAACTAGTCTCTTCGTAGAATTTTATCTTATGTTTCTTTGATTACATTGTCCTAGACTTTTATTCCATGACCAAGAATGATCTTCCATTGCACTAAGGCAAGGTATGTCTTGTCACTTAAGGTTTTGTAAGTTTAGTTTGTAAACATTCTATTGACTATGGGAAGAAAGAATAAACTCTTACTTGGAATTGTGTACTAAGAACTTATCATTCCTAAAATTCACAAGGTATCCTTCATCACATAATTGGATTATGATGATGAGGTAGTTCTTGAGACCCATATCAAATAAAACATTTGAAATCAATGTTTTTTCAAGACTAACGATGTTACCTATACCAATAATTTATCCCTGAGAATTATCTCTAAATGTTACTTTTCCTCCTTTCGTCTTGATAATATTTTCAAAATAGTTTTTTTACTATTCTTATGCTCGGAACATCCACTATCCACGTACCATGTATTACTATTGGTACTTTCCCTATTTTACTGAAAATAGTAAAAAGATAGGTTTTCAGAATACAAACTTGCATGGATCTGGAAATCTCATAATACAAAATTTTTGGTACATAGATTTTATTATAAAAATAAGCAATATGAAATCCTAAAGATTAGGTTTTATTGAAGGATCAATTTTTTTCCCAGTGACCACCACATTGACACTTAGTGCAGAATGGGGCACATTGAGGATCAAATTAATTATTGATAAAAATCGGTTTAGAACATGTGTAACCAAAACCAAAAGTATTCCATCGAGATTGGTTTTGTGAATACATTTTATTAAAATTTTATTTACCTAGGGTAGAGTTCGAAAAACACTTCCTCAACAAAAATATTTCGGATTACAGTTTTATAACTATGTTCTTGTCTTAAAAAAAATTTGATTTTGAACAAGATCTAGGCTCGAAAAAGTTTTTCTTAGAAATTACATTTTCTAGATCTTTAGAAAGTTGATTTTTCGCAGAACATACTTCCCCAAGATTTATTGAAATAATTTCAAAATAATAATTTTTCTTATCATCACCTTTAGAATGATATGATATATCCTTAGTAAGAATAATATTCCTAGAATTTTCCTTATCAAGTTTTTTCATGAGTTTTGAATTCTCATTCTCAAAGAGTTTTGCAAAACTATAAACTTCCTCATAGGTTGGTAAAGTATTATCTTCATCAGAAGATGATTCTTCATCTAAAGAGTTATAATATTTACTATCTTTAGAATTTAATTAAACATTGGTCATTTATTTAGCATTGTGTACCTTGTCCATCAAACAATGATTATTAATAGGTAGCCTGGCTAAAAGACTAAGATTCTTCTGTTCAAAATATTCATAATATACTGATTCATCTGAAGAGTCTCCACTACTGACACTCAATGTGACTTTATCATTCAACACATTCATAGCATTGATCTTTTAATACTTCTTTAGGTTTTTCTCAGAATTCCGTTCCTTTATTTATTTTCTCTTTAGCGTAGGGCAGTTGTGTCTTATGTGTCCAGATCTCTTTCATTCATAGCATGTATCTTCATAATATTTCTTGTATTTACTTTCTATATTCTTATATCATGATTGAAATTTCCTCTTTCCAGTTATCTTGTTCATCCTTCAAGAAAGATTTGCTAATTGATTTTCAGAGGAATCACTTCCAGTAGATTCAGAACGGATATCAACTTTCATAGATCTGGATCCAATAACTCTCTCAGGAGTCTTGGATTTCTTATGATTGGAAGTAGTAGTAAAAGTTAAACTGCCATTTCCATTCATCATCTTCAAAATATCAGCATCTCTCTTCATTCTAGTCTCATAATGAAGAAGAGTTTCATACAGCTCATCATGGGTAATCTGAGTGACCTTTCTATTCTCATCAATTGTAGTCCTTTTAGATTCCCACTCATTTGTAATGATGTCAATGATATTTTATATAAGGTCTTCATCATCTAATCATTTTTCACCCATTAATTGTAAACAATTCAAAATAGTCATGAATCTCCCTTGCACATTGCATATGAGTTCAACATAAGGAAAACTAAATCCATGATATTCTGCTCTATGCATGGCTCTTCTGGTCTCAATTACTTTAGAAGTTCCAAAGTGAGTAACGTCAAATATCATCCCTATAGAATATAATGCTTCACAGGATGAAATTTGGCTATATATATTTCTAGTCATTGAACAATGTAATGTATTTCGTAGCTTATAATTGTGTTTATATTCATGATTTTATTGATTTTTAAAGGCAGATATTTGTTTCCAGGAATTTTTTATCACCCAGTAATCATAAACAAAATTCAACCCCAGTGTTGATAATGAAATTTTTCATGTTATCTCTCCAATATTAGTAATAATTACCATCAAATATAGGTGGTCTGGATGGATTGATTGTCTATGGAACCAAGATTGATTCCTGCCATTTTTAATAAAAGTCTTTCCACAAAAACATTTTATTTGAAAAAATTTTTAATCAAGGAAAATATCTTAATCAAGAGTGAATCCTAAAATGTACGAATCCAATAAATATATTCTGATAAACAGATTCTGAGAAATATGAATCTGGAAATTTAATTCTGAGAATTTATTTATGAAGCTAATTGTGAGATTAATTCAGATTAAACCAAATCATCTGATACCAATGTTTAGGATGAAATGTTACTGACTATGATATACTCTATAAAACAAAATGTAGGATCAAAATAAGATTGAGATTCTTATATACAAGAGGGGGGTGAATTGTAAATTTTAAAAATACTGTTGGATCTTTTAAGGATGGTTATGTTTAACTTGGTTAAACAAGATAATTCACAAGACCTCCATAAGTTTTAATCACTTGCAAAATTCCGGAAATGTGATTCCAGAAATGGAACTAAACTAATGTTTGGAATGATTAATATTATACATTAATGTGTATAGAATCTAACTATATCAGAGTAAAATTAAGGATGTTTAAGAAAGTTATACTTTCCTTATTAAAACAAAATACACAATGTAAAACAAAGTAGTAATACTACAAGTAACAAACATTATCTCATTTGAATCAAAGAGAAGGGTATCCAATAACCCTGGAAGAGAGGTCCCCTGATTTATAATTTCATGAGTGTCTGTTTTATCCACACCAGGGTAAGACCTCGATATGAAGATCAGAGTCTATCTTGTTATCCCCACAAGCCCTCAACTATTAGGTACTCGGCACCTCTATCTTCCTCAGCAAGGAAGCCCTCAACTTCAAGGTCTTGGAACCTCTGTATTCATATCCCTGGTAGCCCTAAATTGTACACATCCACAATCAGAGTCACATGAATCAAATCTACACAAGTAAAAGTTTTAACATGTTGTTCAAACATTCTTCCTGATGATTGAATGTTGATAAGATCCTCTCTCTCTAGAAATCACTTCAGTATGTTCTGAGCATCAAAATTCTAAAAAGATCCAAAAGTTCGGAGCACGTTCAAATGATATCCAATTTATAGGTGATGCTCCAAAGGTGGGATCCCTCCTCCAATAGTCATATTTATCCTTCAATTTTGGATAGACTTGTACAAGTGTCACTAAAACAATGGTTAGTTAATAACTGAAGTCCCGAAATCATTTTATAATAGAACAAGTGTAATTATAACCATAACATATATTCGGAATGAAGGTAAATGAATTTTCAGAACTGGGAAATTAAATTCGGAATGTTGGAAAAAATAAATTCGGATTCTATTGTACTGAGATATTCAGATTCTGTTTTTATAAGGAATTCGTAATCAAAATTTCCATCAGAATTTGTAATGAGAAATTTTAATCAGAATTCATCATCAAAATTCATAATGAAAATTCGTTATCAGAATTAATCATCAGAATTCGTAATGAGAATTCGTAATCCGAATTCATCATGAGAATTCATAATGAGAATTCGTAATCAGAATTCATCATCAGAATTCGTAATGAGAATTCATAATCAGAATTCATCATTATAATATGTAATGAAAATTCATAATCAAAATTCATCATTACAATTAGTAATGATAATTCTTAATCAGAATTGATCATCAGAATTTGTAATGGGTATTTGTAATCAAAATTCATCATTAGAATTCATAATGAGAATTCGTAATCAGAATTCATCATCAGAATTAGTAATAAGAATTTGTAATCAGAATTCGTCATCAGAATTCGTAATAATAATTCGTAATCAAGATTCATCATCAAAATTCGTAGTTATAACATTATACATGTTTGTAATCAGAATTCAGTGTTAAACATCATAAAAGTTCGTAACAGGTAATTCAGAGTAGACCTTCATAAAAGTTCATAATAGGAATTCAAATCCTAAAATAGAATGCTTCATGTCTATGTATTATAAAATTCGGAGTTTTTAGATATGAATCCGATTTTTATACTTTCAGAATAATATTGATATGAATAATGTAAACACGGTGGGGGTAAATTTCCATTGGCATGTAAATTTTCCTTATGGAAGTATAACAGGGTTAACATGAAATTTACCTTAAGATAACGTGTTTGTGATTTTCAAAACAAGAGGAATGATCAAGAAACAAGGAGACCTTGATGACATATCAATATCCCTCATATTTGAAGGAATAGAAATGTCATAAGGAAAACATTATTAACTCAATAGTGGCATCTTTGGGCAAAATGAGAGTGGTACTACTGGTGCATCCACGGAAAAGGGCCGAGCACCAAGGCCTCGACGCTCTATGGGCTATCTTAGCGTAGAACTCTCGGAACACTAACTGAATATCTGTGGGGAGGTATACTGAATGAATTAGATGTTACACGGTCAAATTTCTATACCTGGTGAGCTTACCTGGTTGTTCTGATTTAAAGAAAAACTTTTTAAAACACACACAAAATTAGTGTTTTCGTGCACTGGGTGGAAAATTATAAGTCAGAGTCTTGGTGTATGGATACGTTTCCCACCTCACAAACACTTGACACCTTGAACTAAAAACCACATTCGCTTACCTTAACACTGTTGATTCACAAAAAAGATTAGAGTCATATGTTCTGTGGTAGAACCTCCATATAATACCATTTTATCATGACTCAACCCCCAGTGCTCGTTCCATGACTACCCCAAGCCTTCCTTCCATAGTCCAGAGGATGGTAACTAGCACCAAAGGCATGATTCCCTAAAACTGGGAAGTCATTAGCTTTATAACCTATAAACAAACCCACCAGAGCACATAGATGGATACAAAACAATAGGTAAACTGTATAGTAAAAGTGTGATGAAATGTAAAAGGGGCCAGAAATACAAGACCAAATGTAAAGTACAAGGAACTGGATGTACAATTCCAAATGAAGAAAGAAGAAAACAGCTACTGGGTCATCCTCTGGGATATCTACATTAAGGGTTGGTGCATATAGAGTCCTCAGCACACCATATATGTCAGTATTCTCCGTGTACCGACTCGTCGTAAGGTCCAACATCAGGTACTGTCCAGTCCTGTTACTCTCAGCTTCCGTCATCGATGTCTGTCGTCAGCATCCAACATAATTAGGTGCGGGCATAGCCTATATAGGGGTGAGTATAACAATACTCAGTAAGGACCCTGATACCCTAAGGTCTCACAAAATCCAACATGGATAAACCAAAATGTATGAAATCAAGAGATAACTGCACTTAGGTATATGACCATACATATACATAAGTTATAAAGTAATCCATATAAATCATGAGGAAAACACAAAGGTAACTGACTCACCTCAACTGGGATTTTATTCACCTTATCGAAACCATTGTTGCTGGAGAACTCTTACTCTATCAGGTACAGGGGGCCTGCCGCGACACTGAGGCACTTCCCACTAACCTTGGACTGCTGAGGTACTCTTCTTGTCATGTACCATTAGTATTATGTGTCACCAAGGTTCTCCCCACCGTGTTTTTACCACAATATCAAGGGACTCCACCAAATAGCATGTAGAGGTACTTCTCTTGTCGTGTACCGCGGGTTTGCTGCCACAACCCGATGCTCCTCCACTTTCAGACTTCCACCACAACCAGGCGCTCCCCACTGTGCTAGTCAATTCACTCCGAGTCAATCGGTCAGCATTCAACACGTCTCAGCTAGCTACCAGGCCTCTGCACTCTGTCTGCTCATCTCCAGAAGGATCAGATTCATGAGCTACTGATCGAAACTCCAATAATCACAAATTCCAATGAAGATGTATCTCAAAGGTCCTCCATGTCATAAGGGTCTCAAAGCAACAAGTCACATGTCAATTGGATGCCCAGTTTGTGAGTTATCAACTTTTTTGTCTCGAGGGACTGGTTGGATTCGTGCATGATCCCACCTGTCTGTATCTCAAATATACCCGAAACTCTAGTCGGGTATTTTCAAAGGGACCATCATGCTCCAAGAGTATCAGTTTCGCTAACGATTTATCAAATGGATGTCTGATGGCAATGATATGGAAAAAATAAAATAATGTGTCGCAGTGGGCCCGGGTCCGGTCCGACCTGTTCAGACCGACACGACCTGACCCCGTCTAGGCTGACCCGGTTCAGGTTGACTCAGCGTGACCTGTTCAGTCTAGCCCACCCCATTATGCTGGCTAGCCCATTGGGTTTGGCCCAACTAACATGGCCCAACCCATCCAGAAGCTAGGGCTCAGAGAGCCGCAAGGGCGCAGGGCGGCATGGACCATCCTGGGGCAGCTAGGCATGGAAGGTCTCCGCGAGGGGCCGGATCGGCTAGTGCACCGCTAGGGCGAGGCCAATTCGGTTGAGGGTCGCACGATTGGCGAGGGAGGCTTGACCGGAGCGGCGGTACCACCGCCACGATAGTGTGTTGGGCCGACCGGAGCATGGGGAGAATGACCAGTGTGGGCCATGCAGATGGTGAGTTGGAACAGATAGGTTGCAGTGCGCCCGGGGCATGGGGGCTAGTTTGTCTGGCAATTGGAATTTCGTTGGGGTGGTACGAGTTGCAGAGGCCACAGATGGTGTGGCTGTTGACTTCATCAAAATCATCACCATTTCGATGAACACGACAAATTAGAACGTTGGGGGTCGATCATTCTTTTTTTGGCCCGCACCCTTTGTGTTTAGAATGGTAGCAAAAGTTTCAACAATACCATAAACAAGGAATAGTCATGGTTGATATCGGAAAAACATCAATTCCCATATTCCCTAATTATCAATATATTCTCAACCTACGTGGAAGAACATCCACAGATCGATTTGATAATAAGTTGGTCTGCATTAATTGTTTTGGAAGGAAACAAGGGAATACTATCATACTTAAATAAAATTCCAACCTTATTTGTTGTTCACTAACAGAGCCCCAGGGAAGAAGACGAAGTTGTTGTCATTCGTCGCGTCCCCCACACACCTCCAATCCTGAGATTATGCGTCGTTTCATTGACCACGATGATGAGGGAAGGATAGTCATCAAAGATGTCTCACATTGGTTGGCTCTGCAAGGGGATTCTGAAGAAGATTTCGAAGATGCTCCTTGTCGACATTCTTCATGGGTGGAGCATTCTTCATTGGGAGCCTTCTCCAAATACTTCTCCCATGTTCCTCCTTTCCCCAAACTCCAACCAAATTTTAATTGTATCCAAAATAATATATTATGATATATTATGTTCGTTGGTGTAAATTCAAATTGGGTGATTTAATTATGTTGGCTCCACATAAATAATTCATTTGGTTTTAATAATTAAAATTGTGGATGTTTTGAAGAGGCTCCCCATACATTAATTTGGGAGTTGAGGGTTTCCCCCAAATTAAATTTGGGGTTTAGTCTCGGGTGGTCCCCCCACTGTAACCTCTCATGGGAGGTAAGGTTTGGGTGGGCCCCACCACCATAACCTCCAATGAGAGGTTATGTTGTGGTGGTCCCCACCTCAATCTACCACATGGGTGGTTATAACAGATAAAATAATATAAAACATGATTTTATTTTATTTTATTATTTCCACAAAATCCCAAAAACTAAAAAACCCCCCTCGACCAACTGTCATCGATGTGAAAGTATTATTAAGAGAATACAGGTGCTATGAGTTCAACATTTCCCTCATTTTTCAATTTTGAGCACGATTTCAAGAGTTACAAAATGACACTCGTGTTTTTACTGAACATACACAAAAAAAATTCAGAAAATTATTATCAGTCAGCCTCGACCCAGGCTGGTCAGGATAGGCTCTTCCTAGGTTAAAAACCCACCAACGAACCCAAAGGTACTCTCATATTTTCAATCTGAGTAATTTTTAGAAGATATTAATATTAAAATAAAATAATTTTCACCTAATTATTTTATTTTCGGCCAAAAACTAACATTCACTGGTGGCCCATTCCAGCCAAAGTTATTATCTGCTTAAAGAAAGCATACCCTCATGAGTTCAGCGGTGGTCACAGATTTATAATCTGAGTTACCATTTCTGAGTTATAAGCATTTGAAAAATAAAATAATTTATTTAATTATTTAATTTACAATGACTCCATTTTTGGGTTTTCCCACAGGAGACCTGCACCGACTAATCTAAAGTCACCCATAGGGTAAACCTGCCATCCTGGTCGCAAAAAATGAACTCAAATTTCTGATCTGAGTAACCATTTAAGAGTTATTCCATTTTTTTAGGAAAACTACTTACGAGCATTAACAAAATATTAAAAAAACATCGATGACATTAGCTAAATTTCAATTTAAGATTAGGTTGTTCCTATAGCATGGTTATCATATTTATTATATCATATACATTATGTGACATTGTATTCCACCCCACCTAATTTGGTTTTGGAGACTAATGAACTTTGGACTCTAAGATGGGTTTTCCCTAACATCCCCATGGGAGGATTAATGGATGACTTCACCCATCTGCATTGATCTCTTATAATTTTAGGTACTTATGATTGTATACATGGTGATTAGTTTAACAATATATGTGTGTGGAGAGATGTTATGGTCTGTGGGTATTTCATTCACATACATTCCTAGATATACTATGAGAAGGATTATTTTGGCATGGTGGTTATATTATTTTATTAATTTAGGTTTAAAACATTATAGGGGCTATAATGTAGTGAGGTATAATACTCGATGGTTGATATACATCATAATTGTTGTGGTGGATCCTAAAAACTATTAATATAAAATATTTATATATGGTATGGGATGATGTTACGATGTGATGAATGAGGTGCATGTTCTGATGCATTTACTTGGTGTATTTATGCTATCATGGATTTAGTGATATATATCCTTGGAACTATTAAATTGGGGAATAGTGGTGAGCTGGTGGGGATGTTAGAGTAGTGTACACCATTATATAATTATTATATTAGATTCACTATTTATGGTACATGGTGAGATATCATCATGGTGAGGATGCAAGCATATTATACAAGTTTAGGGGATATGAAATATTCAAAATATTCACCATGCTTTATCATTATTTATTTATCATTTTCTTCAGTGTCTTTGGGGAAGATGAAATTGAGTATATTTTCATTATCAACCTACGCATTTATAAGAAAATTTCTTAGGTCATTCTATGTAGGTTGGAGATCACGATATATATTACATGCTCTGGATTGGTAGGTGCTATTATAGATTCATGGTTTCATTTTTCATTACCATTTTGGTACTTTTAGGTCCATTTAGTTATTTTAGTATTGTAAAATATTATATATTTTCATATGTTATTTATTTTTATATAAATTTTCTGAGAAGTTGATCTTGGTGTATCATTTTTTCACGCAATTTTTAATGAATATATGTGATATAAATGTTTACATGATGAATTTTTATTATACCATTGGTTTATGTTTCCAACAATTTTTGTATTATTTTTGGGACTTGGGATGTCCCCATTTCTTTCGCGTCATTATAGTATCATTGTTCGGAGGGTTTCATGACATAATTCTTTTTTCTTTTTGTGAAAATGTAATAAAATAATATTCTTAAATATAAAAAAAATAAAATATATATATATATTTTTTTAATAAGAATTTAAAAATAATTCTTCTATGAATTTATGGAATATTTCTGGAATGAATATTTAACAGTTGAGTGTTAAAAAAAATTAAAAAAAATACATTTAATAATATGAAATGTTATATTTTATTATAAAAATTTTTTGAAGTAAAACTATTTCAAAACAATTATCATTAACCCAATGTAATTGAATATCATAAGTTTCACAATAAATATTGATATAAATAAAATTACTTATGGAAAACAAATTATTGGAATAATTTTTGTCTTCGATTATGTGAAGATAATTTTATAATAATTTCTTCATGTTATGTTAACTAAATTTGAAAAAATAGATTCCATATTTTTAATTAGAATAACTAAAATTTAACAACATGATTAACATAATATTATCATAAATATTAGTAAAAAATGAAAAAAATTTGTTATCATGGTTAAGGATCAAAAATTTATACCTGAGGGGGAAGAGGGTAATAAAATAAATTGATAAGAGATAAAAGGTCATATAAATCATTAAAAATTGAATTTTATTGAAATAATTTGACCATATATAATATATGGTTATATAAGGATTAATATTTCATCCTTTATGAATGTTTATACCATGGGAATAACTTTTTCATTTAAAAAAATCCAACTATGTACTCTCCCCCATGTATGAAAGGGAACCCACTCCCCTCTCTGAATCATACTGATAATTACTTCTGTATCATTCGTGACCTTACCAAATACAATCATTAATTCTTTTCCCATGTTCTTAACTCCATTATTTTATCATAATAACAATCTATAGATGTCTTAGACATATAAAACATTTGTCGTATGAATAAAAGGTGTCATTATTAATCAAGAATCATTATATTTATTATTCATACACACCCATTAAATATTAATCAATTTAGGTGATATAAAAGAATAATGTTTCCCATATGATATCATGTTATTTCATGAATTAAATAATATAAATCCATCTCCACATATATCAAATGGGAAACAGAAACATCATTCTTGTGTAAGGAGGACTACAACCTCACAAACCTAATTAACTTGTCATCCATCATTCCCATCATGTATATTCATGATGGTGTATTTAATATATTTATAAGATATTAATTAAATAATATAAATTATGAAAATTTTAAAAATCACATTCAAACATATCATACCATCCATTGAGGAATGATAAATGCATTTGATTTTACAGAAAACTACTCACTCAAGAAGGGATGTGATTTTTTTATTACGACATCACATGAATTCTATATGTATGTATATTTTAATAAGTAATATTAAATTTTTTATATTATTAACATCCAATTATGATATAATAACATGATACTTTTATTCATTACTCCGATTGAAAAATTGAAATATAAATGATGTGTATGAGAAACCAACATTTTCCATGATTGTTATATATTTTATTTCTCATAAACAAAAATAGTAGTTATTTTGTAATGTATAATTTATTTATTATAATTTTAATTATTTCTGGATAATTATTATAAATTTTATAAAAGAATGACACCTTTTTCTAGGGAATACATAATGATTTAGTTATGATATTATGAGTTGATTTTCCAAAAAACACAACATGTGGAAATAATTGATATTGTAATTTAATATTATAATAATATAAAGAATTTTATTTTTATTTTTTTTGAGGGATTTAAATTATATTTTTTTTTTGAGAAAATTACTCATATTAGTTTGTTAAATCCATGATAAAAGTGTTATATAATATGGACCATACTCAATGAAAGGGTTTTTCACAAAAGATCATTCTTTGAGACACATGTTATATTTTTATATTAATTTCATTTAAATTTTAACAATAAATCATATGTATATATAATATAAATATTATTTCAAAATTCATGTTTTTCTAGTTACAATAGAATCACATAATTAATGGTGTTTATAAATTAATGTATTTTGGGTTTTCACTAAATCGCATTTTAATCAATGATTTTTATGCTAGAATTTATTTTATAATACTATAGTTGAAATAAATATAATAAAAAATTAAATTATCTTATCATGTATTTATTCGTGAAATTTTATTTATTTTCCCTACTTTCTACTCATTGATACATAAAATTTATATATTTTTTTATTAAAATATTTTATCATTTCACTCATCGGTGAAAAATAAATTTTCATTAATAACGTGGTTTTAAAAAATATTTTTGAATATAATATTAAGATTATATAAATTAATTATTAAGAAAATTTAATAATGATATAATTTTTCATAATTGGTTTGGATGATATCTTCCTGATTCTTTCTAAATACTGTACATTTGAACCATTTTATAATATTATGTTAGAATAGATTTTTAAATTATACTCCATCTATAGAATTACATAGTGTCATGAAAACTCAATTATTTGAAAATAAATTTATATTTTTTCCTTTTTAAATTAGAAATGGAAATCTTATTAATAATATTTTTCAGATTATTAAAATTTTAAGATGAGTTTTCCAAGCTAAAAGTGTATTTTTATCACAAAATATTCAAAATATTTTTTGAAAGAAAATTTTATCCGTTATGAAGGAATTTTATTTTAGGTATTTAATTTAAATTTTCTATATATTTACCCCTAATGAATAGATAATGTAATGTCCCAAAAATTCTATTATACATTTTTTTCTTAAATACAAGGGAATTTAACGTGTCCGTAAAAAATGACGGGGCATGATTCCGAGGCCCGGTGTTGCTAGATTCAATTTATAATGTTTTGTTCAAGTGCGTTAAATAAACGTATGAAAAGGTTTTTATAAGATTAGTGCCCGCTCTCGGAAATGAAATCTGAGGGAATCGTTGAATTCATAGCGTTGGTATTGTCTTATGGATACATTCACTTCGACGACAATGAGTCAAGAATAAAAGTTAGTTTTTTTGTTTTTGTGGAATGTAGTAAAATAAAGTGAGATTCACTTTATTTTTATTTGAGCTTCCATGTGGGTGTTTGGAGGTGGGTCCCAATAGATATATAAACTCCTTGTGGAGGTTGGAATTTGGCGGTGGGACCACCACACCTTAACCTCCCATGAGGGGTTATGGTGGTGGAGGCCACCCGAACATACCCTCCCAAGAGAGGTTACGCCATGGGGACAACACTGGAAAAAAACCCCTTATTAATGGGAGGGGAGGTAAATATCCCATCTCCCTTCATTAATGAGCGGAAGCCCCTTGATATCCTCTACAATTTATGGTGCCACCACCTCCAAATTAATTATTTGAGCCAAAAAATAATTTATTATGCAAAATACTTCACATTAATTAGGAGGAGAAAATTAAATTATTTCATCAAATTTTAAATTTTTGATAATGAATTAATAAGATATCACAATCTTTTATTATTTTTGTTGGCATTGCACTTTTGGTGTAACTTGGGAGAAGATATAAATCTCCCAATAAAGAACAAATAATGATTATTGACTATGAGGAGCGACTTCGACGTCCTTCTTTGGATCCTACCGAGGTGGCGCATCTTCAACAACCGACATGTGAGATCGTGTTTGGAAGTGGGTGGTGGATGTGACGAACGTCAACAACACTGTCTTCTTCCCGCGACTCCGTCAAAAACTACAAACAAAGGTTGGGTGTTAATATGTGTATTACTACGTTCCATTCCTTATTATTTTATTCTTTTGGAAAGGAATCATTTCGGATGTTGTAGAACAATTGATGTTAATCTTTCTTACTTCTTGCTGAGCCGAGTGTTACCACCCTAAACGCAGAGGGTGTGGGCAAAACCAACATGGCCCGACCCCTTATCCACTATTGTTGGTGTTGATCATCATCATGGTGAATTCACACTGATGTGGCATTGAAGGCGACGAAGGCAACATGCAAATGCCACACTTCCCATGGCTTCTGCAAACCGCACCACACCCCAACTGCGCTGTGCTCCAGGCCGATCCATGGCCCTCCAGACAACTCCCCCCCCCCCCCGACCCACACCCACGCCGGCTTCCCCAACCGCCCGTCAGCCTCCCCGTGCCACCTGAATCATGGCTTCCACTGCCCTCTTGTGCACCCTGGGCAAACCCAACCGACTCGAGCCACGCCAAACCACACTGGCCTGGCCTCCCGGCCGCCTTCCTAGCCTCCTCCCGACATGCACGACTACACCACAGCAGCCCACTAGCCCGCCTGCCCGTCTGCCCGACCTCCCGAGATGCCACCTGACTGTATCATCGCCCTAGCCATGATGGCCTCTCGAGCCTGCCTGGATCCTCCCTCACGATTCCCTAGCCATACAGGCCTGGCCACTCCCTCCGGGCAGAGCCACGGCGGGCCGCACCCTCACGGTGATCCGGGCCGAACAACCAACACGACCTCTTGGGCATGGCCTCGAATGTCGGGCCAAACCTAATAGGCTGACACAACCAATATACTGGGCCAGACCCAACAGGTATGACTGGGTTGATCCAGATCGGGTCAGCCCAGACTGGGTGGACCGGGTCAGTCTAACCGGGTTGGACCACACACGGGACCACTGCAGACCATTTATTTTCTTTGGCCATATCGTTGGCACCAGGCGACCATTTGATGAACCTTCAGTGGAACTGGTATTCATGGAATGCAATGGTCACTTTTAGTATACCCCACTAGAGTTCGGGATATAGTTGAGATATGGTCAGTTTGGATCGTGCAAGTATCCAATAGGGCCCCCAAGACTAAAATACTAATAGCTCATAGGCCAGGTGTCTGATTGACAAGGAATCTACTGTGTTGAGACCTCTGTGACATGGATGACATTCAAAATACTTCTACATTAGACTTTGTGATAGTTGGAGTATCGACCTGTAACTTGTGGAGCGGATCCCCCCAGAGTCAAGTGAGTATAGTGTAGAGATGTAGTATATGGTTGAGACATGATGACTGTTGAATGACTAGACATTGAGTGATTCGACTAACCTAGTGGGGAGCCCCATTGAGTCATGGCAGACCCATAGTGTGGAGCGCCTTGGTGTCATGGCAGACCCACGGTACTCGACAGGAGAAGTACCTCAGTAGGCTACAAAGGGGAGCGACTTGGTGACGTGGCAGACCCATGGTAGGGAGCGCCTTAGCGATTCAGAAGACCCTTGGTACATGAGAGGAGGATTATCTCTGTAGTCCAAGGTTAGTGGGAAGTGCCTTGGTGATGCGGCATATCCACTATGCTCGATAGAGAAGGAGTTCTTCAGCAGCCATGGTTTCGACAACGTGAATAAGGATATTATTTGATATTACCCCTAGAATAAATTCCTAGTTTGAGATGAGTCAGTAACTGTTGTGTTTATTTCATGATTGAGATGGATTAAATGATTACTTAGGTATATGTATGTGCATATAAATAAGTAGGTTTATCAGTTGATTTAATACAGTGTGGTTTATCCTTATTGGTTTTTTGAGACCTTGAGGGTCTCTGGGTCCCTATTGAGTATCATTATACTCACTCCTATTCAGGCTATAAAAGCACATCGTTGTGTTGGATCCAGGTGACAGACATCATTGACCGATGCTGAGTGTACTGGGACTGGACGGTACCCAGAGGTGGACCACATGACGTGACAGAACACAGAAGAGACAGATGGACATGGAGTGTTGTGGAGGCTATCTTTACCTACATTTCTGATCGGATTTCCCCATGGATGATCCAGGTACCAATTTCCTTTTTTTCAGATTCCTTTTACGTTACAGTGGGGATTCAATTTCCGGGACCCCATTTACTTTTCAACACTCCTTTTGTATACAGTTTTATTTAGTGTTTTGTTTCCTGCTCATACTCAGTTTGTGGATTTTAATGTTATAAAGGCAATTCCATAACAGTTTATGGATTTAAACCTTTGGTTCTAGTCGCTAGCCCATGGCCTATGGAATGTGGGCTTGGGGTTGTCATGGCACGGTACCTGGGTGACATGTCGTGTCAAATTGGTATCAGAGGAGTCTATTCAAGGGAAGAACTTTGGACACTTATCTAATCTATGAACCAATAGTGTTCTAGGTAATGACTATTATTTTCAGTTCAGGTAGTCCAGTGTAGGTGTGGAGGCCGACCTATCGACACACCAGGACCATAACTACTGATTTCTAGCTCAGTGCATAAAAACACTGATTGTGTGTGTGTTTTCAAAATGTCTCTTAAAGTCTATTCAACCAGGTCCACTCACCAGTTATAATATTTTGATTGTGTCGCATCTATATTGTCCAGGATTCCTCCCTATAGATGACCACCAAGAGTCCCATGATTTGTACACACTGATAGCCCACCGATTAATGAGGCCTAGGTGCATGGCCCTTTTTCAGTAGAGGCACAAGCGGTACAACTACCCATTGGGCCACAGATGCCACCAGCCCCAGTAGTAGATGATTCACACCTCTTGAACGCATTGCATGAGTTCCAGCGCCAGAGGCCACCAAGGTTAAGTGGAGAGATGGACCCACAGGCAGTTGAGGATTGATTAGAGGTTGTGGTGAGAGTATTTAGACTGGTAGGGACACCGACCACCCTTATGGTGATCCTTGTCACGAGTCTCCTTTAGGAAGAAATATGAAGATATTGTAGCCTGGTGAACTTGGTTCATGACGAGGCAACACTACTCTATGAATACATCGTGATCCTGTTTCGAGTCGAGTATGTCCCAGCCACCCTACGTGTAGTGAGGATACAAGATCTACTTCACCTGCAACATGGCAGCATGACGGTGGCACAATACTGAGTGAGGTTCACCGACCTCTCACGGTGCTCCACAAATATGGTACAAGAACCATTCATCAAGGCCCAGACCTTCGATCAGGGACTCAGGTGAGAGATCAGGGCTTCGATGATCTCCCTAACCATCCCGATGCATGCATGGATGTTGGAGCGAGCCCTCATATTGGAGATTTTTCTAGCTAAGCAGTCTCCACCAGCAAGACCCAACACTAGTCGACATGTAGTGGAGTCTTCTGCAGGTGGCAGTAGAAAAATGTCAGGGAGGATCAAGAGGAAAAGACCCATAGGAGGATCGCAGCATGACTCATTATTGGTTGGGTGGTGAACCCAGGACAGAGACATACATGCAAGGATCAGTTAGTGTTTCTCATGCGGAAGGCAGGGTCACATGGCTCGTGACTGTATGAACAGTCATTTGGATGATCAGCAGACGGTTGATGGACAGCCAAGGCAGAAACAAAAATTTGATTGAGGTAGTCCGAAGGGTGTAGGCGGACATGGCATATGAGCTAGTCGAGCAGCTGGTGGTGGGTGACATTTTGAGGTGTTACTATCTCCACCAACAGGAGGTCCACCCCAACCACATTGAGTAGGTGGAAAGGTGAGAGCTCAGCTCCAGGCAGCTGAGGCATAGGATCATGGTGCTCCAGAGATGATTCAAGTTTTGATCTGGGTCTACTCAACTATAGTTACAGTACATATAGACACAGGTTCCAATTACTCTTTCATTTCCACTAGCCTCATTCGGAGTTTGGAGATTCCAACAGAGCTGTTGGCTCAATCCTTATGGTTAGACACTCCTACATGAGCAGACACAATGATTACTCACTAGTGATAGTAGTGTGAGATTACTCTAGGAGGTTAGAGAATCATCTAGGATCTCCTCATAGCATCATAGAGGCCTTACAATGTCATATTGGGTGTGGAATGGTTTTCTACAGTCCATTCTCAGATCGATTGTAGTAGGAACAAAGTGTGGTGTGTCCACAAATATGGGACTCGGTTAACCTTCACCGGTGACAAGGGAGCCTTTGAAATGCAGGATGAACATGCCCGTAGGATAGTACAACATATCACTAATCAGTTATCTTGACGTACCCTTGGAGCATTTGTTGTGGAGAGTTCAAATTATATTGTTGTGGTGGAACAGTACGCAGATGTTTTCCCTATCCATGTCCCATGTCTACCTCCTCGCAAGGAGGTGGACTTATACATTGAATTGTAACCTGGTACAGCACTGATATCTGCACCATAATATTAGACGGCTCCTATGGAGCTACATGAGATACGAGTATAGCTAGAAGAATTAAATGGGAATGGATTCATCTCGGCCAATGTTTCTCCCTGGGTAGCCCCGATTCTATTAACCAAAAATGCAGATGGGAGCTTGAGGCTTTGAGTCGACTACCATCGCCAGAACCAGGTGACCGTGAGGAACAAGAACCCACTCCTGAGGATTGATGACCTCTTTCATCAGCTGAAAAGAGCTTGGTGATTTTCGAAGTTAAACCTCAGATCAAGCTATCACCAGCTCATAGTTCGAGATGTGGATGTGGAGAAGATGTCCTAGATGTCGTTAAGGCCACTACGAGTTCCTGGGTATCCTTTTTATGTTTCCAACACTCCAACGGTGTTCATGAGACTCCTGAACATGATTTTCTAGGCATAACATGATCTCTTTTTCGTAGTCATCATCGATGACATACTGATCTACTCGACTACTAAGGAGGATCATTCCTACTATTTGCAGGTACTATTGGACACAATCCAAGAACAACAACTTTATTGTAAGCTATTGAAGTGAAATATTTTGATCTGAGAGGTTCATTTTTTGGGAAAAGTTGTCTAGGAGGCTGGAGTTGCAGTAGATACAGTGGAGATTGAGGTGGTACATTATTGGGAGTCACCCAGGAGTCTGATGAAGGATCGTAGTTTCCTGGGGTTGGATGTTTACTACCAAAGGTTAGTTCCACACTACTCTAGAGTTGAAGCAACACTATCAGCCAGGACGAAGAGGGGGAAACCCTTCTTGGGGTTGGAGAGATGCCAGTAGAGCTTTCAAGAGCTGAGGAAGAGGCTGATTAGTGTCCCCAACATGAGGCTTCCATAGGAAGTCGTAGGGTACGCAGACTACTAAGACGCATCAGGGGCTAGACTCTTGTGTGTCCTAATGCATGAGTGAGCAATTATCATGTATGGATCTCAGCAGCAGAGAGAATACTAGTTGAACTATTCAACCCATGACCTGAAGTTAGCAGCAGTGGACTTCACCTTGAAGATGTGTCGACACTATCTAATTGGAGAACGTTTTACCCTATAGTCTGATCACAGGACACTCATGTATATCTTCTCTCAGAATGACATAAACCTGAGTTTGTGGTGATGGCTTGAATTCCTTGAGGACTATGAATTTGTGATAGTATACACTCATGGAAAGGGAATTTCTTAGTATATTCCCTCAGTAGGAGAATGGGTATACAGCTACTAGTTGAGGTGATGGAGTAACTAGGCACTTTGTAGATATCCTATGAGGATAGAGATGGAGGAGATTCCTTTTAGTCCCTTACAGTCACTCCACCACTTCTTCAACGACTCAAAGAGGCACAACATGGGTACGCTGACTATAAGACATGACATGATCATATATCCACAGGGCAAACACCTGATAGATTTTATGAAGGTGTGGAGCACATCATCCTCTTAAGAGGATGTACTAAGGTACCAATGTCAATTCAAGAGGATGTGTAGAGGGAGTTCCACACATACCCATTATTGGTACATCCATGAGTGGCAAAAATGTACTAGGACCTTTGATGACAGCACTGGTGTCTATGATTGAAGAAGGAAGTAGCAGGGTTTTTCTTTCAATTCCTCTCATGTAAGAAAGTTAAGGTGGAGCACCAGGTACCAGCTTGCTTGGTTTAGCCTTTAGAGGTCCTAGAGTGGAAGAGGGATGGTATATCCATGGACTTCTTGACATGAATTCCACGTACATCCATTGGTTATGAATCGATTTGGGTGATCGTTTATTGACTATCCATGTTGGACCACATCCTACCGATCAGAGAGAAGGGTTAAATAGAGAGATTGGGACACTTCTCTGTGCAGGAAATTGTACGGTTACATGGAGTAACTTCATTTATTGTCTCTGATCATGACTCACAGTTAAAATCCTAAAAATGGATGGTGTTGTTGGAGGATTTTGGTATGCAACATTATCTGAGCACCGCCTTCCATCCTCAGACAGATGGGTAGTCTGAGAAGACCATTCAGAACCTCGAGGACAAGATGTGTGCATGTGTCCCGGTCTTCGGTCCCAGCTGGGATAATCACTACCTTTGGTGGAGTTTTCATACAAAAAAATTTATCACTCCACCATAGGGATGAAAATTTTTGAGGTGTTGTACGGATGACTTTTCATATCACCATTTTGCTAGACTGACCCTGGTATTCAGAACTATTGGGACTAGAGATTGAACGAGCTACCACGAAGAAGGATAAAATCATATAGGAGTGGACGAAGACGGCACAAAGCAGATAGAAGATGTCTGTTTATAGGAGATGAAGACCTCTAGAGTTCAAGGATGGAGACCACGTCTTTCTAAGGGTCTCACCTTGATGAGGTTTACAGATATATGGAAAAGGAGAATGTTATACCTGAGATTCATCAGACCTTTTTAGATCCTTAGCAGAGTAGGCGTGGAGGCTTACATCTTTTCTCTTCCACCTCAGTTGCACCGGGTGCATGTCGTCTTCCACATATCTCAGATGAAGAGATTCGTGCATGTCCCTTCTCACATCATCGAACATGGAGAGCTGGACATCTACGATGGGGCGACATTCATGGAGGTTTCAATACAGAATGAGGATCGACATGAGCGGGTCATACGTGGACGGTTGACACCTCTGGTGCGCCTTCACTGGCAGCATGGGAACATCCAAGAGAGCACATGGGAATGGGAGGTTTAGATGCATGCCCAGTACCCCGACTTGTTCCATTAGTTCGAGTTCTATCTTACGATGACGTAAAGCCCTAAGGTTGGGAGAATTCATAGATACCGAAAATCTGTAGAATTTTTTTCAAAAATAAATTTTAATTTTACGAGTCTGCGAGAATTGACGGAGTATGATTCTAAAGCCTGGGGTGCCCATAATTAATTTATGATGATTTATTCTAGTACGTTCAATAAACGTATCATTGTATTATTTTCAAATTTGAACAGGTGCATGGAATTTAAATCTGAGGACACCTTTTAACTCTTAGAGAAAGTATTCACTTATGAAGGATTTCACTTCGAAGTCAGTGAGTCAAGAATATAAGTTAGTTTTTGGGTTTTTGTGGAAAGTAATAAAATAATGCGAGCTTCACTTTATTTTTATTTTATCCACCATGTGGGTGTTTGGAGGTGGGTCCCACTAGATATATAACATCTTTGTAGAGGATGGATGTTGGAGGTGGGACCACCGCATCTTAACCTCCAATGTGGGGTTATGGTGGTGGGGCACACCCAAACCTAACCGCCCCCGAGTGGTTATGACGAGGGGACCAAACGTCACTAAACTACCCAATTAGTGGGAAGAGTGGAAAATATATAAACTCAACTCATTAATGAGGGGGATCCCATTGATCACCTCTATCATTTATTGTCCCACCACCTCCCTTATATTTTTTTAGACAACACATAATTTTTTTTGTCAAATCCATCAAATAAATTAGGTGGTGCCAATTAAATTATTTCATCCAATTTAAATATTGGGCCAAAAAATTAGTAATATATCACACTATACTATTATTTTGGTTGGAATTTCCTTTTTTGGTGGAACTTGGGAGAAGAATGAAACGCTCCGAATGAAGAACGAAGAACAAATAATATAGAACGCCAGTGAGGAGTGACTTCATCTTCCATCATCTGATCCTACTGTTGTAGAGAATCTTCCACAACCGACCTGCAGGATCAGGTTTTGAAGTGTGTGGAAGACGTGACGAATGGCGACAACACCATCTTCTTCCCCGCGACTCCGTCGAAGAACAACGTACAAAGGTAGGGATTAATTTTTGTATTACTTCTTTACTTTCCTTATTATCATCATCAATTTAAAAGAAATATTTGCGGAGGTTGTAGAATAATTTAAGTTCATCTTTCTTACTTCTTAATGATCCCTCTGTTGCCACCCTAAATGCGGAGGGTGCATGCCAAACAAACATTGCCCGACCCCTCCACCATTCTTGTTTTTGTTGATCTTCGGCATGGAGACGTAACAAAAAAGTGGCGTTGAAGATGACAAAGGAAACATGCAAAGTCCATTCTTCCGGCGGCCTCTGTGAGCCACACAACACCTCGACAATGCTGCGCTCAGGGCGAAACTACGACCCTTTAGCTGAGCCACCCCGGCCCGCAACACCACTGGCTTCCCCGGCCGCCTGCCAGCCTGCCAGCGCCACCCGGATCCCGGTTACTGCCGGTCTCCTGCACGCCCCGGATGATCCACCCCCCATCCCCCTCTTGAACGAGCTGCACCTAACCGCACCGGGCCGGCCCCCTATCCACACGACCCCCTCCCCGACTACCGCCCAGCCAGCCTCGCCGCCTCTCGGCCTGCCTGTTCGCCTCCTAGAAGCCCATTGACCCACTTTCTGGTTGGCCCGGCCGCCGCCCGGCATCCCGTTGGCTTTCCGGATAGCCTTCTTGGCAACCTAACCTCCCGATCCTCCACCCGACCAAAGCAGCGCCCTAGATGTGCTGGCCCGTGGCGCCGCTCATTGTGCCCTAGCCAGACCGCCCCAGCCACTCACTCCATTCCGAGTCGTGCCAGGCCACACCCTCGTTGTGCTCTAGGACGAGGCCGGGCTGAACCACCCATGTTACCTGCCAGGATGGTCCAATCATGTTGCACTGAACCTAACAAACTGACCCACCAAATGGGCTAGGCTAAACCCAACAGTTTTGACTAGTTGGATCCAAACCGGGTTAGTGTAACCAGATCAGACCGGAACCAGGCCCATTACTGACCCTTTATTTTCAATGGCCATATATTTGTCACTAGACGACCATTTGAGAACCGTCAATGGTGCTGGTATTCAAGGAGCACAACTTTCCTTTTTAGTATACCCCACTGGAGTTCCTCGTATAGTTGAGATACAGTCAGGTTGGATCGTGCTCGAATGTCTCCCGGCCCCTGAGACTAAATCCATAATAACTCACAGTCCGAGCGTCCGATTGATGTAATGTATCTTTAGTTGAGACCTTTATGAAGTGGCGGACCTTTTTGAAACTTCTATGGGGGACTTTGTGACAGTTGGAGTATCAAATTGTAGCTCGTAGTGTGGATCCTCACAAAGGTGAGCGAGCTTAGTGCATAGACCTAGTAGCTGGCTGAGGCCTGATGACTTCTGACCGATTCAACATTGAGTGATTCTATAAGTCCAGTGGGGAACTACATGGAGTTGTGGTAGAACCACAGTGGGGAGCGCCTTGGTGTCTCGGCAGACCCACGATACTAGACAGGATGAGTACCTCAGCAGGATACGAGGGGGAGCGCCTTGGTGAAGCGGTAGACCAACTGTGGGGAGCGGCATGGTGACGTAACAGACCCACAATACTTAACAGGAGGAGTACTTCTGTAGTCCATGGTTAGTGGGACGCACCTTGGTGATGCGGTAAGCCTACTGTACTCGATAGAGGAGGAGTTCTCCAGCAACCGAATTTTCGACAGTGTGACTAGAAATGTTATTTGATACTACCACTAGAATAAAATCCTGGTTTGAGATGAGTCGGTAACTTTTTTTTACCTCATGATTAAGATTTATTACATGATAACTTATATATATGTATTGGCATATACATAAGTGCGGTTATCTATTGATTTCATACTTTGTGGTTTATCTTTTTTGGTATTGTGAGAACATGAGGGTCTCGGGGTCACTACTAAGTATCATTATACTCACCCCATAATGGGAAATGACTGTACCTCGTTGTCATGGAAGCAGATGATGGACAACGTTTACCGATGTTGAGTGTACCAGGACTGGATATTACCTTGAGGTGGAACACATGGTGTGATGGTACACGGAGGAGACAGACGGACGTGGAGTGATGTGGATGCAATCTATACCTACCATTTAGGTAGGATTTCCCAGTGGAAGATCTAGGAGTTGTTCTCCTTTTATCAGTATCCTTGTACTTTACAGTTGGTCTTGTATTTCCAGCCCCCATGTTACCTTTCATCACTTCTTTTTGTATACATTTTTATTAGTGTTTTGTTTCCAGCTCGTACGCTGTTGTCTGAGTATTCAAGTTATAAAGGCAATGCCTTCTTAATTTAGGGATTTACACCTTTAGTGCTAGTCGCCATCCCCTGGCCTATGGAAGGCGGTCATGGAAGGTAGTCTTGGGGTAGTCACTGCATGGGCCCCAGGGGATGGGTCATGACAGATATATTTTTATCTCCTAAATTTTTTATTCTAATTCATTTATTTTGATCATGTATAAAATCCCATAATTAGAATCATTAAAATAATTATTATATAAGGAGTGATTGTGAAACTCTTTTTCAATCAAAGGTAAATTATTCTGTTATTCCTTATGATTAATTTTCTTTTAGGTGGCAGCCATAAATGATGATCATGTTACAATCGATGAAAACATACTGATATCTAATGAATTATATAAAGTTGTAGTCTCAAGATAAATTATCCATGGTATTAGAGAGTAATCCAAATCTGTAATGAGGATTTTTAATAGTGTGATATTATCATTGAAGATATATTTTTGTCACTTTTACATCATGTTCTATGTTGTTGTCACATTTACTATGATTCTATGATCTTTTGAAACCATTTTTATTATGATATGAACCCAGGTTATTTCCCTTTAGATTTATCTTTTATCTCACAATGGTATACATTTTACTCACAATTTTTTTCCATATTTATTGTTACATTATTATTAGGACTTTTTTGTACACCAATTATATCAATATATTCCCAAGGATATCCAATTCAGTTTTAGTTGGTCATAATTATTTTTGAGGTCAATCAAGTGTGTAATATAATGGTCTTTTTTATTCTGATATTCCATTATTTTGAATGTAGATTTATAATGTCACTATTTATAATGATCATTGATATAAAAAAATAATATTTTATTTTAAAATGATTATAATAATATGTATTCAAGGATTGATTAACTATATAAGTAATAGAGGAAGATTCAATTTTTGAATATTTGGACTAAAATACATAAATGAGTTCAATTTGGAAAATTAAATGTATAAGAAAATGTACTATAATTTTGGTAATAGATATTGTTATAGGGTTTTAAGAGAATTTATCCAATTCTAGAAAGTACTTGTGGATTTTTATTTGGAATTGTTGTATGTATTAATAAAATGGAGAATATTGATGTAGAATTGATCATCAACTATCTCATGATAGTTGGACTTATTTCATAGTCGGTGTGACACTATTGGGGGGAATTAATAATACATTAAAAACCACCATAGAATCAATTTTAAATTAAATGAAAATAGTGTTAGATTGAAAAAAATAGGAAAAATAACCATGAATAACGTAGATTAAAACTACAAGGCACATATGTATGGATATAAATTCCATTTATCAGTAATTCCTTCTATGTTTATAATCTCCCCCTTACTTTGTTAATACATTAACATGTTATATAAATTATTCATTACTGTTATTGTTATGATATATACCAAATCAATAAAACAATCAGTGGGATGTGAAATATAATTATTCTACAAAGTATATTCATCTCATGATGGGAATAAATTTTAAAAATATTTTGATAATACAAAATTACTTCTCATAATTGGATTCAAAACTAGAATGTAGTGGATGTTTTAAATTCATCAATGAATTATATGATGATGACTCAAATATGATCATGTTTTAATGACTAAAAAGAAATGAATATTTATATTTCTAATGGTCTGTATTCTTTGAAGACGAATCAAAAAAAATCATAACGGAATTTCAACAGTCATATGTGTTATAGAGGATAGCATGTAGCTAATTTTATTAAAAATAACTATTTTGATTAACAATGAATTTTGAAATGAAATTCAATTTTCAATGATATATAAGTTGGGGAAATGGTTATTATCCTCATCATTTATATAATCTGTGACATCATGTTTAAGGGACTATTATATGACATTAATTAGAGAGGAATGATATAATATTTTATGTTATTAAACATGATATTCATGAAATTGAGTTAATTTTCTATAAATGTTATATTATTTATAGGAATCATGAGACATTTAATTATTTTTCCATAATAGTTCTTCATTAATTATTTTTTGGAATATTTTATTGTTACTACCAACCGAGAATGGTATGTAATGGTAATTTGATATATTATGAAAAAATACATGGTTAAGGAAAAGAACATATTTGTTATGTTCATGATGTCGAGGTAATTATTTTAAATAAACATTATGGTAATTTTTAGTAAAAATAATGTTGTATTGATGCATTTATTTTATTAAAATTATTTTTCCAGCTAATTTTTTTATTACGAATTTCATCATATTATTTGGAAATGTTAAACTACTTATAGAACTATGATTTCAGGAATCATTCAATGCTCATACTAATAAAGACCACTCACATCTTGTATGGATAAAGGGATAGAACTCAAAACAAATGGTTGATATAGTATCATCACGTTTTTTGTCCTCTTGAATGTACTGGTTTGTATTATATTTTACATACATACTCTCTTTTATAAAGAACATTTATTATTTAGTTTTGGGAATATATATTTGGATTAAATATTTGTACATTTTAGGGTATATGTTAGGGTTAATTATATTTTTTGAAATTATCAATTGGATAGGGTCTATATAACCCTTTGGGAAAACACTTGATTTAATATGGAAGATTAATTTGCAAAAAATACATTAATATTTGTATGTTTAGTTTATTTGGATTCATCTATAATTTAGCTATGGAATGATTTATGTTGAAATTTGAAGTTTCAGATTAATTTAATTGTGTATTAGTTTTGGGAATTATCTTACCTAGTAATAACTAGTACTAATTTAAATATAATAATAAACATAAGATAAATATCATTATATAATTTTTCAGATTCTTGTTACATATTATATGTTATTTATAGATCTATAGTCGTAAATGATCATCTTAATTTTTGATTATCTAGAGATACAAATTATAATATGATGAAAAATGATTAACGAATGAAAATATAATTCAACGTAATTATATTTCATTATTTTATAATTATTTATCATAAAATGATCCATCAAATTTAGGAATTGGATATTGAAATAAAAATTGCATTAATTTTTATAAGTAAATGGTCAAGTCTCTAATAAAAAATATTTTGTTATATTATAAATGGATCATCATTTAAAATCCATTTTTTCACCTCGCACCATTGTCCTCTTTTTTGGAAACTTAATTATTTGATGAGGAAATTATTTCTGGTTAAATTTATTGAAGAGGTAGTCTTTACAACACTTTTAAGGATTTTCATTTTCCACAATGGAATTTTTAAATTTTAAATGAATGATGGATGAGCATATATATGAATTGGGAGGTTGAATGTTATTTAAGGTGGTATAATGTGCCCCATTGGAATTTTAAATGAATACTATGTGATATTTTATATACCATATACAACACATAGTTAAATCCTACCACCTAATACATTTAAAATATTATTTTATATATGTCACTGTTATAACATTTCAAATAAATATGGATATATTAATATGAAGAAAAAAAATTTGAAAATTATTTATGAAAAATAGAGAAAATTTATTGATAAATATTCTCTTAATTATTCCTAAATCCTTTATATTATTCTAAAATATTTTTTTGACAAAAAATAAACTTCTATTTATTTTATTTATCAAATTAGAAAATTAATATATTACTCAGTAAGAATTTTTATTTAAAAAATCATAAAACATTTTGGGAATCAATATCTCTAAATTTGATTGGGATGAATATTTTTTATTTTTTAAAAAATATTACTTTTTTAATGAACAGTGATAATTGCTATATTTATTCAAAACTACATTATAATTTATCTCGTTAAAATTTTATTTATTTATATTAAATTTTATATATGAAAATTATTTCAAGATTATTATTGTAATCCAATTTTGGTCATTTAAATCAATTTTATTGTTAACTTTTTTATACACAGATTCAAACATATGATGAAATTATACAAGAAAACCCTTTTTTTGTGTCAACGGTTTTATTTATAAATTAAAAGGATCAACTTATAAAAATTAAATGCGAAAAAACAGAATCTTAATATAGAATTATAATTTTTATAAATATATAATATGGAAAAATAACTTTTTTTTCATAAAAAATATTAAAATCATTAAAAATCATTTATCATTAATAAGTGTAAATTTGTTTGCAAGGTGGTAATATCAAATTCTAAAGACTCACAAACCCAGATCTAGTGATGATATCATAAATTTAATATTGATATTGTAGATAACTATAAATGTGACCAAATATTTTCCATCAACCAATGGAAAATAAAAAATTAATTTTTTGTCATTAAAATTCACAGAGACCAATTATGATTAAGGTATCATATTATCTTGAAAAACTAATATATAAGTAATACAAATTTCTCAAATTTATAATATCACCATTATAACAGTGTTTACATATTTCAAATTATTTCAAAATCATATTATCTATTAGCTTAGTCATAGAATTGATTTTTTAGGAGAATGCTAGAAAATATTGATGAAATAGAACTACAAAATTTGTGAAGTTAAATTCATATTAATGGAATATATAATCATTAATATATTATTGAAATTATAGGGAATATTAATTTTACTATTTTATAATTGAATATTCATATATCATGAGAACACCATAAAACAAATAATAACCCTTATAATAAAATTATAAATGATGAAATATAACGTAAGTCCATAATAAGATAAGGTGTCATATTTATAATTAATCTTGATCCAATGTCTATGTAATAATTAAAAAACATATAAATCATAACCCAATGAATTAGGGAAGTATTTTAGGTGACCGATTATATAATCCATATTAGGCTTATATGGTGTAGTTTGGGTCCACACGTCATATATAATTCAGATTAACAGAAAATGGAAAAAATTAAATAAATTATTCAAAAAAATAATTCATTAAAAAATTCATTACTCATTTTATAACATTATTATAAGTTGTGAAGTGATTTGATTCATGTAAATTTTTTTAAAACATGATTAACCCATAAAAAAAATAGTTTTTATAAAATCCCATTTGAATTATTATTGAACCATGAAAAAGATAGAGGTTATATCATAATCTCATTAAATCCTGATTAAATCATTGAAAAGTTATATATTCAATATAATCCTTTTTAAAACCGGATTTATTCCATGAAAATAGATTGGTAGACCAGTAATAACATTTATACAATTTCAATTCAACCAATAAAAGGAAATAGTACATATCAAGACATCATGTACACATTGGTTTAAGAATAAATGGTTTTCTTCATTGATGATTAAAAATACAATAAAAATATATTTAAAATAATTGTATTTTAAAAAAACATTTCAATAAGAAAATAAATTTTTGAATTTAAATGTTAATAAATACATTATAAAAAAATATTTACATTAAAAGAACATATGAATCTAATAAATGTTTTTTTAAAACATTGATGTGGTCATGAAATAAGTAAATTAAATTAATTCCCTATATATTTAAATAAAGATTAGTTCTACTTTGTAAATAATTTCATTGAGGGCCGTGTTTTCAAAACATGAATAAAAATTCATTGAAAAAAATAATCAGATAAAATAGGAAAATTGTAATCAAAATATTATTTGGAAATGATTAATGTTTTTCTAAATAACTTGGTTTTGTATTAAAAAGTTATTTTTACTAAAGAGACAAATAAGTTACATTTTTATTTAAAATAATTTATCAATTTTTTTTGTACGAAAGAGTGGAGAACAGAAAAATTATGTAAAAGTATATGTGAAATCTTGTTTAAAAAAATTTAGATTAAAATTATTGGCATTTTTATCAACATAATTCACCATTTGAGACTTAATCAAAAGTAATATCGATAAACGAAGTGATTGAAACATAAATATCCCACAAAACTAGTAAATATGAATCATAATCCCACAATAATGGATAAAGATAAAATTATCATAATATATCATTACAATAATTAAATTATTTATATTACATTTAAAAGAGTAAATATATACACATTATTAAGTAAAATACATTTATAACATGACCTAATAATGAAAGAAGTAAAATTGGGATAAAAATATGTTGGCGCAATAGTTATCAACTGAAGCATAATCCATAATATAATATTATAAAAATAATAATTAAATTACATTAAAATAATTGTATTCATTACATAATAATTCAAAAGGGATTTATATAAACCGCAAAATGTAAATGTGTTTTGAATTTTAGTGTGCCTCCTAGAAATGAAAGACATACTTCAAATCCATTTCCTTGATCATTTGATTGATGTGGAGATTAATCAGTGAAACCATTATGTTTATTAAATGTAAATCATAATGAAAATTGATAAAGGCATAAAATAATTTATTATCATTAAAAACATTATATTATAATTACATAAAAAATTTGGAAAAAGGATTAACCAAGGAATGGATGTTATGTTTTGAAATCCCTTACCCCAAACATATTTTTGGGATATATTTATTTAAAGTCATTTATATTGGTTTTAAAAATATTAATAACTTATATAGATCCATAATAACACTAATAAATATTATAAATTATTATAAATTATTATTTAATAATAGTTCATTTTTTCATTGTTTCATGTATATATTACTTTGTTTTCTCTTTCATGATTTTTCATGAAAGGATCATTTATAGTTAAAAATATATAGTTCCATAATATATATTATAATATTCATTAAATAGTTATAATATTTATATAATAATTTAACATCTGAAAAAAATCCTGAATTATGGTCACAAAAATGAAGTGGGTTGCGATTATGTGGATGATAGGACATATGTATGTATATGTTACATTTTCATTTATCAATGATAATTATATAAATTTGAAAGTATTGATTTTATAATATTTAATAGTAATATTTTAATATATATTAAATTATTTCATGAAATATATGTACATATATATATCATTTATGAGTTGTGGGGTTAAATGGAGAATCAAATTGCTTTGTGAATGCCCAGTCCACATGTATATTAATGATTTTATCAGTATTTGGTGAAAAAATTAAAATGATTTATTTTCATTTCAGAGGGATATATAAATAAATAATATAATAATAATTTCACTAATTTCCAATATAATGACTATCACTATCCTTAAAATATTCTATATAATGAGTTAATTAAATATGAATAATATGGTTTTGTGAGGCAATAGTCCTCACAAGTATCATTATTTTATACACTAAATATTGGAATGTAAAAAATAAAATTATATAATGAATATATAGGTTTTCTATATAATAAATATCCAATATATTCTCCATTCCAAACATTTATAGGGTGTAATATAAAAATTAATGTCATTAATTATTGAGATGGTAATCCATTGTACACTAGTGTTATAATTCATATCAAATTTGATGGATGTGGATATAGTGGTAGGTCATTAAAATTACATTAAAAGTTAATAATCATATATATTAAACAAATGTGGTTAGAAAATAATTCATTTAAATATAATTTTTTGTGATTGTTGAGGAAAAAATAACATCCCTTTTAAAGAATGTTACCACTTTTTTTGTTGTCTTCTTTTGGATTCTTCCAAAGGAATTCCATAGAAGGATTCATAAAAAAAATGTTCTTTTTAGGCTTAGTTGAGAGATGTATATATATATTTTTCATATTTTATCTTCAAAAAAATGTTTTTTTTAGAATGTATGAGATGCGTGGGTGGCCTATTATAATTTAGGTGAGTGTCACATTTGTAAATTTTCAAAATAATGAATTCCACTCATTGTTCATCATGTAAAAGAGAAATGATAGTGGACCATACTAGATTTAAAATGGTATAAAGTAAAATTATGGATATAAATTAGAAAATTATAATTATTTTAGGTAATTTTAAAACATATCATTTTAGTTTACACTTTGAGTATGTCCATTATACATTAAACAAGGTAATTATGTTATATTGTTTTCACTAATAATTTATTAGAAAATTTATTTCAAAATAATAGAAAATACAAATTATATTTAACAAAAATATTCAATCCATTTTAAAAATTCTATTAATGGATTAAAAATAATTTTAATTTTAAATTAATCTCCCAAACACAATGAGAAAGCTTGTTTTTAAAGAGAAAATGTTCAAATCATTAAAATGATTTTATATCCAATATCAATATGAAATTTATTTAAATGTCCTAAATTGTATCAATTAAAAAATATATATTTTTCAAATAATTTTTTTTAAAAACAAATTTAAAAAATGATTTATTTATTTATTAAATTTAATAAAATTGGGGGATTCAATGAAAAAGAATTATTTTTTACAAGTCATCAAGAAATATATCCTTTTAAAAAATAAAAAAAAATTAAATGTATTATAATTTCAAAATTAATATTTTAAATTAAAATTTAATTTTTCAAATAAATTTTCCAAAATTGGAAAATATTGAATAAAATAAAATACAGACACCATAAAATAGGTTTTTCGAGAAGTGTATTATTATCAATGATATATGATATTATATTTACACCATCTCTAAATATTATTATTATTCTTATATAAATTAATATTTTATAATATATATTATATAAATTTCATTTAAAATATTCATTATTATGTATTAATTTAAATTATAAAAAAATGATGAAAAATTATGAACATGAATACATTTTTTAGAGAAAACCGATTATTAATCTGAAAAAAATTATAGTAAATTAAATATAATGATGATTAATGTTTAATTAATTAGATAAACTATAAATTTATATTAATTAATTAACAATAAATTATTTTTACTATATATTTTGAATATTAAATTTCTCTATTTTGTTAAAAAATGAAAATTTAAAAAATTCCGTATTTCATAAATGTTCAAGGAGAATACATATTTTTTTAAAACATTCAAAATTTCAAACAAGATAAATTTTTTTAATTATAATCAATAGATGACAAAAAGTTTTATTATTTTCTTACTAATATTAATGAAAACTAATTAATTGGTTTTAATATAATTTTATTCTATAATATTGATCATTTTGGATGAGGATTGTGTGTTCCACAGGCTAATAAAATGATTTAATTTATTAAAAATGAAATTTATCATATTGTTTTAGGGAATTAAATTCTTATCTATTCTCAGTGTTGATTGTTTTTTATGATATTGAAATTTTTTTACAATTTAATAGTATCTAGGTGTTGCATCCTCATCCCAATTAATAAATTTCATCTTCATATTATCATCATTACCTCGGTAATAGGACAATAGGTTTTTTACATATACTAAAAATTGGGTTAATAAAAAATAATATTTACAAATGATAATGTCATGTATAATGGTTCTCTAGAATAACACATACCAAGTATGAAGATAAGATAAAAAAGGTTGGAAGTGATGATTTGGACATAGGATAAAATCTCAAATAATTTTAGATAGACATAGATGTAATTTATCACAAAAAACATAATGATTAATGAAATTATACGGATGTGAAAACTATAAATCTATTATTATTTAATAGACCATCTAATTAATAGTATATGAATCTAACATGATATTATATTTTTCAAAATCATTTCCCAAATGTTGAGTATTACTTTCACATTATAGTCTAAAAATATAGTGAAATGTACTTATGAGACATGTATAATTTATATTCATAATTCTTGTAATCCAAAATATCATACATTTATATGACTCACATCCAATATAATTAATCAAATATCATTATCATTACCCAATTCATTAGAGTGTTATTTGGGAGAACCCATCATATCAGATATATAAGGCTCATCCATTTATATATAGGTGATTCCATTATATATATTGTTCCAGAACAAAAAAATTAATAATGTACATTGATTTTCCCTCATAAGAAACATAGAAACAATCAGTTTTTGTAACATGAATAACACACATTTATGAATTGTGTTTCTTGTTAATCTCATTGAATAACTATTCATACCTCGATATGAAATGATTTTAATAAAATTTTATTTGAATCATGGTTTTTAATGACCAGGAATATCCCTGTATATTTTTTTGATTAATGGAAATTTTATGACTTCGAAAAATATAACGGCGTGCTATTCTGAGGGGCGGAGTGCCTGAAATGATATGTTGATGTTTTGTTAAGTGTAAGTTAATGTCCGTAAGCATTTTTCCTGAAAAAAGTTGAATAACTCTTAAATGGCTACTCGGATCAGAAATCTGAGGGCATGTTGCACTCAGGATGGTGGGTTTACCCAAGCTGTAGCCTAAGATTTGTCCGTGAGGGCCTCTTGCGAGAAAACAACAAAATTTCATAATCAAATATAATAATAAAATAAATTTATTTATTTTTCAAATGTTTATAACTCACAGAATATAAATCTGAATAAAAATACTAGACCACCACAGAACATATGAGGGTATGCTTTTTTTAAGTAGATACTAACTTCGGCTGGCGTGGGCTAACAGATAAATTTAGATTCTGGCCGAAAATAAAATTATTAGGTGACAATTATTTTATTGTAAAATTTTTAACATCTAAAAGGTAACTCGGATTGAAAATCTTAGAGTACCATTGGGTTCGTTTTGGATTGATTCACCTAGGAAGAGCATAACCTCTAATGGAATGGGTGGAGGGTAACTGATAATATTTTTGCGAACTTTTTTTCGGATACATTCAGTTAACACGCCATTGGCGTTTTGTAACATTTGATCCGGTCCTCAGAATTGAAATCTGAGGGCACCATTGAACTCGCAGCATTTGTATTCACTACAGAAGACTTCCATCTTGACGGCTAATAGTGGATGGTGGAAGATAGTTTTTTGTTTTTTAGTTGGAATAATAAAATAAAATAAATGCATGTTTTATTTTATTTTATATGTTGTACTAATCCATGTGTAAGATTGAGTTGGGAACCACCACACCTAAACCTCCCATGAGAGGTTATAGTGGTTGGTCCCACTCCAACATAACCTCACATGATAGGTTACAGTATGAGGACCACTCGGGACTAAACCCCCCCCCCCACCAATTAATTTAGGAAAACCTCTCAACAACCTCATAAATGAGGGGGGCCTCTTGAACTCCTCTACCTTTATTGTTCCAACACACATGTCTTTAATATGCCATCAAATTATTTAATTATCCTTCTTGTATTTTTATGCCAATGAAATAATTTATTTTATAATCTACTAATCTTGGATACATATTTTTGGTTGGAAAAGGATGAAGGAGAATTTGAGATAAAAAATCTCGCGAACGAAGAGATAATTTCTCCAATGAAGTAAGAAGAATGTGTTCTCACAACGAAGAATGCCGGCATTAAGAATCTTCGACTTCTTCCTCGGATGCACGTTGAGAAAGCAAGGGACATGGGATGTCTTCGACCACCGACCTTCCTGCCTCATCATCGTCAAAGAACCAATGCATAAGCTTGGGATTTGAAGTGTGTGGCAGATACCATAAACGAAGATAACTCTGCCTTATTCCCCGTGATTCCATCAAGGAACAATGAACAAAAGTAGGGGTTTAATATTATTTATGTATGATATTATTCCCTTGTTCCTTTTCATCCAAAAAAATGAATGTGGACAAAATGTTTATCATATTGAACTAGTGATGTTATTCTTTGCGGGTTGGGAATATTTTGTTAAAGAGAAATTATTGGGAATTGATGTTCTAAAAATATCTTCCATGCTCATTCTTTGCTCCATTATTGTGACCCAATTTCTATCACCCTAAACACAGATGGTACAGACCAAAACAATATGGTCTGACCCCTACGCCAATATCATTTTTTGTGTTCTTCAAAATAGAGGAAAGCAACGTTTATGGTGACGATGGCATCGGTTGCACTACCTGCGGTCTCCACGACCCATGCTACCCCCCGCGACACTCTGACGCCCTTTTTGTACCATCTCTGCCACCGCAGGCCACATCCTGCCACCCGCCACCCTAACCAACCCGATCCACATTGCGCCCCAGTCGCGATGCGCTCCAGCCGCACTTCCCTCGCCGGTCGAGCCCCCCACGCAGGCCATGCTGCCTAGCCGGCCGCGCCCCCGCGCCCTAGCCGCACGACCCCAGTCGAACCTTCCACACCCTCATAGTGCCCTCCGGGATGAGCTGCGCCCTCGTGGTGCTCACTGGGCTGAACCTCCCATGTGGCGCCCCTCAGGACAAACCACCCTCATGACGACCCATGGTCGATCCCAGCCTTCACGACTGGTCCGTGCTCTCACAGCATGCCGGGACGAGCCCAGTGAGCCGGGAAAAAAATAAGAGGATGTACCACCCAACTGGTCGGGATGTCCCAGACTGGGTCGGCCCAGACTTGGATGGGCTAGGAGGGTCCGACCGGGTCGAACTGGTCTTGGTCCCACATCGACTCTTTACATTCTTTTGGCCTTATCATTAACATCGGGCTTCTGTTTGATGAACCAGAGTGACCCTAGTAATCATGGATCATGACGGTCCCTTTTAGTATACCCACTAGTGTTTGTGTTATAGTAGAGATACAGTCAGGCTGGATCATCCGTGAATCCAACCGGGCCCCTGAGACTAAAAGGAGAAAAACTAATAGACTGAGCATCCAATTGATTCTCCATATCTTGCATTGAGACCTAAATGGCATGGCCGGCATTTTAGATAAATCATCGTGATAGTTAATGTATCGACTAGTACCTCGTAGAGTGGATCCATCCAGAGATGAGACGATAGATTGTAGAGACCTAGTAGCTGGCAGAGACTTGAGGAATGTCAAACGATTGACTGAGAGTGACTCAACTAGCCTAGTGGGAAGCACCTGGTTGTGGCAAAAGACCCACGATGGGGGACTGACTGGTTGTGGTGGTAGAACCGTGGTACTCGATAGGAGGAGTACCTCTATAGGCTATTAGGGGAAGCCCCTGGTTGTGGTGGAAGACCCATGGTGGGGAGCGCCCTAGTCACATAGTAGGGCCATGATACTCAACAGGAGGAGTACCTCATCTATCCAAGGTATGTGGGAAGTGCCATGGTGTCACGGCTGGCCCACTATACTAGACAGAGGAGGAGTTCTCCAGCAGTCGGGGTTTCAATAATGTGAAAAAAAATCCTGGATTAGTTGAGTCAGTAACTTTTGTGTTTTCTTCATGATTGATATGTATTACTTGGTAACAAATGTATATGTATGAGCATGTAACTATGTTGGGTTATCATTTGATTTCAAACATTGTGGTTTATCCTTGTTGGATTTTGCGAGACATTGAGGGTCTCAGGGTCCTTACTGAGTATCATTATACTCACCCCTACACGAGCTATGCCCGCACATCTTTGTGTTGGATCCAGACAGCAGACAACTCCAACCAATACCGAGAGTACTAGGAATGGATCATACCTCGAGGTGGCATTTACGATGTGTCAGTACACAGAAGAGATAGATGGATGTGGAGTGATAAGGAGGTGATCCTTTCCTACTCTTCATGTAGGAACCTCATAGGATGACCACATGCCTATTTATTTTATTTCCTCAATTTTACTTTTACTTTCAGTTTCATGTACTTTCTAGTTGGGCTTATATTCTTACCCCTTTTTACTTACTCTACTCACTTGTTGGTTATTCAGTTTACTTTGATCATATATTTTTCATATGTTTATAGGTTATAAAGGAAATACCTTTCCATTTTTAAAGAATTACGACTTTGGTGCTAGTCGTCAGCCCCTGGCCTATGGAAGGTGGGCTTGGGGTAGTTACAGTATATGCCCTAGGGGATGGATCGTGACAAATTGGTATCAAAGGATACAGTTATACCACCGAACATAAGACTATGATCTTTTTTTCAATGAAGAAATAATGTTAATTATAGTGAGTGTGGTTTTTAGTGCAGGGACTCCAGTGTTGGTTCCCCAGACAATGTATCCATAAACAAGGACCCTGAATTTTGATTTCTGACTCAGTGCATAAAAACAATGATTGTGTGTGTGTTTTCAAATGTTTTTCCTTAAGTCAGCTCAACCAAGTCTGCTCACTAGGTATAGTCTTTTGACCATGTCTCATCGGTTTCTTTCAGGATGCCTCCCTGCACATAGCCAGTTAGAGTTCCAAGAGTTGTACACTTGGATATCCCACCGAGTGACGAGGCCTCGAGGTAGGGACCTTTTTCCAGCGGAGGTACTAGAGGTACCACTCCTCAATGGGCCACCAATGCCACCAGCTCCAGCAAATGTTGGTACATGCCACTAGATCATGTTGCAAGAGTTATAGCACTAGAGGAAACCCATGTTCTGGGAAGATACAAACCAAAAGATGGCTGAGGATTGGCTGGAGGCTGTGGCAAGAGTTTTCCAACTAGAAGGGACACCATTAGACCTCATGGCGATTCTTTCTGCCAGCCTCCTATATGAACCAGTGGGAAGATTGTGGAGCATGATGCTCCAGGTTCATGATGAGATGGTGCTTCTCTAGGAAGACAATCAGAGCCAATTTCTTGCAGAGTTTGTCCCAACAACACTCCACACAGTTCACATTCATGAGATACTTCATCTGAAGTAGGGCATCATGACTATAGCTCAGTACTCAGCGAGTCTCACATCCCTCTCATGCTACTCCACTGATATGGTGCGAGACCCATTCTTCAGGGCCCAGACATTTGAGCAGGGACTTAGGTGGGAGATCAAGTCTTCGTTGATCTTTGAAACTTGTCTTTTTTTTTAGTGAGTGGCCATGAGGATGGTCCACATAGTGATGAAACTTTAGTATGTGGACCATTTCCCGAGATAGTACGTTCGGGTAGTGTTCCATCTATATCACTACCTGTTGGTCAGCAGTTACAATCGACGGTACCGGTAGAGGACACTTGTAAGATTAGTGCCTTTCATGTGTTTCAGCATTTGATACCCCTCAGGCCCCGAGGAGAGCACAACTCATAGGCGGATGAGGAATGGATCAAAGTGGTCGGTGAGAGTTCTCTAGAACATCTATAGCTTCAACAAGATGACATTTCGCTAGATAAGTATAAATCGAGGCATAACAATATTTTTGGGTACTCGATAAATATAATAAAATCAGGGCTTCATGGATCCAACATCAGATAGAGGTCTTTTTAAAGGACATATATGCCAAAATTATTCCTCTATGAATTCCTACTTATGTTAGGGTGCTTGGGAGAACATTTATGGATGTATGTTCTTTGGCTGAGCGGATATAGAAAGTGAATGTTAGTAGTGGGAATGTAGGAAACAATCACCAGTCATAGAGACATGGTCATGGGAAATGTTTCAGGAAGAAGAAGTTTTAGGTACATATGAGTATGTAGGGTAGTAGACGTGGAAGTAGGGCTAGGAGAGCAGCATGAGCTGGGGTCCTTTTCGACAAGTTACAACCACACATTTTTTTGTTTGTACCATGCCAGGCTCATTGACCTGGAGGACAAGGGAAGAGAGAAGTTGCATGCATTCAAGAAATTCGACCCATGGGGTTTAGGAATTATTTGAGGTATAGTCTATATCTAATACTAGTTGTTGTATCAATAGAGATAGGTAAAAATCATTCCATCCTTCCACAAATCTTTTCCAGGACCTAGAGTTTCCAGTTAACCCATAGACTTGACCCTCACATCATCAGATTTCATTGGGAGGAGACTCGATAATCCCACAGACGCTGATGGTGTGATTCGATCTTTGAGGTGATAGTTTCGATTGGAAAATATTTGTGGTAGTTTCAAGGCACTACTTCATTAGTTTGGGTATGTACTTTACATCCATATATCACACTCAGATTGAATATGTTAGGTAAAAAGGTTGTGGTTCATCAACAACATTGGGATGGGGTTTTCCTTGGTCGGAAAAAAAGGAATCCCATGAAGCACCGGATAAATTCATGCTTAAGAGGTTGTATCCAATCACTTGTGAGTCTTCCAACCTCACTCTCTTGGTAGAAGAAGGTGGCTTTGAGATAATATATACTCCCGGGAAGGGGAACAGGCTATCAGATGCACTCAGCAAGAGGTCTGGACAACATATGTTGAGTGAGGTGACAGAGCAGCTTCCGGCTTTGAATATATCCTTTGTGGATAGAGAAGGAGAATGTTTTCTTTAGTTTCTTATAGTCACTATGGCACTCCTTCTACTATTCATGGACGTGCAGTATGGAGATGATTACTACAAGACACAAATGCTCTGATATCCACAGGACAAGCACCTAATTGATTTTCTGAGGGTGGGGAGCACGTCATTCTCTTCAGGATATGTACCATGGTACCAGGGTCACATAAGAAGTAATTATTGGGGGATTTACACACATCCCCATTAGAATTACATCAAGGAGTGGAGAAGGTTTACCAGTACCTTCAAAAACCATAGCGGTGTCCAAGGATGATTAAAGTAGTCGCAATGTTTGGCTATCAGTGCCTCATTTTTCATCTAGTTAAGGTGGAGCATCAGGTACCAGTAGGCTTGGTTCAGCCATTTTAGGTCCCATAGTAGAAGTGGTATGGAACATCAATGGATTTCATGATATGATTTCCATGTAAATCCAGAGGTCATGACTCGATTTGGGTGATCTTATATCGACTGACCAAGTTGTCCTACTACCTACCGATCATAGAGAGGCGTTCTATAGAGAGATTGGGATGCCTCTATATGCAAGAGATTGTGTGGATACATAGCATACTCATGAGGATTGTATCCAATATTGACGCATGATTCACATCCTAGCTATAGAAGTGGTCACATGAGGCATTCAGGACACAACTTTGATTGAGAACAACCTTCCATCCTCGGATAGATGGTCAAACTAAGCGGACCATTCAAACCCTTGAGGGCATGTTGTGGGATTATTTCCTCGACTTCGGTCGCAGCTAGGAGGATCACTTACCAGTGGTGCAGTTTTCATTCAACATTAATAGTCACTCCACCATTGGCATGTAACCCTTTGAGGCATTGTTCGAGTGAACGTGCAGATCAGCTCTGTGCTGGACTGAAATAGGGGAATCAGCACTCATAGGACCAGAGATGGTACGGGCTACCACAAAGAAAGTATAGATCATCCAGGAGTGGATGAAGACTACACAGAGTGGGTGGAAATCAAATGCTGATAGGAGATGGAGACCTCTATAGTCTGATGTTGGAGACCATGTCTTTCTACGGGTCTCACCCCGACGTGGTCTATGTAGATTTGGCCAAGTCAACAAGTAATATCTGAGATTCATTGGTCCTTTTCAAGTCTTCAACAGTGTTGGTGAGGTGGCATACCACTTATATCTTCCACCTCAGTTGCACCAGGTGAATGGCGTCTTCCATGTATCCAAGCTGAAGACATATGTCCATGAACCTTCTCACATAATCGACCATGGAGAGCTGGACATCGTTGATGGCGTGACTTTTATGGAGGTTCCAGTTGAGACTGAGTATCGACAGGAGTGGGCCCTTCATGGATGGTCGAAACCTATAGTACGCATTCGCTCGCAGCATGGGAACCTCCAAGATATCACATGTGAGTGGGAGGATCAAATGCATGCTTAGTACCCCCCAATTGTTCCCTTAGTTATGAGTTGTGGCTTACAGGGACGTAGAGACCTAAGGTGGGGATAATGTAAAGTCCCGAAATGTAACATCCCGGATCCGACTACAACTTAACGGGTGCTTCAAACCCAATAAGTGACATGACCTCAAGCGCATTTCCCCGATCGGCAGAGGCTACTGACTAGAAGTTTGGTCCGAGGTCTGATAGTGGGGAAACTATGCCCTCATTTTTCAGATTATATAGCATCAAAAATAGATATAAACATACAAAAGTGGAAGCAATAAACAATAACCTAATGATATAGATAACAATAAAAACGATAAATATAACAGTAGTCATATATATATGGTTATGCATTAGGACTCTATGCCTAAGAAGGAATCAAAAACAAGATACACTGCAATCTAGAATAATCCAATACAATGTACAAGTACAACAAAGGAAATCAAAATAATGCAGTAGGAACTCAGCCGCATAACAAGCCTAAGCTCGGTCTCGTGCTTTCCCATTACTCTGCAACAATCAAGTACCAGTGTAAGGACTCTTTCCCTTATCAACACCGGGAGAAAAATAATATGTTTGGGCCCAATATATGACCCAAACTGGGTGTGAGAAGCAAATCCTAGTAGGAAAGCACCAAGGGACCGTGCCCAACTGGAAGTGAGTTTGTTGAACAACAGTGTGATGTAATGAAATGTAGTAAACCAGGATGTACTAAAAATTATACATTCCTACAAGTTACATTTCCATTTAATTATTATTTAACAATTCAATATAATTGAATTATATATTCCCGAGGCTCAGCCTCATCTGACAATCTCCTCACTGGTGCCATAGCCAAAACCACAACAAGCTATATAACAAGTAGACGGTAAAACAATAACAAGCCTCGGCATTAGCATGGTAGGTATAACATGTGATATAACCACAGTGAATATACGAGTAAACATTGACCTCATACCTACAAAATCGTACCCTTAGGAAATCAGAATCGAAACCCATAGGTGACTGCCCACAAGCATCACGAATATTGCATGCAGGTGTATGAGGGGTCACCCCCATGCACATAAGCTTATTTCCACATGTGTGAGAAAGTATTCCCAAAGGATAAATTAAATAGTACCATTAGTCTAAGAAAGTAACCAGGGCGAGCCCAACACTTAAGCATGATATTTTGATACAATTCCCCTCTAGTCAATTTATATCATTATAAATCACAATATACCCTCAGGTAACCTGGATAAACTACAATACAAGGGAACACATGCATGGGGTGTCCCTGGATCCAAGCAATGATTACAAATAGAAGTTATACATATTCATTAAATTACCTACACAGTTATAGGTATTTAATTAATCAAGGCCTCATCCATACGACACCACAACATTGGCGTGTAGCACAATGGTACACAAAAACCACATGATAGCTGGAATTAAACATAAGACGAACTACCTTGATCTCCATTGATCATTATATGTGAACGAAGCCTTCTGAAATGTCTGAGGAAAACGTAGATATGGGAAAAATGATTACCCACTCAATCCTAAATAACATCCTCTTGGGAAATTATTGGTATGACTGGATAAAGGAGATGAAAGGTATTACCTGAACGGTTCTAACACGTTCAATGAAGGAAGAAACAGATTCCCAACGTGCGATTGAGAGAACCTCCAGGCTCCATCCTCTCCTCCCAAGCACCAAATGCGTCCACTGCCTCCTCTGACAAATGAGTTGGATACTTCCCATTTTATGAAAAAAAAACATAGCATGTACTCTCAAATACACAGAATGAAATTTTCATCATTTAACTATTCCCCTGATGGCTAATTTTCACCTCCACATAGTTCATCTATCGACATGATTACATGGAATGTATTGTCTCTCCACTAGCGGCTACTGCCACGACATTACTGTTCAGCTGCCGACTGATTACATTGCGTGTAAATACCATGTTCGTAGCTTTTAGTCAGTTTTTAGAACATTCATCGCCAACAGGACAATGTGCCATGTGTACTCATCCCACACGGCATGTGGAAAAGTACACGACATGTACCCACATAATTTGGTATTTTACCCCATTTTCCTTTTTTTCTAAAACACATAAGGAAAAAAGGAACTGAAGAAACCCATTCATCAAGAATAAGAACCGGGTTCATACAAACATCCCCCCTTAAATCAATTCATCCCCGAATTTCCCTTCCATGGGTGGTGAAGATAAAGATTATAACAACTATGGACACTGAGCATGTACATCAGTCTCCCACTCTCAGGTTCCATCATACACTAGGCCATGATTCCATAACACCCTTATGAGAGGAACCAACCAGCCTCGGAAAACCATCGTGATCCTATCAAGAATATGAATCAGATACTCTTCAAAGGATGTATCTGCCTGAAGTTCAACCTCCTCGGGCTAAAAAACATGAGATGAGTCTGAGTGATAATGGTGTTGCTGAAATACATGTAAGAAGTCATGCATGACCTATTACCTCTGTGGTTACGGTAACTGATAGGCAACCGACCCGACTCTCTCCTGAATTCCAAAAGGCCCCACATACCTCGGTGAATGTATAACCAATATCATGATCCACTTGTGTCCCAACCACATTGATGCGTGCAAGAAAACCTGATCCCTGACCACAAACTCCAATGGTCGTCTGTGGCAATCAGCATATGTTTTCTGACAAGTCTGTGTAGTAGAAATACACTTTTGAATCAACTGGACCTTCTATATAGAGACTCCGGCCCGAGACATGGTCTTAGTAAGGTAGCCTCACCTGCCTCTAACAAGCACAGAGGTGATCAGAATTGAATAATATATAATGCATCGTAAGGTGCCATTTCAGTAGTATGCTGAAAATTGTTATTTTAGTCAATATGGACTAGGGAAATGTGCTTCTACCAAGACCCCCAATGTCTAGGACGCATGCGCGCAACATGTCCCCTAGCACCTGTATCGTACGATTTGGTTGGCCATTGGTCCAAGGGTGGTAAGTTGTGCTCAGAAGAACCTGTGTAACCAATGCCCTATGAAAACTCCACCAGAAACAAGATGTAAAATTGTATTCCCTATACGAAAAGATAGAATGATGGGAAAACATGAAGACATACTACTTCTAGGATATACAACATCCCGAGATAATCAACACCGAATGTCTCCTTGATCAGAAGAAATTGTGATACCTTCGTATGTTTGTCCACAACAACCCACACGAAATCACATCCCTGTGGTGACGTCAACAACCTTGTCATGAATTCTATAGTGAAATTATCCCATTTTAATTGCGAAATGGGTAATTGATTTAACAATCCATCTGGCCTCGGATGCTCCGCCTTCAACTATAGACATGTGGAACCTCTCATAGCAATACCAGCTACCTCTCTTTTCATACCTGGCCACCAATACTGACGTCTCATGTCACAGTACATTTTGGTAACTTAGGGATGCACATCCCAAGATAACACATGAAACTCCCGCATAAAATCCTCACGCATATCCCGCGGAACCCACACTCGTCAATGGAGACGCAATACCTCATCATCAAAAATCATCCAACCAAGAGGAGGGTCCCCACTTTCCACTGACTCCCGTAGAACTAGGAATTCAGAATCGGGTAGTTTTCTCATACTCACTCTATCCAAGAGGGTAAAATTCATAGCTATCGAAAAGAGATAGGTTTTCCTCATACTATCATGAACCGCCAAATGCATCTCTAAGAACAAAACCATGAGTTTCCACTCACCACTAGCCTCCTGCACTCCCTATAATTGAGTCTTCCTATTCAGTGGATCAGCAATTGTGTTACCCTTACCTGGTGTATAGGCAAGCTCAATGTTGAAGTACTGAAGGTTTTCAACCAACCTTTGTTGTCTCATATTTAGTTCATGCTAAGTAAAGATATATTTAAAAATGATTTGGTCCGTAAACAATAAAATATTATCTACCAAGAGATAATGTCTCTAATAGCATAATGCATGAACAACTACAGCCAACTCGAGGTCATGGGTTGGGTAATTCCTCTCACATGGCCTCAACTGTCGAGACCTGTATGCAAGTACTCAATCACACTGCATCAACACTGCTCCCAGCCCAAAACATGATGGATAAACGTAAACTGTATAGCTCTTCCCATGCTCTAGAAGTAGCTGGACTAGTGATGATTTCAACCTTCCCTTCACCTCCTTAAATGTTGTCTCGTATGATTCTAATCAAATGAACTTCACACCCTTCTTAGTTAAACCAATCAACGACACTACTAAGCGGGAGAAGTCCTGTATAAAGAACATTTAGTAACAGAAAGCCCCAAGAAACTCTGTATCTCAAAGACGTTCATAGTCTACTCTTAGGAAACTACTTCTCTCTGTTTCTCTAGGTCTACTGCAACTACTGCCTCTGAGATAATATGACACAGGATGTGTATCTGGTATATCCAAATGATGCACTTTGAGAGAATTTCATATAGATGATGCTCTCTCAGTGACTCAATATGATCTCAATGTGGGTATCATGATCATGTCGTGTGTGAGAGTACACCAAGATATCGTCCATGAAGACTACCATGAGAAAATCCAGATAAAGGTGGAACAATATAATTATCAAATCCATGAAAACGGCAGGCACATTAATGAGACTAAACGACATGACTATATACTCATATAGACAATAGCTGCTCCGAAATTCTATAAGTGGTTTGTTTGATGGTATGACGCGTAACTAAGGATATCTGAATCTCAAATCAATATTCGAGAACACTCGTGCTCCTCAGTAAGGGATATTGGTTATTGACCGTCAATTGGTTCAACTTCCTATAATACACACATTGTTTGAGGGTACCACCCTCCTTCTTAGCATACATGACAGGAAAACCCCAAGGAGATTTACTGGGTCAGATGAAGCTCTTTTCCTTCCACTCCTCCAACTATTTCATAAACTCTTACAACTCTGGTGTAGCAATCCTATAAGGAGGAATGGACACTGGTGCTTCTCCTAGCACAATCTCTATTGAGAAATCCACCTCTTGCTCGGAATGAAGAACTAAAACATCTTCCAAGAAAAAATTCTTGAAACGATCAACTACATGAGTGAAATATTTTTTACATGTTCCTTGGTCATCCAGATATAAACTCGAAATATGGGCTATCACACCACCTCGCCCACAATGCTCGGGTCCATCTCGGCTCACCTGGACATCCCATAAGGCCTTGTATAAAAAATCTCCACCCTCTGGTGATGTAAAACTCACTCTACGATGATAGAAATGAATATGGAATGAAAGGGTACCAATCAGTCCATCCCGAGAATGATGTCATAGCCCGTCATCTCTAAGACAAAGAGGTCTCATAGAATGTGACACTTGCTAACCTCCAGGTGGATCTCCTTGCACTAACAAACACCAACCGTTCTATTCCTCAACAGAGTGTCTAGAGTCATAATATCTAAAGGAGAAGAAACACAGAGACCAAGGCTCTCCATAATGGGCACAGATATCAAGCTATGCGTAGCACCCATATCAAAATGTAAAGATGACAAAACAGAAGCAACTAGATAAGTACCTCTGACAGTGGATGGTCTGGGATCTCACTACTGTTGGGTCTGTTGCAATGCATAAGTCTGCCCAGTTTCGTGGCCCTACGACATAGCATGGCTACCCTGATCTGACGTGCCCTGCTATATCTGATATCCTGGTGTCTGGCTACCACGAGCATGACCACCACCTATGCATGTACATCCTGATGTATCCCAATTTCCTAATTGGTAAGAAGCTACTGGACCTGGTCCTTCATGCGGAGTCTTTACAGAACCCCTCTCACAAGACACTAGTGGAAACACCCTTCAAAAATGCATGAGAAGCCCCATCTTATCACAAGCTCGGCACTCCACCGGGTCACGTGGACAGTATAGTCTCGTGTTCCCCTCTCTACTACCCTGGTATCACCTGACCTAGACACCTAAAGAGTTCTTCTGGAGGGTAATTACACCGTAGGAGAAATCCATCTGGATGTTCCTCTTTCTGGTAGAAATACTACCAAAAACTGGTGTCGAACTACCATGTCTAGCACTACTTGCTTCCCACATGTTCCTCTTAGTAATCAGTGCCTAGTTGGAAATAGAATACACTGTAGGAAACCTGAAAACATTTATTGTGATCATATTTCATATCAAATACAATCCTCAAAGTGTCAATCCCTCAACACCTCATCTCCCACAAAAATAGTAGTGAAGCGATGTAGCTTAGTGAAGCAGAGAGAATAGTCCATTACTAACATGGCTCCCTCCTGTAGATTCATGAACTCTTGAGATCTATCATCGCACAACATATCTAAAAATAAAAATTCATAGAATACCGCCAGAAAATCACCCCACACTATGTCTCGGTGACGCTCAGTCTGCATGGTAACATTCCACCACATCTTGGAAGAATCACGCCACATGTATATAGCGACCATGACCCTCCACCTCGGAGGATTCTCCGGATGCTCGAAACTAGTCTGGATAAAACCCATCCAAGACTCTGCAGCATGTGGTCCACCATCCCTTGAAAACGTAGGTGGAAGCTGCAGCTGGAATATGCACGTCAGCTCTTCCATAGATGTGGCTGCAAGCGGTGGTCCCTGTAAGGTCTACAAGAACCTCATGAATACTTCACATAACTGCGCTTCCACGCCTATATATGGAATAACGTCTAGCGCCACATCTGGCTCTACTAGAGGATCCATCGGTAGCCTCTGTCCGGCCATCTCTTGAGTATACTCATTGCCGCTCCCCTGGAAAGAAACTCGAGATTGTCTTAGCGGCATGACTCTAAAAATTAAAAACAAACTCCTTATATATGATCATTTTGGACCAATAACTGGAAGCAAAAGAAGGGAATATGAGAAATAAAATATTAAATATTGACAAAACAAGACTACATTGTGTGTATAATAACTACTTGTTGTGTTATCATAGGACTTTAGCAAGGGCCTATACCTCTTCCATAACTAGTCGTGTAACACCCCAACTGCATGGCGTGTTGTCCACACACACGATGTTTAATTGAAATTTTATTCCCTACACAAGTCCATCTACATGGATTGTCCACAACACTCTCCCTTAAACAAAGCTACACGGTGTGTATACGAACTACATGGAGTTTACTAGATGATTTTCACCATCTCGTGTTGTTCGTTACATGGAATGGTACATAGATCAGACTAAATGGCGTGTTTCATATAGACACGGAGTGTAAAAATTAATTTTCAACTTCCCTTTTTGTTTGTGACACTGTCAGCTACTCGGCATACACTACACGGCGTGTTACACCAGAAAAGGGCATGTACATCACCCCATTTCCCCAGCAACATGGCCATGTCCACATGACACCTCATCGGTCAAGACTACACGAGATGGAACTTCTCATGGAAGACTTTGAGATCCCATTTTGGGAAGAGATTGTCTGAGAAATTCTCTGCATAGTGCGCATTCTGGAGCTACTTCATCTGATGCAGGGCATCATGACTATAGCTCAGTACTCAACGAGTTTCACAGACCTCTCATGCTACTCCACCGATATGGTGCGAGATCCATTCATCAGGGCTCACATATTTGAGTAGGGACTCAGGTGGGCGATCAAATCTTTGTTGATCTTAGCTTCCTGTCTTTTTTAGTGCGTGATCATGAGGATAGTCCTCTTAGTGAAGAGGATTCAGTATGTGGATTGTTTCCCAAGATAGTACCTTCAAGTATTGTGAAAGCTATATCACTACTTCTTGGTCAGCAATTATAATCAGCGGTACCAGTAGAGGACACATGTATTCTTAGTGGCATTCATGTGTTTCAGCATTAGATACCCCTCAGGTTCTGAGGCGAGCCTGACTCATAGGCTGCTCAGGACTGGATCTAGTTGGTGGGTGAGAGTTCTCTAGAACAACTATAGCTTCGATAGGATGACATTTCAGTAGCTATGTATATATTGAGGCATACCAATCTTTCTGGGTACTCGATGAATACAATAAAATCAATGCATCATGGCTCGAACATCCGAGAGAGGTCTATTTAATAGACATCTAAGCCAGCAATATTCCTCTATGAATTCCGACTTATATTAGGGTGTTTGAGAGAAAATTTATGGTTTTTTGTTCTTTGGCAGAGCGGATATAGCATGTTAATGTTAGTAGTGGGAATGTTGGAAACTAGTACCAGTAATAGAGACATTGTCATGTGAAATGTTTCAGGAAGATGAAGTGATAGGGACAGATGAGTTTGTAAGGTAGTAGAAATGGAAGCAGAGCTAGGAGAGGAGCATGAGGTGGGGTACTTTTCGACATGTTACAGCCAACCCTTTTTTTTGTTATGTACACGCCAGTATCAGTCAGCTGGAGGACAAGGGAAGAGAGTAGTTTCATGTGATCAAGAAATGTGACCCAAGGGCTCTAGGAATTATTTGATGTATAGTCTATGTCTACTACTAGTTGTCATATCAATAGGCATTGGTATAAATAATTCCTTCCTTCCTTGAATCCTGTCTAGAACCAAGAGTTTCCGGTTAAACTGTAGACTTGACCCCCACATCATGAGATACAATTGGGAGGAGACTCGATAATCACACAGACGCGGATGGTGTGATTTGATCTTTGAGGTTGGAGTTTCAGTTGGAACCTTTTTATGGTAGTTTCGAGGCCTTATGTCTTTAGTTTGGGTATGGACATGACATCCATAGATCACACTCAGATTCACTTTATTAGGAAAAGAGGTTATGGTTTATCAACAACATTGGGATGGGGGTATACATGGTTAGTGAAAAAGGAATCCCCTGAAGCACATGATAAATTCATGCATAGGAGGGTGTAGCTAATCACTTGTGAGTCAGCCAACCTTGCCCTCGTTGTAGAAGAAGATGACATTGAGATATTCTATACTCCAAGGAAGGGGAACACGGTATGAGATGTACTCAGCAAGTGGTTTGGCCAACATCTGCAGAGTGAGGTGACAGAGCAGCTAGCCGCTTTGCAGATATCCTTTGTGGACCGAGAAGGAGAAGATTTTCTTTATTTTCATACAGTCACTATGGCACTCCTTCCGCGATTCAGGGAGGAGCAGTAGGCAGACGATTTACTATGAGACTCAACGTGCTCTGATATCCATAGGAAAAGAACCAAATTGATTTTATGATAGTGGGGAGCACGTCATTCTCTTCAGGGGACGTACTGTGGTACCAGTGTCACTTTTGAAGGAATTGTTGGTGGAGTTCCACACATCCCCTCTAGCAGTATATCTAGGAGTGGAGAAGATGTACTGGGACCTCCGACAACAACAGTGGTGGCTGGGAATATTGAAGGAAATTGTAAAGTTTGCCTCTTGGTGCGTCACTTGTCAACAAGATAAGGTGGAGCATCAGGTACCGGTAGGCTTGGTTCAGCCATTAGAGGTCCCTGAGTAGAAGTGGAATGGAGCATCCATTGATTTCATGATTTGATTTCCACGTACATCTATAGGTCAGGACTCAAACTGGGTGATCTTATATCGACTCACCAATTCGGCCTACTTCCTAACGATCATAGAGAAGTTTTCTATATAGAGATTGGGATGCCTCTATGTGAAGGAGATTGTGCAGCTACATGGATTTCCCACAATAATTGTCTCCAATATTGATTCACTATTTACTTCCCATCTATGGAGGTTGTTATATGAGTCATTCGGGACACAGCTTCATTTGAGCACCACCTTCTATTCTCAGAAGGATGGTCAAACTTAGCGGACCATTCAAACCATTGATGGCATGTTGTTTTCTTGTGTCCTCGACTTTGGTCGAATCTAGGAGGGTCACTTACCATTGGTGGAGTTTCATACAACATCAACTATCACTACACCATAGGGATGACACCCATTGAGGCGTTGTATGGGTGATGTAGCAGATCACCTCTGTGATGGACTGACCCAGGGGAATTAGCACTCGTGGGACCAGAGCTGGTATGGGGTACCACAAATAATGTCCAGATCATCCAGGAGTAGATGAAGACTACACATAGAAGGAATAAGTCATATACCGACAAGAGACGGAGACCTCTAGAGTCTGAGGTTGGAGACAACATCATTATACTGGTCTCACCACGAGGTCTACAAGGATTTGGCCAAGTTGACAAGATATATATGAGATTCATTGGGCCTTTTCAGGACATCAACAGAGTTGGTGAGGTGGAAAACCACATATCTCATCCACCTCAGTTGCACCAGGTGCATGATGTATTCCAAGTATCCAAGATGAATATATAATTTCATGGCCCTTCTCACATCATCGACCATGGAAAGCTGGAAGTCAACGATGGCATGAATTTTATGGAGGTTCTAGTTGAGATTGTGGATTGACATGAGTGGGTCCTTTGTTGATTGTCGATACCTCTCATATGCATTCTCTCACAGTCAGGGAACATCTAGGAGACCACATGGAAGCGGTAGGATCGGATGCCTTCTTATTACCCCCACTTGATCCCTTAGTAATGAGTTGTGGATTACGGGGACGTAGAGCCCTGAGGTGGGGATAATGGAAAGACCCGAAATGTAACATCCTGGATCCGGCTTCCATTAAATGGGTGCCCCGAACCAGGTTAGTCACATGACCTCAAGAACAATTCCCCAATCACTAGAGGATACTGACTAGCAGTTAGGGCCTATCCCTAATAGTGGGGAAGCTATGCCCTCATTTTTCAAAGTGTAGAGCATCGGAAATAGAGATAACATGAAAAGGTGGAAGCTGTAAAAAATACCCAAATGAAATGGATAACAATACAAACATTAAATATAACATCAATAATATATATATATAGTGGTGTATTATGTCTCTATGTATAAGAAATTAGCCAAAACTGGATACTATGAAATCTAGAATAATCCAATACAATGTACAAGTAAAACAAAGGAAAAAAACAATGCAGTAGGAACTCAACCGCATCACAAGACTATGCTCGGTCCCATTCTCTCCCACAAATCAGAAACAATCATGTAATAGTATAGGGACTCTTTCCCTTATCAACAATAAGAGAAAAATAATCTGTTTGGGCCCAATACATGACCCAAACATGGTGTGAGATGTAAATCCCAGTAGGCAACCACTAATGGAACGTGCCCAACTGACAGTGAGTTTGTGCAACAATAGAGTGAAATAGTGAAATGCAGTAAACATGGATGTACTAAAATTTATACATTACTAAAAGTTCCATTTCCATTTAATAATTATTTAAAAATTCAATATAATTGAATTCTATGTTCCTGAGAATCAGCCTCAGCTAACAATCTTCTCACTAGTGTCGTAGCATAAACCACAACAAGCTATCTAACAAGTATATGGTAAAACAATACCAAGTCTCTACATTATCTTGGAAGGTATAACATGTGAAATCACTATATTGAATTTACGAGTAAACAAAAACCTCGGACCTACAAAACATTACCCTCAAGAAAATCAGAATTGAAACTCATAGGTGACTGCCCACAAGCATCACAAATATTACATGCAGGCATAAAAGGGGTCTCCCACATGCACATGAGATACAACCCACAAGTATGAGAAAATTTTCCCAAAGGCTAAATGATATACTGCCCTTAGGCTAAGAATGTAACCGGGCCAAGCCCAACACATAAGAATGAAATTTAGATACAATTCCCCTCTAACTAATTTAACGCATCCTAAATCACAATATACCCTCATGTAACCTGGATAAACTGATATACAAGGGAACACACACATGAGGTGGCTCTGGATCCAAGGAATGATCACAAACAGAAGTTGTACATATTCATTAAATTACCTACAAAATTCTATGTATTTAATTATTCATGGCCTCAGCCATAATACACCCCATCATTGGAACGCAGCACAATGGTGGACATAAACCACACGACAACATGAATTAAACATAAGTCGACCTACCTTGATCTCCCCTGATCAATATACGTGAACGAATCCTTCTGAAATGTCTGAGAAAAACATAGATATGGGAAAAATGATAACCCACTCAAACCTAAATAACATCCTCTCGTTAATGAATTGGTATGAATGGATAAAGGAGATAGAAGTTCATAACCGAACGGTTCAAATAAGATAAATGGCGGAAGAAACAAATTCCCAACGTGCGATCAGGAGCACCTCCAGGCTCCAATCTCTCTTCGCAAGCACCAAATGCATCCACTGCTTCCTCTGACAAATAAGGAGGCTACTTCATGTTTTATGGAAAAAACAAAATAAACAGTGTGTACTCTCAAATACTCGACATATTCTTTTCATCATTTAACTGTTTCTCTGACGGCTACTTTTCTCCTCCACACGGTTCATCTGTCGACATGATTATACGACATGTATTGTTGCTCCGCTGGCGGATATTCCCACTACATTACGGTACACCTGCTGACTGATTACATGTCGTGTAAATAACAAGTTCACATCTTGTAGTCAGTTATTACACACATCATCGCCGACAGGACTACACGTCCTTTGTACTAATCCCAAACGGCCAAAATACACGACATGTGGAAAAGTACATGACGTGTACCCTCAAAATTTGTGATTTACCCCATTTTCCTTATTTTCTAAAACACATAAGGAAAAAGAAACTGAAGAAACCCATTCCTCAAGAATAAGAACTGGGTTCATACAAACATACCCCATTAAATCAATCCGTGCCCAAATTAACCATTCATGGGTGGTGAAGATAATGCTCAGAACAAAAATGGACACTGAGCACGTACGTCAGTCTCCCACTCCCTGGATCCATCATACACTCAGCCATGGTGCCATGGACCCATTACTAGAAGAACTGACCAGCCTTGGAGAACCTTCGTGATCCTATCAACAATACGAATCAGATGCTCCTCAAAGGAAGCATCTTCATGAAGCTCAACCTTCTGGGGCGGGAAAATGTCAGATGGGTATGAGTGATAACTGCATTGCTGAGATACATGGAAAACGGCGTGCATGGCCTAGTACCTCTGTGGTAACTACAACCGATATGAAACCGACCCGACTCTCTATAGAATCGCAAAAGGCCCCACATACCTTGGTGAATGTTTATCCTATCTCATGATCCAACTGTGTCCCAACCTCATTGAAAAACACAATAAAACCTGATCCCTAACCACGAACACCAAGGTTCGTCTGTGGCAATCAGCATATGATTACTAACGAGACTGTGTAGTAGAAATACACTTCTAAATCAACTGTACCTACTATATAAAGTCTCCGACACGAGACATGGTCCTAGTAAAGATTCCTCACCTACCTCCAACTAGCACGGAGTTGATCGGCATGGCCTACCATATAATTACTCGTAAGGTGCCTTCTCAATAGTATCTTGAAAATAGTTATTGTAGGAAATCTTGAACTAGGTTATGTGCTTCTCCCAAGATCCCCCAATGTCTAGGAAGCATGAGTGCAACATGTCCCCTAACACCTATATCGTATGCTACGATTGTCCATTTGTCTGAGGGTGGTATGTTGTGCTCAGAAGCACCAGTGTAACTAGTGCCCTATGAAAACTCTGATAGAAATGATATGTAAAACAGGCTTCCATATACCAAACGATAGAATGATGGGACCCCATGAAGACATACAACATCTCGGATATACAAATTCCCAAAATCATCCACACGGATAGTCTCCTTGATCATAAAAATGTGTGATACCTTCGTTTGTTTGTCCACAACAACCGACACGACATCATTTACTTGTGGTGACCTCGATAACCTAGTCATGATGTCTATCTTGACATCATCCCATTTTAAATCCAAAATGGGTAATTTATATAATAGTCTATCAAGCCTCTGATGCTCCGCCTTCCCCTGGCTGACTTGTGGAACATCTTGTAACAATACTAGCTACGTCTCTTTTCATACCTAGCCACCAATACTGACGTCTCAAGTCACGATACATTTTGGTAACTCTGGGATGCACTGTCCAAGCTAACTCATGAAACTCGTGCATCAAATCCTCATGCATATCCCATGGAATCCACACTCATCCATGGATATGCAACAACTCATCATCGACACTCGTCCAACAAGGAGGAGGGTCCCCACTTGCCACCTACTCCCATATAAGTAGGCCTTTAGAAACTGGTAGTTTCCTCATCCTCTCTCTATCTAAGAGGGTATAAGTCACAGCTATTGAAGAATGATTGGTTTTCTTCTTAATATCGTGCACCACCTAATTCATCTCAGAGAACAAAACCATGAGCTTATACTCACCACTGGCCTCCTGCATTGCCTAAAACTGCGTCTTCCTACTCAGTGCATCAGCAACAACGTTACCCTTACCAGGTTTATAGGCAAGCTCAAATTCGAAGGATTGATGGTATTCAACCCACCTTCATGTCTCAGATTTAGATCATGCTGGGTAAAGATATATTTCAGACATTTGTGGTCCGTAAACACTTCAAATTTGTCTCCCAAGAGATATTGTCCCCCATAGAGTAATTCATGTACACCTGTAGCTATCTTTAGATCATGGGTCAGGTAATTCCTCTCATGTGGCCTCAACTGCCGAGACCCGTATGAAAGTACTCGATTACCCTTAATCAACACTGCTCCTTGAACAATACTTGATGCATCATAGTAAACTGTATACCTCTTCCCATGCTCTATAAGTATCAGGACTGGTGCTGATTTCAACCTTCCCTTCAGCTCTGGAAAGGTTTTCTCGCATGATTCTGATCAAATGAACTTCACTCCCTTCATAATCAAACCCATCAATGGCACTACTAAGCGAGAGAAATCATGTATAAAGAACATGTTGTAAACATAAATCCCTAAGAAACACTGTATCTCAAACACGTTCTTAGGATACTCACATGAAACTACTCCTCTCAGTTTCCCTGGGTCTACTGCAACTCCTGCCTCTGAGATAATATGACCCAGGAAGTGTATCTGATATATCCAAATGATGCACTTTGAGAGAATTTCATATAGGTGATGCTCTCTTAGTGACTCAATATGATCTCAATGTGGGTAGCATGGTCATGTCCAGTGTGAGAATACACCTAGATATTGTCCATGATGTCTACCACAAGAAAATCTTGATAAGGGTGGAACAAACTAATCATCAATACCATGAAAACGGCGAGAATGTTAATGAGACCGAACAACATGACCAAATACTCATATAGACAATAGCTGCTCCAAAAATATATAAGTGGTATTTTGATGGTCTAACGTGAAACTTATGATATCAGGATATCAAACCATTCATCTATAACACTCGTGATCCTCGGTAAGGGATATCTGTTATTGACCATCAATTGGTTCATCTTCTGATAATCTACACAATGTCTGAGGTTACCGTATACCTTCTTAGCATACAGGACAAGAAAACCCCATGGAGAAGTACTGGGTTAGATGAAACTCCTTACCTTCATCTCCTCCAACTGTTTCTTGAGCTATGGTGACTCCGGTGTAGCCATCCAATTAGGAGGAATGGACACTGGTGATGCTCCTAGAACAAGCTCAATAGTGAAATCAACCTCTCGCTTCGGGCGATGACCTAAAAATTCATCCCGGAAAACATCCTTGAAATGATAAACTACATGAGTTAAATATTTCAGACAAGTTCCTTGATCATCCAGATATAAACTCGAAATCTAGGCCTCCACACCACCTCACCCACGATGCTCAGGTCTAGCTCGGCATGCATGGATATCCCATTCGACCTTGTATAAAAACTCTCCACCCTCTAGTGATGGGAAACTCACCCTGTGATGATAGAAATATACAAGTTTATGTATGGAAACCAATCAGTCCATCCCGAGAATGACGTCATAACCCAACATCTCTAAGACATAGAGGTCCCATAGAATGTGACACTTACCGACCTCTAGGGGCACTCCATGCTGTAATGCACAACAGTCATTCTAGTCCCCAACAGAGTGTCTAGAATCATAATATCTGAAGAAGAAGAAACACAGAGCCCAAGGATATCCACAACAGGGACATATAACAAGTTATGTGTAGCACTCATATCAAAAAGTAAAGATGAAAAAACAGAAGCAACTAGATAAGTACCTCTGATATTGGAAGGACTAGGATCCTACTCCTGTTGGGCCTATTGAACTGCATTTGTTTGCCTAGTGTCGTGGCCCTGCGACATAGCCTGGCTACCCTAAGATGACCTTCGTTGCTATATCTGAGATCCAGGTTTCTCGCTACCACGTCTACGACCACAAACTCTTCATGTACATCTTGATATATCCCAATTTCCTGACTAGTAAGAATCTACTGGACCTGCTCCTTCATGTGGAGTCTGCACAGAACCCCTCCCACTAGCCACTAGTGGAAACACCCTTCATAATTACATGAGAAGACCCATCCTACTACATGCTCGGCACTCCATTGGGTCATGTGGAAAGTACAGTCTCTTGTTCCCCTCTCTACAACACTAGTAGCACATGACCTAGAAACCTAAAGAGTTCTTCTGGCTTGTAATTCCACCATTTGAGAAATCCATCTGCCTATTCCTATTTCTGGTAAAAATAATACCAGAAACTGGTGCCGAACTACCCTATCCAGCACTACTAGCTTCTATCTAGTTCCTTTTAGCAATCAATGTCTGGGTCACAATATAATTCACTATAGGAATTATGAATACTGGCATAGTGATTAGATGTCATATCCAAGACGATCCTCAAAGTGTAGATCCCTCAACACCTCATCTCCCAGAAAAACAGGTGTGAAGCATTGTAGCTTAGTGAAGTAGGAAGAATAGTCCATCACCGACAAGGCTCCTTATTGTAGATTCATGAACTCTCGATCTCTATCATCCCTATGAATATCCAAAAAGAAAAATTCATAGAAGACCTACTAAAAATCATCCCACACCATGTCTCAGTGTTGCTCAGTCTTCATGGTAACATTCCACCACATCTTGGAAGAATCATGCAGCATGTATGTAGCGACCATGACCCTCCGCCTCAGAGGAGTCTACAGATGCTCGAAAATAGTCTGGATAGAACCCAACCAAGACTCTGTAGCCTGTGGTCTGTCATCCCCTAAAAATGTAGGTGGAAGCTGCTGCGGGAATTTGTGTGTCAGCTCTGCCATATATGTGGCAGCTGTCAGTGGTCCCTAAAAGGTCTAAAAGAACCTCATGAAGCCTTCAGAGAACTGTGTCTCTACGCCTATGTCTGGAATCACAGCTGCCACCGCATATGGCTCTACTGGAGGATCCATCGGTATCCCATGTGATACCGTCTCTTGAGTATACTCATTGTCATTCCCATGGAAAACAAATCGAGATCGTATCAGCGGCATGACTCTACAAATCCAAAAAAAACTAATTACATATGATCATCTAGGACCAAGAACTAGATGGGAAAGAAGGGAACATGAGAAATAATACATTAATTTTTTACAAAACCAGACTACACAACATGTATAATTACTACACGGTGTGTTCCCATAGGCCTTTCACATGGGCATGTACCTCTTCCAGAACTAGTTGTGTAACACCCCAACTGCACGATGTGTTCCCCACACAGACCACATGTACTTGTATTTTTCTTCCCTTCCCGAGTCCTTCTACACGGATTCTCCACACAACTCTCCTTTAAACGAAGCTACACACCATGTATAAGGACTACACGACATGTACTAGATGAGTTTCACCATCCTGTGTTGTTCGATACATGGACTTGTACATAGCTCAAACTAAACGGCGTGTATCCTATAGACACAGAGTGTATGACATAATTTTCAACTTCCTGTGTTGTTAGTGACACTGTCTACTATGCGCCTGACACAACACGACGTGTTACACCCGCACACGTCATGTACACCATCCCATTTCCCCAGCAACACGTCCAAGTCCACAGGACACATTAGCGGTCAAGAATACACAACGTGTCCCACAGGTACACGACATTTCAAAGATGAGGTAACACAGACCCGTGTTTGTTAGTTACATGGCCAGATCCTCATGTCAAACTACACGACGTGTTCTTCATTGACATGGAGTGTATAAGCTCAAATCTCTCCGCCCATGTTGTTACTTACACAGAGGACACATGTTCAACAAAAATGTCATGTACAATCAGTACACTGCATGTGCTTTTTAAAGTTTCATTACCTAATGTTTCTTCCCACAAAACCTATGACACGGGTCACAACTACACAACATGTACATACAGTAGATGGCGTGTACTAAAAAAATTTCATTTCTTCCCGAACAGAAGAATACATGGTTTGTAGTAAATACTACACGGCCTGTAATATGGTTTTTTCCAGACAGTAAGCCATTGAAACGTCCATGGAGCCTAGAAAACCCTAAAAAAGAACACCTAAGTGCCAAATTCTAATCCGCGAGGGCCCATAATCCTCGCAAATCAAGGATTGGCATCTTATAAATGTTATAAACAAACTAAAAATTCAATCATCCACCAAATTCTGGTCAATGAGGGCCCATACTCCTTATGAACCAATGTTTGGGGTTTATTCTACAAAACCTCACATAAAAATACCCTACAAAATAGTATGTATTTTATCATGGAATATATCACAACAACATGCTTTTAATAGAACAACATCAATCAAAACAACCTACAATTTATAATGCACATTTATGGCATGGAAACTATGCATGGAATGTGATTCTAATATGTTCCTAAATGATGCATGAGATGGCATACCCTCATCTCATCGGGTTGCAACCAAATATAACCCATTATAGAAATATAAACCACACACCACATGTGTGTCACACAACGGTGAAAATCAAATCATCTTTAAAATTTCAAAATAAAAAAAATGAAACACTAGGTAAATTGGATTTTCCATGTACACATGTTATCAACTCCTGAGAAAAGCATATTACCAAGTACATATTATGACCTATCCCTCATGATAGGTGAAAAATTGTAAGTCATGACAATAGAAACCCTATGACACCACTTTGTAATGTCCCGGATCTGGGTGCCACTCAACGGGTACCTCGAACCCGGCTGGTCACATGACCTATAGAGAATTTCCCCAAACTCTAGAGCCTTCCGACTAGCTGTCAGGGCCTAGGTCTGATAGTGGGGAATCTATGCCCTCATTTTTCAAAGTGTAGCTCAATAGAAATAGATATAAACATACAACATTGGATGTAGAAAAAGATACCCAACTGAAATGGATAATATTACAAAAGTAAAATATAACAGTAGTCTTATATATATATGATGATGCATTATGTCTTTATGTCGAGGAAAGGAGCGATAATAGAATAACGGAAATCTAGAATAATCCAACATAATGTACAAGTAAAACAATGTATTGAAAAATAGTGCATCAAGAACTAAGTCGCATCACGAGCCTAAGCTCGATCCCATGCTCACCCACTACTCGGCAACAATCAAGTACCTGTATAGGTATTCATGGAATTATAAACACCTATTGAAATATAATATGTTTGGGACCAAGACATGGCCCAATCAAGGTGTGAGAAATAAGTCCCATTAGGAACCCATCAAAGGCCCGTGCCCAACTAGGAGTGATTTTGTGCAATAGAAGTGTGCAATAATAAAATGTAGTAAACCTGGAAGTAAAAAAAATTCAACATTATTACCAGTTCCATTTCTATTATATAATGATTTAACAATTCAATATAATTGAATTATTAGTTCTTGAGACTTATCCTCACCTGTCAATCACCTAACCGGTGCCACAACCAAATCCATAAAAATCCATCTAACAAGTAGAATGTAATACAATACCAAGCCTATGAATTAGCTTGGTAGGTATAACATGTGAAATCACCATAGTGAATATACGAGTAAAAAGAGTCCCCAGGCATGAAAAACCTGACCCTCGGGTAATTAGAATCGAAACCCGCAGATGACTACCCAGAGACATAACAAATATTGCATGCAGGCGTACGAGGTGTCACCTAGAGGCATAAAAGCTACTGCCCACAGGTATGAGAAAAGTTGCCCAAAGGTTAATCGAATCACTGCCATCAGGCTATGTGAGTAACTAGGCCAAGCAAAACACATGATAAATATATTTAGATATAATTCCACTCTAGGATATTCAAATATGCTAAATCATAGTATACCCTCAGGTAACTAGGCCACTCCGCTGAACAAGGGAACACACCAATGGGGTGGAACTAGATCAAAGAAATGATACCAAATAGAAGTTTTACATAATAATTAAATTTCCTAGTAAATTATAGGTAATTAATTAATCAAGGGCTCTACCATAAGACACCCCAACATGGGCGCGAAGCACAATGGTACACAAAAACTACACGACTGTTGGAATTACACATCAGACCACCTACCATGATCTTATCTTATAAATATACCTGAACCACGACTTCTGGGACATACAGAAAAAATGTAGATCTAGGTAAAATGATTATCCACTCAAACCTAAATAACTTCCCCTCATGAAAGAAATGGTAAAAAATGATCAAGGAGAGGGAAGTTCTTACCCGCTCAGTTGAAACAAGATTGACGACGGAAGATATATATTCTTGGCATGCGATCGGGAGCTCCTCCAAGCTCCGACCTCTCCTCTTGATCTCTAAATGCGTCCACTACCTCCTCTTCCGAATGACGAGGCCACTGCCCGTATTATGCGAAAAAAACAAACTACATGGCGTATACTCTCAAGTACATGACATGTACTTTTCATCATGTAATAGTTCCTCCGATGGCTACTTTTCACGGCCAAGCTTTTCATCTATTGATATGATTACACGGTTTGTATTTCGGAATATACAACATGTATTTCTGAATACACTGTGGGTATTGTCGCTTCTCTGTCGGCTACTCCCACCGCCTTACTATTCAACTACCAATCGATTACACGACCTGTGAATACCAATTACATGGATTGTAGTAAGTTTTTACACCCTTCATCATCGATAGGCCTATACACATAATGTACTCATCCCACACGGCCAATATAAATGGTCTGTGTAAATGTTCTCAGTGTGTACCGACAAAAATTGTGATATTTCCCCATTTTCTTTATTTTCTCAAACACTTAATGAAAACGAAAAGAAGAAACCCATACCTCAAAAATAGGAACTGGTTTCTTACACAGAATTTCAATGTAATTTATATTAAATAAATGAAAATTTTACAATTCCGCAAAATCTGACGGCGGGTGATTATGAGGCCCGGGGTGCCTGGAATGATCCGTCAAAATTTTGTTAAGCTTAATTTAACGCGTGAATGAATTTTTCTAGAAAAAAATGGAATAACTCTTAAACATTTATGTGGATTAGAAATATGAGGTAACTATTACTCTCAGGTTGGTATATTTAACCTTGGCACGACTTAAGATTAGTTGGTGTGGGCCTCCTCTGAGAAAACCCAAAAATGGCATAATAATAAATTATATAATTAAATAAATTATTTTATTTTCAAATTCTTTTAACTAAAAAACAGTAACTACAGTTAAAAATACAAAATCACCCCTGAACTCATGAGGGTATGCATTATTTACGAAAATACAAACTTTGGTCGGCCCAAGCCGTAATAGAAGTATAGTTTTTCGCATCAAATACAATAATTAAGTGACAATTATTATTATAAAATTCATAACATCTGAACGGTTACTCGAATTGAAAATCTGGGAGTACCATTGTGTTCGTTGGGGCGTGTTTCACCATGGAAAAGCCTAACCTTGACCAGCACAGGTCGAGGGTGACTGCTAATATTGTTCTGAACTTCATTTATTCGGTATGTTCAGTAAATGCATGAAAGGCATTTTGTAACTTTTGAACCGGTGCTCAGAATGGAAATACGAGGGCACCATTGAAGTCACTGCGCCAATATTCACATAGGAAGACTTTCATCTCAAAGATTTTAGGTCGAGGGTGGATGATTATTTTTGGGTCTTTCAGGGGAATTATAAAATAAAATAAATGCATGTTTTATTTTATTTTATCTGTTATAAGCAACCATGTTGATGTTGGAAGTGGGGACCTACCCACCATTACCTTCCATGAGAGGTTATTGTGGTAGATCCACTCAAAACTATCCTCCCACCAAAGGATACGGTGTGGGGACCAACTAGGACTAAACCCCCTGAATTAATTGAGGATAACCTCTCAAATCCCTCATAAATGAGGGGGATCCTCTTGACGTCCTCCACTATGATTGGGCCAATTCCCATGCCATTAATGTGTGAACAATGTGTTTAATTATACATTTTTAATTTTTATGCCTATGAATTAATATATTTTATAATAAATTATTCTTGGAAACTTATTCTTTTATTGGAAATAGTGGAAGGGACTAGTGAGATAAAAGCTCTCGCCAACAAAGAACAAAGAACATGCTCTTCTAATGATGAATGCCGTCAATAAGCGTATTAATCATCTTCCTCGGATGCTCCTTGAGGAAGCAACCGATGTGGGGAATCTTTGACGACTAACACTCCCTCTTGATCGTTGTCATTGGACCGACACAAGAGCTCATGATTGGAAGTGTGCGGCGGATGCGACGAACAACGACAACCTCATCTTCATCCCTGTGACTCCGCCAATGAACAATGAACAATGTTAGGGGTTTAATCTTATTTAAGTATGATATTATTCCATTGTTTTATTTCATTAAAAACAATGAATTTGGACCAACTTATTATCATGTTTATCCGAAAATTTTGTTCCTTGTCGGTTGGGAATATTTTGTTAATGAGAGATTATGGGAATTGATGTTTTAATGATATCTTCCATGCTCATTCTTTGTTTAATTCTTGTGAGAAATTGGTATCAACCAAAATATAGATGGTTCATATCAAACTGATGTGGTCTGACCCCACCGCCGTACTTCGTTCTGGAGTTCTTCCAAACAGAGGAAGCAATGTCGATGGCGACGAAGGAAAATACATCACTACCCCCAACCTTGGTGACCCGTGCCGCCCACGAGACACTCTGGCGCCCCGGACCGAACCATGCCCCCCGCTAGCAGAACCGGCCTGAGCGGTGTTACACTGCCCCCCCCCCCCGTCCATGCCGCCTCATTGCCCATGCAAGCAGTGCCACCTGGCCGGTCGCGCCTCCCTCACTAGTCGTGCCTCCGCGCCCAAAACGCGCTGCCCCCGGCCGAACTGATTGCTCCCTCATGGAGGCCTCCGGGCCCAGCCGTTCTATCACGGTAGCCTCTGGGCAGAACCTCCCTTGTGGCAGGCTCTAGGATGACCCTCCCTCGCACTAACCCGCAGCTGGTCCATGCCATCGTGACCGGTCTGCGCTCTCGCGGCCATCCACGACCCCTCAAGGCCTATTGGGTTGGGCCCTACGGGCCAGGATGAACATAACGGGTTGGCCTACCCAACTGGTCGGGTCTGATCCAACGGGTCAGGTCAGGTTGACATAGATCGGTTCAACCGAGACTGTAACGGGTCATGTTGGTCCAACTGGGTCAGACTGGACTGGGGCCCACATCAACCCTTTACTTTCTTTTGGCCATATCTTTGGAAAAAGGAGTATAATTGGCGAATTGTCAGCGGCCCTCATAATCCTGGAGCATAAAGGTCCTTTTGAGTTTACCCCACTAGAGTCTGGGGTTTATTTGAGATACAGTCAGGTTGGATAGGGCATGAATCTGACTGGGCCCCCGTGAATAAAAGACTAATAACTCATAGACATGTCATCTGGTTGACGCACCATATTTTGCATTGAGACCTCTATGACGTGGCAGAACATTGAGATATATCTTCATGATATTTGGAGTATCGGCCAGTATTTCATAGAGAGAATCATTCCAGAGACAAGCATACAGAGTGGAGAAACCTAGTAGCTAGCTGAGACATGACTACAGCTGACCAATTGACTTTGAATGACTCGACTATCCTAGTGGGGATCACATTGTTGTGGCGGCAGACCCATGGTGGAGGAGCGCCTGGTTGTGGTGGCAGACCCACAGTACTCGACAATAGACGTACCTCTATAGGCTATTAGGGGGGCAGATGGTTGTGGCGGCAGACCCACAGTGGTGAGCGCCTTGGTGACAATGCGACCCACGTTACATGATAGGAGGATTATCTCAACCGTCCAAGGATTGTGGGAAGAAACATGGTGTCGTGGTAGGCCCAATGTACTCGAAAGAGAAGGAGTTCTCCAACAACTATGGTTTCAATATTGTGAATCTAAATCATGGTTGAGATGGGTTAGTAACATTTTTGTTTTCCTCGCGATTGAGATTGATTACCTGATAACTTAGGTATATATATTTGTATATAACTTAGTAGGGTTATCTATTGATTTAATACTTTTTGGATTATCCTTTTTTGATTTTTTGAGGACTTAAGGGTCTCAACGTCCCTACTGAGTGTCATTATACTCACCACTACACATGATTGGCTCGCACCTCATTATGTTGTATACAGATGACAGACAACACTAAAAGAGGCAAAGAGTACCAGGACTGGACGATACACCGAGGGGCTCTTTACGGCGTGTTGATACATGCCGGAGACGGACAGACGTGGATTTCTAAGGAGGAGATCTGTACCTACTCTTCAAGTAGGAAACTTAGAGGATTACCTAGTGGCTATTTTTCCTATTTCCTCAGTTGTACTTGTACTTTCACTTTGTTGTACTTTCTAGTTTTTCTTGTATTCTGGCCTATTTTTTCTTACTGTAATCACTTTTCTGTTATTCAGTTTACTAGTGATTGTATATTCTATGTGTGTTCATAGGTTATAATGTAAATGTCTTCCCAGTTTTGGGGAATTACACCATTGGTGCTAGTCGCCAGCCCCTAGCCTATGGAAGGACGGCTTGGTGTAGTCATGGCACGAGGCTCGGGGGATGGGTTGTGAAATGGTATGACCTTGTAAATGAATCCAATTCCTTAATAATCATTTTGAAACCGTATTTACCCAATAAAAATAAATGTGTTCCAGAATAATATCACTAAATTTTATTAAACCTTGAAAAATAAACGGTTTCCATTCAAATATCATTTAAATAATCATATTCCATCACGAAAAATATAAAGAATGTTATTAAAAAACATAAACCCACATGATTAAAGATAAATGGTTAATCTCATTAATGAATAGCAATATCATTAAAAACATAGAAATCCTTTCTGAAGAATATATCCAATTCATTTTGAAAAAATATTTTTTGAACTAAATTTTCACAAGAAAATTTATCAATTAATGTTTTTTAACAAAATCAATTAAAATTATATTTTTATTTTAAATACATGTGAGTTTTCATTAATTGAGGATATTCCTTTCATTATTTACTTGTTTAAGAAAACATTGTTTTCATATTTTCTATAAAAGTGTCATAAAAATTATTATAAAAATGACATACAGATTTTTTTGAACACATATAAAATAATAAATTGGGTAAATGTGTTTTCTTAAATCATTTATAAATGGTTATAAATTTTTTTAAATCATATTAAAAAAATAACCAAATTCAAAAGGGTTCTTGGATGAATTCATAATCATTGTTTTTTATAAAAATATTTTCTCAATACTTTTAAGAAACATAGAGTGGAAAGTAAGTACTATTATATGAAAATATCATGAATAAAATATAAATAACATTATTAATCAAAATTATTGCAGCATGGATAAGAAAATTTATTCATTAGAGACTTTATTATAAAAAATACCAATAAATAATAAGATTGTATAAAAAAATTTCTACAATATCTGTAAAACTGAATCATAAGACATAGGAAAGGATAAAATTTAATGAAACATAAATATCTTGTGAATAAATTAAAAAATGATCTTATAAGTAAAATAGGATTTATATACATATAATGAAATTATATATGATAATAACATGAAATAAGTCTCAATGGAAGATAATTGAGGCAAAAATACCATAACACATTATTAATGTTTTGAATTATAATAATCAAATAATAATAACACCAAATGAAACATTAATTATCATTAAAATATTATGTTACATGATATGAAATTTCAAATGTGTCGTATAGCACTACCCAAAATAATGAGTATATATTTTTCATATGTCTCTATGAAATAATAGAGACACTCTAAATCACTTACAATGATTATATCATTGATGTAGGGATTATACAATAAAAAGATAAAGTATATAAAATTAAAATATATATAATAAATGTTAAATAAAATATATAATTATTTTTTAAAATTCATTGATAATAATATCATGATGTAATCATGGACTAGAAATTTTATCCAAATGGAAGAAAAACGTGTTTGGAAATTTGTTACCTCATACTTCTATTTGGGTTTTTTGTATAATATCTTCTTAAATTGTTTTCAAAAATTTATTAACATATTATAGAATAAATATAATATTTATAATTTCATATATTATCCTTTTTTAACTTCTTATCAATTTTTCTTTATTAATTGTTCATTATTTTAATTATTTTTTGTTTTATTTTCCCAGTTTTTTTATTTTTCTTTATCTTGATTGTTTTGGTTAATTTTCATATTATATATTTCCCTAATATATAGAATGATAATTATAATATAAATATAATTTTATAACATAAATTAATAATTTAATTTGAGTTAGGATTGATGGTTATGAATAATGAAGTACATTAAGATAAAGGATATGATAAAAACTATGTACAGATGAGTAAGATTTCAATTTATCCAAAGTCATTATAGAATAGTTGTAAGTAATGTATACTGATTAAAAAATTATAATAATAACTTATATATAATATCAAGTTGTTAGATAAAAATATATTTATTAACCATTTTATGTTGTGATGAAAATAAAATCACATTATTTCGTGAAGGCGGTAGTCAATAGTTATACGAATGAAGTATTCAATTCTCTAAGTAAAAAAATATAATGAAATATTATATTTTGAGATTGATAAATATTTTATTAATATCATAATTATATATTTTATAACACCTATAATGATGAAATTTTTCATTATTACATTTAGTTCGATTTTTTATTGAAAGGAAGATTACATTACTTCACAAGGGGTAGTCCACCGTGCACATGAGAAACATTATCATATCCACTACAGAATGGAATTTAAAAAATATATATATTTATTTATTTTAATATCTATTATCTTATTATAAATATAATTTATATAATTTATATCTATAATAATACCGAACCATTGGGGGTGGTAATGTTAAAAACGATTGACTTCGGTTCAGGAGGTAGTTGTCCACCGTACAGAAAATTAATGGTTTCCTATCCCATTTGATGGAAGATGAAATGGGTTAAATTCATAAAATTTTTATAATATATAAATATAAATTTATATAATAATTATATTATATTATATATGTTTAATTATAATTATAAGAGATAGAGGAAGAAATAATATAAAAATAGTCATTGAAGAAAGTTACCTCTTCTTCAAAAAACATCTTTCTTCTTACATAAATGTCCTTCTATGGATTCAATAATTGAAAAGATATGTATTATGGAAAAATATGAGTCATGTAAATAATTTATTGGTAAAATTAACGCCAAAAATGTTTATTTCATGGGTGGATAGAGGAGAGTGGGTGTCATTTTATAACTGAGGTGAGTGGAATGCCTGTAATTATTTAAAATAATGAATCCCACCATGGTTTTTTTCTTTTCACATGGACCAAATATATGTCCATTCTATATAAGTAAAGGTATAAATAAGGAATATGTCCCATAAAAATATTTTACAAATTCTTATCTTCTAATTATATCACTTATCTCTTTAATTTAAATTGCCGATAAATCAATTTTTTTCCATAACAATGATAATTAATTTTTAAAGTTTCCAATATTATTTTTTCATTATAAATACAATTTGAACATATTAGAAGATATAAAATAATATTATTTTATATAAGGAATATATTCATCTAATTTCAATTGAAAATGATGGAAAATGTTATATTAAATTATTATAAAAAATGATACAAGAATGTGTGCTTTCGAAGAGAAAATGTTAAAATGTTTACAATTTTATGATATCTAATAACAATATTAAATTTTGCAAAAATGTGTGAACATTTGTTAATATATATATATAATCTCATTTTACCTTAAATTCAATGTACAATGTTATATTATTTATTAATATTTTAATCATAAATTCTCTTTTCATTTTATATTTAATATTTGTCAATATTAATTAAAAAATTCATCTTATAATAAATTTATAAACAAATAAAAAATAAATATTTTTGAAAAAATGATTTCAAAAATGTGGTTTATCTGTTTTATTATTTTTTTAAGGTGTAAAAAATTAATTTTCAAACAAAATCCATGCATAATAAAAAAGTGTTTTTTTATAAGTGTATTTTTTTGGAGAAAAAGACGATCTTATTTTAAATATATATAATAATAAATATTACACAAATAATTATAAAAATTTATTGATATATATTCTATAAATTTAAAATAAAATTATTTTTATTAATGATATTTTTTATTTATTAAAATATAGAAACATTATTTTCTTTAAAATAGTTTTCAAGTAGAACACATTTTAAAACCAACAACAAAACTACAAAAAAATAAAAGTCATTGATTGTTTAAATTTGTATATTCCAAATAAATTTAACTAAATAATAATTAATTTACATTAAATCATATTAAAAATATATTTTTATATTTAAATAACTTAATTTATTTAAAATAAATGGCATTATTTACTAAAATCAGTGTTTTTCATTAATCACTATAAATAAATACATTTAAAAAATTTCTAAAATTTATACCGATTATAATTTTAATACTATTAATTGATTTAAGATGAAATTTTTTTTAAATTTTTTTTTCATAAAATTGGATAATATTAATTTTAAATTATGTGTAGGAGAAACAAATGAACTGTAATTTTTTTAAATAAATCCATAAAAACATCGTTTTCCATTTTTTTATTATTATATTATTTATAATAAATAGATAACAAAAATTTTTATAATCAAGTTAGTAATATTCATATCTAAAATAAAAAATATTTCTTCATAATGTTATAGTATATTATTGTTCATTTCAACTTGGTTTTGTGTGTTCTATATGAAATTGAAGAGATTAAATTCATATAAAATTAAATACAATAAAAAGTAACATGGAGGGAAATTATCATATATGGGCAGTGTTTCCTATCATTTAAAATATAAAACAGTACTTCATTCGTTCAATATATCATGGTGTTTCTGGTTAAAATAAAATTATTACAGTAAATAAGTCTCAAAAAATTAGATACACGTTTATTTCTACATTATGATCACATATCATCTATGATTTAGTGAATTTCAATTTTTGAATCTTTTGTAATGGGAAAATGAGGTTATTTTTTTAAAAAAAATCCCATTGTTGTCCTCTAAAATAGTTCTTATAGGTAACACCCCCTCCACTTTTTAATACCCATCTAGATATTTTTTAATTAGCCATACCCTACCCAAATAAATTCCATAATTCAATTCAAACATCCTATATTCCTTGGATTTATCAGAAAGAAAATATTTTAAGTCATTATTTAATATTATAACTACGTGGTATTAAAAGGAGTTATCTTTTTTCGATGATCATCGTATTTCTATTTTTCATAATTCATAATAAAATTTTACTAAATAATTAGTATATAATAACATAATTATAAATATCATACTAAATGTATCTATGTGTATGGAATGACTGAAATCCATATCCACATTCAACAAATGTTAAATAAAATCATCATCAGTGTGTAAGGAGACCTACCGCATTGAGAACAAATGTAATTAGGTTTCCATCATTGGATATCATTTATATTCATTATGATGTATTAAAATATTAAGTATATGCTTTTAATGGATAATCAATATTCTATTTAAATTGATGTATCATATTACTTCATACCATACCTTTTATTGAAGAATGTGAATTTCATTTTTGAGTATGGAAGATTAGAAACAAAAAGAGAGAGGGGTTATTCATTTATTTATCACCAAATCACATTGATGGATTATGTTTGAGTATTTAAAGTTGGAATTGAATATTTTTCATTTTATGATAATTATTTAATTATGAAACTACACTTAAACTCATCCAATAATGATCATTTAAAATTTATATCATCCCATGTGCGTAATAATAAACTATCTTCCCTATAATTGTATTATAATTAATTTTTCATAAAAAAATTATTAGTTATTTTTAAATGTGTAATTTTGGTATAAAATAATAATTAAATAATTACTATAGTTATGTATATTATTAAATCATGACCCATTTTACCATAATCAACCCACTAATTCTATTTTTAAATTAGGAATTGAGTGTCCTCGAAAAAGACAACATGAACACAACTAATTAAAGAACAAGAAATATCATTAAAGTAAATGAATTAAAGTGTATTAACATTAGGGATTAAATTAAATTGTTTTTAATATAAAATGATAATTTATATAAGTTTGTTGTACAATGGCTAATAGATATATTTGGAAATATATAGACATGATGTAATAATTTCTTCATAGAACATACTTATTTGAGACATGTGTTCTTTAATGAATTTAATTTATCTTAAAATGAAAATATAGTTTATATCAGTTTTTTAATGGTTTTTTTATTCAAAAGTTACCATAGTGATAAAGTATAATGTTTCAGTATCATATTAATCCATATTGTTTATGATTTTTCTATTGTAAATAATTTTTTGGAAAATTTAAAAAAAAATAATTTAAATATTAGGACCTCTTTTAATACATCAAATTTTTATGTAATTTTAAAATTTTTCTATCTTTAATAACAAAAATTGTTCAAAATTATTTTTAAAAAATTCAATATTTATTTCATTATTTGTTCAAAATAACTTTTTCTTCCGCATGAAATATTACTAATCTCATTTCTTATAATATTATTTAAATTACTTAAATTAATTTAAAATAATTTTTACCAATAAATAGTTTTTTTAATTTTTTTGAAAGGAATATTTTTTTTATTAACAAGGAAATTTTTAATCTTTTTTAATACTCATGAACGAAATGTCGTACATAAATTAAAAAACATGTATTGAACAACATTTCATTATAAACACTCAATTATTTGAAACTTCTATTATAATATTAAATTCTTCTCCTCTTAATGGAAATGTTTTCTATCATATTTCTAAACTATTTATATCTCTATGAATTGAATTCAATGTGAAAATAGTTGTTTAATCATGAAATATCCAATGTAAACATTTAAATAAATATTAATCAGCCATAAAAACCATTAATGTTGTTTCCACAATGTTACATATATATTTTTATTAAATATACCATCTTCATATCTCTACTACTTTGATGTTGTAGTAAATTAGTTTTTTCATTTCTCAAAGCACATCATTTTGATATTTTTTTCGATTATCTTCAAAATAAATATTATAAAACATATTTTTATTCCATGGTACATTATTATGTTTTGACCACATGATTGGTTTATTTTTAATTTAAAATATAATTCATGAATATTTTCCAATGGGTGTGATTAGATAATGATCTATTAAATATTCTAAAGCTTTATTCTCCTAAGGAATTTTTAATGAGGATGGGGGGAACATAATCCAATAATTAATTTCAACCTTGTGATATTATTTTGGTAGTTAGCCTTGAATAATTTTATTTGTTGGAATATTCTGATTCTAAATTTCCTGCAATTAAATGATCATATATAAAATTGAATATTATGTTCTTCTACCATGTGACTAAACTTTATTCATTTAATTTTATGATATTAGGTTATACCTTTCACACTCACATTATGATTCCTTATATTTTTTATTTCCTTAATGGGTATTTACCACATCATTTGTTTCAACATATTCATATGATAATATCATATATATTTAGAATCTCTAAAGGATATTAGAAAACAATTTAGGGAATAAAATAAGGTTTTTTGTTTTTATATATACATTGATGTATTGTGAACCATGTCTTCTAAAGACACATGCCCAGAAGATCATTGACACACAATTAATAGATGATTATGTTATATTGAATGTTATAATATTTATCATAAGAGTTAATATCTATATTTTTTCGTTGAATTTATGCTTGGGATGACTCATTGGGTCATATTTTTATAATATAAGGGGGTATTCATTGCGATTTTTTTAATTTGATTATATTCATATATTTTGAAAAATAGTGGAGGTGATATATTTCTATGAAATGATTCTATTTCATAAATAAATAGTAATATTAATTAATAAAGATTTTTATTATCTAAAATTTATAAATTTATAAAAAAGTTTATTAATTCTGAATAGAACATTGTTAAATAAAAAAAATATTGTTGGATTTTATAGTGGACATAGAACAATTATTATTTTTATGTGATTTAAATATACGATGGGATAAATTGAAATATCAAAAAATGGAGAAACATATTTTTTTTAAATAAAATTATTGAGAATAATACTATTAGTAGAATATAAAATTATTGAGGTGGATAATGAATTTAGGTTATGATAAAAACCCAAAAGGGTTTAGTTTTTCCATGCACCTTCCATTCGAGAAAGGGAAAATAGTTTAGGTTATAATTTTATTATTACCCAAAACAAAATATTATCTATTATATATATTAGATATATATATATAATTAATATTCTATAAAACAAAATTAAATATTTACATGGTAGAGTAATGGATCATGTTATAATTACATATTCCAAATACAATTTATCTTCTTAATTAAATATTAGTATTAGATTTAATAGTATAAAAAAAATATCACCATCTATTACAACAGGAATAAGTTGTTAATAAAACATAGTTTATTAGATCAGATGAGTTATTTTATGTTGGGAGTTGATGTTGTTTCATCAATCCTCCTAGGTGTTCTCACTTATTTTTTTGGAAATATAATTAAAATCATAGCATGGTTATAACGACCCACACTTTACATACATTGTTAATACTTCAAAATTGAAGCACTCTTATTACAACATATGACAAAACCACAAAGGACCGTATAGGTATAGTGTCTTTAGAAACTGGGGAAACATAAACAACTGGTTCATAAGTCTTCTACAGTGTCTCCCATTTATTTCATCATATCTAGGGTCCCTTTTAGCATATTATACTTAATATCCATCTTCCTGACCTGGGGAAAAGAAAACATAAAAGGGTGAGCTCAAATGCTCAGCAAGGGCAAATAAAGGAAATAAAAATCATATCATATCTTTATGAACATCAAAACCTGCAAAAGAGATCATAATATCTTAACATGGAATAAATCATAGAAGTGAAAATGAGATCCCCATAATCATAACATAAAACTTGAATCTTTGTGGCATGCACACATAATCATGGAAAATCATTTCTTGTTAGTCATGACTCATCGCCAAGACTATCTTAGTGGACAAAGTCCCTTTCTGAACCGAGTTCACTCCTCGTTTCAGTCCTGTATCACTGAACCGAAATAACCTTCCGTTCCAGCCATGTCTATCTCATGAGATATAAAATCTTTACCCAATGCATTGGGGGGAGATATAGGTCCCACCCATCTTATAATGAATCCTTTCTTATGTGTGCCACATAATCATAAAACATACATCATCGCATAACACATGTAACAAAAATGGGATTCTTGAAACATCATGACATCATAAATCAATTCATATAAGATAATGGAATTCATAAAAATAATTCCATCACAACATGATCAAATCAATGTAATAATAGGGATAAAAACAGAACCCTTTATTATCTTAGATGGAAAATAATTTTGATAAAACACTTGAACTTTATTCTTGAGGAAAATATCCTTTCTACTTCAAAAACATTTTTCCTTTTTTAACATGTCATACAACTTTAAACTAAAAGAAGTTGATTAAAAATAAACTTGAAAACTTGTAAAGGAAGCTCCTTGGAAATAATGTTTTAAAAATCCATTCATGCCGTATAAGTTAAAAAAAACATTCTTCGTACTTTTGTCGGAAAAGTCAAAAAGTACCTCGTACGGAAAAACGACAAAAGATTCCTTTCATATTCTTTACTAAAAACTCACCTAAGGGTAAAATTGGATTTAAACTATTTCAAGTGGATGGAAACAATATTACATATTGAGGGAACATGGATGTGGATGATAAAATACACCCCAGTGAATACTTACGAATAAACAATCTCGGATAAAAATGAGATTGTGATATTTCCCTTACCTTAGGTCCGATTTGCTTTGTTCGTGTCCGAAGCTCCTGTATAATGGTTTAAATAATGTTATTGACTTATTCCAGAATCATACATATTTATATGGTATCATATATGGTCATATTATTAGCTTCTTGTTAGTAATATTTCATTGTTACTTGTTACTCGGGTCTTTATAACTTTTTGTTCTTATGCGTGTTTTGTCGAATAAATTCTTATTATTATCTTTAGGTTATAGATAATTCATTTCCATTATGGTATTAGTGTAGTATATACCATATTCATTCATTCAATTCATTTATATAATCATTATGAAATGAAGATCATGTAGAACGAGTCGCATCACATCGTGGAGACGGTATTCCGTACGTACGCACGAGTGATGATATCGTTCCTATGATCGTGGAGTTGTATTGGAGTATATATATATATTATTTCAGTATCAATATTACTTAATAATAATCATATATAGTTACTGATTACACCATTATACCCATCCTTGTAAGGTGATGGTGGAAAATAGATTACACCACGGCGTGGAGACGGTATTCCGTACGTACGCACGCGCGGTGATTTCATTTTTCCGTAGGATGGATAGAAGGTGAATTAGGGTTGTTTCATATTTATAATAAGATATCAGTATGTAAGTAATACTGATGTTATTACTTTATCATGAAACAACTAAAGAAGAAGAAGTTGAAGAAGAAAGAAATTGAAAAGATCGGTAATGGATATTACCTCTTCTTTGGAACGCCTTTTTGAATCCTCCACTTAAGGAACTACAATTGGTCTTTGGAGAAGACCAGGACCTCTAGGATTATTCTAGGGAAGTGTAGAGGAGAAAATGGCAGGGGTTGGCCGAGCTTTAGTGCTCAATTTGGTGTGAGGAGGAGGGGGAGGAGGTGCCCTTTTATAAGGGAGGAGAGGGGCACCTTAGGAATATCTCAAAATATTATTTTATATTAAAGTCAAAATCGGTTTATAATGGTTCCAAAGGGTCTTATTTCGAAGATAAAGTGGGGAAGGGTCGATATCCTATCAACCAATAGTATTTAGACAAGTTTAGGGTATTATTTTAACCTTATCAATTAGATTTAACTCTAAGTTAATTATTTTAACTTTTACCGTGTCTTTTTGTTTTCTTTCACTATATGGTTAATACACTTACTATAACATGCCAAACGAACCCCAAATTGTTTATTATTAATATATATATCCTTATCTAAGTCATTTGGCCGAACCTTATATTTTGAGGAATAAAATAACAATTAATAATATAATATTTGATTTAAAAACTATTTTGTGTCAATTTTGACACTATTTGATATATGATTTTTGTGAAAGTCATAACAGAATTATATGTTCGAACCAAGTTGATTAAATCAATACTAATATATAATAGTAACCTAGAAAATTAGTGGAATTCATAAAAAGTCTCAAATTACATTTATTTTGGTATTTATATTATCAATTTTGTCAATATTTCATTAATAAGATAATTACTGCATCATCTTTGTGTCATAAATAAATTAAATTATTTGATGTCTAAAAATTACAAATAAAATACCATAATGTAGGAAATCTTTTTAGCTTTCTAATGAATATTTACAATCGAATTTAACTTATGTATAACCCTATATTAACAATGATTTACTTATTAAACTTTGATTTTAACTATTTTAACCCTTCTTTAAATAAATTAATAATAAATGTCCTAATCTAATCCAAGTGGGCCTAAATGGTCATATTTTATTCCTAAGTTTGTTTTTGGTCGAATTACACTTGTCCAATAGAATTAGGACATGTGTTAGGGTAATATTAATATCATATTTACCCTTAGTTACCCTATTTACTATTAACCGCGGTAAAAATAGTAAAAAGTTACTATTCACCAAAAAATTATTTTCATCTCATTGAACCACATTTTAGTCCTTGATATTAACCGTGTCTCTCGGATTTTTGAAATTCCATTCACAGAAGCGGTAAAATTAAGTTTTATGCAAAATTTAGTTTTTAACCTACCACTTAGTGGTTTCACTATTCATCAAAACTTGAAAGTTTTCAGAAAAATACCAAAATTTCACCCTAGGCTAATTTCGATATTCTGAGTCCAAAAATGAAGTCCATTTTGAAAAATAAAATTTATAAAATTTCAAAAAGTGGTTATTACTATTCATAACTGCTAGTTTTAATAGCATATTGTTGTTTAGTGAAACTCGGTATTGCGTACGACGCAAGCTATCGAGGAAGGTCGCGATTGCGTGTAAAGAAAGTCAAGCAAGTGTTGCGTAGAAAAAGATTCCTTTGATAATTTATATAACATAAAAGTCTCGGGTGTTACATTCTACCCCCCTTAAAAAGAATTTCGCCCTCGAAATTCGTCACTTTGCAACAAACAAATGAGGATACTTCTCCCTCATCATATCCTCAAGCTCCCATGTAGCTTCTTCAAGTTGGTGGTTTCTCCATAAAACTTTCACCAAGCGAGTGGTCTTGTTTCGTAGGACTTTTTCGCTACGATCCAGAATCTCTATCGGCTATTCTTCATAAGAAAGATCTTGCTCCAGCAGTACAACTTCTGAGCTGAGTACATGTGAAGGATCTGGTATGTACTTTCTCAGGAGAGATACATGGAACACATCGTGAACTTGAGAGAGATTCGGTGGAAGCGCCAATCGGTAAGCTACCTTCCCAACACGATCCAGTATTTCAAAAGGACCGATATATCTAGGGATCAACTTCCCCTTCTTTCCAAATCTCATAACCCTCTTCCAGGGAGATATTCGTAAGAACACTTTATCACCCACTTCAAACTCTAGGTCTTTTCTTCGGTTGTCGGCATAACTTTTCTGTCGACTCTGATCTGCTCTTATGTGTTGTTGAATAGATCTGACCTTTTCTGCCATTTCATCAACGAGATCAGGTCCTAATAGCTTTCTTTCCCCAACTTCATCCCAGCAAGTTGGAGTCCTGCATTTCTTTCCATAGAGAGCTTCATAAGGAGCCATCTGAATACTGGAGTGAAAGCTATTATTATAAGAAAATTCCACCAAAGGTAGGTGTTGATCCCAACCTCCTTTGAAATCCATAGAGCAAGCTCTCAACATATCTTCTAGGGTTTGAATTGTTCTCTCAGACTGACCGTCTGTCTGGGGATGATAAGCAGTGCTGAAACTCAACTCTGTATCCAGAGTATGCTGAAGACTTCGCCAGAACGTCGAGGTAAATCTCGGATCCCGATCAGATATAATAGAAAGTGGTACTCCATGCAATCTTACCACTTCCTTTACATATATCCTGGCAAGCTGATCTAGAGAGAAATCCTCTCTAATAGCAATGAAGTGTGCAGACTTTGTAAGACGATCAACTATGACCCAGATAGCATTATTGTCTTTGGATGTTTTAGGAAGTCCTGTGACAAAGTCCATAGTGATGTTTTCCCATTTCCATTCGGGTATGGGTAATGGTTGTAACATCCCCTTAGACTTCTGTCTCTCAGCTTTAACTTGTTGACAAACCAAGCATCGAGAGACATATTCAGCAACATCTCTTTTCATGCCATCCCACCAGAAGTACTCTTTCAGGTCCCTATACATCTTCGTGCTTCCAGGATGAATAGAGAATGAAGAACTATGAGCCTCATCCAGCAGCTCTTTCTTTAATTCGGGGATGGGAGGAACACAAACCCGATTCCTGAACTTTATTATCCCATCACAATCAAGGTTGAATTCAGGAACATTTCTCACCTTCTTTTGTAACTCGACATCTTCTTTCTGTGCCTCTTTAATCTTCACATGTATAGATGGTTGAACATTCATTTGAGAAAGATAAGATTTTTCCCCTTCCATTATAATTCCAAGATCCATCCTTTGTAAATCCATAAATATTGGATCTTTTGTGATCCTCATCATGGATAAACTAGCATGGTCTTGTCGACTTAATGCATCTGCCACCTTGTTTGCTTTCCCAGGGTGGTAATGGATTGAGCAGTCATAATCCTTAATCAGCTCCAACCATCTTCTTTGGCGCATATTCAACTCCTTTTGTGTGAAAATATACTTTAAACTTTTATGATCAGTATAAATATCACACCTTTCACCATAAAGGTAATGCCTCCAAATCTTTAATGCAAAGATTACCGCAGCCAACTCCAAATCATGTGTTGGGTAATTTTGCTCATGGATTTTCAACTGTCGTGAGGCATAAGCTATCACCATATCATTTTGCATAAGAACACACCCCAATCCCTTCATGGATGCATCACTGTAGATCACAAACCTTTCTCCACTACAAGGCAGTGTGAGCACAGGTGCACTGGATAACCTTCTTTTCAACTCCTTGAAATTCTCTTCACATTCCTCTGTCCAGACAAACTTAACTCCTTTCCGAGTCAACATGGTGAGTGGATTAGCTAATCGTGAAAAATCTTTTACAAAACGTCGATAATATCCAGCCAAACCAAGAAAACTTCGGATCTCAGTTACTGTTGTTGGTCTTGACCATCTTTCAATAACCTCTGTTTTTGCTGGATCCACAGATATCCCCTCTTTTGAGATTATATGACCCAAAAATGCAACTTTTTGAAGCCAAAATTCACACTTGGTAAATTTGGCATAAAGCATCTCTTTTCTCAGGGTCTTCAATATAATTCTCAAGTGATCTTCATGCTCTTCCTTGCTCTTTGAATAGACAAGAATATCGTCTATAAAGACTACCACAAATTGATCAAGATAGTCTCTAAAGACTCTATTCATTAGATCCATGAAGATAGCAGGGGCATTAGTAAGACCAAATGGCATCACTATAAATTCATAGTGTCCATACCTTGTACGGAAAGCCGTCTTTGGTATATCCTCCCTTTTGACCCTTAATTGATGATACCCTGAACGAAGATCAATCTTGGAAAAGTATTGAGCTCCGCGTAGTTGGTCAAATAAGTCATCAATGCGTGGGAGAGGATATTTGTTCTTGATAGTGATCTTGTTAAGTTCTCGATAATCAATGCAGAGTCTCATTGATCCATCTTTCTTCTTAACAAATAGAACAGGTTCTCCCCAAGGTGACGCACTAGGGTGTATGAATCCCTTATCAAGATTCTCTTGGAGTTGCTTCTTCAATTCCTGCAACTCAATTGGGGCCATTCTATAAGGTGTCTTTGAAATAGGCAAAGCACCCGGTACGAGTTCTATTGAAAACTCAACTTCACGATTTGGTGGAAGACCCAGTAATTCCTCCGGAAAGACATCATCAAACTCCCGTACAATCGGCATATTCTTAATCGTGAGTTTCTCACCAACTATTTGAGATAAATAACCTTCATTTAGTGGAATCAATACCCATAAGATGGAAGAAATCTCCACTGGAAGGTTATGTTCATCCTTGCATTGGTATACAATCGTAGATTGATCTGGAATATGAAATGTGACTTCCCTTCTTTGGCAATTGATATGAGCTCCATGTAGAGAAAGCCAATCCATGCCAAGAATCACATCAAATTCCACTAAAGGAAGGATCACAAGATTTGCAGGAAGCACTTTCCCACAAACTTCGATCGGAGAAGAATTATAAACTTTTGATGCGATTGATGTGCCATTAGGTGTTGTCACAGCTAACTCAACATCTAATTGTTGAGGTAATATGGTGATACCCTTATAAAAGTCTTCAGAAATAAAAGAGTGGGTGGATCCAGAATCAAATAAAACATTTGCTACTTTAGAGTGGATGGTAAGTGTACCTTTCACCACATCGTTATCGTACTCCACATCGCTGATAGAAATTGCATGTGACTTTCCTTTGTCTTTAGCCTTAAGATTTTGTTGACGTCGACCATCATCATCAACCCTTGGATTTGGGCATTGATTGGCATAATGCCCCATCTCCTTGCACTTGAAACATTGAAGTGTAGCAGGTTCATTCTGTGTATCCCTTCCTTTGTTTGCATCATTAGACATCTTCTTCCCATTATCACGGCATTCAAATGCCCGATGACCTTACTTTCCACATTTAAAACATTTACTTGTCCCTTTAAGACAACTCCCTCCATGTTTCTTTCCACACTTTGAGCATAAGGGAAAGTTCATCTTCTTTTCCGTGTGCTCTTTAGATATTTCTTTGAATTCCATCTTCCTCTTCTTATCAAACCCATGTGACTGATGGGTTACTCCAATCTCGATCTCGACTTTGAGAGCACATCGAACGATTTCCTCATAGCTATTGAAGTCCCTTATGGCTAACGCCCTTCGAAGACTTGGTTTTAAGCCACTAAAGAATCGATCGATCTTACTCTCAGGTTGGATAATAATACCAGAAGCGTACCTTGCAAGTCTTGTAAAATTTGCTTCATAGGTACTAACAGATTCATCATCCCTTTGCTTCAGTTCAAGGAACTCTTTCTCCATCTTTGTTCGGAGAATACGAGGGAAGTACTTATTGAAAAATAAGTTCTTGAACTCGTCCCATTCCATAGACTCAATTTCATCCCTTTGCCTTGTATTCTTAACAAGATTCCACCATTGATCAGCATCTCCTTCCAAACGATACACTGCTAGGATGACTTTATCATGCTCAGAACATTGAAGAACTGAAAATATCTTTTCAGTAGTACTAATCCATTGTTCAGCAACTAATGGATCAGTAGACCCGCTGAAAGATGGTGGACGCTGCCTCATGAAGGATTCAACATAATGTTGCTCCCTCCTTTGTTCGTTTGGAAATCCTGCATGATTCATAGCTTGAGAAAGTTGTGTGAGCATGGCTACAAGATTTTGCATTCCAGCTCCCATATCGTTTGGTTACTCAGGGGGACAATCATTGCATTGCCCATCGCATTCCGCATTAACACGGTTCCTTCGGGTTCCAGCCATTGACTAAAACCAAGAAGAATAGTGTGAGCAACACTAATTATAATAGGAAACCCCATAATTCAAGAATAAAATTTTCATGCTTATGGTCTTATCCTAGGTTATTCATGGCCATTTCTAAGATTGTGTTCTATGCTTAGACTTATCCTTAGGGTTCTTACTAAGGCTTTCACATCCTAGTTTCCAAAGGTTGACTATACCTTTCCTCTGATACCAACTATAACGACCCACACTTTACATACATTGTTAATACTTCAAAATTGAAGCACTCTTATTACAACATATGACAAAACTACAAAGGACCGTATAGCTATAGTGTCTTTAGAAACTGGGGAAACATAAACAACTGGTTCATAAGTCTTCTACAGTGTCTCCCATTTATTTCATCATATCTAGGGTCCCTATTAGCATATTCTACTTAATATCCATCTTCCTGACCTGGGGAAAAGAAAACATAAAAGGGTGAGCTCAAATGCTCAGCAAGGGCAAATAAAGGAAATAAAAATCATATCATATCTTTATGAAAATCAAAACCTTCAAAAGAGATCATAATATCTTAACATGGAATAAATCATAGAAGTGAAAATGAGATCCCCATAATCATAACATAAAACTTGAATCTTTGTGGCATGCACACATAATCATGGAAAATAATTTCTTGTTAGTCATGACTCATCGCCAAGACTATCTTAGTGGACAAAGTCCCTTTCTGAACCGAGTTCACTCCTCGTTTCAGTCCTGTATCACTGAACCGAAATAACCTTCCGTTCCAGCCATGTCTATCTCATGAGATATAAAATCTTTACCCAATGCATTGGAGGGAGATATAGGTCCCACCCATCTTATAATGAATCCTTTCTTATGTGTATCACATAATCATAAAACATATATCATCGCATAACACATGTAACAAAAATGGGATTCTTGAAACATCATGACATCATAAATCAATTCATATAAGATAATGGAATTCATAAAAATAATTCCATCACAACATGATCAAATCAATGTAATAATAGGGATAAAAACAGAACCCTTTATTATCTTAGATGGAAAATAATTTTGATAAAACACTTGAACTTTATTCTTGAGGAAAATATCCTTTCTACTTCAAAAACATTTTTCCTTTTTTAACATGTCATACAACTTTAAACTAAAAGAAGTTGATTAAAAATAAACTTGAAAACTTGTAAAGGAAGCTTCTTGGAAATAATGTTTTAAAAATCCATTCATGCCGTATAAGTTAAAAAAAACATTCTTCGTACTTTTGTCGGAAAAGTCAAAAAGTACCTCGTACGGAAAAACGACAAAAGATTCCTTTCATATTCTTTACTAAAAACTCACCTAAGGTTAAAATTGGATTTAAACTATTTCAAGTGGATGGAAACAATATTACATATTGAGGGAACATGGATTTGGATGATAAAATACACCCCAGTGAATACTTACGAATAAACAATCTCGGATAAAAATGAGATTGTGATATTTCCCTTACCTTAGGTCCGATTTGCTTTGTTCGTGTCCGAAGCTCCTGTATAATGGTTTAAATAATGTTATTGATTTATTCCAGAATCATACATATTTATATGATATCATATATGGTCATATTATTAGCTTCTTGTTAGTAATATTTCATTGTTACTTGTTACTCGGGTCTTTATAACTTTTTGTTCTTATGCGTGTTCTGTCGAATAAATTCTTATTCTTATCTTTAGGTTATAGATAATTCATTTCCATAATGGTATTAGTGTAGTATATACCATATTCATTCATTCAATTCATTTATATAATCATTATGAAATGAAGATCATGTAGAACGAGTCGCATCACATCGTGGAGACGGTATTCCGTACGTACGCACGAGTGATGATATCGTTCCTATGATCGTGGAGTTGTATTGGAGTATATATATATATTATTTCAGTATCAATATTACTTAATAATAATCATATATAGTTACTGATTACACCATTATACCCATCCTTGTAAGGTGATGGTGGAAAATAGATTACACCACGGCGTGGAGACGGTATTCCGTACGTACGCACGCGCGGTGATTTCATTTTTCCGTAGGATGGATAGAAGGTGCATTAGGGTTGTTTCATATTTATAATAACATATCAGTATGTAAGTAATACTGATGTTATTACTTTATCATGAAACAACTAAAGAAGAAGAAGTTGAAGAAGAAAGAAATTGAAAAGATCGGTAATGGATATTACCTTTTCTTTGGAACGCCTTTTTGAATCCTCCACTTAAGGAACTAAAATTGGTCTTTGGAGAAGACCAGGACCTCTAGGATTATTCTAGGGAAGTGTAGAGGAGAAAATGGCAGGGGTTGTCCGAGCTTGAGTGCTCAATTTGGTGTGAGGAGGAGGGGGAGGAGGTGCCCTTTTATAAGGGAGGAGAGGGGCACCTTAGGAATATCTCAAAATATTATTTTATATTAAAGTCAAAATCGGTTTATAATGGTTCCAAAGGGTCTTATTTCGAAGATAAAGTGGGGAAGGGTCGAAATCCTATCAACCAATAGGATTTAGACAAGTTTAGGGTAATATGTTAACCTTATCAATTAGATTTAACTCTAAGTTAATTATTTTAACTTTTACCGTGTCTTTTTGTTTTCTTTCACTATATGGTTAATACACTTACTATAACATGCCAAACGAACCCCAAATTGTTTATTATTAATATATATATCCTTATCTAAGTCATTTGGCCGAACCTTATATTTTTAGGAATAAAATAACAATTAATAATATAATATTTGATTTAAAAACTATTTTGTGTCAATTTTGACACTATTTGATATATGATTTTTGTGAAAGTCATAACAGAATTATATGTTCGAACCAAGTTGATTAAATCAATACTAATATATCATAGTAACCTAGAAAATTAGTGGAATTCATAAAAAGTCTCAAATTACATTTATTTTGGTATTTATATTATCAATTTTTTCAATATTTCATTAATAAGATAATTACTGCATCATCTTTGTGTCATAAATAAATTAAATTATTTGATGTCTAAAAATTACAAATAAAATACCATCATGTAGTAAATCTTTTTAGCTTTCTAATGAATATTTACAATCGAATTTATCTTATGTATAACCCTATATTAAAAATGATTTACTTATTAAACTTTGATTTTAACTATTTTAACCCTTCTTTAAATAAATTAATAATAAATGTCCTAATCTAATCCAAGTGGGCCTAAATGGTCATATTTTATTCCTAAGTTTGTTTTTGGTCGAATTACACTTGTCCAATAGAATTAGGACATGTGTTAGGGTAATATTAATATCATATTTACCCTTAGTTACCCTATTTACTATTAACCGCGGTAAAAATAGTAAAAAGTTACTATTCACCAAAAAATTATTTTCATCTCATTGAACCACATTTTAGTCCTTGATATTAATCGTGTCTCTCAGATTTTTGAAATTCCATTCACAGAAGCGGTAAAATTAAGTTTTATGCAAAATTCAGTTTTTAACCTACCACTTAGTGGTTTCACTATTCATCAAAAATTGAAAGTTTTCAGAAAAATACCAAAATTTCACCCTAGGCTAATTTCGATATTCTGAGTCCAAAAATGAAGTCCATTTTGAAAAATAAAATTTATAAAATTTCAAAAAGTGGTTATTACTATTCATAACGGCTAGTTTTAATAGCATATTGTTGTTTAGTGAAACTCGGTATTGCGTACGACGCAAGCTATCGAGGAAGGTCGCGATTGCGTGTAAAGCAAGTCAAGCAAGTGTTGCGTAGAAAAAGATTCCTTTGATAATTTATATAACATAAAAGTCTCGGGTGTTACAATGGTTGATTCAAGTTAGATTTATATTCCATTTTTCTAAAGGATTTAGTTTGAAATATAAGTATTTCAGAATTGAAGGATTATTAAAACATATTTAGTATCAAAACTACACATCCATTAAAAATAAAGATGAAATGAAGGTATATGAAAATACTACAAAGGACACGATGAATATAAATTCGAAAAAAAGAAGAAATATTAAATAAATAAGTTAATCAGAATACTAAAAGAAATTAAATATTTTTTTATTCCTTCGATTAAATATATATATATTTCAGATTATGATTAATCATAATCAAGATATGAAAAAAATATTTATGTTGAAAAAGTCTATAAATTCATTTTTAGAATCAAATATTATATTAAAATGATCCATATTGATGTTAAAAACTACATCAATACATCATGTTTTTATAATATGATAAATCACATTTCAAGTCAAATGATAATGAAATAAAATAAATATGAGATAAAAAGTTATATATATGTATCAAAATAACAATAATATCTAAAACCCTAATGATATTTATATCATATTACAACATTAAATCTTATCAAAATTAATAAGAATAAAAATTGTTATATTTTTTAAATTATGTTGTTATAATTGTTATTGATGCATTGAAATTGAACTGGAGAAACAAAAGGTATTCGATATAACTAAAAATGGATGATATATATATAGAAATAAATTTCAGAACTATTAATTAATAATGAGAGGCTAATAATTTTTTTGATGTTTATATTTTTATGTTTATAAATAATTCTAAATAAATGTATAAATAAAAAGACTACTTGTTGTGTTTCATGAAAAAAAATTATGGAGTTATTTGTGATATTAAGATTTTATGAAGTCATCTATATTGAATAATAATATTCCACCAAATTATAATAATTATATCCCTACAAAACAATAATGATAGTACAAAATCAAAAAATCTTATTGATTTTGAAAAATTTTCATGATGTCATACATTGGTTTATCCATTGAAACAGTTTGAAAGACTGTGACACATTTTATTAATAAATATCATAGTAATAATTATTATTCTTAAATTACATGTTTAAAATGTAATTCAATAAAAAATATTATTGTAATTAAATGTTGGAAAATATTCTACAACATCTTATGTTCATGTGAATGAGAATAAATAACTCACTATATAATTAAATATTGCTGAAATTTTTTATTTTTCTAATAATAAAAAGGGAAAACCATCAAGAATATATAAAGTAGCTATAGAAATATATTTATTTCCCACTTTTGGATCTACTGTATTTATCAAACTAATTCCATTGAATGTTTTCACATTTTTTCACTATATGAATGATGAAGAAGTACAATATTCCAAGTTAAAATATAATCGGTTTAAAGGTCACCTAATAAAAAAATAAGAAATTAATAAATAATAAAATTAATTTATTTAATTTTGTAAAAATTTTTGTAATTATTAAAATAATAGTGTCTATAAAAAGGATTTTTATTTTTATATAACAACTAATAAAAAATTTCAAACTACAATGAGAAGAGGTAAAAAACCAGAATTATTGTAAAAAATTAAAACCTATCTAGGGATGAAAGTAATTAATATTATTAAATAAATTTCAATAAAATGGAAATTAAAATGTTTTTAAGGTGTGAAAATAATAAATAAATGATTATTTCATAAAATGACAGGAATATCATTGGACAATTTATATGTTCAGTTATTGAAAATGTATATAGATAAATGTTGATGTAATAAATATATTCCATAGAAGAATGGAATTTCAAGATTGGTTTAATTTAATATATCTACAATGAGGATGAGGAGATGTCACCAAATAAGGGAAAGATAAAGAGTTATTGATTGATGTATAGAAAATTAAAAAATTCATTTCATGCTAACAATCGTTTCCAGAATATGAAGCTTAAAAAGAAGAAATATTATAGTGCTTTGAGAAAGAATTACTAACTCCAAATTTCAAAAACTTTTGTGATAAAAATAATCCCACTTATAAAATGAATATATTTAACATTCATAAATGATGATTTATCATTTGGGCTCAGTAATTGGTTGATCAAATGTAATAAATAAATTTTAAAATAATGAATTTTCATTGTTTGCATGGGTAAGGATACCCAAAACAACTATAAATAGTGAATATAAGATGAAAAAATCCATGATTCCAAGATAAGTGTAGATTTCAAAAATCATGGTCTAAAATATCATAAAAGGCCCCAATATTTAAATATTAATAAGATAATAGATTATGGGATTACATAAAAGTATCAACAATATGAAACTAATCAATGAGCTAATGAAAACGAATCTATTTAGTTTTTAAATATTTATGTTACATTAAACGGAATTGAATATGTTGACATATGGGGGAAATGATTAGAAGGTATTATCAATAAAAGATTCAAGATATTTATCAATAATAGAGGAAAAAAATAATTTAAATAATTATCCTAATAAAATAAAAAATTATTACCACTGATTAAGAATTTACATTATCATTTATGTAATGAATCCATGACCTATATTGATATGTAAAATTCATGAGGGGAGATATCAGAATGCTGGTGTTTTTATAATTTTAATATCAATCGATTACAAAAACAAAAATAAATTATCTTTAGGAAATTAAAATTTAATATATTTTATTAACATTTACAATTATATTATTTAGTCTATTTATCAATTCGATTATGGTGAATTTATTATTAATGTTAAAAGATGGAAGAATATAATATTAATATAATTTATTTTTTGTATTTGATATATTAAATTTTAATTTATAATATATAGATAATTTTTATTTATACACAAAAATACAATGAATCAAAAAGTTTAATATATTATAATCACATTAATGTTTTTTTTGGAAATCATCATTTTTATAATTGACAAATATTTGATGGTCAGAGTGGATACTCAAGAGGGGGTGAATTAGGTTCCAATTAAAATTTCTACTAAAAACATTATGGTTAAGAAAACCCCCAATTTTAAAAAAGGCCAAGTTAGTTATTGCAGTAGAATGTAAATGTTCAATTGGTCAACATGTTTCACAAAGTGTGATTCATCATCAGATGAATCACTATTGAACACTAATTAAACTTTTGAAACAAGTTCAATGAATTTGAAAAATACACACACTATCCAAAACTAACTATCAATGTGTAAGAAAAAATAGTTTATGTTTTTATAAAATATAAGTAGCAAATTAAATCAAAACAGAGTATTTGATGATTTTCACAACAATGTAAGCACATTGTTAAGACTCAAGCTGAGACCTAATACTCTCCAATTAGTGATCAACTTCCACCATGTAGTTTATATTAAAACATGATACACATTCTGTATCAGTATTTAGAATAGTTATCACAAACTGTCCAGGGAACACACCCCCTACCACATTTCTTCGTGGGAATGATAAACAAAACAGAACCCTTACAGTCTCTTCCAAGTTATATGTAGGAAACATAGATAAGGTTAAGTTTTATGGGAGTGTAGTTAATATCCTCCAGTTCATGAATACGATACAATGTGTGATATAAAAATACACACACGCTTCTCAAGGATGTAAAATAAAGAAACACAATAATGAATAAATGTAGAGAAATAGTTTAGAAGGACTTATGTGATTGTAGTTCATCTCTTGACTACATGGAATGAGAAATGTTGAAGTTAGAGTCAATCTAGGGATGTTGTTTCCAAAACTGAGTGTTGAAACTCTAGGTTCATGATTTTTGTGTTTTTCATCTGATGTTAATCAAGTGTTTACGAAGAACAAAAGGAAGAAATGATTTTATCCCAGAATGATCTTTGGGATGCTGGTGGGTTAAGGATCCTAGTCCTAGATGGTTCGGCTTTTTGATCTAGCAAGTGAGCTCTGTCACACATCTAGTGAAACACATTCTTCGTGTCTGCGTATATGTTTCTCTTCTTGTTTTTATCCTCTAACCATTTATTATTTCGTGGTCTTCTTTTTTATATTTCAGGTCCAACAATGGTAATGAGTATATCAAGTTCATGCATTCTCATAACTCATACTATTCATGATATTGTATCCTAAAACATTTATAATAACCATTAATTAATGTCATAGCATATATTTTATCAAAATATGACTGTTAGAAATATATTGAGAGAAGTTGACAATGAATGTAAGAATAAGTGTCGATAGACTGGTAACGGTATCCTTCACATCAGTAGGCTTCAATATTAGATGAACATAGAAAAATTGTAACCATTGATAGTATGCTCAAACCAGTAACCATGTAATGGTGACCCTGTCATGGTAAATATTTAACGGTGACCTTTTTAGCGGTAACCTTGTTTTTGTAACACTGTAATGGTAAGAATGTAGCTATAACCTTGTAGCGGTAACCTTTTAATGGTATACTTGTAGTAGTAACCCTATAGGTGTAACCATGTAGCGGTAAACCTGTAACGATAAGCTTGTGAATATAACCATGTAACCGAATTCTTGTGACCATATCCATTTAATGGTAAGCTTTGTAATATTGAACACTGTATTTAGATGAATTTTATACTATCAGCGTAACCAATCAAGTAGTGATATTGAATGTATATGAATATTATTTTATAGGAACAGGAAACGTTAATGAATCATAATTAAAAGTAATGAAGGCATTGTTCTAACATAAATGAAAACAAAATGTGGGATTATCAATATGCTATTTAGATTAAAAAAATATAATTTTGTATTATCAAAATACGATTCGGTATTATCAAAACATGATACAGGATTATCAAAAGGGGTGAGTCCGAAATTCTCCCCCTTTTTATAAACCCAAATTATAGAATTTATATGATTTTGGAATAATGGTAAAGCACATCTTCCAATGTAATTAAATCAAAATATTTATGATTTGAATATTATCTCTCTTGTGGGAATGAAATCTCCGATTTCCCCACCTTAAATATTTTCTCCCCTTTTGTGATTAATAAAAAGCGTTCAAATCAACAAAATAGTGAAAAGTGATAATCAATATTAACAAGATAGGAGTTCAATAAAAAAATTGATACACCAATCCCTATCAATTAAGAAAGTCCAAAATCAATCCACATCAGAAATTCCCATAAGAGATTTATCCTGGGAGGTTGAGGATGTAGGTGTTGAAGGTGGAGGGATCGGCCGAGGGATGGTGGTTAGCAAGGTAGGAGGAGCTTCAACTAAGGAATCACCATACATATAATGAATAGAAATATAAGAAATCACAGGGGTCAAGCACTTGATGTACTGGGTTGGAGTCATCCATGGAGAAGCACTGGTGGAGCCTGCTGCAGCGGAAGCAGCAGGCAGAGCAGGAGGTGCTATGATTGGACTGCAGTCCACATGTAGGAAAGGAATGAAAAAATTCCAGAAGTCCATAATTATACAACCAACTCCCTCCATAGATGAAATAAAATTGTCCTTATTCTCCATGAATTTATCCAACGAAGGACTCAATTCCTTATTTCGTCCACCCTATTCCTTAATGTCTTGAGTGATAGGTGGGACTCTTAAGTTTTCCAACTACAACATGAAGTGATCATCCATCTGATGTTTGGTGTACACCCATTTATAGTTGAAATCAACTTGATCCTTGATGGCCTTCTGATCCAGAGTAGATACCCTTAAATAGTTTCCCACAAGATTATGAATTTTTATGGTGTTGGAAATGACCTGATAATCTAAGGAACTGCCACCAGATAGAATTTCCACTTATTCTTTTAAAATGGTCCTGAAAGATTCAATGTCAATGCGAGGAGAAGTTGATGTGGAAGCAGATGCAGGTATGGGAACCAGAGAGAAGGCTACTGTCTCTTTGAATGATTTTGTCAACCCACTGATCAGTCTTTTTACAACATCATCTTTCCCTTTCACATATGTCTCCATATATTTCTTGAAATCCAAAAACACTCTGACCATTTTCTGAACTATAATTTTTACTAATACAAGGTCTCTATCCACTTGGGTTCGTAAATCAATAAAATCATCTAATTTTGAAATAGACTGTTTCATAGAAATCATCGAAACTACCAACTCAATGATTTGACTCTGGTATTTCCTTAGTTCCTAGAGTAGAGTATATTGAATACTAGAGAGCATTTTTGCTGAGTCATATGCTAGATTCTCATGATTTAGAGTAACAATATTTTCCACTTCTGAAGACCTATCCCTAGAAAATTTTATAGGTCTGATTTCAGGGACTCAAGATCTGTTTTTCTGACATATTCTTGAGGGAAAGCGGTTTTTGAAGGGAAAAAAGTGATGTTTTTAATTGAGGATCTTTTGGTAGGATTCTCATATTCTGATTCATCATAGTATAAACCCGACACAAAAAATCCAGGGTCCATATCCCATCCTTCAATTTCTTGCAAAATAAAAACTGATCTTGTAACTGCAGGTTCCTCCCCCTCAATCTGATCAATCTTCTGATTCGATACATTAATTTCCTCCATAACTCCTTGATCAACTGCAACATCAATAATGTTCACTTCCACTTCCAATTATACTTTCCAATCATCAACTACTTCAAAGAAAGGTCCCGCCTCAACTGAATCAACAACTTCTTCTTCTACTCCACTTTCTACCCTTTCTGTATGTCCAATTATAGGACAAAGACATATAAATACCTCTTAATTTTTAGAATCACCTATCTCAAGGATATCATGACTGGATTCAGTGTCATATTCCTCATATAAGGTGCCTCAAACATCTCTTAAATGAATTTCATCCACTTCTTCATCAGTTGTCTCCTTTTCACTGTCCCTTAGGACAACGTCCCATCTAGGAAGTCTATTTGGTGGTATAGTATCACCAATGGATATAGTTGTCTGATTAGGATTGGAGGGAAGGTCATGGTCACTTCTGTCATCTATAAGAGAGTCATGTATTCCTTACACTATAGAAACTTCCTCTTATTCTATATCTGAATATGTAGGCTTTACTTCATCGGGATACGACCAGGGTCTCACTTATTCTTAGGCCTAGTAGGATGAGTCACATGATTAAACTCTTCACACACCATAGACTCATCATTCACCCATATCCTTATCTATTTATTCCAATTAATCTTCATCAATTTGAAAATCACTTTGGTGATGCAATAGTTGACTTGTAAAAAAACAATTTCTCCCTTATCTCGAGTAACTCTGTTTACTTTCAACATAAGAGATAATAGATTTTCATGGAATATAGAATATGATTTGGAACATGGATTGATCATTTATTTAATATGAGAAATCATCAACCTATATATGTTGATATTATTTCCATGCTTCAGTAAATACAAAATGAATGTGTCTTGATATTTGAAAACATCAGAGTCCCATCTCCTGGGACTTATCACATTCTGATCAAATTTGAAAAGAAGCTTATCATGTCCGTCAATCTCAGAAGAAATGACTTTCCTAGGAATTAAATTCCCTATCAATTCAGATAAATCTTATTCATATCAATATATCTCCCTAGTGGGAGGCACCACTTTTGAGTAATAGGTATAAATTTCTTCATGGAGAATCCTTAAACACTGAACCCATTCCAGATAGGAGAAGCTAATATTTACTCCATTTACTCAGGAAATCATTTGATGCTCATCCTCAGACTATTCAATCATCATATACTCCTAAAACACTTTCACCAACATTGGGTAATAGGGCCTTTTTCTAATTACAAAACATTCAACCCGGCCCTAAAATTCCAATGCCTTAATCACTAACGACCAGGATAAAATCATCCACGCTAAACATAATTCGTTCTCATCTACTATATCCTTCATGGATAAATGCTAGTTTAGTACCTTTAACACTATCTAGATACTGCTACGCAATTCAATTCTAGGTCTCTTAGGATCATGCATGTCTCCTTCATCACATACTGGTGGCCTCTTCGATCTAGCCATTAAGCCGGAGCAGTTTGAGGATTCAACAGAGGTTTAGGTTATGAGATTTTAGAGCAAGTGGTTCGGAGGAGGGTTTGATGTGTGTCAACATGTGTTATGTGTTCTATTTTTATCATTTTGGGGATCAAAAAATAAAATTGATAAAATAAATAAATGATAGTAGAAAACTGTTTCAGATTAGGGTTGAGAGCACATAAAACGCAAAATCTCGGACTTTGAATGTCTATCAGTAAGAAGGTAATTTTAAGGTCTAACTATGTGGTCTTAATAGTGAGGGATTAATGGTGAGGTTATAAAGGTGAGATTCTAACAGTGAGGTTCTAATAGTTAGTTCTAACAGTGAGGTTCTAACGGTGAGGTTCTAACTGTGAGGTTCTAATAGTGAGGTTCTAACGGTGAGGTTCTAATAGTGAGGTTCCGACGGTGAGGTTATAACAGTGAGTTTCTATAGTGAGGTTCTAACGGTGAGGTTCAAATGGTGAGGTTATAACGTTGTGGTTCTAACAGTGAGGTTCTAACAGGTAGCAGTTTATCTTACAAAACTCAGGTCTGATGTAATTTAACCACTTAGAATTCAAAGGATTTGTGAATATATAAGGCAATTGGTGTTCAGTACCAATAAATTCAAGAGTGATACCACAATTTTGAATACTATCTCTCATGAAGTGATGTCTTACATCAATATGATTTCTTCTAGCATGACATACTTGATTCATACAGTTGTTAATAGCACTTGTGTTGTCACAGTTTATGTAGACATGTTTGAAATGATATCTCTATTCTAGTAATGTGTGTTTCATCCACAGAATTTGAGCACAACAACAACATCAGCTATATATTCAGCCTCTCATTTAGACAATTCAATAGAATTTTGTTTCTTACTACACCATGATACTGGTGAGTTTCCTAAAATGTGACATGTTCCAGAGGATCTCTTTCTATTTAACATGCAACCATCATAGTCAGCATCTGAGTAAGTTATTAAATCAATAGGCTTTTCTTTTGGATAAAATATTCCTAAATTTATAGTGTACTTGTAATATTTAAAAATCCTATTAACATAATTTAAATTTGACTCTCTAGGATTTGATTGAAATCGATCACACATGCATATACAGAACATAATATTATGTCTAATAGTAGTAAGATAAAGTGGACATCCAATCATATGTAATTGGTTTCATCCATAGGTTCTCCTGTTTCATCAACATCCACTTTTCAAGTGGTACTCATAGGTGTATCACTTTCATTACTACTATCCAAACCAAAATATTTTAAAATATATTTAACATTTTTATTTTCATTTCAAATAATACCATCTTTGTTTTGAAAATTTTGAAATCAATGGAAATATTTTCGTTCCACCATTAAACCGTTTTCTAATTCATTTTGCTTCATTGAGGAAAAATTGTTACATAATGAATGTTTAGAAGATGAAAAACTTATATCATCTACATAAATTTTTACTATTAAAACATATTTTGAAATCATTTTAATAAAGAGGGTAGGATCTGCTAATCCTTTTGTAAAAACTATTGAAAAAAGAAATGAACTGAGTCTGTCATACCCATCACTTGGAGCATGTTTTAGAACATATAAGGCTTTAGACTATTTAAAAACATGATTTTTAAAATGGGGATTCGTAAATCCATGGGGTTGTTTAGCAAATAAATCTTCAATTATATATCCATTTTGAAATGAACTGTTGACACCCATTTGATAATGTTCGAAATTCAGATGAGATGCATAAGCAAGTAGTATCCAAATGGCTTCAAATATCGCTACAGGTGAATAGGTATCCTCATAGTCTATCCATTCCTCTTGACTGTAACCTTGTGCAACTAGTCTAGCCTTGATCGTAAATATATTTCTAGACTCATCAACATTGTTCATAAATACCCATTTAGTGATTATGGTTCAGGTGTCCCTAGGTCTGTCTACTAGTTCCCAAACATTTTATCTTTCATACTGATTCAATTCTTCTTGAATAGCCAAAAACCAAAATTCCTAACTGATTTCATCATTGATATTTTATGGATAAAGCTGTGAAAGAAAATCATGATGTTCAACGTGGTTTCTTAGATAAGCTCTAGTTTGTGTCCCTCGGTTTAAAGAACAAACTACAACATCTAAAGGTTGATTCCTCAGATTTTGAATGCCTCTAGAAAGAATTGAAATAGACTACTCATGGTTGTCTATTGGTTCATACTCAATAGGTGCTGATTCAGGAAGATTCCTTGAACTGCATATTTTTACATGAGATTCACTATCATTACCATTAAGATCCAAAATTGACATGTCTTCCTAAACAAATTCAAGAGAGGTTTTGGGTTCATAGGGATTAGTCTCATCAAACATGACATTAACTGAATCTTTCAGACATTTGGTTTTCTTAGTTAATACTCTGTAGGCTTTACTCGCGATTGAGTAACCTAGGATAATCCTTCATTAATTTTGGAAACAAACTTTTCTAGATTGTATTTAGTGTTGAGGATAAAAAGTTTGTAACCAAAAACTAAAATGTTATTATCCTTAGACTTACTATGGTTTCAAATACCATAATGGGACTTCTTAAGAATCAGTCTAATCAAGAATCTATTAATAATGTAACAAGATTTATTAACTGGTTCAGATGAGACATAAATTTGAAAATCATATTCATTGAGCATTGTCCTAGCTATCTCTTGAAGGGTCATGTTTCTTCATTCCACGACTCCATTCTATTGAGTTGTTATAGGAGTAGAGAAGTTTTGATTATATCCATTGACTATGCAATAAGATTAAAAATGTTGACTTTAAAACCCAAAGCCATGATAACTTCTCAAGGTCTTGATCATAAGCCCACTATAATTTTCTATAGACATGGAATATTTGATTAAATAAAAAGAAGTTTCACTAATGTGAGCATGAAATTATACCGAAGTGTTTCTTGAAAAATCACCTACAAGATCATAAACATAGTGACTCCCATTTAAAATTGAAACTCTTGATGGTCCAAACACAGCCATATGAACCAAACCAAGACGTTGAGAAGTAGAAAATTATTTCTTTTTTTTAAAGAAACATTGTACTGGTTTCCCTTTTTACAGGGATAACACACTTTGTTTAGAGGGAATTCCAATTAAGTTATGTCTCTAAATAATCATTTACTAGTCAGTTATCTATGTGAGTGAACATTACAGTGTCCTAGTGTTCTATTCCACAACCAATATTCTTTATCAAACAGATTTAAAAAAGAAATAATTTTCTTAGCTAAATAATCCATATCAATAGCATATACATTCTCATTTCTTAAAGTAGTAAATATTATGTTGTTTTTATAATTAAAAACATTACACCCATCATTTTCAAACATAACATTAAAACCATCATCACACAACTGAGAAATACATAGCAGATTATATTTTAACCTATCAAAAAAAATTACATTTGAAATTAATAATGTATTAGGGTTAACAATCTGTCCTAAGATAATGATTTTCCCATTTTCATTATCACCAAATGTGAGATATCCACCATCAACATTAACCAGACATTTGAAACATGAATAGTCTCATATCATATGCCATGAAAATCCACATTCCATGTACCATAGAGTCTTATAGGAACTCTTTAGTCAACATCCCTACAAAATTTCTTTGGTATGGGATAACTTTGGTACCCAGATTTTTTTGGGTCCAAAATGCTTAGAAAGTAATACTTTAAAAACCCATACTGGTCTCATATATTCCATATAATAAATGGATATATTTTGAAACATAATATTTTTTTTTCTTTAAGATTATTTTTTTTTTTCAACGAATGGTCTAGAACTTGAACTATCTTTTAATCGTCTGGATTTTGGAACAAATTTTGTTTTAATAAAACTTCTCTATCCAGCTGATATCCTAGACTAGTTGTTTATATTGTGGAAATCTATTGTCCTAGAAACTGAGTCAAGGTATATCTACCAGCAGTAAATTTTTCAAGATATCTCTTTCAATTTTCATTGCATAATTTGAGTTCAATAATTATTTTGAACAGCTAAGCACATTTATCTTTCTCAACATCCAGATCAGATTTGTAATTACTATTTAAATCATGTTGCCTTTTAAATAAATTTTATTTATCTATGAGTTCATTAAAATTATCCTCATTCATTACACAATATTCTTATATTTCATCCTTAATCATATTTTCACCAATGATTGAATCACCTTCATTCCTAGAATAATAATCATTAGGCATAGGGGAATTAGGTGTTACCTCATATGTTTTTGTCATGAATCACTAGTTGGCATGATTGTTCTGTTCACTATCAAAAGCATGAGATCCAATTTAGTTGCCTCTTGAAGCACTCCAGGTAGCTTTCATTTCCTTTTTATAACCTTTTCCATTATTTTCATATTTCTTCCTAAATTTCAGCATGGGGCATTCTTCATTCACATGGCCTTTACAATTTCACTCATAATAGATTCTTTAATTTGATTTGTCATTCTATTAATTTTCCTTCTTCCATTGTCCTTTAATTTCGTACATTCACATGTAGATTTACTTCTTAAATAATCATTTCTTTTGTTAGAATGTTTTGAATCTTCTAGTAAGACGAGCCATCTCCTCATCAGTATCTGAGTCTTCACTTTTGGAAGTATCAACATGAGCTTGAACTTTTTCATTATCCTTTTTCTTTGACTTAGTAGTCTTAAATGCTACATATTTCTTCCTTGGTTCTTCTTCTACTCCTTTATTCACCTTAAGTTATTCTTTATACATAATAAGATTTCCAATTAGTTTCTTCCCTGGAAGTTTGACATTGTCACAAGATTCTCTATTGGAAACCGAAGTTCCCCTCCGTCTGTCAGGTGGGTATCGAAGCACTCTCATAATCTGGTCCTTGATATCCACTAGTTCTCAAGCAGACTCATAGTATTAACTATCTCATTAAACTTGAGATACATGTCATCAATCAGTTCATCATGCTTCATTTTAAAATTAACATATTTAATAGTGTAAGTATTTAATTTCATATCTTTAACATTGTTGGTTCCTTCATGAGAAATAGATAAATTGTCCCAAATTTCATATGTAGTTTTACAAGAAAATATTCTACTAAATTCATCTTCACCTAGAGAATAGTACAAAGCATTTATTTCATTATACTTATTGTTATATGTGGCATTAGTCAACTGAGACAATGTGTCTATAGCAGTTGCAGGTAATATTTTTTGTTTTTCAATTGTGTCCTAGATTTCAGGTCCCATGATCTCTAGATACATTTTCATTTTTAATTTCCACTGAGCATAGTTATTACCAATAAAGATATGTGGCATGTTAGTAGTAGCAGACTCAACTCTATTTTCTACAAATACATAGAATATTTAAGAACTGAAAATTTAGATATAAAATAAATTTTACGATGTTTAAGATACAAAAAAAATCATAGTTAAAAAAAAATTCCACACTGGATAAAAAGTCCTATAATACCAAATGTTGGTCCGACTGGATACTCAAGAGGGGGTGAATTGAGTTCCAATTTAAATTTTAGTTACAATCATTATGGTTATGAAAAACCCCCAATTTTAAGAAGCCCCAGTTTGTTAAGGCATTATAAATGTGAATGTTCAATTGGTCAACAGGTTTCTCAATGGGTGATTAATCCACAGATGAATCTATGTTGTAAACCAATTCAACTTTAAAAAATTGTTTAATAAATTAAACAAATACAAACACAAAATATAACTAACTACCAAAGTATAAGAAAAAACAATTTTATGTTTTAGAAAATATAAGTAGTGGATTAAATGAAAACAAGGTAAATGATGATTTTCACATCAATGTAAACAAGAGGTCCAATCTCAAGCTGAGACCTAGTATTTTAAACATGGTTATCAACATCCACCAAGAAGTTTATATGAAAACTTGATACATAGCATGTATTGGGCTTTAAAACAGTTATCACAAATTGATTAGGGAACACACCCTCTACCACAGTTCTTCATTGAAAAGATAAACAAAATAGACCATAAACGATCTCTTCCACAGTTATACGTTGGAAAAATATAGATTGTGATGTTTGATGTGAGGATAGTTAATATAATCATGTTCATGTACAAGAGAATGTGTGTCATATAAACACACACACACTACTGAAGAATGTAAATTAATGAAACAAAATAGTGCAGTTATGATTAGAAGGAGTTTAGAAGGCTCTATTTGTTTGCAGTTTAGCTCTTGACTCATTTGAATGATAAATTTTGAATTTTGTGTCAATCTCAAGATGTTGTTTCTAAAACAGAGTGTTTCAAATCCTGGTTCAAGCTTTCATTGTTCTACTTCTGATGTTGGTCAAGAGATGATGATGCACAGAATGTTGGAATTATTTTATCCTAGAATGATCACTGTGATGCTTGTGGGTTCAGGATCATAGTGCAGGATGGTACATCTTTTTGATATGGAAAGTAAGCTCTATCACACTTCTAGTGAAACCCTTCCTTCATGTCTGCATATATGTTTATCTTCTTGTATTTATGCTTTATCCTTATTTTTTATTTTGTGGCCTTCTATTTTTATATTTTATGTCCAACAATAGAAATGATTAGATCATGTTCATGCTTTCTCATACCTCGTAGTGTCCCCAATATTTCATCCTTAAAGGTTTACAATTAGCATTAATAAATTTCAGAGCATTTATTTTATCAAAATATGACTGTTAGAAAAGTATTGAGAGATGTTGAAAAATTATTAAAGAATAAGTTTTGGTAGACTTATTAATGTATCCTTCACATTGGTAGGCTTCAACAGTAGGTGATCATAGGAAAACTGTAACCTTTAACAGTATTTTCACACCATTAAACATTTTATGATGACATTGTCATGGTAAATCTGTAATGGTGACCTTGTAGCCGTAACCTTGTATTTGTAACCTTGTAACGGTATGCTTATAGCCGTAAACTTGTAGCGGAAACCATTTAACGGCAAGCTTGTAGCAGTAACCTTGTAGCGGTATCCTTGTAGCTGTAACCCTGTAACGGTAAGATTGTGACTCTAACCATTTAACAGTAAGCTTATGACTGTAACCAGGAAATGATATTCTCTTTAACAGTGATCTCTATACATAGATTAATTTTTAAATTTGAGCGTAACCAATCGATAATTTATATTGAATGTATTTTAATTTTACTCTATAGGAACATGAAATGATAATGAAACATAATTAGAAATGAGTGAAGACATGATTCTAACTTAAATGAAGACAAGATTTTGGATTATGGACATGTGATTTGATATTATAAAAATATGATTTGGGATTTTCAAACCATGATTTGGGTTTATCAAAACATGATTTGGGATTATCAAAAAAGGAGAGTCCAACAATATTGTATTCTAATTTTTCATAGAACACATATAAATTGTGTTGATTAATTGATGACACATTTCTTTGAAAAATTTAATATATTCCATTACTTATTGATTTTTTTTTCTTATCTCAACACATGAAATAATTTTTTATGGAATTATAAAATAAAAAAGATGCTTTCCTAATATAGGGATGGAAAAAAATGGATTCAATAAGAAGTGAATGATATAAAAAGGAATACTAGAAGGCTGATATTATGTTTTTTGATTTTTATCAATTTTTTTCTCTATTAAAAATACAATTGTTATCTTAAAATGATATCTAGTATTATACTACATTTGGAATCAATTTTTTACAACGATACCCTTTCATTCACCATTATAATTATTTTCAACACATTGGAAAATTATTTTGAATTTTCAATTGAAGTATGAATTTAAAATAATATAGTATAATATTCATGTATACTAATTATGAAAAATAAAAAAAATTTGTTTTATTTGTTTCCAGAAATAAAATTAGATGTTAATTCAATATAAATTATTTTTTTATTATAGAATGTGATGTTTTGTGCCATTATATTCTTAATTCCAATTCATATGCTGGAAGACATGATGAATCATGATTGTTATTTACATTCAAACAATGTATGTAGATGAAGATGCTATTACATTACGTTATGAACTAATAGTGTAAAAATCATATTCATTATTGGAAGAAAATTAGGTAAATGATATAATTTATACAAGATGATTAGTAATTTTTTCTTCATTAGAAATTCTAGTAATAAAGCTATGGTACTATCTATTATATTGGTGAGGAAAAAGATATTCCAGATATTATCTTTTATCTAATGTACTATTGAAATTAGTTAATAAAAAATAGGGAAACTATTTAATAATTCATTAAATTAATAAATATGATGTAATCTAGAGAGAATAGAATTTTTTACCTCTTTGAAGAAGTGTTTTATGAGATAAGGGAATATTTTGAATTATTGAGAAATTTTAGAACATTAAAAACTAATAATTATGTTTTAAAACATGTAGTGACAAATTTTATAAAAAAATTTACTTTGGAATATATTATGAAACATATATAATGACAGTCACTAGGATGAAACTGGATTGTGACGTTAGGTTAGTCCAGAGATGATATTATAAATAAACATAAAAATATCTTCTGATGTTTTTCCAAAAAACATTGGATTAATAAATAAATAGATTTAGGGATTGGAAATATGATACCATGTTTAAAAATATAATATTGGGTTTACCATAGTTTGGAACAATGTCTTTCCAACATCAGATTCCTAGTAGATGCAGTCATTTCCAGCTAATATAATAAAAATAAATAATTAAATTGATTTATTTAAATTTAATATCTATGAAGTAATAATCATCATAAATAAACTCTCATAAAAATTATATGGGGATACATACATAATCTTTTTACATTTGATAGGAGGAGAAAACCATTCTTTATCAGTGGATCAGAATGGAGGAGAACATGTGATCATATCGAGGTGTATTAAGATGTAGTGAATGCAGTGGGACATCAATATCAAGGGAAAACATGTGATTTGACCCAAATTAGTCCAATTTTATTTATGTCGTATAAATTTGTGATTTAATCATTAATTATAAACATATTGGGAATTAATTAGTTATATATTTTTAAATTTTAGATATCACAATCTTTTCATGTCGCCAATATATGAATTAAATTGATTAAACCATTTTATTATTTTATTTTACCATTCGATCACACCAGTTTACCACGTTGATGAACTATGGAAAATTAAAACAACTCTAATGAAATTTTCTAAATTTTTTATCATCAACCACAGTTATCATTATATTTCATTCTTTTTCATTGGATAACTGGTTGCTGGTTTTTAATTTATAGGGTGGTTTTGGGCGTGATTGAACCCCAAGATACATTATTGTTTGAGAAATGGAGAATTAATAAATTATTGTATTTATTGGGATGGTTTACTTGATATACATCCGGGTTCATGGAATCATGAATTTTTATTTTACTTTTTTAGTGCACGGGACACTGTTTGTGTTTTTCATAGGGTTTGATTCCATTTTTCTGGCCACCCGATGCATTGAAATATTGAATGAATGATTTTTATTTTTTTCAGTGGTAAATAGGTGATATTGATTATTAAAGGGATGTGTTTAGAAAATATTTTATTAATATAGATGTTCAATGGAGAAACTGACAACTCACCATGTATCCCAAAAGAACACACTATGTATAAACCCATTGTGGATGTGGTGCATTTATTTTAGGAAACTCAAGGATTACATGTCATGTGTCCATACCTGCATATTGAATGATCCTACCTGGGTAACCCCATGATATTCTAGAATCAAAAAAGTTGGATCCAATTTGGTATGATGTGTCATATAATCAAAGAGTAGGCACTCAAATTCCATCACAAGAGAATGACCAGATACTTAATCATTTCCTATTGAATACAGAAATGAAAATATGTTTAAAGGCATGCCCTCAGTAGCTAAGACATACCATGTACAACATGTACACCTTGTGTATAATAAAATGCTTTCCATGATGAGTCTATTCTGGAACTACTCTAGGAACTGAACTAGGATCAAGCACTTTTTGGACCCCCTTGCACAATGTGTATTCCCTAAGTCAACATATTCATCTCACATTTCATTTGATTTTACATATAAATTTTCAACCAATTATACTATCAATATTAGATTATCTCATAAAACATGATTGTGTCATAATTTTGGCATATGATAAATGACATGATATATTCTAAGTGATATATTTTTATATTGTCAAAAAATGGTTCTTATATTGATCTGGTAAGAACTGTCAATGTGTTGGAAGGGTTATGCACTCCTATGTATCACAAAGGATATGGTTAGCAATACTCATTATATATTTTTGGTCTAAACTCTCCAACACCATAGTTGGTTCATCTATGTATCAAGTAGAACTCTCTCATATTTTATCTCTAGTATATTTTAGACAAACTAGTTGATTTGTACCTCCATGTACTATGTATTTCATAGGGGAGGACCTAGAAACTACATAAATATTATAGAATAGTTAAATTGGACATTTGGAATCATTGTTTATGGTATTGAGTAGCATAAATACTCATCAACATGTGTCGTGGATATGATATTGGGATATCGATTATTATTTTTTTAGATTTCTTAATGATCATATATATGTGTATATACTGAGTTTTGTTTTCATCATACTTCTAGTAGATCTATATTCTTTGTTTTTATATCCCTATCTATATATATATATATATATTTCACAGAGTCCTACTATATATTTAGACACTCACATATTCATTTTATTTTCATTTACATGTCATTACTTTAGAAAAAATGGAGTGATCAATGGAAATATTTTGAGTGGTTTGGGATACTAGAGTGAATTTTCCATATACGGTGGTTGTGGATTATAGATATTGAGAAATTCTATAATCTTTATTATTTTTCATGTTTATTTTGGTTGTTTACACTATTTTTTTGGTAATGTATATTCCTTTTTTAACATTAATTTTAATGTATTATGTTATGAGATTTTTACCCTATTTAATGGTTCATACAAGGGATTCCATAGATGTTATAGTGTTTATCATTGATCATTTGTACTATTTAATGGAGATAATTTCATGAACACATAATTTTAGATAACATTGAAACATTTATGATAATTTAAATCCACTTTGAATATTTGTAGGTATTGATTAGGTTCTAGAAGATATTCCCTAGTTTTGGATACCACCTGCTGAGGGTTTTTAGGGTTGAAATTATGAAGTTAATATTCATATATAATAATGTAATGTCAGAATTTATATTGATTCCCATATGTGAAAAAAATACCAAATTGTGTTTAATCATTTGATGAACTAGATTTTCCAACAACATTTAGAATGATTTGATGTTTTCACTACAAAAGACATAATAATTGACTCTACATTATAGGAGGAGAATGCATGGAATATAAGGATGACCACAAACATTCTCAATGAGATCCAATATTATATTAATCTCATGATGAAATATAATTTTATTATAGAGGTTCATAATCTAGGTTATTTCATATAAGGGAATTCGTTAGTTGTGGACTCAGTGAAGGATGAGTTTGTGCATTCTTAGGAGTCACCCAAGAGCATGGATGATTTGTGGAGAAATCATTTCATAAGGCTATACTATTGGATTTTTATATATGATATTTCAGGAATAGAATCCATTATGAATACCTAATATGAATGATAAAATTTTCACTATACCATGAAGTGTCAGGTATCCTTTTAGTAGTTTTGGGCTAAGGATGAAGACTGTTATTATATTGAGACTACACCACGATTGTGAAAAGTTTTCCATAACATGTGATTCTTGTGGAGCTTCTCTCAACATCATGTTGATTAAATGGGACATTGTTATCACATATGTGAAAATTCATTTTATACCACTTGAGTAGTAATATGTGTCTTATGACGTAGTTTTGGCACTAATAGTACTCTATATAATTTTTATTGAACTATCTTGTGGGATACCACATGTTAAGACATATACAACCAGATTCATAGGAAAATAATCACAATGTATTATCATAACATTTTGGTGAATCATGTCATATTTTTCCATTTGAATAATTAATCAAATGTAGTCTATATATCAAGGTAGTGAAATGTGGTATAAAATTAGCTTAATAATAAGTTCCATTATATCTTTCTAGAATATTAATTTGAGTAGTTAGACACATTATTGATATTCCTTATGGAGGAGAGGGGTACCAAAATTATTTAAACTATAATTATGATTACTCTACAAATTATTTTTATGAGAGATTCATAATTTAGATACATTAATGATAAGGTATTTGTTTACCAGATATTATTAGGTGTTAAAGATTATAGAATTTATGATTGAGGGGATAATTTTATCCTTGGATAAGGATGGATTGTGGTTCTAGTTTGTAATTTAGATGAGGAACATAGGTAATTTAACACTTCAACCTTGTATGTACAACCATATGTGACAATGATGAAAATTTAATTTCAATAACAATTTTTGGGAGATGGGATGTGATAGAGTGTATCTGTGATCATCTCTATATGTCTAACATGATAAATGGATAATGATGAGAATATGGTTTTTATTGGATTGGTGTATCCTCTTAGGGTCCCATAGTGTAACTATGATGAAATATCCCAGGATATTATGATATGGATTTAATAGGTAAATATATACTACGATGAAATATTGGTTGAAGTTTTCTAAACTAACATGTCATAGAACTTCTTTGTGGTTAGTGAGAAGAGTTAAATTGAGAGTTTAGGGAAAGTTAATCGGGGTATGTTATCATATTATTCCATGGTGTCACCTCAGATATTCTACATGATTGTGATTCATTGTTTATTACATGGATATAGAGAGTATTTTTGGATGTATTCAATACCTTATTATTGTTGAGTATTTAATTTCATTCCGAAAATGGATCAGCTAACTGTGTGAAAAAAACATGTTTTGGAGGATATGATGACGGATTGAATTATAGACATAGACAGGATTTGGGAAGAAAAGTTACCATTTATAGATATCCATTATAATAATTTTTGTCTCTCTAATATTAATATTTCATCTTTAGATTCCTCATATGTGGTACCTATCAAGTCAATCATTTTATTGAATGGATTATAGGGACATATCTTTTAGGGGTATAGACCTTGAGAAACTTTCATTGATGGTTTAGGTGATATATGATTGTATGAGGACATGTTGAAGTTGATATAAATTTTTCAAAAAAAATCATATCCCCGTATCAACATAGAATGGAGACCACGTTTTCCATAGAGTATCCCCACAATGAGGATTGCAGATATTTTGTTGGGGGGGATTGTTTTCCATGCGGCTCATTCAACATTTTGAGAAACAATTGACGAATAAAATGTTTTCAAAATACATATCCCCGCATGCATAGTAGGATATATTGAATGATACATTCCATATGTAATAATGGAGAAGACACATGGCGGATTCTATTCTCAAAATTAAATGGGTGAAGCTGGAAAATGAGGATGGATCCGCCATTGTGTTTTACATAGTGGTTGTCAATAATTAATAGGAGAGAGTCCATTTAGGTCAGTCCATTTTTTGGGATATTGTGTTATTACTTTGTGGGAGCATGAAAGAGAGCTCTTTGGAGTAGGAGATGCTGATGCAGACTATGTATCACTATATATATATATATATATATATATATTTATATTTATCCTATCCTTCACGGGATAAAGATCTTCAAATGTGGGTAAAATTTAGTGACTCAATTTTCTTAATTTAATAAAATTGAATATATTAAAGAATGTTATTGGATCGTGGTATGATGATGGTGTGAGATTATGAGGCTATGGTTTCTCTAAATTGATGTTATTGAAATATTTAATATATAAATTTCATGTGCATGTTATTTTCCTAAAAAATTGTGTAACAAAAAAATGGTGTGTCATAATGAAAAAAATGAGGAAATTGATGAATTTGGGATATGGGGATTACACATGGAATGACATAAGGTTTTCCACCATCGCACATCCTATGAAGGTAGTTGTTAGTAGTTCATTTATATAAAATACATATTATAATTTCTTTATTTATTTTAAACCACCATAATGTAATACATATATAAATACATTATTATGGAAATTATCCAGGGTTATCCATACCCCAAATTATATATTAGAGGAGAAAAACACATATTTTTCATTGAATGTTTACATCAGAGGATGACATGTGATTAGATAGAGGTTGATATAGTATAAACAAATATATTTTCACTTATCCTTCAAGAAAAAAACCTTCTTCACAAACTACCAATAATTATATTGGTGCGGATCATATATATTTAGATTACACATATTTATTGAATTATAGATAATATATTATTAATTTTATATTGATTATGTGATTTAATATTATTCACATGATCCCCATAGAGAAATTAAATTATTTAATTCATCAAAATCTTATTAATCCATGTTTTCATCATGGATTTAAAGACTGCTAATTGTTGTGTATGAATAAATGGACAATGATTTTTTTTATTATTATTCTTATTCCATCCACCTTCCATTAATTCTGTTCTTATATATTGGACAATAAGATCACAAATGGAAATTATGGGCAGGGATCAAGTGTAACTGAACCCCTATATTCAATGATGATTAGTGAAAAATGAGTGGATAATTCTTTTATCAATGTATCCATATGGAATTTAGTTTCCACATAAAGGAACTAGGATCCAAAGACAACAATGGGTGATGGTACATGTTCCTGAAGTGTTGTATCTATAGTGGATGATCAAAATATTTTTTATTTCCATCAGAGCCTAGGAAATAATGAATAGGGGCTGCTCCCATGATTTCATGTGGTCAAATAATGTGATCCATAGTGGAAATTTTGTATCATGAAAACACATGAATAATATATATATATATATTATAAGAAACATTTTAATAAATTACATGTATCCTGTAAAAACCCAAACCATTTATCCCCCTTTTCTAATGTCATCACTTTCTGGGAATGTTATGGATAACAGACATTTTTACTATGGAAAAACAATGTGTCACTCTACCTAATCATCTAGGTCGTGTTATTAATAAACATACCAATGAACCCATACAATATGAAACACTATGAAATTCAAGAGTACGTAATAATGAAATGGATCCCATGCCTACCCTAGAACATGAACATGTATATGAAAATTAGAAAAATGTACCTTGGTAGTACCCAAGATACTGAGAAACATTGTATAACACAAACACAATCCTTTTATGATAAAATGAATACCATGAAAAGTTAAATTGATATCATATAAAGACAATTATTTTTGGTCAAATTCCATGTGTATCCCCTTATATTTAATATATTCCCTTATTCAATTTTTACCTCACATATCTCCTTAGTAAAGAAATTATTTTTGGATTATGAGTAGTCTGTGTAGAAAAATTTATCTTAGAACATGATTGTGTGTTTTATATTTCATTCATGATTTGATTCATGATGTTATGATAAATAAGTATAATTAAGTGACATATCCTGATAGCAATGATTAGGGTTGGTTTATTTGATAGTTTCAGTGGTAAATACTCACATTTCCCATAGGAAGGTGGTTTAACCTTACTCATTATATAGTTATAGTAAAAAATCATAAACCCTAGATAATAGTCCTCTATCTATAATGTTTAACTCTTCTATATTTTATATTTTGTGTTTTGTGTCTTCCACTAGAGTTGTGACTTCGTTATATATTGAACGTATTAGCATAGAGTTGGTCCCTCCACACAATCTCTTGTGATTTGTGATTGATGATGGGTATCAATTATGAGAAGTTTTTTTTATAATATTAGACATCAAATATACATGGGTGGTGAGATGGTGATTCTATTTCTATCTCATCTAGGATTCATAATGAGTACACACAATCATATATATCATTTTACCATCTTCCATAGGTTAGAGTTAACCTATTTTGGTGTATATATCAATTTATTCCTTTTTAAATTTTTATCATCATATTGTGTATGTATAAACTCACCCACAAATTCAATTTTCCCATATGAGTTTTTTTATATATAGATTAATGGTATATAATCAATTAATTTGTGGGATAATAGGGTTAATGGGTTGTATAGACCATATATCGTTGTAAGGTATTGTAGAATATGACTCTATCTCTCATTATTATTATTTTTCTTTATTTTTTTGGATGTTACATCTTATTTTTTTTTTGTTAATTTTTCACATTACTTGTTCAGATAATTAAATTGATCAATGTTTAATTCTGTAGATTTTTTTTTCATCATTGGGTTTTTCTTCATGATACTAACATTAAAATTATTCATCTCTACTATTTAATTTGTATGGTTGTATGAGTTCTTGATGGTACATTATGAAAATCCATACCATTTCAGTGTTTTCCTTATTCATTCCCATCTACATCTTGTAGCCTATTTTAGTCATCCTTTCGGTTGTGGTGGATAGGGATTCCATTAACAGGGTGGGACCTAAGGTGTCTTATCATTTCAAAATGATCAAATATTCTATTGGAATTTTTATTGAAATACTTTTGGGATACTTTAGTTTTTTCCAATCTGAATCAAATTCATGGGAAAATATTTTCTGTAATAAATTATTATATATGTCAAATATATTTTAAGATGGTTTAATTTGATGAATTGAATATATTTCAACAATTATATGGGATTTGATTAGAGAATATGTAATTGAAAATATAAATGGTTATACATATTATACATGGTTTTTTTAATGTGTAAATCATATTCAGACAAACATAAAATTATTTTTATAATGTAAGGTTAGTTCATTTCAGTTGTTTAATTTTTTATTGAATAATGTTTTGAGAATATCATAAATTTCTTGACATTATAGTGAATATTTTAATGATATTTTATGCAGTCATTTAATGGTATAAAACAATCATGTTCAAAAAATATATGTTTTTCAGAAGACACCTTATTGTATTATAGATTTTGTGGTCAGATATAGAAAATTACTAATTGAATTTTATTTGATAAAACATTCAAACATTTAGAAGAATCAAAGTCAAGTCTGTATGAATTTTGAGTTGATGAAAATAATTCAGAAAAATGATTTTTCATATGTCAATGATAATATGGGTAATTAAAATTGGAAAACTATATACAATTTATGGATTTCATAATACTTTATATACATAATTTTTTTTTCATTTTTTAAATTAATTAAAAAGAAATATATTCATATTCACATCATTAATCTTATGTAGTCATAGAAAAATATTTTTGAAAAAAAAATTAAAAAAGGAAATAAAAACTCTAGAGTTTAAAATTTTTTCCAAATTTATTTTATAACTTTGGAGTACATTTGTAAAATATTTTGTACACTTCATAAGAATTTAAAGTCATAAAAAATAGGAAAGGTCTGGACTTTCAAGGGATATAATTGAAAATTAATTTCATAAAAAATATTATCCACTGGAAGTAAATTGGGGAATTATTGTGACACCATCAGTAATATGGAATTTTTTACCTACTAAAATTGGATGACACTGATGCTAAAGATCTATGAAATTCCATATTATATAAAAAATATATCATGGAATTATAGAATAAATATATTTGGAATAAAATGATTTTTAATCAGGTGATGAATAGTGAAGAGAACACTATAAAAATAGTAATAATAATTAATTTTGATTCAATTTTGTTTTTTAGAATTAAGTTCCTGAAGATAAGTTTCAATTTATAATATATCATAATGTAAATCATTTTTTGAAAGCATAACAATAAAAAGTAAATTATATTTTATTTCAAGAAAGTATTTGAAAAATAATAATTCTATACCATTATAAGAATTAGTAGAGAAGATCATGAAAAATTATGGTAGATAATTTCACTATAAAAATCTTGTCATTCATCTTGTTGAAAATGATGAAATATAATTTGGAAGGATGACATAAGTTTTGAAAGAGAAATGATTTCTAATTTTTCCATAAATATGATGAAGATAAATTTCCAATAACATAAGGGGAATATAAAAATATTAATATTAAATTAATATGTATATATTAATATTATATAAAAAGTCAAATAATGTGATACTCTTTCCATGTTAAATATATATTAGAATAATAACACAATAATTTTTTTTGAATATTCCTCTTTAGTGTATCAAATAATAAATGAAAAAAGTGATCATGATGAATTAAAATTTTTCATTAATGTATACTGATCAATAATGAAAAAATATTTTTATTCGAAAACAATACTCAATTTTTGTTAATGTTTCCAAACAAGAAGGATGATTATTTAATTTTTATGGAATCAAATTTATTTTATTAATCAAGTGATCCACTGTTTAAATAAGAAATTGAAGGATATTGTGTTCAATTATAAGTTCATGAAATATATAATGTTGATGAAAATGGAGAAGAAGTAATAATTAGTATATCCACACTGTTGATAATGAATATGAAAATAAAAAAACAGCCAAGAGTTTTAGTTGAATAATGAGGACTAAACATCACAAGAATAAAATTTAATTCTTAACTAGTGGTAGTTAATTTTTCTAATTAAAATATATTTTAATGGCTATTAAATTTTAGCAATTAGTAATATGATCATATTTTAAGATAAATCTGGGTTTGGGAAAAAATAAATTATGCGATAATGGTTGACATACATACACATTTATTATTGGGAAAAACCATCAGGGTGCCAAATGATTTATTTTTAAACAACATGTAACATTTTTTGGATATTGGTGGATAATATGTGTAACATATATCCCTAAACACGACAATGGCATGCAACTAGAGATTAGTAATAACCATTTAAAAATTTACTCTTCCATTCTCTTTAAAAATCATGAGTTGATTTTTGTATTAGAGTTATTTCTAATAAAAATATATTCACATATTCAATAACTAATAATAGAGGTTAAAATAGAAAATTATATTTATCAAATCAAAATAAACATATTTGATTTGTAAATCTATAGACACACTAGATTTTGCTTGGCCTCATGGTGTACAAAGTGATCTTGTAGGATCTAAATAATCAAATAGAAGAAATTAAATGTCATTTTTTATTCATATTAATATAAAGAATATTATAAAGTACAATTAATTATAATTGATCAAATTTAATATATACAATTATGAAATATTAATTACATATCATGAATATAAATATTATATGGATTATATTCAATTGAAAAAAATTAATGATAAAAAAAATTCATTAAAAATAACTCTATAAACCCTTGAAGAAATATTTTTTATAATAATTTAAATTGATACAAATTATTATAGAGTGTGAAATGAATTTATTTTATTATACGGATGGATGAAAAATGATTCTATTGAAATATTACCAATGGAATAAAATTATTATTTATCAATTATGAATAACCATTATGTATATATTAAAACTATTATATGATTATTAGATATAATGTTTTTGTTATATATACATAAGAATATATAATCTACTTATATAAAGTGAAAATGATTGATATTTAGATGAAAATAAAATTATTTATTGACCTAAGCACTTTATATTTTTATAGAAATGAATTTTCAAAAAGATATATTATCATGATAATAATTAGTTAATTATTATCAAATAATGGCCTTAAAATATGAAATAATTTCATTTGAAATATGTATGTGTGATTTTGTACAGAAATTAAGGAATTCAATCAATTTTTACGGTGGATAGAATAATACAATAAGTATATATAACATGATTTTAGATTTTTTAATGTTAATACTTGTTTCATTCATGACCTATCATGAATTTAAATACTTGATTAATATTATTATTAAAAACAAGACCTAGTTTCTCACCCAAAAGGTTTTGTTTATATATATATAATATAATATAATTTTTTTTAATCATAATTCGTAATTTAATAGTTCATTATAATTAAAAAATAAAATAATCATCATGTGTTATGAGTTTGAAATGTAATGAAAGAATATTATGGTTCGTATTATATAACACATGATCCAAATAATTTTCTTATTATTTTAAATATATATTTCCTTTATAAATATGGAACAACAATATCTGGAAATTATTATTTAAATGTACATGCATTGAATAAATATCAATATATCTACCACATTTGATTTTGATCTGTGGAACTAGACTATATCATAATATTGATTCCCTCTTCCATTACTAAATAAATAGGCATTAAAACACTTAAATTATAGATAATCTATAAATACAACTAAGATACATTCCCATATTTACCATTTTTAATAAATATATAATTTTTATCAATAATAATTTAATTTAATTTTTAATTTCTATTTTATAATTATTTTATTAACTCCACCCATATTTTCCCAAAAACATCCCTTATACTTTTATTTTTATTGTGGAATTATTTAACACTATAATTATATCAGACCTTGGATAAGACATTTGTGATTAATTTTTAAAGGAAAATTACATATTAGTAATGGTGTATTGGCCTTAATGGATTCTCTATGAAAAATCACATGCTATTTGAATTTCACACTATGTTAATTTTTTTACCTCTACATATTATTCAATTTCTGTAAATATGTTAAATTAATAATCCTTTAACAGGACCCTTGGAAATGATTTTAATAATATAATTTAAATATATTACATAATATAAAATGTAATTATCATATTATTCATACATTTGAATGTATGGTATTCACCTAGATTGTTTTTTATTTTATTGAGTATGGAAATCAATTGACATTATAGTATATCACAAAAAATTACGTAATAAAACCTTATAATTCAATAAAAATTAATTATTAATATATGGATTGATAATTTTTTAAATTTTAAATTATTATTAATTATATCATATATATTTTAAAAATATAATTTAATGTACTAGACAACACATTCTGATGAGTGGGGTCTATAATAATATTTCCCTTTCATTACTAGAAAGTCTTATAATTGAACTATGACAGTGTAAGGGGAGTATCCTTCTGCTTTTTAGAAGATTTTATTTTATTTAATATGCAGATATGTTTGTAATGAAAAATAATATGAATTAACTTTTTTTGTTATAAACTATTTTTATTCATAAAGTAACTAAAAACCACACATATGGATTTATGAATGATTTTATTTGTGAATCATATTTCAATATTATTCAAATTCCAAATGAAAAATAATTTAGTGAAAAACTAATGTTTTCTCTCATTGAAATATGAAAACATGTTGAAATAATTAAAATCAATTATAATATTATTGTTGTAAGTATATTTTAAATAATATTAAAGGAATTGATTTTCTTTTTGATATAAATTGATCTATAAAGTAAATAATAAAAAAATGATTTTATGATTAAAGGGTAAAAAATCCTCATTGGATTCCCTAAAATCATTGAATTATTGTTAAATATGAATATTTTTCTTATTTTATCTTCAATAAATATCCCAAATAAAAAAATTAATTAAAAAATATATTACTACTTCTAACATGTATGAATTAATATACAATAATAATTTTATTAATTATCTATTATATCCCACTATATGAACTTATATAATTCATTCCATAATACAAATAAGTTTCCTTAAAATATCAAAACTCCACCACATTGAAATTTTCTTAACCATGATAATCATTGATAAAACTATTAAATCATAATTATTGTAAGCTAATAAATATGATCAAATATATTCACACCTCTTCAATTTACACACTGAACTTCATGGTAGTAAATGATCGAAATCTGAATGTAATTATTTATGCAATATACAGTTAAAATGTGAAATAAAATTTTTAATAATAGAAAGGGAAAAATTAAAACATATAAATCAAAAAATTAAAAAACAATTATGTATATGATTTAATCAGGAACTATAATAAATAAAAATTAAAATTTGGATTGTAAACATTAGTTCCTCACCATTAGATACTCCATCAAGGGTTAGTTATCTATTTTAATGGTTTGAAACAACTACGAATTATAAAAATAATAGAAATATTTAAAATTAACCAAATTTCGGATTCTAGGATACCAAAATATTTTCAACACCATCAAATTTTCCATTTGTAATGATTACATACTCCTGAAATCATTAATAAATTACTAGATTCAATCCACTTATATATTTAATGTTATTATATTCTCACACATATGATCAGAATAATTGGGAATCATATTACATCTCAATTTATTGATTATACAATTTTAATAGTTTTCAAAAAGTTATTTCTGTTAATCCCTTATCACTTCTTGGAAATTAATATGATTATTAAGGAATTTAAAATCTTAAATAAATTTTGTAAGACTACAATAATTATAATTTTTCATTCTCCCTAATAAATTTTAATTTAATTCTTATAGATATTGGCTTTCATAAATGGAATTAAATCATTTAAGGATTGTATTTATTTTATATTATAAATTATTTATAAATAGTTAAGAATAAATGGATTGGATCTTCCTTGGGTATATTTTAATGGAATTGATAAAATTTGGGGTTAATTTTTTTAAATAAAATATACGATATTATATTAGATGTTATAGATGGGTTAGTTTCATTAGTGGATGTGATAATTTATTATATATGGATATTTATAACTATGCTGGAGTAACATACTATCTATATATCACAATCATAATCGATAACATATGGATTTCATTAATCTCTATCTGTTATTATATTTTATTATGTTGAAAATAGATATATCAGAATTTGTTTAATACTTTATAGTTCTATAGACCAAAAAATGTTTGTTCCACTTATTGATAATTTCAAAAATATCACCTTTTATGTTTAATTTTTTAAAATATATAATCCTTATTATAAATTATGTATTATACATTACATTTATTTTAGTCAAATAAATTTGGATTATATCTTGCTATCAAATGAAAAATCCCAATAATATAGAGAAATATGTTAATGTTTTAGTCATTAATTATGTAATAAATAGTGAAAACCAATTATAGATTCTAACTATATCTATTTTACTCATAAAATAAATATGTCACTATTTAAAAAGTTAAATGAAAACACTTTTTGATAACCCTATTTCGTCTTTATCAATCCACTCACCATTTTTTACTTACGTCTATCAGTCCAGAACCACCTTAACTATGACTCCACCCTTGATGTAGAATATTTAGAGATTGACCCTAAATTACCACATTTTAGATTACGTAGTTTTTTTAACTAATTTTTTTTGTATCATCATCAAAATTTACAATGAATTTCTTATTATAAATGAAATTTCATGAAACCATATAATTATAAAACATATTTCCTTATTTCAAAAACTTAATAAAGAATTCAATTACATTTACTGACATAAAATTTCAATGCATAAATTGTATTAAGTAACAATTATAAAAAATCTATTATTTATCATGAATTGAATAATTAATCAAACTATGCCAGAAGCCTCATACATCTAGAGAAAATGTCACATAGAACCACATCTAACCATAACGATTTAATATAGAAAATTATTAATATATAGATGGGTTGATCATTTAAATATTATTAGTTGGATCCTCCATGAAAATTTACATTTTAATAGGATTATAATATACTATTCAATGTATATATTTAAAAATTATGACAACTATAAAAAACAAATAACACTCCAAAACATAACCGGTTATACCACTACCATGTTGTATCACATCAACACAATTTACAAATATCTTGAAATATATTTCATATACTAAATCATTGAGAATAGTATATATTTCTATTTATTAGTCCATATATATATTATTCTCCATCCTATGTATCATTCCATTATCATAACAACAAACATGCAATGTTACTCTATAGCAACAACATAATATAATTTACATAATATATCATATACTTCATGTTTTCTACCTATATTGACCTCCAAATTAAATGAAATCGAACATATAGTTATGTACATAAAATTAACTCCTTGTGATATTAACTGCCATCAGTCAATTGATTCCACATATTGGAAATTCTAAATGACTTCACAATTCATTTCATGGATTGATGTACAACTTCTATAATTCAGGAATTCTTTATTGAGTATCCAATGTTTGGGACCCTCCATAGGATAATCTATAACAATTTGGATTCGATCCACCATTAGAGACAATAATTTTATGATTGGATGTCCTCCTTAAATTATTATTACCTCCTCAACCTATAATTTCATCACCAAATATCACATTTACATTACTGATACAAATATCCTTAACTGATCTACTATATGACATAATACAACTTCCCCATCAATAATAAAAGAATTTAAATCACTATCAATCATTTTAAATGTTTTTATAACCCCAATATCCATTTATTTAATTACATATACCACCACATAATAAAATTTAAAATTTTATATATGTTCATACGAATGATATACCATAATACCAACTAGGTCTACATAATTAAGATATAATGAAGTATAAAAAACCATGTCACTAATATTCCATTTATCCCTTATATATACTCATGAACCATCAAATATTATACACATATCAAGTAAAACATTAAACAAACATGAATTCTTCTATATCCATAAGATATCCACACCTATATATATTAAAAATAAAAATTCTCTTTAGGGATCAATACATTACTAGTGTTTATATATCATTATCAGATTATTTATAAATTGCTATATCTTAGAATCTATAGCTTTCAGAACTATATATATAATTAAATGACACCCTCCAATGTCGAAAAATCAATATATATAAATATATAATCACACAATGTATCATTTTTCCAAAAATCATTAAACTAAAAAACATAGCGTGACCTTATGAAAGTACGATACATCTCCAAATAAATCACTAATACTTCACCTCCATAGACATGAAGACTCATAATTGAGATTGTGAATAGGGTCACACAACCCATATGATATTGTTTTCCAGATTCATTCCAAAATATGAGAATATAATTGTCATCGTGGAAAACCCCTAAATATTGTCAAACACGTGTTTTTGTTTTTTATTACAATAATAACTTCATTAATCAAAAAATTATAAATTTTAAGAGTCTAATATTATTTTTTATCAATGTGTTATATTTTAAAACAATTACCTCATAAAAACACATAAAATATTAATTATATTAAAATATTTCATATAATTAGATCTCTTATAACCTTATTAATAATTTAAATCGAAATATTAAAATAATAAATATCGGGATCTTGGGATCTGAGAATGGGGAATTTTACCATTGTTTATATACTATTTAAAAAGTATCCAAATAATATAAAAAGAATGAATAATATAGAAAATTACATGAGCATCTAGTTTTGTCGACGATATTGTAATGAATCATAAAATAACACATGGATATTAGTAATCTTGTTGGCGCCAAAATATTGCACGAACGGAAGGAGCGGAAAAGAAGCCTCGCACGCTGCCTCGCTAAGCACTGATGTGAAGAACCTCTGAGCATCGAGGTCCCGCGAGGCACTGGATACGGTACCTCTCCGCGAACGGCCTGACATTCGTGAGCCCGCTGCGAAGCACTTGAGGCAGTACCTCTCCGTGAATGTACTGACGTTTGCGAGCCCGCCACAAAGCACTTGAGGTGATACCTCACCGCGAACGGCCTGTCTTTTGTGAGCCCACCGCAAAGCACTTGAGGCCATACCCCTCTGTGAAATGGCCTGACGATTGCAAGCCCTCAGTGAAGCACTTGAGGCGGTACCTCTCTGAGAAAAGGCCTGACGTTCGCGAGCCCGCCGCGAAGCACTTGAGGCGGTACCTCTCTGTGGAACTGCCTGACATTCGTGAGCCCGCCGCGAAGCACTTGTGGCGGTACCTCTCCACGAAACTGCCTGACGTTCACGAGCCCAACACGAAGCAACCTCCACCCCTTCGCACTGCGTGAGTTTTTATTCATGGCCCCCCTTGCCTATAAATACTGGGTTCCCCCTGAGCCCTAGGGATGGACAATCCAACCTTTCGGCTTCTCCACTCCCGAATCGCGAAGCATCATTCGCCCTGGGAATCATGAGCTCAACGAGGTACTTCTACTTCGCGTGACGCCTTTTCTTTGTCTCTTTTTGATCCCCTCTTCACAGAGGGATTCCCTTCGCGAATCCCAAAGGCATTCATGAAGGAGGGGGATTCCCAAGGGAACCCGAGCAGTCGCGAAGCATTTATGCTTCGTGAAACACCCGTCCTGTACTGGTGATCTCCATGCTAAGGCAGGATCGCTACGTATCGCGAAGCACACTACCTCGCGGCACCTTTCTTCGCAAGGCACCTCTGCTTCGCGAGTCAGTTCTCTGCGAATACTATTCCACTTCTCGAAACACCCCAATCCACACCTCTACCACATACTATGACCATGGCACTCCCCTTCGTGAAGCACACTCCTCTGCTTGGTAATTCCTCTTCCCATGCGACCCTCCAGGATTGCACGATGTGATTTCAATGTCCCGCGGACAACATCCCCCTTAGTGTTGCATCACCTAATGATTTTTTACATAGGCACGCTAACAGTTATTGCTTCTTCGCATAGCCACGCTAGCATAGACACCTCGACGGCTCGCTCTACGATACCCCTTGACCATGCCCTTACCAGTACCTTCCCTCCCCCATGGAACATAGGGTAATGGTTATGTAAGTCCTAGGGGTGCGGAGTGAACACACCTTGTTCGAGCTACAGGACGTTAAACTTCCAAAAACCTCGTCCTCAACACATGGCGTTAAACTGTGATCTGGACCCATGCTTCGCACGTAGGGTCCCCCCAGCTCGGACATTTTTTACGCCACCTGTCTCCATAGAGACGGGGTCACCCCCTCCACAAGGGATGATATCCTCCTTCTCGAAGTAGCGTATGTCCATGGGAGAAGGGAAACCACCTGGTTGTAAGCCCCTAGACCCTCTTGCGGAAGGATACACCCTTGCATCTCCGTACATCCCCACTACCATAGTCAGTGGAGGGCGTGGTAGGGAACGAGGCACCTCCCATCATTAGTCCCAAATCCCCCTTTCGCTGCACTTTTCCACACTTCGGGCCTCCATCCTAGAGTAATTCCCAGCACCATTGGCCGCCTAATTCATAAGACCCACTTAACTTCTCACGGACATACCCTTCATGGCGTGATCTCCAGGTCCTTGCTGCCTCTTGTTTCTCACACCGAGCATGAATCGCGTGGGCATAGAGTAAGCATCAGCCATGGAAATTCCCTCATCCATCATGATGATAAACTGTATGCACTTGTCCTGCATGACATTAAACTACACACCCATTTGAACTACGAAGACTTTGATCCATGTCAAGGCATGGTACATAGGAATCCTCCCTAAGGTTCAAGCCCACCCATCATTCATTCACGTCGAGTTCATCCTCGTCCCGCAAGACGTTAAACTGCATCCCAGTCCGACGGAAAACCATTGAAACCCCTCCGAACTACGAGGACTTTGATCCATGTCATTTCATGGTACTTAGGAAGCCTTTACAAGGTTCATGCCCACCACTAGTGCATGTTGAGCAATGTATTGTTTTCAAACAATTCAAAATAATGTTTTTAAAGGGGGAGATTATTTTAAATAATACTCTGTCTCTTTATGATGATTTTGATGCTCACAAATACCCTTAATTATTTACTAATTATTTCGTTGAGTATTTTGCAGGATTTTATTTTATTTATTTATTTCATATAACGAGATTTCATACTTCATTTATTCCGAGATCAATTTTAGCGTGTTATGGAATCACTGTAGCGCGAGATCAATTTTAGCGCGTACTGGAATCACTGTTCATACCCTACGTTGATGAACGTAACGTATGGATGAAAAGTTTACTTTTTATGTTAAAAGAAACGTATGGTTAAGGAACCTTACGTTATTTTGAAACGTATGGTTAATGAACCTTACGTTGTTGAAAAGTATTGAAGAAGAACATTACGTTTGGAAGGAACCTTACGTTTTCGTTGTTGGACAAGTATGGAAGAGAAACCGTACGTTAGTTTTCAGTGTTGAGTTTGTTTCTCAAAAGTATGGATCATCAATATTACTTTTATAATCAACCGTACGTTCTTTGAAGAGTTGAAGCGAGACAAAGTATGGATGATCAACCCTACGATTGAATGCTGAAGAGAAAGTATGTATGTTCAACCTTACATTTGTGAACCCTACGTTTGGAGCCACGCCATCAACCCTACGTTTGGCGTCAGGATATTTTTGACAGACGATATTTCCTTTTGCATTGGTCAAACAAGCGGTTTTTTAGGCGGATTTCGAGCCGATTCTTAAGTACGACTTTGACTGAATCAAAGACGATTTACAACGGATTACTGATTGATTTAAACAGAGCTTTTTATGCCGATTCCTCAGGGGAGTTACAACGGCTCTGTTATTTCATTTAATATCGCGAATCTAAAGGAGATTTTTATGGATCTATTTATGCGGAAGAATCTCTCAGATTTGAATATATATGTTCTATCTTGGAAACTTCGGATATATATATATATATACACAGGAAAGTGTGTGAAATATATAGATTGATCTTTTAACGAGCAAGAAACAGAGACTGTGAAAAGGCGTTCTTTTCTGGTGATCGAGAAGAAGTGTAAAACCTTTATTACCTAAGGAAGATCTTGATAGCAGATTCACGTGTTCTACATCGACTATCTGTTGTGAATCTATTGCTGCTGAAGTTGTGAAGTTTCTGGTAATATTTATTGCAACTGGATCGACTCAGAACTGTTTTGATTACAGATCTTTATTTTCTGAAGACAACGATCTATCTACTGTCAATTGCATTCTGTTTCAATTGTGAAGAACAACTGGAGAAGTGTTTTCTTTATCGAAACTCTTTTTATTTTTGAGTGATCAGCTTCTCGTTCTAAGCTGTGTGGGTTCGTGTTTGAACCAGGAAGGCTGTGTGTGACTGAATCTTGTAAAGGTGTCAACTACCTGTACTCAGTTGTGGACAGGTTTGTGGAAACGAGGACCAGATAGTGAAAATCGCCAAGCTCGTGGATTTGAGCGTTGGTGGAGTGGACTAGGGGCCTTCTGTTCCCCGAACCACTATACATCCGTGTGTTCATGCTTTTACTTTTTCCGCTGCAAATTTAATCGAGCAAAAGCATCGTGGACAGAATTTGTCTAAATTGAAGAGATTATAATAATTTTGAAAAGACACAATTCACCCCCCCCCCCTCTTGTGTGTAATCCGTAGATTCAGATCCAACAATTGGTATCAAAGGAGGAGCTTCTTATTTTTAAAGTCTTATCAAGCTAGAAGTATTTAAAGATTATACATAGTGTATCATGGCTGATATGAGAGAGGGAATGTCAATGGTCAGAGCACCTTACTTTAATGGAGATAATTATGGCTGCTGGAAATCACGTATGATTATTTATCTGAAAAATCTTGGTTACAAAGTCTATTCAAAGATTCTGACTCCCTATGAAATTCCTGAAAATCCCGATACATGGAGTGTTGCTACAGAGGCTGAGTATGACATAAATTCAAAAGCTATGAATGCAATCATCTGTGGTCTAGGACCAGATGAATTTAACAGAGTATCTCAATGCCCGACTGCATATGAAATGTGGCAAACAATAGCTGTTGCTTATGAAGGAACAGATAATGTAAGACAGATGAGATATGCAACTGCTAAGTTAAAATTCGATACTTTCAGAATGATTGAAGGAGAGAGCATCACTCAGATGAATGGAAGATTGACAGAAATTGTCAATAATATAACAGCTCTAGGAGAACCAATCAAGCAGGCTGATCAAGCGTTGAAGGTACTAAGAGTACTTCCTACTCGATGGAATGGAATCTCTGCAGCAATCAGACAATCAACTTCTGTTAAATATCTAACTATGAGAGAACTGATTGGTACATTGATGATGTACGAGGCTGAAATGAAAGATGAGGTAAATGAGCATAAAGTCTACATAAAAAGGGAAAAAACTGCGTTGAAAGTGACTTCTCAACAAAAGGATAGAAAGATGAAGAACAGAGAAGTAAGTGCTAAATCAGAAATCTCTGATTCTTCAAATTCGGATGAAGAACTGGCTCAGCTAGCCAGAAAATTCAGAAAGTTCTATAGTAAGAAGAAAGACTTCAAGAAATCCTTCAAAAAGGATAGCAAGGAAGTGAGATGTTATGAATGCAAAAAGATGGGACATATCAGACCGGATTGCCCAAAATTGAAAGATGCAAAGAAGAAGAAATTCTTCAAAAGAGATGATTATGAGCAGAAAGACAAGAAAGCTATGAAAGCTACTTGGAGTGTTTCTGAAGACTCAAGTAATTCTTCTGAATCAAGCTCAGAGAAGGAGGAAGACAATTTAAAAGCAAATATGTGTTTCATGGCTGAAACTGATGAGGTACACTCATACTACTCCTCTGACTCAAATAATGAATCAAACTCTGAAACAAGCTTCTCAAATAAAAAACATGCAGCTTACTGCAATATGCTTGAAGAAAGGTATGACTCATTATTTAACAAATATAAATCTATAAAGAACTTGCATAAAGCTATTTCAGATGAGAGAAATACTTTGCTAAAACAACATAAGGAATTAATTGACAAATACAACTCTGCTGACTCAAATAAAATTAATTTTGAATCAAAAATAAAAACTCTACAGGATGAAGTAGAATATTATAAAAAGGCTGCTTTAGTTTTTACAAAAGTATAAAACACCTTAAATGAGATACTTGGAAAAACTGTAATTAAAAAGGAAAGGTTTGGAATTGGAAGTAAAGGAGAAAAACCTAAGTTATAAAAAAATTATTTTGTTCCTAGCACTAAACAGGTTATTTGTAACTTCTGTGGAACAAAAGGTCATATAGCTAAAAACTGTTTTCTAAGACAACCTCAAATATGTGGAATTAAGAAAGCTTATATTTCCAACGATCTATATGATTCAATCAATTTTAAGAAAACAAAGCAAATCTGGATACCCAGATCACTGCTTGCTAACTCTCCTGGACCCAACAAAATATGGGTACCAAAGCAATTTGTTTAAATGTCTTTGCAGGTAGCAGGTCACCAAAGAAAGAAAGAAATATGGTATATTGACAGTGGCTGCTCAAGACACATGAGTGGAACTTCAGCTAATTTCTCTTCTCTTACTCGAAAGGAAGGAGGACTTGTCACCTTTGGTGACAATGCCAAAGGAAAGATTATTGGTATTGGAACAGTTGGAGATCCAGAGACAGTCTCAATCAACAAATTACTTTATGTACAAGGGTTAAAACACAATCTGATAAGTATCTCTCAACTCTGTGATGATGGATACACTGTTGATTTTACTAACAATAGTCGTACTATTTCTAAAGATAAACTGTTTAAGTTTAGAGCACCCAGAACTGATAATGTTTATACTTTGGATTTGTATTCCTTGTGTAAATAACAAGTAAACTGCTTAACTGCTAATATAAGTGAATCTTGGATCTGGCATAGAAGACTTGGTCATTGCAATATATATGCTTTACATAAATTATCTAAGAAACATCTAGTTTCTGATTTGCCTAGTCTCAAATTTGAAAATGACAGATTCTGTGATGCATGTCAGCTTGGCAAGCAACACAAATCATCATTCAAATCTGTTAATAAAGTTGCTACAACTAAACATCTAGAACTTATCCATATGGATTTGTTTGGACCTTCAAGAGTAGCAAGTTTAGCTGGTAAATTATATGTTTATGTATTAGTTGATGATTATTCTAGATTTACTTGGATTTTCTTTTTGAAATTTAAAAGTGAAGCTTTTAGTTTATTTGAAGGTTTTTGTAAATCTATTCAAAATGAAAAAGGTTTTAATATAATCTCATTGAGAAGTGATCATGGTGGAGAATTTGAGAACCAGAAATTTAATTCCTTTTGCTCAAACATGGGTATTAAACACACCTTCTCTGCTCCAAGAACACCTCAACAGAATGGGATTGTAGAAAGAAGAAATAGAACTATTCAAGAAATGGCTAGAACTATGTTAAATGAATATAGCCTACCTATATATTTCTGGGCAGAAGCTGTTAATACAGCTTGTTATATAATGAATAGAATTTTAATAAGACCTATTTTGAAAAAGACACCCTATGAACTATGGAATAACAGAAAACCTAAAGTAAATTACTTTAAAGTTTTTGGATGCAAGGTTTACATCTTGAATACCAAAGATAATCTTGGTAAATTTGATCCAAAATCTGATAAAGGTATTTTCTTAGGATATTCTGCAACCTCCAAAGCTTATAGAGTCTATAATAAAAAGTCAAGGATTGTTGAAGAATCAGTTCATGTGAAATTTGATGAATCTGATCCTTTTGAGAAAAGGATAGAACAAATAGATGAACCTGATTCTAATGAAAACATGAGACCTGAGAATTTAAAGAATGATTTTGAAAATGATATAAAAGAAATTCAGTCCAGTTCAGAAGAACATGATACTGAAGAACCTTTGAATGTAATGCCTAGACAGTCTAGAACCTTAAAGAATCACCCTTTAGAATCTTTGATAGGTGACTTAGAGACTGGTATTCAAACTAGAAGAAACTTTGGAAACATAGTTGAATTCTCTGCTTTCCTATCCCAACAAGAACCTAAGACCATAGAAGAATCCTTAGATGATGAGAGCTGGGTAATAGCAATGCAGGATGAATTGAACCAGTTCAAGAGAAATAAGGTTTGGGAATTAGTTGAAAGACCACATGATTATCCAGTAATAGGAACTAAATGGGTCTTTAGGAATAAACAGGATGATCAAGGGATAATGACTAGAAATAAAGCAAGATTAGTAGCTAAAGGATATAATCAAGAAGAAGTAATAGATTATGATGAGACCTTTGCACCTGTAGCCAGGTTAGAATCCATTAGAATCCTTTTAGCCTATGCATCTTATATGAATTTTAAATTATTTCAGATGGATGTTAAATCTGCCTTTTTAAATGGTTATTTAATGGAGGAAGTTTATGTTGAGCAACCTCCTGGTTTTGAAAATTCTCAAAAACCAGATTCTGTTTTCAAACTTACTAAAGCTCTTTATGGCCTTAAACAAGCACCTAGAGCTTGGTATGAAAGACTAAGTTCTTTTCTTTTGAAAAATGATTTTACTGTTGGACTAGCATATCCAACACTCTTTAAGAAAACTGTGAAAAATAATTTTTTGTTGGTTCAAATTTATGTTGATGATGTAATTTTTGGATCGACCAATAAAATTCTTTGTCATGAATTTTCAGAATTAATGCAAAAAGAATTTGAAATGAGTATGATGGGAGAATTAAATTTCTTTTTGGGTCTTCAAATATTTCAAAAAGATTTTGGAAATGTTTTAAATCAATGCAAATACATTACTGATTTACTTAAGAAATTTGGACTTGAAAACAGCAAGACATTTACAACTCCTATGTGTACTAATATAAAACTTGATTTGGATGAAACTGGAAAATCAGTGGACAACAAGTTATATAGAGGTATGATTGGTAGTTTGTTATATCTTACTGCTAGTAGACCAGATATAATGTATTCAGTATGTCTTTGTGCTCGATTTCAATCAAATCCCAAAGAATCCCATTTAACTGCTGTTAAATGAATTTTTAGATATTTAAAAGGTACTATTTATCAATCTCTGCTTTATCCAAAAACCTCTGATTTTAATTTAATTTCATATTCAGATGCTGACTTTGGATGCTGTAGATTAGATAGGAAGAGTACTTCAGGAACATGTCACTTTTTAGGAAAGTCTTTAGTATCATGGTCTAGTAAGAAACAACACTCAGTTTCCCTGTCAACAGCCGAGGCAGAATATGTGTCTGCAGGTAGTTGCTGTGCACAGGTGTTGTGGATGAAAAACACTCTTATGGACATTGGATTAAATTTCAATAATACGCCTATTTTATGTGATAATACTAGTGCAATTAATATTTCAAAAAATCCTATTAGTCATTCTAGAACTAAGCACATTGATATAAGACATCACTTTTTAAGAGATCATGTGTTTAAAAAGGATATATTTTTAGAATTTTTAAATACAGAAAATCAATTAGCAGATATTTTTACTAAACCACTTCCCACGGCAAGGTTTGAATTTATTAAGGGGGAGTTAGGTTTATTTAATTTTAAATAGTTTTTTTATCTTATTCTGTTTTCGAATTCTGTTTAATTTTTGTTTCCCTCTATAAGTAATTTTATTTTGTTTTAAATAAAAGTAATGATTAGTGATTACACGGGAATCAAGGCTGTCAGAACCGTTTCACCTTCTAAACTGTTTCACCTTTTTCGGAAACCCTTTCGAAAACCTAGAACCGCACATCTGCTCCAAAACCCTTTTCGGAATCTTCAAACCCTAAACTTACGAACCTTCAGAAATCGTTGTTGAAATGGCAAAGACTAAGCGTCCAGATGAAGCTGAGAGTAGTGCTGCAAAGAAACCTAAAGTAGTTGGTCGGAAAATACTGCAAGGTAAAGTCATCGATTTAGAATGGCTGTTTGAAACTAATTTACTGTTGAAGAAAGCGTTGTCGTTTCAAAGCCTTGAGCAAGCTTTTAATAGTGAAAACTCTGAGTTTCTATATGAGGCAGAAATGAGACATTTCTTTAGAACTGTTCAGTTTAGCCTTGGAGATATGGAGGATAGTTTGTTGGCTCAAATAGAGGATAAGGACTTTTCCATATCATCTGTAGAGATAAGTCAAATTCTTAACTGCCCTCATGAAGGAGTTTTTCATTTCGATTTACGGAATATTGGAGATTCTGTACATAAGTCTGAAGACATTATGTCTTTTCTGTTTGGAACCAGAGTGATAAAGAAAATGTTTATTAAAGATTTGGAGCCCGATCAGAAAATCTTGGTAAAATTTGTTCAGACTGGTTTAGCACCGAGGATGGCTGAGATGGAGAAAATCCTATACCCTGACATGTACATAATGTATCTTCTGATGTATGATATTAAGTTTAATTTTCCTCGATTTATGATAAGATATCTAAGATACTGTTGTCAGAGTGAAGCAAGAATGACCTTTTTCCCTTATGGAAGGTTCATTTCTTTGTTTTTGTTTAAAAGAGGAATGATCAGATTGGTAAATGCTGGGGTGAAATGTCACCACAGTAATGTTTTTAATGCTGGAACTTTGAGGAAAGTAGGATACTTCTGGAGCACAATTAAAGGAAAACTCTTACCTGTTGGAGCTGAGGAAGACTCGGAGAGTGCTCAGGCTCAACCGGCTAAGTCCAAGGAGGGGCAAGCAGAATCAAGGGTTAGTACAGTGGCAAGGAGAATTCGCTTTGAGATGGAGGAAGTTGAGGAAGAGAGAAGTCAATAAGGACTTCAATCTAAAAGAAAGAGGTCAATTGATGAAGAAATTATCTCTCCTGCCTTGAAATCCTCTGAACCGGTAATTTCTTATTCATTTGTGAGAGAAGCTGTTGTGGAGCAGACTGCACCGATAGAGGAACCAGCAGCTCAACCGGAAATCCAAAAAGAACCTCAATCTGCTGCTGTGGCTGTTGAAAATGTAATACAACAAGAACAACCTATGGAGGCAGTGCCTGGTGAAGAAGTGGCCCGACCTCAAGATTTACATGAAAATATTGTTCTTGACCATTCAGTAGAAGTCATAGAGACTACTGTTCGTGATGAACATACTTCTGAAGCTAATACAGAGGTACTTCAGGAAGATTTTTCAGTGGAAGAGTTTCAGGCTTCAAAAGCTAGTTCAGTGGATCAACCTTGTCAGGACAAGGACAAAGAACAGTCAGATGCAGATTCTTTACCACTTGCCCTGCCTCATCAACCTATTTCTGGACATGAGAATAGAGCACAGGGTGCCCCTGATTTGAGAAAAGAAGAAGTTGTTGAGATGTACAAGCGTATCTCTCAATTAGAATCTGAGAATGATAGTCTCAGAAATTCTCTGAACTTAGAGCAGTTGAAGTTTCAGAAGCTGAAAGAATGTACTGTTTCAAGACAGGAAGTAGATTTGTTTAAGACTGATATGTTGCATGCTGTTGATCAGTTAAAATCAGAGATGGTAAAGAAAGATGATTTGTCTGAGATGAAGATTTACATGGAGAACAAATTTGAGTCTGTTGCAAACAATGTTGTGAGTGGATCAGGTTCTTCACCTGATTTGATTCGGAGATTTCAAGCAATTACAGGAGCACTAAGCAATATGAGTGACAGATTACACGATCTTCAGTGTAATAGTGCCCCTTTGTCAGTTTTGCTGGATAATCAGAAATTTTTAGTGGCTCAGTTGACATCTGGAGAGCAACCGATTAGGATTCTTTTGAATCAGTTATCAGAGAAGCTGACTCTTTTTGTTGAAAAAGAAGAAAGAATGCATGAGTTTTTCAGAGTTAATTTGATTGAAGATATTCATATGACTCAAGATAACATAGATCTTATCATCAAGTTAGGAGATGGGATGATGAAGAGGCTCAGAGAACAGTTTACAGAGATCAAGACCGTGATTCAAAGGAGATAGACACCTTTTTTCCTGTCTTATCCATGAACCTTGATTCCTCTGTATATCACAATCGTTTATATATATAACAGCTTGTGAATGAAAATTCTTTTCTGATTTCTTTTTTGTTTTGTTGTTTATTGATTTATGACTAAGTTAGCCAGTATAACAAATTCACTTATTCATACACAGTTAATTATAGCATTTACTTATAGTTCAGTGCAATATTGAATGTGTTCAAATCCGTAATTTTTCATTCTTTTTGATATCACAAAAAGGGGGAGAATTTGGATAAACACAACATTTAAATTCATTTGTTTCCTATGAAGAAATTTGGATATATGGGAGAAGACATTTATCTTTTATTTATTTTTTAGCTGAAAATTTATTTTTATGGGGGAGAAATTTTATTATAGTTAAATATTGTTTTAATCCTTTCAGAATTCTAAAATTTTATAAAACTAATTTTTCAATAAAGATTGCAATTAAATTAGTTCTATTATTTTATGGGTTTTGTGATCATCAAAAAGGGGGAGATTGTTGAGAAATGTATTGTTATCAAACAATTCAAAATAATGTTTTTAAAGGGGGAGATTATTTTAAATAATACTCTGTCTCTTTATGATGATTTTGATGCTCACAAATACCCTTAATTATTTACTAATTATTTCGTTGAGTATTTTGCAGGAATTTATTTTATTTATTTATTTCATATAACGAGATTTCATACTTCATTTATTCCGAGATCAATTTTAGCGTGTTCTGGAATCACTGTAGCGCGAGATCAATTTTAGCGCGTACTGGAATCACTGTTCATACCCTACGTTGATGAACGTAACGTATGGATGAAAAGTTTACTTTTTATGTTAAAAGAAACGTATGGTTAAGGAACCTTACGTTATTTTGAAACGTATGGTTAATGAACCTTACGTTGTTGAAAAGTATTGAAGAAGAACATTACATTTGGAAGGAACCTTACGTTTTCGTTGTTAGACAAGTATGGAAGAGAAACCGTACGTTAGTTTTCAGTGTTGAGTTTGTTTCTCAAAAGTATGGATCATCAATCTTACTTTTATAATCAACCGTACGTTCTTTGAAGAGTTGAAGCGAGACAAAGTATGGATGATCAACCCTACGTTTGAATGCTGAAGAGAAAGTATGTATGTTCAACCTTACGTTTGTGAACCCTACGTTTGGAGCCACGTCATCAACCCTACGTTTGGCGTCGGGATATTTTTGACAGACGATATTTCCTTTTGCATTGGTCAATCAAGCGGTTTTTTAGGCGGATTTCGAGCCGATTCTTAAGTACGACTTTGACTGAATCAAAGACGATTTACAACGGATTACTGATTGATTTAAACAGAGCTTTTTATGCCGATTCCTCAGGGGAGTTAAAACGGCTCTGTTATTTCATTTAATATCGCGAATCTAAAGGAGATTTTTATGGATCTATTTATGCGGAAGAATCTCTCAGATTTGAATATATATGTTCTATCTTGGAAACTTCGGATATATATATATATATACACAGGAAAGTGTGTGAAATATATAGATTGATCTTTTAACGAGCAAGAAACAGAGACTGTGAAAAGGCGTTCTTTTCTGGTGATCGAGAAGAAGTGTAAAACCTTTATTACCTAAGGAAGATCTTGATAGCAGATTCACGTGTTCTACATCGACTATCTGTTGTGAATCTATTGCTGCTGAATTTGTGAAGTTTCTGGTAATATTTATTGCAACTGGATCGACTCAGAACTGTTTTGATTACATATCTTTATTTTCTGAAGACAACGATCTATCTACTGTCAATTGCATTCTGTTGCAATTGTGAAGAACAACTGGAGAAGTGTTTTCTTTATCGAAACTCTTTTTATTTTTGAGTGATCAGCTTCTCGTTCTAAGCTGTGTGGGTTCGTGTTTGAACCAGGAAGGCTGTGTGTGCCTGAATCTTGTAAAGATGTCAACTGCCTATACTCAGTTGTGGACAGGTCTGTGGAAACGAGGACCAGATAGTGAAAATCGCCAAGCTCGTGGATTTGAGCGTTGGTGGAGTGGACTAGGGGCCTTCTGTTCCCCGAACCACTATACATCCGTGTGTTCATGCTTTTACTTTTTCCGCTGCATATTTAATCGAGCAAAAGCATCGTGGACAGAATTTTCTAAATTGAAGAGATTATAATAATTTTGAAAAGACACAATTCACCCCCCCCCCTCTTGTGTGTAATCCGTAGATTCAGATCCAACAGTGCACCCCTGGGTCTAGTTTCACGTCGGTTCACCGATGAAACCATTTGAATTACGAGGTCTTTGATCCATGTCAAGGAATGGTACGTAGGAATCCTCCCCGAGGTTCAAGCCCATCTCTCGTTGGACCAAGGTCCACCTTCACGTCGGTTCGATGATGACTTCCATCATTTGAACTATGAGGTCATTGATCCATTTCAAGTCATGGTACTTAGGAAGCTTTCCTAAGGTTCAAGCCCACCACACATCGGACCAAGGTCCACCTTCACGTCGGTTCGCTGAGGAAGCCCATTTTGAACTACGTGGTCTTCGATCCATTTTAAGGCATGGTACGTAGGAAGCCTCCACGAGGTTCAAGCCCACCGCCTATCATTTATTCACGTCAGGGTTCACTTTCATCCCGCAAGACATTAAACTACAATTCCAATCCGACGGCAAGCCGTTGTGACCAACCCAAACTACGAGGACATTGATCCATGTCAAGGCACGGTATGTAGGAAGCCTCTCTGAGGTTCAAACACATTTCCCATCAGATGAAGGTCCCTTCATCACGTGGGTTCGCCGACACCCACCACAAGTGGACCCCCAGGTTCACCTTCATGTCGGTTCTCCGACGAAGCCCCTTTGAACTACAAGGAATTTGATCCATGTCAAGGAATGGTACATAGTAAGCCTCTACGAGGTTCAAGCCCACCTCTCTTCGTTTATTCATGTCAGGGTTCATCTATGTCCCGCACGACGTTGAACTGCATTCCGGTCCAGCGGCAAGTCGTTGTGACCAACCTGAACAATGTGGTGTTTGATCCGTGCTAAGGCATGGTACGTAGGAAGCCTCCATGAGGTCCAAGCCCACCACCACTGAGTCACCCATCATCCTCCTCATTCATGTCGGCCTTCCGATTTCCATCCTGAACTACATGGTCTTTGATCCATGTCAAGTCATGGTACGTAGGAAGCCTCCAAGAAGTTCAATCCCACCACCTGTTGGTCACTATGACCTTTTTCACGTTAGGTCACCAGCACCTCGGTGGCCTAGTGTGTAAGCCCCACACCATCTGGACCAAGGTCCTTACTCATGTCGGTTCGCTAATGACACCCATCGGACCAAGTTCCCCATTCAAGTCGGTTCGCTGATGATGGCCATCGGACCATGGTCCACCTTCACGTTGGCTCACCGGCACCATCTCAAACTATGCAGACATTGATTCCATGCCATGAGGATACGTAGGAGGTCTCTTCGAGGCTGAATCCCAACTTTACTGTCGCCCCCCGCGATGGTCCCATTTCATTCCCCCTGCACTTCATTCCACTCTCTATCACCCATTCTGATTCTCACCCGGACTAACATATCCCGGAAAAATCATACCATTTTGCTCCTCTTCTCAGCCTCCCATGGGCTGGTTCCGGTATCGGCACCCCATCAAGGGAAATTCCTCAATCCGATCCATTCTAACTAATGCTTTGATCGGGCTGATCTGTCTCCGCTGGACGTTAAACCTTCGGCATACCCTGCGTTAAACACTGGAAGCTGAGGAAAACCTCAGATATATTTCTATAGCATATAATTCCATGTGCTCGATGTGGGATGCCTCGGGCTTCCACGCCCTTGAGAAGCCCCATGACAAGGTACGAAAGACAGACACGCCAGTTCCCCAACATACACACATGTTACTGATGCCTCGACGTCACTACTACCCCGACTGAAGGATGCTGCCCTGACCGGACCCTTTGGAATGTCCCGACAGATGTAGTGTAATTAACCGGCATCCATGGAAACATGGAACTGGGAAGAGTTTCATGAAAAACATATTAAATCTATGAAGGCGAGCTGGACTAGGTGACGAGTTCTGAGGATGAATCCACAGAAGGAAGAATCGACATCCCATCATCTCATTTTGATCATGTAGTAGACGTCCCTGAATAAGAAGTGAATGTCTCCTGCCTTTGGATAGTGGTAATGCGGGGAAATAGTGCAGCGCGTCCTCCTCCATAGACGGACGGATGCGCGTGCGCCCCAGTGGAAGCATCAGAAACAGAAATGGTGAACCCAATGTGAAATTCTTCCTCTCAAGGTGGAGATTAGTAGCGTTCGAGACACCAGAAGATTGACGTGTCACCGGATCTAGATATCAGGCGCCAGGTCCCGCCAAGAAAATGGAGGGCCTGGAGTGATACTCACCAGAAGTTGGGGTAGGAGAACTTGGGTCATTCCGTTCTACAGCCTGTTGGCTTGGATCCTTCGTACAGACATGGAGAATGGAATAACGCTAGGGAACTGGTTATCAACCCTATTCCTCGCAGTGCTGATGAGTTTATATCTCTGTTTCCCCGGAACCAGGTTGCTGCTATGGAGATGTGATCACCGCCCGCTCGCCTACGCAGGGGCAGGGGCAATACTGGCACAGCCGCCCTGCCTGGCTCCACTGCCACCACGACAGCCTCTACATCCGTGAATACGGGGTGCCCATGTCCCCTCTCCCCATTAGAGATCATCCAGCCGAGGGTGATCAACAACCTTGTACGCAGGTATGAGGAGGAAGGGGTAATCCCAACTTGGGTTATGGACCACCTGGACCTGGAGGCATCCAGGCCCCACCGTCAATGCCGCCCTAACAGACCGCACAGGGAGCCCCTTCTCCCCACCCCAACGTTCAATCGTTTCGGGACCCTGTCCCCAGAACGACTCGACGACTCCTCTCCTTATGCTGATGAGACGGGTGATGTACGGCTCAACCTGCTCAGAGTCTTGATCCAAGGGCTCCATGCAAGGGCTCCCATTCGGCCGCATAAGCGCCGCCGCCCGACATCGTATGAAGAAAATGTAGGCTATGCCCCTGCACCACTTGCGCCAGCTCCTCTGACCCAACGTCAGCGCCGGGCCCGGGCTGAGGATGCTCTCTAGGATACGTCAACGTCAAAAACTACGGTGGCCCATGCCACCGCCAACGTACATCATGGAGTTACTGCATACACTGAGCAGGGTCACTCCTTCCCCCGACCGGTATCAAGGCCTCAGCCACCCCACGGGCAAGTTGGGTTGACTCTCAGGGTCGCAGGCCCGAGCGATGATTGCCGCGAACCAATCCGCAGTGACGTCACTCCTTACGGAGGTCCTCTCCATACCACTATTACACAGAGTGTGGGATTTCCACGCTCCGAATATCATCACAGAGGTATGCCTCATGCTACCACCATCCTGAAGGAAGACCCGCCCTGCGGCAGTGACGCTCAGCATGGAAACCTCTCCCGCGCCCACAATATAGGGTATGGAGTCCCTACTCTTTCCCACGACCGCCGATCTGAATGTGATGTCCATATAGTCCTTCTTCAACATGGGGGTACTCCCTACATCCTCTCTACAACTGGCGAAGGTCCTCCTCGCCCCGGAAACTTGAGGAGTGGAGGTCAGCCACGCTCGGCCAGCACCGACCATGGAGGTCCTCCCCATGTTCCCTTCAACATTTTCCCTGGTTCCCCTCACACCCCGACAACCTCAAGCGGGGGCCCTCTCTGCCACGGCGCCAGCGCCGCCCCAACACTACATATTGAGAATCAACCTTGTCTAGAAGAGCCACCATGGGGTAGAAGAGCGGGTCGTCTCCACCACAGGAAGAAACCTTGGGGGGAGCGGGTAGAAATCAAACCGGTTCGTTTCTCGGATTCTGAAGCGGAATGCGACTCAGCGATGGAACCTTCTCCCCGCTCCTCCGCATCAAGGACTGGGGCAGGAACCAGGCCCGTCAGCCTCATTCTCACGGAATGCGAGGTCCATCGGATTCCCACCTCTCTCCAATGGTACATCTAGGAGGATGAAATCGTGGAACATCCGCAGGTCCCGACTGTGCAATCACCATCGTTGTCACCAGAAGCACCCTCTACCTCTACCAAAGATCCCGGAGAGCTATTTTGGGGACCAACAGTAGTAGAGAAATGACATGACCTATCATCAGTGATCACAACTCCTGCGCCTGAAGCTGTGGTATCAGCCCATCGTATTGTGATATCATGGTCAGGTCACCTCACTCATCAGAGGATGGCCCGGAATTCGGCAGCCAGTCAGCTCGTTCTCCGTATTCTCCGCCGCCAATTTTACTATCCCAGTGGTCTGCCTCGGTACCACTACCGTTCCCACATCCTCCCCAGTTTGATGAGTGGTGCAATACAAGGCCATACCCCGAGTCCGAACCCAGGCGCATCTAGAGCATTCTCACATCGGATCACTTCCCAGAGAAGTTCTGGCCGACGGCGACGCTGAACATTCGCGCACCAGAGTCCCTTACCATAGAGGAAGTGGGGTGATTTTTCCAAACCCTATGGGTGACACACTTCCGCCTTCGTTACGAGTGGGTGATGTACCCCAGAAATCGAGAGCACTTTGACGAAATCGGCGAGAAATGATGCCTGATAGATTTAGCAGCACTCCCTATGGCCCTGCACCCTGAGTCACCAGGCCGTCAGAGCACCATTCAACAGAAATGGAATCAGAGTTTCAATGTACTCCGCAGAGTCATCAGGGAAGCTACCCCCCATGTGCAAGTCCATGGCTGGGGAAACTATGCCGCTCTCCACTTCAGCCCTATCCGACGGCAGCCCAATTCGTTATGCAACATTGAGGACATGACCTCGAGAGGGTTTGCGATACACATGGCTCACGTAGTGGACAAAGAGGATGATATTGTATTTCTCGGTGGATAATTAACCCCCGAGATCGTACCGCCACTGCTGGACCCATCATGGAGGGTCACCTATCACCAGAGAAACCTTATAGGCCCCCCTATACCCACTGAGTCGCTGGTACTCAGTCGAAATGCCAGTAAGGGTAAGGAGCATGTCAGAACTGTCAAGAACTCTGACCCGTCTGCCTCTGTACAGATGACGGACGAAGATCCTGAGAAGACCACGTTACACCAGCAGCTTGCTGAGTAGAATAGGCTGGTTGACGAACTCTTGGCCGAGTGCACTGCAGAGCGGCGACCAGACTATGGTAATCCCAAGCCAGGCAGCCGGGGCAGGAACCATTTCCCCAAGGTGAGATGCCTCCGGGCAACCCCGATCAGGCTACGTCCACAGACCGAGCAGAAGCCGGAATATACGGAAAGAGGGTGTGATGCATCCCCCCAAACCCTCCTTAACGACAGGGAAATCTGAAGAATCCTGTCTGGGTTCCCCCAGTCGCCCCACAGGTTGTTCCGCCAGTCGCTCCCCGAGCCGCCGAAGCAATCTACCGCGTTGAAGAACCTGGCAACGCACTTGTGGATAGGGATCCCCTTCATGACAAGGACCCCCACCCAGATGATCTTATAGCAGCACTCATCTCTTGCCTCAAGGCATTGGAAACACGGTAGGTGGAAGTCCCACCGGATGGCAAGCTGTATCCCGCATGGGTGGATGATATGCATGCATCCCCGTGTTTTTCGAACCCCACTTTCGCGCCCTTCAAGGGACAGGGGACCCGCCGAAGCACATAGCCCATTTTTCTTCCAGGTGTGGCCCGATGCTGGGGACTTCGGCCCAGTAGGAAGCTGCCAAGCTCTGATGTTGCGTGCAGACATTGAAGGTTCCACATTCGTCTGGTACAGCCAGCTCCCTATCGGATCGGTGACCGGTTGGTAGGATCTATGCCGTTAGTTCCTATACCAGTTCAGCTCCACCATGCGGAAGACCAGTATTGTAGACCTCTTCAAGTGTAAGAAAAGGCCTGATGGGCGAGTCACAGATTTCATTGCCCAGTGGAAGGGACATACATACGCCCTCGATATGCCACTAACTCAAGAGAAATTACTGACGTTGTGTGTAGGGAACATTAAAATGGAGCTGGTACCTTCCCTGATTACCCAGAACTACCCTAGAGGGTTCTGGGATTTCTCAGATAAGGCTCAACGCCTTGAGGAGGCTCTGCAACAGGCTAGTCAGGCACGTTCCTTGCCCCCTATGATCCCAGCTAGGAGGCTTGCCAGAGCCGAACCCGCTGCGGTGGCCCAAAAAGAAGCCCCCTGGCAGCTGGAAATATTGTATGCAACACCATCCCCGCAACTCCGAAGAGGTCCTCCACCTCAAGCACAGGCTCCTGCCTAGTAGTGACCGCCTTAGAATCGACAAATTCCCCCGCGTAATGCGCCAACTCCACCTAAGCGAGATGATCAGGCGCCTGCTCCTCGGCTGGCCCCTCTGGCCCCTCATCAGGGCCAGGCCCCCAGGGCCCACTATCTAGAAAGAAGGAACCAGACTTATTCGTTCAACGATAATCAGGTCTCTGTCTACTTCTTAAGTGCTCTAGAGAAAGGTATTGTGTGCCTACCAGAGTGCAGAAGGCCAGCGGAGGAAAATATTACCAATCACCACAACTACTGTCGTTATCATCTAATTCTGGGGTACACCCTCAAGCAATGATATGTGGTTAAAGACTGGTTCGAAGACGAGGACAACAACAAAATAGTCATGTTGGGCCTGACAACAACACAAGTAGCAGGTGTCTTTATAGGTTCAGAGATCGGTAGCGACAGCGAAGGTGAGTGGTAGCAGGTTCCCAGCCGCGGGTCACAGAGATACGACGACTGGATGGATCGAAAATCCATCATTCATGCCCATGGTATCATCCGGTCATGCCTGAAGCAGTCAGAACCATCATAAGGAGTAGCATGTACCGCGGCATCGTCATTACAGTCAACCTCTTCCCAAAAGGGCAAGCATCGACGACGCAAGAAGAAATAATGCACTCTGCTAGTGTCGTTGTCATCCCGCACTCTTGGCGAATTTATGCCCCCTGAAATGGGGATTCCTCCAAGAATCTTCTTGCTAGTGGATGAATCTTTGAGCGACAGCTAGGGGTATGCCTCTCTTAACACTGTGGCGCTGTTAAATCCCTATATGAACCCTGACGAGGAGGAACGCCAGGCGAACCCCCCTAATGTCCTCAGCCGACGTCAACGTCAGCGGAACCACAAACATGCCGGTCGTCGAGGCCATTAGTGGGCACTTTCAGCCGAACTGTGCACACTACTGAGACCAGACAACAGGCTCAGTGCAGAGCTCAGCACACGCCACCCCATCTGACGCCCTCAGTTGTACCTCCACAGACGTTTGTGCTACTAGATCAGGAAGAGCTGCCTCGTTCTTATCACAGTCAGTCTTTCCCGGCTACAGGCCAATCTCTGATGTCTGATCCTAGCCCAGCAACCACTCTCCAGGCTTCAACTAGTAGGCAGCAGGATGCACCCAGCACTAGCGAACCGCTGGTTAACCGGCAGGACCGGCTATGCCTCCAACTTCCGAACGACCTCCTGTAAGTAGAGGATCGCGCTTGGCATGATAGTATGATGTCCTGAAACAGCTGGCCGGAATTATGGAAAGGCTTTCTATCCTTGAGGCCCTTTTCCTATCGTCTGAAAAGCATGAAGCACTTGCTGAGGCCCTAAGAAGCACCCTCCATTTTGAGGCGGATGTGGCGGCCGAAAAGCCTTCCATGTCGAGAAAATTGAGAACGCCGAATGTCAGGCGGTTATCTCGTTCTCCGGTGAAGATGAGGACCCTCTTATACGTGGGCATATTCGCATGCTGTACATCACTGGCCACTTCAATGGTGTGGAAGTCCGCCAATGCCTCGTTGACACGGGTTACGGAATCAGCATAATTTCGACTCGGACACTGCGAAAACTAGGTCTGTCTGAAGGTGATTTAACTCCCTCTGACCTCAGAATCTAGGGATACGACAGGACCGAGCAAACCCCAGTCGGCAAGATTCACCTGAAGACCCAATTCAGTGGCTTAATTTCAATCACCTAGTTCATGGTCGTACCTCCGGAAACCACCTACAACACGTTGATGGGTTTGTCGTGGCTCTATCTGCATGCAGAAGTCCCTTCGTCGTATCAACAATGCCTCAAATACTCCCTCAATGGTCGAGTAGGCGTGCTCCAAGGAGATGTGTCTCCTTTCGCCTCTTTTGAGGCCCGCTATCTGGATGCTGATTATTACAAGAGTAAAGAAAAGAAAATCCTAGTAAGTGAGGATGAACCAGCCCCAGTCACAAGAGATCCCTGGGCAAGCATGGATGACGCCTACATCCTGCCGATCAACAGATTGGAGGCCACAACCCTCGACATGGGGCAATCTTTTTTTGTTTCGGTTACAAAAGGAAGGAATGTTCCCATGTCCAAGAGACAGCATAAAATAACCTCGTACTCCTACACCAAACAGGCTCCGGTGATCCCGGAGCCTCCTACCCCTGTACGGTACCAGGATTTCAAGCCTATGACAGCGACAGTACATCATATGTGTCTCTTCCGATAGGCTGGAATCAACCGACTCAGGCCGACGCATTACCACTGCTTTGATATCATCAAACGTGGCCCCTTAGGCTGAAGGCCAGATGGGATAGGGTCTACTAACTTCATTTCTATGGTCTTAATGGAAAGTGAGCTTCCTGATATGATGACCGCTGCTACCCATGTCGGCACCAGCTTCCCCTCAGGATTTGATATCCCAGAAGTATCTCTCGTTGAAATAAATCCCCCAAAGGGTGGAGAGGAAGACTTGGAGGATGCTTGCCCCACCTTCGAGGAATGTGTCTCTACCACGGTTGATGAACTGGTACAAGTGAACCTTGGTAGTGAGGCAGATCTGAGACCTACATTGATCAGTGAATCCATGTCCCACGAGGAGTAGCAGCAGTATGTAGACTTTCTCAAACAACACCATGAAATGATTGCCTTGAGTTACAACGAGATGCCAGGACTAGATCCCCAGGTATCCGTGCACCGTATGGGCCTCCCGGAAAACCATCATGGGTTTAAGAAGCCTCCCAGGAAGATTCACCCTTCTCACGGTGCTATGGTTATGGTCGATGTTGACAAGATTATCAAAGCCAACTTTGTTAAGGAAGTCCAGTTCCCCATGTGGCTTGCCATCATTGTGCCAGTCAGGAAGCAGAATGGGCCGATCAGGGTCTACATCAACATCCGCGAACTCAATTTCCACTGCCAAAAGGATGACTTTCCCCTCCCTGTGACTGAGTTATTAATTGATGCTACGGTCGTGTTCCAAGACCTCTCGTTCATGGATGGGTATTCCGGGTACAACATGATCTGGATGGCCCCCGAGGATGAGGATTCAACGGCCTTTAGGGCTCTCCAAAGTACCTTTTGTTACCAGGTTATTCCCTTAGGCCTGAAAAACACATGTTCCACTTATCAGAGGTCCATGCATCGCATATTCAGGCCGATTCTCAGGACGTTGGTGGAATGCTATTTGGAAGACCTAGTGGTCAAATCATGCCAGCGCCAGTACCATCTCAAAGACCTTGAGAAAGTGTTCGGTTTCCTCTGTTCCCGTCACCTGAAGATGATCTTGTTGAAGTGTGCCTTTGGGGTCACCTCTGGGAAGATTCTTGGATTTGTTGTTAGATACCGAGGCATTGAAATCGACCTAGATAATATCAAGGCCATCAACCAAATGCCTCCCCCGAGCAATATTCGGGAACATTGAGGTCTCCAAGGCCACATAGCCTATATATGCCGATTCATCATGAATCTGGCTGGAAAGTGTAATCCCTTTTCCCGGCTCATGAAGAAAGGCACCTCTTTCGAGTGGTATGACGAGTGTCGGACCGCCTTCGAAGAAATCAATCAGTATCTGCTAAAACCTCCCATTTAATGCCACCTGTATCTAGAAAACTGCTGGTCCTTTACGTGACCGCCCTAGAACGGTCCCTTGGCACACTTCTCACCCAGAAGAATAACGAGGGTAATGAGAACATTCTCTACTATCTCAGTAGAATTCTTCTCGATATGGAGGTCAGATACTCCCCTATCAAAAAGAGATTCCTTGTGCTCATCTTGGCCATACAGAAGATGCGACATTACCTACAGCACCATGAGGTACAATTGGTCTCTCGGGTAGACCCACTGAAGTACATCCTAAATCACCCCATGTTTACCTGCCAACTAGCACAGTGGGCGGTGATTCTCCAGAAGTTTGATATCAGGTTCGTACCTCAGAAGGCCATTAAGGGAAAAGTGTTTGCAGACTTTTTATCTGCCCACCAAACCTCCGCGGATCATTCCTCGGACCTGGATTTTCCTAAGGAGGAGATCCTCTCATTCGATCATGCCATCCCATGTTGGAAAATTCACTTCGATAGTGCCTCCTGGAGCCCCACCGGTAGGAGGATCAATGATCCTAAGCTCAACAGAGTCGGCCTGGGAATTGTCTTCATTACCCCGGTGCATGCCGTCCTACCATACTCATTCTTTTTGTTAGAAGGTTGTACCAACAACTAGGTAGAGTACCAGGATCTCATCACCGACATCGAGTTGGCCCTTGAGATCAACGTTCCCTATCTACATGTGAATGGAGATTCTGAGATGGTAATCAAGCAGGTCAATGGCGATTATGTCGTTAGGAAGTCGGTTCATGTGCCATTGCTGGAGTGAACCCTCCGCCTAATGGCCCAGTTCCCCTCTCGGCCAGAGGTCACCCATGTCCCTCGGTCACAGAACGGTCAAGCTGACGCTTTGGCCGGCTTAGCTGCGTCGCTCGCAGAACCCGAGAAAAATGATTTGATCATACATGTGGCACACTACAGAGTCATTTCCCCCGTCACCCAAGAGGAAAATGATGGCCCGCAGGTAAGTCATCTCACCACCGGGCCCTCAACGTCAGGGGCCAAGGGTTCATCGAACACAGTGGTTGAAGTCACTCCCGACTGTAGTGCACCTTTTGTCGAGTATCTCCAAAATGGTGGCCTCCCAGACAACCAGTCCGAGTGCGAGCGAATCTGATGCCGTGCGCTGCAATTTACCCTTCAGAGCGGTCCCAGCCTTTAGAAAATCCTCTATAAGAAGAGCTTAGATGGAATTATCCTCCGTTGCATTCAAGGAGTAGAGATTCCTCAAGTTATGTAGGAGATCCATGCCAGTTCCTGTGGTGCCCATCAAGCTCGGCCGAAGCTGTCCCATCAAATCCAGAGGCTGGGGTACTTCTACCCCTCTATGATCCACGATTGATTCGTGTATGCCAAGAGATTCTAGGCATGCCAAGTTCTCACCAACTTCCTACATCGGCCGCCGAAGACTCTCCACCCCACCAAGTTGTCTTGGCCATTTGAAGTATGGGGACTTGATGCAGTGGGAACATACCCACCTGCAACATATCACCAATGTAGGTTCATCCTGACTGCTACAGATTTCTTTTCCATGTGGTCAGAGGCAGTTCCACTCATAGAGGTCAAGTCCTGTTCCATCGTTGACTTTGTGAACTCCAATATTATCCACCGGTTTGGGGTCCCTCACGCCATCCTCACCGATAACAGTACCAAATTATGAGTGGCTGAGATGAATAAATTGTACGCCATGTACGACATCTGTTCGAACCATACCTCCCACAATCACGCACAAGAAAATAGAGAGATCAAGGCATTCAACAAAAACCTCTCTAACATTCTGAAAAATATGGTTGGTCAGAACAATAAAAATTGGCCGGACAAGCTCCCCAACGCCCTCTGGGCTTATCAGACGATAACTCGCAACTCTACCCGGTTGACCCCATATTCCCTGGTGTATGGGGTTGAGGCCTTCCTACCCATTGATATCCAACTAGCATCGTTACTCACTGTAGTCTATGACCAGCAGGTGCCAGATGATGTGGCCAAAATCCGTCTAGCTGAATTAGATGCACTGGGCTAGAACTAGCTTCGTTCCCTGCACAATCTATAATGGAATCAGAATAAGATTTCAAGGGCCTTCAATAAGAAGGTACACCTCCGTTATTTCCTACAGGGCGGCCTAGTGTTGGCCCTTCGAGCACCAATGATCTCCGATAGGAAACCGCCCAAGCTAGAACCCAAATGGGAAGGGCCTTATATCATCCATAAGGTTTAGCCCAATGGAGAGTACTCCTTGGTAACCATGGATGGTGAGCGCGTAACTCCTCCCACCAATGCCAGGTTCCTCAAGAAGTACTTCGCCGGATCCTAGATAGTCCAACACGACCTTAAACTGTACGGTCCAACACGACCTTAAACTGTGTGGTCTAACACGACCTTAAACTGTATGGTCCAACATGACCTAAAAATGTTTGGTCCTGCACGACCTTAAACTGCACCGCCGTCCTGTAGGACGATAAACTGCAAAATGGTCCGAGCTCTATGACCTTAAACTAAGATCTCCCCTTGTCTTCACTGTAAGATGTTAAACTGCAAGTTAGTCAGGCCTCCCTGACCAATGCGCATCCTCGGGGCCCTTGGCCTTCGTCGACTCAGACTCACTTATGGGATTTTACGGTGTGGTGTGGGATTACATTCACATCGGGTTACCCGCCATACCGTATATATACCCAGTTGAGACACATATATCGTCCAGAACAATGCCAAACTGCGCTTCAAGAACTATGTGTGGCTTTATTCCCATCTTCATGGGATACATAGGAATGCTTGGACGCCTCGTCTAGAGCCCAGCCCCAAGCTCTTATCTTCCACTATCCCCCCTAGGAATAGTTTCCTTGTAGGTTCCTTGAATAGCGAGGACCAGGCTTTCTTAGCCCCGCTCATACAGCAATGCTCCGACAAGGATTGTAAGGGTTGCACCATGTGCCCACTCCCGTTCTAATATCCTCCCACATCCCCAACGCATGATGTTAAACTGTCTGGCCTTCTAGAACTACGTATGGCTTGATTCCCATCCTAATCGGATACATAGGAACGCCCGGACATTTCGTCCGTGGGCCCATCCCAAAACCCAAAATCATCCCCTCGGGTCAAGACATATGGCAGGGTGCACACTTTTTCCCCAACTCACATTGAGCAATCCTCGACTAGGTTGCACATCCCCCCTGGAGATGTTTTCCTCTTTCGTGGATGGATACAGCTATGCTTCGCCCACTCCTTGACTGGGATTCCATCATTTTTCACACCTAGTAGGACCCCTAAGAACGGCCTGCATGCTATGCCCAAGAGATCTCCTACCGATATGGGCCAACTCCCCCGAGGGTTTGCAAGAAACAAGTCGATACAAGTCCCGTGATGTGAATTTTTTCAACATTCGACGCTCATTTGTTTCTCCCATATCAGGTCACCATAGGAACGTTGTGTTTCGAACATGGTCAACAGTGTCCTGGATCCTCGGGTCCACCCCGAGATGGCCAAAACATCGACTGCAGTAACATGTTCTGCCCCATCCTGAAGCGACAAACATCCCTCCAGGTGGTGCCAGTGGTCAGGCCCACGACTCTGATTCTCTTATAATGAATGTACGACGTGGTGTAGGATTACGTCCTCTGTCATTTCAGGTTACTTGCCATGCCGTACACATCCCCAGACAAAATACAGTTATCTCTTTCCCCGTCCTTGCTCCAAGACGTTAAACTACAAGTTAGTGAGCCCGTCTTTACCGAGGCCAGCCTCATGCTACCCTCACTGAGGCCTAGCCTCAAGCCCTTTGGCCTTTTTGGTCCATAGACCAAGCTCTTTCCTGGAGTGTATGGTGTGGTGATGGATTATGCCCACATTCACGTCATTACCATACACCTCCTCTATCTAAGGAATCCTATTCCCCGACCCCCGTCCTTAATGTAAGACCATAAACTACAACCCAGTCAGGCCTTCCTGGCCGATGCTTAGCCTTAGACCCCTTGGCCTTTTTGGGCCCATGGCCCCGTCCTTACTATAATACATTAAACTTCAAGCTAGTCAGGCCTTCCTGACCGAGGTTTAGCCTCAGGCCCTTTGGCCTTTTTGAGCCTCCGGCCCAGGTCCTCTCTTATGGGAGTGTATGGTGAGGTGTGGGATTACATCATCATTCACGTCGGTTTATTTGTTGTACCATACACCTCCCCTGATTGGGGTTGTATTACTCCCCTACTTGTCCCACATGATGTTAAACTGCATCTAGAGAACTATGTATGACTTCATTCCCATCCTTATGGGATACGTATGACTACTAGAATATCTAAGCTTTGGGTCCTGCCCCATCTCTTGGGAATCTCTATCCCACCTCGGCTCTTCGGCCTAATCTCTCTCGACAAGGGGATTATGTGGTGTGGTTTGGGATTATTCCCTTATTCACGTCAGTCTTGTAATGACCATGCCATGTACCTCTCCCTCCCGAGCTATTCAGTTGACCCTTTTCAGAGGTTCACCAATGTGCCTATGGGTACTCTGGTTTATTACCTGGAATGCCAAACCTTACTCGGACACGTCCGCACCTGCTTTCCAGGCCTTGTGTATCCCTACATCAGAGCTTCCATCTTTTTTCACACCTGGAGGGACCCCCAAGAACGACATGGATACTACGCCAAAGGGATCTCCTACCGTTACATGCCAATTCCCCCGAGGGTTGCGGACAACAAATCGATAAAATCCCGTGTTGCGAATATGGTCAGCAGTCGATGCTCGTTTGTTGTTCCCACCTCAGGATAACGTGATATGGAGACTGTTTTTTCCACCACAGTTAACAATTTTCCTCTACTGCCACGCCAACCCCATTAAGCCCAAAATGTCAGTTACACGATTCACATCCTTCTCTATTCTCATCATGTCCAAGTAGAGTCTCGGGACTCTTGGTACTATTCCTCCGTACACGTCCGCGCGTTTGGGGAACATGCCCTATCAAAGGTGTCCTTCGGGGCTCTCTAACCACTCCCCTTTGATGGAATTCCCAAGTATTGTGATAAGGATTCCCCCCCTTGTTTCCCACAGTGAGTTTAACTCATGTGGGATTAGGGATCAGGTTGACGTTTGCGCTTACTCGGGAAGTTGTCACCATTCATGGTCTGAGCTCTAAGACGATAAACTAATATGCTCTCAGAACTACGTTCAGCTTGCTTCCCATTCTAATGGGATACGTAGGAACACCCAGACCTCCTATCTTTGGGTCCAGCTTATGTTCATCATCCTACCTTGTGGACCCCGACTACGGGACTGTGTGGTGTGATTTGGACTCCATGTCCTCATCCACGTCGGTTATGTCGCACGACACCATGCACATTCCCTGCCTAGCATCATCTCTACTACTTCTGCACTGCATGACGTTAAAATGAATGCTTGGTCCTATCATACGACCCTAAACTGTGACATTATCGTGCTGGCCGCACGGCGAAAAATGAAACTGCATTGGGATGACCTCGTTGTAGAGGACATCATGTTGGGTATTGGTCACGTGCCATGCCATTTTTCAACGCCTGTCACGGTTTGATTATTGTGGCGACACCAGGAATTTTTACCCTAGGATTGTCACTTCCCCATGAAAAAAACCACTCACCTTAAAGGACAAAAAATATTTATCAAATTGCACTCCATTCAGTTCAAGGTCCACGCCCGCACTTTTCTTTGTCCGCTGGCACATGTATCTTACCATGTCACCCTTCAGAACTACGTATGTCTTGCTTCTCATACTCATGAGATATGTAGGAGCGCCCGGGCACTTCCCTGTGGGCCCAGCCTAACCTTCGTGTTCGGTCCCACGACTCGAGCATTTCCCCAGAGAACACATGGTAAGTAGGGTGTAGGTCCTCATTCATGTTGGGTTTTGTAACCTCCTTGCCATGTGTCCCCTGCTCCCCTTACCCATTCATGGTCCATGTTATAAGAATATAAACTAAGACTCTTTCAAGAACTATGTGAGGCTTGATTCTCATCCTTTTGAGATACACAGTAGCGCCCGAGAACTTCCCCACGAGCCCAGCCTAACTTCCGCTTTCGTTCCCTTGACCTAAAACCTCTCCCAATTGTGTCATGCGGTGAGATATGGGATTGTGTCCTCATTCACATCGGGTTTTTCACCACACCATACACACCCACTATCCCCATTCACGCCAGGTGTTTGAGTTACTCCACCATGTGCCTCTTATGTTCCCTACTGAACTTTGGTCCGATTTCTATGACCCTAAACTAAAATATCCCTATGGTAAAAGGCTCTGCTCCCTCTATCTAATACTTCTCATTGTCATATTCAGATTTTTTTTTGACAAAGAGCCTGATGTGTGGAAGTTTCATGGGTACATTCCCCTTGTCCTATGACCAAGCTTTGTGGGCTTGCTATTTAGATCCTCATTGTCTTCCACATCCAATAGGACCCTCGGATGACATGGATACTAGGTTTAAGGGCTCTCCATATATGCCGGACCTAAGGGCCCTCCAATCGTTTCGGGCCAACGTCCCTAAGGATCTTTGAAAACTTTTGCGACATGGTCCCGTGTTTTGAACATGGTCAACGATCATCCCTTATTTGTTTGTCCCCATTTCCGGCTAACACGATATGGATGCTGCGTTTCCGCCACGGTTAACAGTTATCCTCTATCGTCATGTCGTCGTCATTTTGATCCAAATCCCGAGCGCCGTGATTCACACAATTCCACTTCCTCATGTTCAAGTGGAATTCCAACATATTCGGCTCTATCTCTCCGTGCATCTAGCTGTGCTACATGGTCGTGTTAGTGTTTTTGTGACGATATTCACCGAGCGTCCCATTGTCCTGACCTGCCGCCCTCTGTGTTGGTAAAGTCCCACCACTACTTCTTGTTTCTCACACCGAGCATGACTCACGTGGGCTTAGTAGTTTTGGCGGGATGTGTACCAACACGGCCAGGCTTCTCATCGTCCTGCATGACATTAAACTGCATTTCTAGAACTACGTATGGCTTGATTCCCATCCTCATGTGATACGTAGAGACACCCTAGTATTTTTAATAGGGTCTAGCCCATAGAAATCATTAATCCCATCCTTCCCCTTTCCTCCCCCTGGTCGGACCCCTCGCTAGAGAGGCCATGTCCTAAAAAAGGAAGGATTAATGACCAAAACAACGCGCCCATTTGGCATACTCCCACCACAGTGGTGTAACTACCTATGTGTCAGATTCTGTTCGGACAAACCATCAATCCATATTCCACGCTTTGCGTGCCCCTTATTCGGACCCTCGTCCCATTTCATGTCTGAAGGAACCCCCTAACGGCCTGGTCTCATGGCGCATCGGCTCACCTACCATCCTAGGCCAACGTTCCAGAAGAGGGGTCATGTCCCGAGGGACCCCCTAACAGTATGGATTCTTGACCTAGGGTCCGCCAACTGTGCTAGGTCAATGTCCCTAAAGATAGATAGACAACATTTGTGACATGGTCCCGTGTTTAGAACATGGTCAACGGTCGACCCTCATTTTTTTGTCTCCATTTTAGGCTAACGTAGTAAGGATATTGTTTCTCCTCCATGGTTAGCAGCTGTCTTTTATTGTCACGTCATCCCTATAGTGTTCCGAATCATTGGAATCATGATCCACAATTCCCATTTCCATATGTTTGGACCGATCTCAGTGCCTAAAGAATTGCACCATTCGTGCATAAGAGAACACTAAAGAAATGGTAATTCGGCCGTTTTAAGGACCTCCTTCTCCGGCTAGGTTTCTCCCACGGTCTGGAAATCCAGACTGGTTGTCCAAACCCCGGATGCCCGAAGCCTGTTTTTCACTCCCATCTTGGGAGGGACGATGAGGCAACTATCTCCTATTTCTCACATCGGGCTTGACCCACATGAGCTTGTGCAATTGTCTCCAGACGTCCTGCCAATATCATTGGGATGTACTGAACCGATGCAAACAATGGAAATCGTGCATGATACGGTATTCAGATAAAAAATTGAAGCCCAATGTACCATTGGAAGGTTTGTAATTTGTTACAATACCCGCGGGTCGACTCCCCCCATGGACGGGTTGACCCCATCAAAGGAATGTTGTAGCTCTGCCACCCTTCGTCTTGTGGTATCCAAGACTTATTGTCACCGACTCAAGTCCCGCTCCTCCTCAGCAGTGGTGCGGTGCAGTCCGTCAGCCTTGGCTCTGGCCTTATCTACCCCAGCCTGAATGACAGCCATCATTCTAGAAGCCTGCCTCATATGCTCCTCTTCCTTTGCCAGTTGGGCCTTCAACCATGATATCAGCTCAGATTGTGCATTAAGAGAGGCCGATTTCTCATCTGACCAGGTCTGTAGCTGTTGGACTTCGCTTTCAGCCTCCTGGAGCTTCCTGATGTTTGTCGCCTTCCTCCACTGCAAGCCCACGCTGAGTCCACGATCATTCTCCCAAATCATCTCATCCATAATATCTTGGATGACTATGTGAGGACGTTGGGCATCCACTTTCCCAGTGCACATTTCACACAGCTGCGAGCGAAGTCGGTCCATTTCGTCTAGCAATAGTGCTTGGGGGTGTCCTTGATGAAGCGCATGATTAGCTTCAATGACCGGCGTCGAACTATGCTGATGTCCTCCTTTTCGGCGGCCGCTTCGTCCCAGTCTGTGCGATTGGAAGGCTCGTACGCGGGATAAACCAACAGGAAATCCTCGGAAGGATCTACATCTAGTGTTTAATCCGGCACGACATATGGAGCCGAAGCAGGCGTGACGGGACCTGGGTCAGCTGATTGTTCCTCGTCATCAGACTCCACTTCAATAACCTCAGGCACGACCCTGCTGGTGGCCCCGCTAGTGATAGTGCGTGTAACAGCTCAGGGAGATAGGGGGACTATCTCCACCATCACCGGCATGCCCTAGGAGGGATGCTTCCAGACATCCCAAGCAGCCTAGCCGCAGCAGCCCACGCCATTCGGAGAACTGCACGACAGAGAGGTACATAAACGTTAGTTGGCATAGTCTACATATGATGAAAAGGAAGCTGGTATAGGAAACATACAGAGATTCACCTCCTGGTTCTGCCCTTGAGCCGATCCTGATGGGACCCTGAGGCGAGGCCCTTCGTATATTGTTGAAAGGTTTGGAGATTCTGGAGGAGTCACCTTGGGTGCTCTGGTCCAACCAGACGTGGAACTGGACGCAGCCATAGGTGCGGGTTTTGACGGTCCTGCATCATCACATGCCGAGGGGCGAGAACGAGGCATGCATACAAGTTCCTCCTCCAGACTCATCCTCCTAAGATGAGTCCTCTGATTATTCCAGTAGGAGGAAGGGCTACCTTAGATCGGTAGCTGACAACTGTGGGGGGACCGTTCGATCCAGCAGTACCCTCACCTGGTCAGTCATTGGGTGCGGGACACCACTGGAGTGAACGTAATCCTCCAGCTCGTCCAAGTATTTCTATTCCTCCACTGGAGACTCCATGAAACCAGCACAGACTGGGCCTATGCCTGGTAACTCAATCCCGAGGTGATTCAAGTGAGCCCATATCTCGGGTGGACTGAGGAATTTCCGGTTGACATCCCAAATGTCCCAGGCCTCTGGGAAGACGACATCCTCTGCCATTTCGATATGATGCAGCCGCTTCCCCAGAGCCTGAGTGGATATCCTACGAAACCCCCTTGGTGGTCGCCCCTCCAGATGGCCCTGCTCTTCCGGAATCACCGGATCCTCCACTGCTGCCACACACTCGGCCGGTGTGAGTCTCGCCGCCACAGCAGCCCCGCCACCGCAAGAGGCCCTAGTTTCCCTTTGACCCCATCCTCGGGATAGAGGAGGCCCACCATCGCCATCCTAAATAGATGGCTGCTTCTGTATCTCCCCTGGGTAAGCATCCTCCCAACTAATGGAATACTCCCTCACCAATCCGAAAGCGGCGGTGGACGAAGGCAATGCAATTAGAATCATCCCATCTTCCCATGTTAACATGAGCCACAACTGCCTCATCACACACGGGTGCTCCTCGTGACGCACCTCCCAGTAGATCTGCGGGGTCAGCCATTAGAGGCACTGGAACTGCCTCGTAAAACGATGCAAGGTGTACGGCTCGCAGAGCGGCTCACGATCCACTCGTGCCACCAAAACACTACCTCGAAAGGCTAGGAGGTAAGCCTAGTGTTCATTCGTTCCCTGCCAGTCGTCAGTGAGTATCCTCGTTGGCAATGGAAAGGGGTGGAAATTAAACTAATCTGCCCTCCACACTCAGTTCAGAACCATCGACACGGTTAATTTAAACAGGAAGCTCCCGATCGCATTCAGGATGGAGGGGCGAAAGTTTGATCCCAGCGGTGAGATAGTCTTTTGATATTCCTAGATCCCCCTGATGTGCACCGCAACCCACCCATACAGGAGGTGGAAGGGCCCGCATATCCTTGTCGGCTTCTTTCCCTCTCTAATGTTCCGTAGCATTCTGTACAGCTTGGCGAGCATGGGGATCCCCAGATTGACCCGCTGCCCCATGGCCAACATGGACGCCATGATAAACGAGCTGGGCCATACCCCCATGCTGGTATTCCACATTGGTAGGATCCAACCGTAGATGAGAGCCTAAATGAACGCCTCCATCCTAACTATCGGTTGTTGTTCATTTCTAAATTTGAAACCCCAAGTCTTCTATTAGCTTTCCTCTATGACCCGCCAATACAAGTGCTCCTTACCCCGTTGGGCCGCCCTCGGACATGTACGAGGCCTGGGAGGGAACTTTTGTTTGTCTAGGAAATTCCGGAAGCACTTGAACCACTTCTTAAAGTGGACATCCCTCACTCCCTCCTTGTCCTCTCTTGGGATGAGTGCCATTAGTGCCGACGCCAGTCGCGACATTTGCTCTGTATCCTCCCATGCGCTCACGACGGGGAGGAACTCATCATACATGGCCCCCATGATCGGAACCCCCGAAATCTGGTGGACATCCCACAGGCTGATTTCCACCTCCCCATGGTGCATGTGATAGGTATTGGTCCTAGACGACAATCTGCTCAGCAATTCCGGCATCAGTTGTTTCGGTTGGTTAATGTGGAATTGGGAGGCCCATGCCGACTCATATAAACCCACTCTTCTCAGATCGGCCCCAAAATCGTCGCATGAGGTGCCTACCCAGTAGTCCTAGGCCCAATCATCAGTAAAGTTTCCGCCCTAGCACAGGTTCCACTCATCGGACCACCACTTCTTTGGATCATGCAATGCCGACTTCATCATGGTATGGTATAGAGGAGGGGATGTCTCTGGTTGCAGTGGCTTCCTGTCAATATTTTTCACATGGTTGTAGAGACAGTTGGCAGTGACAGGTTTGAAGTCCTCCCGCACATGACCATTGGTCGTCCTGAACCATTGGTGCTGATATGCTGTGCTCCTAAACCAGCAAGTTGGTTTGTCCCTACACGCCTCAGCGATGAAGACATTATCCCTCAGCCCGAATCCATACAAGGGCAGTTTCTTGCACTGTGGATAATTCTTCTGACCCTCCGATAGAAGCTCTGTCAAAGAGGTATCATCCGAGTGGCTTCAGAACATCTCCCCAAGGCCCAAACAGTTGGCCATCTCACCCCTTCGGGCGGCATCGGCAAATCACCCCCAACACAGCTTCTCTATGGGCCATTTCGGTTCCGACACTCAGAAAAGAATTTTTCAGAAAGGGTCGGGAAGCCATCTCATCAAGATCTCTCACTATGATTGGTTGTGAAACCAAGCTGCGGAGTTAGAACTTTTCCGGAAAACAAGAGTTCTCTTCGCGCGGTCGCAGAGTCGGAGACCCACGGTTCACCACGAATCTCGATTTGCAGAGAGAATGCACGGATTACGCGGAGCTTCGCAAAATCGAGAGCACAAAAGGACAAGAAAAATCACCTGAGGAAAAAAGAGTTCGTCCTCCTATTTATAGGAAACAACCACGGAGCTTCGCGGCACGCCCCGCCCGTGCGGAGCATCACGACACGTCCAGATCCTATAGTCGCGGTAAACACCGCGGGCCCCCTTCACGGTGTCGCATTGCGAGCCGCCGACAATTTTGGTGATTATCCCTCAAAAATCGACCCTGCATCCCTCTGCGGCTCTAAGTCTTTGGGGGGGAATTTGTAGGCGCCAAAATATTTCACGAACGGAAGGAGCGAAAAATAAGCCTCGCACGCTGCCTCTCGAAGCACCGACGCGAAGCACCCCCGAGCATCGCGGTCCCGCGAAGCACTGGAGGCGGTACCTCTCTGCGAATGGCCTGACGTTCACGATCCCGCCGTGAAGCATTGGATGCGGTGCCTCTCTGTGAATGGCCTGACGTTTACGAGCCCGCTGTGAAGCACTTGAGGCGGTACCTCTCTGCGAACGGACTGACGTTCGCGAGCCCGCCGCGAAGCACTTGAGGTGATACCTCTCCGCGAAGCGGCCTGACGTTCGCGAGCCCGCCGCAAAGCACTTGATGTGGTACCTCTCCACCAAACGGACTGACTTTCGCGAGCCCGCCATGAAGCACTTGAGTTGGTACCTCTCCGAAGAACGGCCTAACGTTCGTGAGCCCACTGCAGAGCACTTGAGGCAGTACCTCTATGCGAAACGGCCTAACGTTCTCAAGCCCACCGCGAAGCAACCACCGCCCCTTCGTGCCGCGTGAGTACTGCTTCGCGGCGCCCCTTGCCTATAAATACTAGGTTTCCCCTGAGCCCAGGTAAGGACATTCCAACCTTTCAACTTCTCCACTCCCGAATCTCGAAGCATCATTCACCCCAGGGAACCATGAGCTCCGCGTGATACTTCTACTTCGTGTGACGCCTTCGCTTTGTCTCGTTTTGATCCCCTATTCCGAGAGGGATGCACTTCCCAAATTCCAAAGGCATTCGTGAAGGAGGAGTATTCCCAAGGGAACTCGGGCAGCCGCAGAGCGTTTATGCTTCGCAAAACACCCATCCTTTACTAGATATCTCAATGATAAGGCAGGATCGCTACGTATCGCGAAGCACACTGCCTCACAACACATTTCTTCGCGAGGAACCTCTTCTTCGTGAGGCAGTTCTCTACGAATATTATTCCACTTCGTGAATCACCCCCATCCACAACTCTGCCCCATGCTAAGACCAAGGCTCTCCCCTTTTCAAAGCACACTCCTCTGCTTGGCAATTCCTCTTCCCGTGCAACCCTCTAGGTCTGCACGATGTGATTTCAATGTCCCGCGAACAACATCACCCGTAGCATTGCTTCGCCTAATGCTTCTTCGCATAGGCATGCTAATGGCTATTACTTCTTCTCATAGCCACACTAACATGGACCCATCGATGGTTTTCTCTACGACCTCCCTTAACCATGGCCTTTCCAGTACCTTCCCTACCCCAAGGAACAGAGGGTACCTGTTATGTACGTCCTAGGAGTGCGGAGTGAACCCAACTCATTTGAGCTGCAGGATGTTAAACTGCCAAGCACCTCATCCTCAACAGATGACGTTAAACTATGATCTGGCACTGTGCTTCGCACGTAGGGTCCCCCCAGCTCGGACATTTTTTACACCACCCGTCTCCACAGAGACGGGGTCACCCCCTCCACAAGTGATGATATCCACCTTCTCGAAGTAGCGTATGTCCATGGGAGAAAGGAAACTACCTTGGTGTATTCCCCTAGCCCCTCTTGTGGAAGGCTGCACCCATGAATCTCCGTACTTCCCCACTACCAAGTTCAGTGGAGGGCATGGTAGGGAACGAGGCACCTCCCATCATTAGTCCCAAATCCCTCTTTCACTGCGCTTTGCTGCACTTCGGGCCTCCATCTTGGAGTAAGCCCCAACACCATGGGATGCCTAATGTGTAAGCCCCACTTCGCTTCTCACAGATGCACCCTTCGTGACCTGATCGTCAGGTCCTTGCTGCCTCTTGTTTCTCACACTGAGCATGACTCATGTGGGCTTAGAGTAAGCATCGGCCATGGAAATTCCCTCATCCAGCATGACGTTAAACTGTATTCCCTTGTCCTGTATGACATTAAACTGCACACCCATCATTCATTCACATCGAGTTCATCCTCATCCAGCAAGACATTAAACTGCATCCCAGTCCGATGAAAAACCATTGAAACCCCTACGAACTATGTGGACTTTGATCCTTGTCAATTCATAGTACGTAATAAGCCTTCACAAGGTTCAATCCCACCACAAGTGGATCCCTAGGTCTACTTTCACATCGGTTCACCGATTAAACCATTTAAACTACGAGGTCTTTGATCCATGTCAAGGCATGGTACGTAGGAAGCCTCCCTGATGTTCAATCCGATCTCTCGTTGAACCAAGTTCCACATTCACGTCGGTTCGCTGATGACTTCCATAATTTTAACTACGAGTTCTTTGATCCATGTCAAGGCATGGTATGTAGGAAGCCTTCCAGTGGTTCAATCCCACCACCCATCGGACCAAGGTCCACCTTCGCGTTGGTTCGCCGATGAAGCCCATTTTGAACTATGTGGTCTTTGATCCATGTCAATGCATTGTACGTAGGAAGCCTCCATGAGGTTTAGGCCCACCGCCCGTCGTTTATTAATGTCAGGGTTCACTTTCATCCCGCAAGACGTTAAACTGCAATTCCAGTCCGATTGTAAGCCGTTGTGAGCAACCCGAACTACAAGAACTTTGATACATGTCAATGCACGGTATGTAGGAAGCCTCCCTGAGGTTCAAGCCCATCTCCCATCGGACCAAGGTCCCTTCTTCATTTCGGTTCACCGAAACCCACCACAAGTGGACCCTGGAATCATCTTCCTATTAGTTCTCCAACGAAGCCCCTTTGAACTACTAGGTATTTGATCCATGTCAAGGAATGGTACGTAGGAAGCCTCTACAAGGTTCAAGACCACCTCTCTTCATTTATTCACCTTAGGGATCATCTTCATCCCGCATGATGTTAAACTACATTCTGGTCCAGCGGCAAGTCGTTGTGACCGACCTGAACTATGTGGTCTTTGATCTGTGCTAAGGCATGGTACGTAGGAAGCCTCCCGAGGTCCAAGCCCACCACCACTGAGACCCCACTGGTCATCCTCATTCACGTCGGCCTTCCGGAGTCCAACCTGAACTATGTGGTCATTGATCCATGTCAAGGCATGGTATGTAGGAAGCCTCCCAGAGGTTCAAGCACCCCACCTGTTGGTCACTACGACCTTTTTCAAGTTAGGTCTCCAGCACCTGGGTGGCCTAGTGTGTAAGCCCCACACCATCTGGACCAAGGTCCTCACTCGCATCGGTTCGCTGACGACACCCATTGGACCAAGGTCCACATTCACGTCGGTTCGCTGACGATGCCCATCGGACCAAGGTCCACCTTCACGTTGGCTCGCCGGCACCATCCTGAACTACGTGGACTTTGATTCCCTACCACAGGGATACGTAGGAGGTCTCTTCGAGGCTCAAGCCCAACATTACTGTTGCCCCCCGCGATGGTCCCATTTCATTCACACTCCACTTCATTCCAATCTCCATAACCCATTCTGATTATCACCCGGACTTCCATATCCCGGTGAAATTATACCATTCCACTCCTATTCGCAGCCGCCCATGGGCTGGTTCCAGTATCGGCACCCCTTCAAGGGAAATTCCTCAATCCGATCAATTCCAACTAATGCTCTGATCGGGTTGATCCATCTACGCAGGACGTTAAACCTTCGGCATACCCTGCGTTAAACTCAAGATGATGAGGAAAACCTCATATATATGTCTATGGTATATAATTCCCCGCACTCGATGTGGGATGACTCATGCTTCCATGCCCTCGAGAAGCCCCATGACAAGGGAAAAAAGACAGACACGCCAGTTCCCCCGCATAAAGACATGCTACTGATGCCTTGACATGACTACTCCCCCAACTGAAGGTTGCTACCCTGACCGGACCCTTTGGAATGTCCCGACAGAAGCAATGTAATTAACTGGCGTCCATGGAAACATGGCACTGCGAAGAGTTTCACGAACAACATATTACATCTATGAGGAAGACCTGGACTAGGTGACGAGTTCTGATGAGGAATCCACAGAAGGAAGAACCAACATCCCATCATCCCACTTCTATCAAGGAGCATATGTCCCTGAATAAGGAGCGAATGCCGCCCGCCTTTGGAAGGCGGGAGTGTGGGGCAACACTGTAGCGCATCCACCTCCGCAGATGGACGGATGCGCGCGCTCCCCGGTGGAAGCTTCAGAAACAAATATATCACATAAGGAATGTATCAATTATGAATAATTTTCGAACCATATCATTGAGCCCAATTAAAATGAAATTATAAAAAATTAGGACATATTCATCACTTAACATATAATATTTTTGATCAATAAAGATCCCAATAGAATTATGGGATATAAATTTCAATCTCCAATGGTTACATAATAATCCCAATGCATTAGATATAATGACCTGTAACATAAACAATAAAAAATTCAATATTTATAATTGGAATTTAACATAATTGGATTTATAGAATATTTTATACATTATTATATTATTTAATTTATTATGATATCCCATAATAATGTTTATATGATCACACATTATACATGTTTTCAACCAAAATCGATCATTATGTTTACAATTAAGTTTTATTCAAGAAACATTTTCATCATTTAAAGAGAGTAACTATAGTGGATAAATTCACCTTTTTAACAAATATATTAATACATTGAACCTATAAAAATATTTCCAAACTAGGTATTAGAAAAATAATATTTTGAATAGATATGTTGGTAATATATATCTCATTAGTAATGTGAAATCAAGAAAATCCATGAAGAGATCTGTCATTGTCAAAACAAAACCATTAAAACATAAATAAAAAATATACTATATTGTTGAATAAAATATTGAAAATGATAAACATTACAACACATAACAAAGAATAAGGCCAGAAAGTAATTAATCATGAGGGATATGGGAACTCATGGAATCATTCCTTTGAAATACAAAATGTTCAAAATTATTCCTTCCCTACATCATGAAATAAAAATTCTCTATAATTTTTTTTTGATATTACAATATATATCATGGTCAATAATGTTGATAACCCATGTTCACTCATGGTCAACTTATTTTTGAATATTTATATCCTAGTTAATTATATTGGAATACGAATCCTCATTATCTCAGAAATTTTATCCTTCGAAAACATCAATATTACTCAGTAAATTGGATTGACATATCATTTTGACACATCATCATGAGATATATCGAGATCATATTTCATATTTTAAAATTATCATGTACCATATCATGATGAAAACAACTAAAAGAACAAATCTTTTCATCATAAAAAACTTGTAAAACACATTTGAACCTAGAAAAAAACAACGACCATTTTAATATAGCTTTAATATAAAATATACAATATGAATTATTAATGATAAACATAAAAAATCCTTATATGACTGGTAATATGATATTTTTTGTAATAATATTTTAATATAACACCTTTAAATTTTAAAAGGAATACTATGTTTAATATCATATATAACATGAATCTATGAGTTTAAATTAATGAATGTATATTATCAAAATATTTATTATATTGACATGATCATTTTAATGTAGCCATTAAATTATTCTTTATGAATATGAATAACCACATTTTAAAAATTATATACATGTAATAAATAATATATATATATATATAAATATAATTACTTTAATGTCAGTATAATATTCATGTACATCATTCTATCAATTATTTCCATTTATGAAAAAATAAAAAAATAAATATTTTTACACTCTATTAATCCATTTTTTAAATATTGTCTACATTTTTTAATCAACTTTTAAAAATTTTATTGTGATACCGTATTTCTATTTTCACTAAATGTTTTATATTTAATATATAATAAAAAATAATGGGTTTTATTTAACTATATATTTTCTTTTAAATCATTTAAAAAAAGACTTAAAAATATACGAATTTAAATAATTTTAATTTTAATCCACATTTTTTCATTGAAACCATTTTCATGTAGAATGTTTATATAATATATTTACATATTATAAAAACATTTTCATTGAAAGACTATTTTTCATCATGTATAGGGGTTTAAAATTAAATTAAATTATTACATTTATGTGAGATGAATTTTCAAAATGTATTATATTTTCTGAATAAGAATAAGAAATTTTACGTAATATTTTCAAGTTTTTTTTATGTACAGTAAGAACTGGAAAATTTATTTAATATGGTTAATGTTAAAACATGATTATCATGGGTTAAAAAAAATATAATACTATTAAAATTATTTAAATACTATAACAAAAACTAATTTATATCCCCATTTAAACCATATATGATATATTTTTATATAATATTCTATTTTTGAGCACTGTGTCAGGTGTAAAATGTGGGTGATTTATTTTTCAAATTTTATTTAAATGTTATCTCCCTCACATATAAAAGGAAACCCCTATCATCAAATTCTTAAACCTCCACATCCTTTTTTTAAATTTATAACATTCCCAAATAGACTCCTCACATTCCACCCCTTGTACAAAATTCTTTGGTTTGATCTGAAATCTAATCTACAGAGGATTTAGTAATAATTTTTTTAGGTGTTCTGGTGATGATATATCATTCCTTACCATGAATCATGGATTTAATTGTTCTACCAACTACTTTAAATAATATCAACTCATGTTTCTAATATACAATGATTATATAACATAAAATTATATGATATAACGTTTATTCAATAATTTAAATCTTTACTCTCTTCAATCAATTGGGAAATGAAACCATCATTCATATGTATGACATAATACAATTTTTCAAATCAATGTTACTTTTTTTCCAGCATATCAAATAATGGATATTAATGGTGATATAATAAATGTTTATATATGATATACCTAATATATAAATGATTTTTTAACAGTAGTATATCATATATATCTGTACCTTAACGTCAAATGAATAATGATAACATTGTTCATGAATGTATAGGATTACCACGTCATAATGTGATATGATTTATTTCACCATAATATAATGTCATGGATGGTAAATGTAAGTTTATTTAAATAAATAATAATATATTAAATATATTTTCATGATTTCTAGAATGATAAAAACCTATTTTAAATCCATCATGATCAATGAGAAAAATACTTGTAACCCTTGTGTACGTATATACTACCATATCCCTGGTTGTAACCCAGTTTGTTTATCATAATTAGTAATCGTTGATAAAATTTGAATGTATAATTTCTCTACAAAAATAATATTTAATTCGTGATTAATAAATTTTATATGATATAAAAATGACCCATATAACGAATGTCAAGATATTTTAAGTGTTTTTAATTTTCAAGAGTACTGTCCTCAAAATACCAAACATGGACATAAAATATTAAGTAATTAAATACATCAATAAAATAATTGTACAAAATTGTTTATGGTATACCGTTTAATCATGTAAATATTTATAAATAAATAAAATATTATTTATATATGAATTTTATAATATAGATAAAATTTATACACAATAAATTCTTGACTCAAAATACATGTATTGTCTCAAAACATCATTCATTGTGACTCATGTCGTTTTTTTAACATAAATTAATTTAAATGGTCTCTATACATCATATTTTCAAATAATATTATTTATCATTAATAATTAATAAAATATTATGTTACAATTAATTTACTTCATCTGTGGTGGTTATGATTCAAAATTTACCATAGTGGTGTGTGATTATGATAAAATCTAATTATAGATGAGATTATTTATTCTTGATTATAAATTATATGAAATAATGTTTTCATTTTAAAAGAAATAATGATTTTATTTTCATATAGTTATTGAATAGATAACAAACAAATATTATATCTTAAATATATTTGGTACATAAAATGATTGATAATATTATTTTAAATAAAAGATGAATTATTTCTCTATTCATTTGTAAATAATATTTTGTTCGTATTACAATTTTATAATTCAAATCGGAGTTATATAATTTTATTTCTAAAAAGTATTTATAAAATAAAATTTTATCCGTGGTTTACTTTGGTATAAAATGATTTGAAATTATTCATCAATTTATTTTCAAAATGATGTATTTTTTATATATTTTATGATTGTTTCAAAAGATATTTTTATCTTATCTAAAATTTATATAATTAACATACTTCATGACCAATCAATTAATTTATTATTTTTTATAGGTTTCTATAACTATTTTCTAAATGATAATGTATTCTATATTAATTTTTAATTTTTAATATTTTAATGAAGATTCTTCAATGTTATAAGGGTATCTTTCCCATGAAATATTACATTATAGAAATTTTGAACAACAAAAACAACCATTTATATAGAGATTGATTCAATATTATTTATATATTTCTATCACATATATACCAATATTATTCTCCCATTCCTTGATGTGGTAATACATTCCTTTTTCTGGTTTCTCAAATTCGATCATTATGAAATTCCCTTTGATTATGATATGAGGCAAGATTATGAAACTAATTTAATTTCCATGGACTATTAATTTTTTATTAATGAATGATTTCAAGTATAAAGAACAATATAATCATTATGATGATATGAAGGGTATAACCAAAAATTGATCTTATGAATTGGTTTATGATTTATCATTATTATTCATCATGTGTTGGATTAGTGGGTAAACAGATTACATTATATGACTTTATGGACAATGTTATATTGTTTACAGAGATATCCTTAACTCATGATTATATTATGTTCTATGTTATAACCACATTTAAAATAATATAATTACCATATAGAAGTGTAGTAATTATGTTATTCCCCCCATGTTATAACAATTGATCATTATCTTTTAATATATTATATTATAAATTTTATCGAAACATTAGGTTTCATTTTTCTTGATTGTTCCCTTACATGTATTTTTTGCTCACCCCTTTTGTATATGTATTACACTGGTTATCCAACAACGTTTTAGGATATTGAAAAGAATTTGAATCTCATTTTGTAGAACGAAAAAGGAAATTTGTATTCTCAAATTGAAATAATACGAAAATGTTCATTCAATGATGATTGGCCTCATGATCTGTTTTTTATAAATCAATTTAAATTTATGTTAATAAGAATAAATCAAAATTTATAAAACGGTTGGGTCATAGTAGATGGTATTAGCGAAAGGTTTAAATACTTTTTGGGAATATAACTAGAATAATTTACTAAGAACCCTAGGGATTTCTAAAATGAATTCAATACGTACAGAAACACATCCATGAAAATTGGTGACTTATTGATAAATAGGGTACTATCGAATCACATTAAATCTAGATGCAACATGTTGATGTTCCTCTAGAACTATATTACCTACTGTTAATAACCAATAAATGGGCGCATTGAGCTAGAATATATAATCATCTGTAACATATCCATGCTTCTTTCATCAAGCATAGTTTGATAATCCTGAAGGATATTATCTGGAATTTACGAAATCAATTATGAAATATAATGAAGGACATGAAAAAAATGAAATATTAGATAAATTAGAGGAAACATTGACATGGATAACAAAATTGAACCATAGAGACTCATCTAATAAATTATACATAGAATTTATCTATTATTCATAATTTGTTTAAAAACATATTTTTTATATTAATTCATCCCCATAATATTTATTCAATAATTTTTAGTTATATAATTGAAATACGAAAAATAATGAACCAACAAATTTGATGGAATACTTAATTATTTAGATACATATACTCCAACCACAATAAGAATAAAAATTTTACATATTCTGATCAATCAAAATGAGAAATATCAAATAAACTGTATCAATTAAAAAATAGTTTATTTCATAATCAGTTAAATGAATATAAAAATTATTTATGAAGGTTGTTTATGAGTTATTGTTGACATGTAAAAGAAGATTCAATTTCCATCATGTCAAATATGTTGATAGTGGCACCATGTAACATTACCTAATGAAGGAGAAGATTATTTGTTATGGAAATGAATGTAATATAGAAAAAAATTTTCAAATAATAAAAAGAGGTAGGTTATGAATACACATAGAATCACTGTTCAACCTTGGGATGCATTTATAGTTAAATTTCATTGATTTGGAAATCATGGTAATTATATTATTCATTTCTCCAATCCAAGGATTAATTCCAAAGGACCTATTTGAAAAAAAAATACAGTGAATAATTTTATTATCAATTAGGCCTCATGAATTAGGTTGTAAATTTATTATTAATTGTTGTAGTGTTTTTTAAGAACCACTAATCATAAAAGGATTATTATACACTAGTTTTTATTCAAATTATATTAAAAAATAGTTAATGATTTTAATGAAATGAAAAGGTGATTATATAGAATTATAACATGTTATGGAAAAATGATTTAGTAAATGATATTAATAATAATTATATTGAAATTGAGATAATTTTAATAAATTTTGATTTATTAAATTTGTAAAACAATTCATAAATTATTTTAGTGGTTAAAAACTAATTGGAGGGATAATAATTTTTTAAGGACTTGTTTCATATTTTTGGTAATGTTTAAATAATTATATAAATTTGGTTTTTTATAAATTACTACATATATTATGATTTAAAACCCATATTATATAACATTCCATGGTTGTTAATCCAAATAATGAATGGAGAAATGGTTTCACCACAAAACATTGGAATATATAAGGTACGTGATAGTGTGATGATTTTTTATATAAGAAATATAATGGATAAATATTCATTTTACATAGAGGATATTATGATAGGATAAATTATTTTATATTTTAATTTATTTGGAGATGATTATTATTTATCATATATGTTAAAGATGAAATTTAACATGACTAATTGTTTAGATTGAAAAAATTAAATCAATGAAACTTCAGATTAATTTTTTATATAGTGTTATTTAGTTATTGAAGTCTTTAACATTAAGATTTCATTTATATATTAATATATTTGAAAATTCATTTTTGATATTTCCATACGTTTTTCGAACTATTCATGGTTTTGAATGTTATATAAAGATAAGAGGAATATCGCTAAATCAATTTATGAATCCATGTGATTCATTTAGAGACAATTATACAACTTCAAAAATATAAATTAACCATTAATAATCATTTTACATTGTAAAAAAATTTAGTATTAAATTATAAATGATAAAATTATACATTTATTTTGTGTATTATTACATATATTATTAGTTTATATGGTAAAATAAACCCTTAGCTTTAGTAAAAGGTAATTAAAATAAAAAATTTATACATTTTAAATAAATCATCATTTCATTCGATCTTAACAAGTTATAATATTATTTCCAAAATTGATTTTATGTCATAAAAAATGTTATCGAATCCCATAAATTCTCACATATTTCGAAAAATAATTATGTGATGTAGTTGGTATTTCAGTTATCCTGTTTTCAAGAATAAATATTATTTACCAATATTATAACTATGAGTTACCACAAATTAAATTTTGAATGTCAAATAATTCATTCAAAAGAATAATTTAAAATAGTGGTAGTGAAATTTATTTTTTTAGAGATGAATATAACTCCCAGATAATTTATTTGAGCACTACAATAGATAGTTTGTAAATCATTCAATATAGTGTAAAAAAAACATAGAAACTCTAATAAAATATTATTATTAAAACATGGCAGTTTTATCCTTTTTATTAATTGTGGTTGTATGAATATCAATAATGAAATTTTGCATATTATATGTGAAGTACAAATAATATTAATGGATAAATAATTATTTATTTCATTGCAAATTCATTAAAGGATTAAAAATTAAATATTTTTTAAAATAAATATTTGATATTGCAAACATAAAATAACAAAAATTATATCCATATTTAAAAAATTTATTTTTAAAAAATAACCTTATCTTTTAGAATAATCATGTATAAAATATCATAGTTTTAAATTATAGGATTTTTCTATAATGATTAATTTTTTAAATAATAAAGAAATTATTGAAAACATCATATTTTTATAAAAAATATCCATTTATATATACTGTTATAAAATTATTTACAAGTAAGATATGTTCAATTTGGACATAATTTATATATTATGTTAATTGGATTCAATTTCATTTTTAATTTCATAATGAAAATTTTTTATACTATTGAAAACATTTTCATTAGAAACCATTTTCCATCTACTCTATCAGATTAATTTAAAAATATAATTTTCCACTTCAATGAATTGAACATTGTAAAATTGTTGTGATATTTTTATTTCAAATTATTGATATAATATAATTGGATATAGATAATTTTTATTCAAAAATAATTGTACAATCATTAAAAACTAATTACAATTAGTAAGGATCAAATGGGTTTACCATGGGTTGAATTATAATTATAATAGTAAAAGGACCTAAATTTTTTTCCGTCATCAATAAAATGCACATATATACACCAGATACATTATATGGTTCTATAATTAAAATTTTATATTATATTATTACTGTGTCAAACATGATAATAACTTTTTATTTTCAAAAATGTAAAATTCATCATATCCCCCACTTATAAAATAAAAAACAATCATACATCCTATTTACACCTATATAACAATTAGTTTCTTGAAATATTAAAAAATTCCTTCTTAAAATACCTCCAAACATCCTATAATGATATTATTAATAATAATTCTAATTTATGGAATCATTATATATAATACTAAAGAGGATGTTTGAATAAGAGATATCATTCCTAAATGAGTATATTTATTTTATTTTCGCATACATCGAATTTAATTATTAATAATTAATTCTTATATAATTAGAATATTATAAAAAATATAGGTAATGAAAATTATTATAAATTTAATAACCTTATTAGATATCTAATAAATAAAATGTGATATGAAATGATCAACCCAGGTATGGCAGAATATAGCATCACAAGACAAAGTAATTTTTATCTACTGCCTCCTATCCTGGATGTTCGTGATAATGGATTTAATCTTTACTGAATATTTTAAAGTCATAATAATCACATTATAAATTAATATATGATATAAATTCTCATTTTACAATTTATTGAAAAATGATAATATTTCTCACCAGTATGTCATACAACAATATCACAAAATGAATTGGTTGATTTTTTTATTATAGATAACCATAAATTTTATATGTAAGCATAAATATTAGATTATATTATCCTAATTATTAAATGATAAATTGAAAAGTTATTTTATTAGATTTGGATTATTGAAAAATTAAAATTTTAGGCATTCATACATACGACCTACTGCCAATATGATTGCAATGTAGTTCATTATACATAACCGTAAATAAGTGTAAATTTAAATAGTATAAATTACGTAGTAAAATTATATGTATGAAATTATTATTATTGAAGATATTATTGAACATGGTCCAATTTTACAATGGATAAAAAACTAACTCCTTTTTTAAATAGTTATCTTAGCATCAAAAAAACACCATATATGGGAAAAATGTTTTACATATTTTAATAATTAATTAAAATAAATGATGTAATTTTTTAGTAAAATTAATTTAACAAATAAAATTATACAAAGAAACGTAATAATTGATATATTTTTACTATATATTAGATAGAAGACATCCAGGAATATGTTTGGACTCAAGGTAAGTGTTTCATCTGAAAACATCCTTATTTTGGAAACATATACATTTACGCACAAAATATTTCTAAAACGGTTTATATAAATCAACATATTTTATAATTAATACATAATAATTAATTATATATTAGGAAAAAGTTCATTTACGTAATTCATGGGATTTATTATATTAATATTGTTGAAACTATAACCTATTATGTTTCAATGACAATATAATAATCATGATTTGTTCATTATTTTACATTATACAAAATTTTATGATCATTGTATAATAAATACATATATTTTTAATATTCTATAGTTATTCATGAAAACATTAAAAAATAGATTCATTTTACTCACTTTGGTACTTGAAATTATTGAGAATATGATTCTAATAAATACTGACACCATTTCTCTCTTCTATAAAAAATCAATTTTTTATATATAAATTTTTTCAAAAATTATAATAAAAAATATTTTTAGCAATCTATAAAATTTTGATTAAATAATTTTTCACACATATTTTTTATCATTAAAATATTTTTTGAAATTACTATTCATGTAATTTTCTGAATGTGGTACTTTTATCCTCCTTAAAATATTGTGAAAGGTATTTTTTTACAATTATAGAATCTGAAAATTTTCCCATCCTCATTTCTACTCAATTTTTTAATGAATATCAATAATTTTCGAGGGATATATTTTTAATTGAGGAATTTTTAAATTCATTAATTTTAATTTTAAGACATTAAATATGTGATTTCATTGGGAAAGTTTATGTTCAACATTTTATATTCTATGTAATATTATAACAAATTTATTATCTGTGAGGAAAACCATTTATGTTATCTATTGATTTTAAAATATTTTTATATTTCTTTCAAATATATACCCTACCTATTCACCCTTTCATTTATTGGGTAACACCTGCCTTTTGTTCATTTATCAAATTACATAATTATTTAATTTTCTTTCATAAAAATATGGGGATGGATTATTTAACACATTTTATTTCAATTATGTATGTGATTAGTTAGAAAATATACTCCATTTTGGTACTTTTTTACTATATCTTATTTTAAAGTATGTTAGTCTTTAATTTTTCATATCTTCTTGTTATAGGTTTCTTCTAGATTTCATGTCTCTATAATCATACACCAAAATATTATTTATGGTATTATTGCATGGGTTACCATTTAGAATAATATTTTAAAAAATTATACTATACCTTCCCCTAAAACATTATGGATGCTTTTGACGATTATTCTGTTTCATTGAATTTTTAGCCCGCCCCTTTTGTCCTTATATTATTTACGTAATAACATAATATTTTAGGATGTCAAGATTTTTTCGGATCTGATTATAGAGATTAAAATAAATTATTTTTATTATTTGTATCACTTTTATATATTAAAAATATATTATTCTATTAAAATGAGGCCTTAATAGTTTAGTATTTTAATTAATCGATGTTTATGTTAAAAAAATGAAATAATATATTTTAAACGTTATGTCTCAAATAGTTTACATATATGAAAAGAATTTTAATTAATAACTACTATTTAGGATGATATTTGTATTCGATTATTCTATATTAAATACATTTATTTTTAAAAATTTAAAAATTGAAAAAATAAAATGTATTATAATAGTTGTAAATATTATATTTTTATTATTTTTAATAAAATTAATATTTAGATGAATATTGGAATAAAAATAATATCTTTATAAACAATATCATATATGTACCATTTTTAGAACAATGATAAATATGAAAAAGTGTATAATGTAATTCATTAAAATAAAGACATTAAAAATTCCTTTCTATGAGTCATAACACATTTCATATATGTGCCTACATGAATGAGTAATATAATAACACTAGTTTACTTCATGAATAATAAATTTTTTATTATAAATTTTACCATCATTATTCCAATAAATCAATTTATTTATATTTAATATTTAGTTATCAAAATAGCTACATTTATGTATGGAGTAAGTTAATTTTATAACCTGAAGACAACATAAATATTTTATAAATAGTAAATAGAATTATGTTTTTGATAATTACATAATCATGAAATATTATAATTACAATTATGATAAAAAAATAAAATTCTAAAACAAACTATATAAAGATTCTATGAAAAATCATCGGTAATAGTTCATGGAGAATGTAGTTTATATATATAAATTAATGGTGAATTAATTTTATTAATTGGATGGAAAATAAAAAATCAAATATTATTTTAATTTCTAGGATTCGTATATAAATAATATAAATCATATTTTTTAATTACATTTGTTCCTTTTCTTATCTGTATAAGGTGGATATGTTAAATGAATTGCATCACCTAACTGAGGTGGTATTCCGGTTATACAAATGAATGACATTATATGTTTCCATAGGAATTGATTTTTATAAATGTGAGTAAAATATTATCAGTAACAAATTATAAATATTTCATCATTTTGATCAGACACCATATATATCGATGATAAATGAAGCACATCACCTCATATACAAAGTATCCCACCGATATACAGGAACATCATTTCCATTTTCCATAGAATGGAAAATGAAATTAATATGTGTTATAATATAAATATAGTAATATATTTATATTTATAATAATTATGTCATTATGTAATAATCATTGAAAAAAAAGTAAATTAATAGAATTAGAGTAATGAAAAAATAAATTATTTTTTATATACCATAGTTGGTAATCCTCTTTTGAATTAATCTTTAAGGCTTATAAGATGATTATTTTGTGGATAAAATAAAATATAAGACTTCATTAATGAATTTTTCAGATATTGTCATAGGAATTGACTAAACTAATGTAATGAGTAGTTGCTAGGAAGGGAGTATATAAGGTTCCCATTTATCATAGATGTGATAGACATATTTATAATTAATCATTGTTAACTATTATTTTTCTATGTCATAAAATCATTAAAATTTCCATATAAGGTGTTACAGTATAAAATTATTTCATCCATATAGAATTATTATATGATTTTGTATCCTGATCTCATAATTTTAACCATAATTAAACTAATTTATATATTTACTTCGATGAAATATTTTTACCATGGTTAATATTGATAGTTGAAAAATTAATTAATTAAAATTACTAATAAATATGAATATACTTATTGAGAATAGGGAATCAATTATAAATGTTTCAATTTGTAGAAGTTAAACATTTAAATCTCAATATAAATTCATCAAATAAAATAAGTTACATTATTTAATGAATTGTGTTGTTACACATAAACTTCTATTTTAACAACATACAAAATAATATTAATTTATATATAATTATTTATATTGTGTATGAAAAAAATTATATTACTTTTTTTGAATAAAAACACTATATATATTCATTTATTCTATTTAAGAAAACAAAATAATTATATTACTAACATTGGCATTTCCACTATTTAATAAAAAATCAATCATTTTATAATAAAAAAATATTCCCCATCAACTATTAGTAAAATGTACGCTTGAAATATTTTTAATATTTAATCGAATTCATCATCTAAAGAATATATTTTGAATAAAAATATAAATTCATTGAAATATTATTTAATTTAGCAAAATAAATCATTTTTCAACATAAAAATTTAAAAATTATATATTAAACAATGAAAATATAAATGAATATAATTTCTAATTATAATTGATAATATTTATTAATTAATATTATTACATGGATTTTCCCATTCATTCCCGCTTTAATTAATTAATAAATGTAAAATTTTAATTAATTAAACAATTGAGGGATTTTCCATCACAGAATTTTCAAATTCCCATTTTACACCCCATATCATATTATTATTCTATGAATACCTAACATGATGAATCAATTTATTTGGAAATACCTACCCAATATAATTAGTCATCTAAATTATCATTCCCATATAACATATATTCACCCCAAACTATGAAACTTCAATGCTCACAGCATGAGTAGTTTCTGGTATGTTCATTCATCAGAAATAAATTTTAAAACGAATATATAGATATGATCAATATTGAGATACATTAAAATCATATGAATAAAAAATTGGAGATTTAACTTTCTCATTCCTCAATATGTTATTTATTTTTCCCTCTATGATCAAATATGAAAACATTGAACTCGTAACTCAAATGAGATATATTTCCTTCTATGTTTGTCATAACTCAAATACCTACTCTAAGTTTTCCCAAAGTGTTGATGAATCATCATTTTCATCACTATGATTAAATCTTTGAGGTTTTTTTTCAAAATATGAATTTCACTAACTAACTCTCAATATTATAATGTTCAACAACATTGTCCATATAAATACTCAAAAATTTTACATTTCTATATAGGAATAAAAAAATTACTATAACCTAATATTCAGGTAAATGCATATGTTTATCCAATCATCCCGGATAATCTAATGACCATAGATGAAGAATATCATCTAATGTATGGAATTAATACTATTATTTTCAATTATATTTGTGGTGAATTGTTTTAATGAAAATTAATTTATTTCACATTAAATTATGGTGAAAATGGAAATGGTTTTATGTAATAATGTGATTTCAATTTGATATAATGGAGATAAGAATCACATATAATTTAATGATATCTATATAAAAAAAATTTAAATATAATCACAATACAGTGTATCATTAATATGAACAAAAATTACTAATTTATTCAAAGGATTCCAAATTAAAAACATATATTTATATTGATGTTTCATTAGAAATCCAAACACAATATCCATTAAATTATTCTACTATTTAAATTCTAGAACTTGTAACGAAAATATAATCTCACTGGTAGTTTTCACTCATTATTATCCTATTGATATATAAAATATTCAACTGTAAATTTGGAAATATAATCCTTTATTACAACCAACAAAAAATGATCGCAATATTCCCAGTGATTCCATACACATTAAAAAATTCTATTGATGAGATCATTAAAATATATTAATGATATGTTATATATTTCTTGAATATGTATATGAGGTATTAAATTTGTAGGTGATATGTGTCTTGTTTTCATGGACGATTTTTATTTTGATTCATATTTTGGTTATGGATGGGATAAATTTTTCATTTTGTGGAAATTATAATAATCCAAATGGTAAAATTAATAATTCTAAAATTAGTCAAATTTTTATGGATATTTTTTTGGATTTATTTTTGTAATTATGATTTATATAATTATATTATTTACATTGAATTTTGGTGATGATTTTGTGGAAGTTATAGGTGATGTACTATTATCATTCAATGAAAACATAGGTTAGGTTCTTATGTGTTTTTTTTATTTCATTAATTTTATTTTGATTTCTTATACACCACCTCCTTAGTCAGATATCCTTTTTTATGCACAAATAGATTGGTATCATGCCTTTTCCCAAAAAAAACCTTGTTTATGAGGAAGTGGACGGTTAAATTATCTATCTTTTATGACCTTTATTCTGAGAATTATAATTGATATAATATCATATGGTAATTATGATTGGTATATTATAGATTTATAATAGATTTCAGGTGATGTGATGATAATAGTTTCATTAGTGGATGATGATGTGATGAAGGATTTGGTATACAAAGTGTTTTTTCTTGATGGGGGTGAGGTTTTTTTCTATAATTTTTATTATTTCATATTAAAATTATGATGGTGGAAATAGAGATGGTGTTAATTGTGTATTTTTCATTGTAAATTTTAATATAATATATTGATGTTATATGGAATATCATGTGTGATGGTATGTCTAAATTTATTATGGGAGGACCATAGAGTTTTTATTATGAATTTAAAGAATCAATCTATTGATGAAGTGGTTTCATGATACCTTATGTAATTATTCCTTATAGATATATAATTATTATTCATGGAAAATATAATGAGTGAGAAATATTTGGTGATAGTTTAACATGGGCATGTTCATGTCTATTATATGGCATATTCACTAATATATCAATAATATTCGACACTATTTTGTTAAAAAAATTATTAATATTAATTATTATACTATTATTACAAAACATATATAATTAAATAAATTTTATAGGTTTTAGTAAGTAGTTTTTAACACTGCTAAAATTCAATTTCTCAAGACTTATTGGTTTTATAAGAGACATTATTTTTCATTTCCTTTATTTATTTTTACATTTGACTTTTTTTCAATATGAAATTTATTTTCACTAAATTATATCTTGATTATTATAATATATTATTTTCTTAATTGTTTTAATTATATATCTCATTTACTATGACGATAATGCTTTCAATATATCCTTGATTATACCATTGATACTAGTATCAACAATATGAAAAATCGTATAAATTATTATAGGGTAATACAAGGATTCAATGTAGGAATAGGAGGGGCCCTAAAATTAGGTGGGTCATCAAAATATTGAATCGGAATTTATGAATAATAGTGTTTATGGTGTTTGGAGTTATTACATAAGGAGTATTTGATGTGTTTGGTAGGGAAAATGTGTTGGTTGAACATAGTGTGTAACAAACAATGGGAGATCAACTAAGAAACATCTAATTTTATCCCCCTTAGAACATATATAATACCGTAATGATTTATTAATAACCTAAATGTTATAGTGATGGTTATGGTTTGGAAACACAGTGAACATACATGTATAAATCATATTTTAACATTTATTTGGATTGCAGTAATTATGTAAAAAATTTAAATAAGTTTCATTGTTGGATCTATATTTATATCTATTTTCTATTGTATTTGATATTATATTATTTTCATTTATAGTTGGTTGTGATAAACCATTCATGTGTGGTTTATATTGATAGGGGGAGGTAAGATAGTCTTATTTACTATAACAGGTTTTAGTTGCCTATGTGAAATGATAATTAGTGGAATAATGTTCATGAGTTTCAACATTAATTTTTTCCGATGAATGAATGGAGGCATCATTGATGAAAATTTGGTTCACTTGTTAAAGGAAAAGGGTATCACCTAATGTGTGGTCATTTGGTAGGAAAGGGAATTAGGTTCTACAAGAATTAATTCATAAGGGAAGTTATGTGAATCAATAGTGGTTTATATTTTGTATATATCATGAGGTGTTTTAGCATTCATGACTTTATTTCCCAATGTATTCCTATGTATAGTGCATTTAATTAATGATGTAGGGTAAAATTAAGAAAGTTTTTTAAACCCCTATTTTAGGGGACATTTATAATGGATGATCTCAAAATTAAATCAATTAATAATTCATACCTTTACAAAAATCAAATTCACAATTAGGAGTCCTAAAAGATTTTTTTAAGTGGAACTATTTCAAAATAATTATTATTTCATTACTAATTTTACAATATGAACATATCTCTTTTAGTAGATTAAGTGAAAGGATATATAAATGACTCATGAATTTTCAATATTACCTATATTTGGATGAATTAAAAACAATTTGATTGTTAGGGATATGGAGGTTCATAAATTAGAGTTATTCATTTTTTCAACAAGAATTAATTAAATGAAATCAATATCCTTATCAATTCTATATATCATATAGGTCTTATTCCTCTATTAATATATATTTTACAATTTTTTTTTCTTCTTAAATTCATGTTCATCATCACATCTAGATTATAATCATTATCAAATCCCATAAATGAATTATTGGTTTCTTTTTATTCATAATCAGTAGTAGATTTCAAAAGGACCATACTAATAACATGATCAATAGTGTTTTACTTATATGAGGGTGAATTTAACTGACATATGATGGTTATATTATATCAGTATTCCAAAAGGATATATATATTAATTAAATGTAGAGGTTTTCATCAATAGGTACATGATTGTATAAGGTCATGGTAAGTGTAGTTCAATTTCATAGAGATATATACTCTATATATAACATATTTCATTAACTATGTGGCTAACAAAACTTTTTATACATAAATATTAAATAATAATTTATTAATTTTCATTATATACCATTATTCTCTATAGATAAATAATAAAGTTGTACTGTCATTAGAAATGTTGATTCCTAATCCAGTAGTATAAATTTTATTACAAAAAATCCAATTACATTCTCCAAAACAATCTCCTTTCATAGAGATATTATAATTAAAACCATTAATCATATTTGTGGTAAAATAAATCATAATAATTGGAGAGATCAGATGATTAGTAATGGTATGTAATGCATATTTCATTCAATGAAAATATGTAATCCTATTAAGGTTAAAAGTGAATGGGATAACAATATTAAAATTTGAAATCCATAATCAACAAATCATAGAATTTATTGAAGTTTTAGTGCATAAATCATCAATTTTTATACAAATTTAATCAACATGGAATCAAATTACATGATCTATGAGAGTAAAAAAATTAGATTAGGTACTATCACAAAATATTGGCATAATTTTTGGAATTTAACTATTCATATAAATATTATTTCAATTCTACCAACTATGATATTCCTTATTTTTTAAGTGTGGTATAACCAACTGTATACATGCTTCATTCTTTGGAATACATCCCATGTATTTTTTTATTTTTTTTAACCTACCATGTAATGTTATTTATAATTGGGATAGAAACTCATGAAAAACATTTTAATCTTAGAATTATCTCAATTATACCCTATGATATCATTAAACTTTAATCATGGAACAATAAATTGGTGGGATTTAATGGGAAAACCGATCACATAACAATAATTGAGTCATATTATTGGAAAACTATCGTGAAATAAATAATAAATTTCCAAACTAATTATATTAAAAAATAAAATGGGTTTTATCAATTTTTCATCATCATACCTATAAACCCTACAAAAAAAGAATCTATTTATTATCCTTGAATCATATCTCTGGTAAAGTATAAGTAAAATGTACATAAATTATTAATGCTAGAAAATGAATTTAAAATATTATTAAAACATTTTTTAAATAATAAAAGTATTCATATTAAAATTCCTTTTTAATAATCTAAAAAATTTATTAATTTTTAAAATTATTGTTTAATCCTGAATTTGGAAAATAAATTTAATTCCATGTACATTAAATCAAATATTTTATTAACATTTTGAGTAAAACAACAAATGATACTGGTTTGGAAAAAGGTAAAAATATATCTATTAATAAATTTAATATAAAATAAAAATGAAGTTAAAAATAATTTATTTATTCATTTAAAACAATAATAATTCTATCGAATTATTTTAAGAAAAAAAATTTAATGTCGAAAAAATTTTCCTATCATATTTCTAAATCAATGTCTATATTCCTTAAAAATTTTCAGTCCTAGTAAATGATAGAAAAATGAAATAAAAACATGTTATATCAAAAGATTAGTACTTCATAATAAAATACATAATATATTTCAGGGCTATATATGATTATTTTATATTAATTAATTAATGAATAAATAAACCATTAAAAAAATAATTCAATAATAAATTATTACATTAATTATATCATTCATAAAAATGAGATTAATTTTTAATAATAAACTAAAAATATTTGTTTTTATATAACACTATAGTATTTATTCACAAAAAACACATATGTATTGATTATAAAATTTATAAAGAAATTTATTACTAATTTGTTGATGAAAAGTTCTTTTCATGTGTTACTGATTTCATTTTTCTTAAAGGTTTGGATTGAATTTCAATGAACCTTATACATTTATCACAGTTTCATCATCTACATAATTATAATAATGATTTAAAAATCATATTAATAACATATATATATATATAATCATACGAAAACATATATATGGTAAAATGGATTACACCATTTAGGCATACGATAGTCCTTACATATGCGTTAATGTAGTTTTCATAATATATTTAATTAATGGAATTAATGGAAAAAATAATATTAATTATTGAATCTTTATTACTTGTTGAAGACAATAAATATTTATTAGATATATTAATATAATATTCTATTAAATATCGTGTTGGAAAATGAATTACATTACTACCATGAGGTATTAATACAAACATGCACATGAGTGATACATTATATTATCATTCCACAGATATGTTGAGTAAATTTGTTTTTATGTCGTAAAAATAACACACAGACCTAGAAAAAATCCATATATATATATATATATTATATATGGTTTATCATTTTATTATTGAAAAACAATTTTTTGATATGGATGAAGTAGAAATAAAATTCAAGTATACATTTAAATATTTTACCACTTCCTTGAGATTACACCATTTTATTATGCCTTATTCTATAGAATAATGGTGTTCCAACCATACCTAAATGGTAGAATATAATAAGGGATGTTATTATGTTTTTTGGTAATTTAATTTCTAATATATAATTCATATTCAATTTGAGTTAGAGAGTAACAGATGTTTCCAATTATAAGTTTGAGGGTGTGTCCTTAGAATTATCTATTTGGTTATATTAATATAAATTAATTAAAAATTCTTGTGGATAAAAGATGATATATTGTTAATATCTTATTATCATGATTCTAAATACTCTCTTAAAAAATGTATTCACGTATTGATGATATATTAATGATTATCTTTTTGTTTTAACACTCCCAACAATTTTTTTGATTGCCATGAAATTTATGTTATTTATTATTTAGTTTCCTAAATGATGAAATGAAATGAAACGTGACACATAATGGAAAAATTAATTTATAAAATAATTTTTCCATTTGAATTTTCTAATATAATTTTTTTAATAAGTTTATTAAATTCAATAACATAGTATTTATTATATAATACCACTAAAGTTGTTTTTGGAACTATTCAAATTGTATTACCTAAAATATAAAAATTTAGGATTAGAATTCAAATTAAAATTTTAAAATATCACTAGTATGATATATATATATATAATTATTCAAATATAAAAGTACATTTTTATTTTATTACAGTTAATAATTTAAAATTTATTTATTTGGTGTTTCTATTATACAAAAAAATGTTGTCTCATTGTTTCATAAAATTTTAAGATAATTGTTTAATGTGAAAAAATATAATTAAATAAAAATGAGAAAAAATTAATTCTTATTTCCAAAATGTATTTCTAAATAACCATAATCACATTTATTATTCTTGTAAAATTTTTACTATGTGAAAAAAACAGATCGATATATTGGATTTATTCTCCAAAAACCAATATTATAATAACTATATAATAAAAATTCAACCATGATCTAATATCATTTAAAATTTTATGATTATGTCACAATTAAACTCATAAAACATTAATAACAATTTTTTTATATAAATTTTTTAAATTTAAATAATTTATTATTTACATTAATTACAAAATTCTCCTATGCCGAGGAAGCCAATAATTAACATTTTTGTTAATCATTAAGAAAAAAATTAATGATGACCACATTAAAAAATATGGAAATTATTATTAAAAATATGGATTACATTTGTGAATATATAATTTATTTATGTATAATAAACTCATTTTAAAATACTATTCAAAATTAAGCAACAAATTAATAAAACATTTTAACTTTAATCATAGAACATATTTTTTTAATCTCATGTAGAGTAAAACAAGTTATATGAATGTTAGAAAAGTTATAGACTATATAATATAATATAAAAAAATAAAATAAAATATTTCTTTAATGTTATTTAATATAATTTATTAATAATCAAATACATTACTCATATAAAATAGGACACCAACAAAAGATATATTTTTTTCTATAAGATTATGTAAACATCTTGTAACCATGGAATTCCTTCTGTAAACATGTAGATGTTATTTTTTATAATTCAATAATTCTTGTTACTATATTGTAATACATATATTGGGAAATAATTGAAATATTAAATAAAAATAATTATATATTATAATGTGGTTGGTTTAAAATTGTTGTTTCGTGTAAAGAATCATATAGAGTACTATTTCAAAAGAAACACATGAAAATATTGTCATGTTCTACATGATAAAATTTTCATCTCCCAAATAATTGAATTATCATTTCATAATTCTAAAGATATAAATTATTTTACTTCATACATATTTGAATACACATTTGGAATCATAGTTGACCAACATTTAGTTGCCATGGTCTTGAATACTCTAGTTATAGGTTTTTATAGTTTTCTTTATATTATTAGGTAAAGGAGTTTATTGTTGTCTATCATTAGGTAATAAATTATTTTTACATAATATATACATCATTTTATTTCTATTCAAGATATTGATTTTTCAAATTCTATTTGGAATGAAATCAGTTTTCTTCTATATGGGTGTTTCTTTATATGAAATGAGAGGCATGAGCATAGTGTTCATTGGTGGCATGAAAAATCAAGTAAGTGGTATATTTTAAAATTCACTTATATCAAAGTAATAAATGTTCTTATTTATTATATTTGAAGAGAGCATGTTTGAGGTCAAATTTAATTTCAATTATTATCGTCATTTTCTCCTAAAAGTGGTGGTGTTGTTTCCAGCATTAACATGAAATTAAATTTTGGATGTAGATACTAGGTAATACCTCTTTAAAAATGGTATATTTATATCACGAGAAACCATACGAGTTGAAATGGTTGAAAACTAAGTTCAATTACTTATTTCAAATGGGGTTCACTGGGGGTTTTGGTGTCATCATTGGTATTTTCATTACATCTTCTTCTGTCGTTTTTTATGGATTGTTGTTGTACATAGACTACCAACAATTGAATTAGGCGATGAGAAATAACCATTATCACTTAATGATTTTTTTATATTTTCTTATAAAATTTTATGGGATAATACTATTTCTAAAACATTTATATGTGGTCTTGGTATCAATATATGAGTTTGGAATGGGAAGATTGTCACGAGACATCCCCCGAGGCCCGTATCATGACTACCCCAAACCTGCCTTCCATATGCCAGTGGATGGAGACTAGAACCAAAGGCGTAAATCCCTAAACCGGGAAGGAATTTCATTTATAACTATAAAAAAACACATCAGAGAACACAATTGGAAGTAAAACACTAAGTAAAATTGTATAAAAAAATAACAGGAAATAAAAAGGGGCAAAAAATTCAAGCACAATAGGAATGTACTAGTACAACTAAAAGTAAGTACAACTGAAGAAAAGTAAAGCAGCTACTAGGTCGTCCTCTAGGATTCCTACCTGAAGGGTAGGTACAGATGGCCACCCCAGAACTCCATATGTATTCTTCAGCTCTGTATATCATCACACCGAGTGGTACACCTCCAGGTACCATCCTATCTTTCTACTCTCAACCTCCTTCAGCGTTGTCCATCTTCTGAAACCAACACAATGAGCTGTGGCCATAGCCCGTGCAAGGGTGAGTATAACCATATTCAGTAGGGAACCTGAGACCCTCCAGGTCTCCAAAGATCTAAAAAGGATAAACAATAAAGTATAAAATCAATGGATAACCATTACTTAGGTATATGCCCATACATATACCTAAGATATCTATTAACCCATCTAAATCATGAGGAAAACAAAAAAGTCATTGGCTCAGATCAAACAAAAAATTTCATTATCCAAACCACGACTGCTGGAGAACAACTCAACTATCGAGTAAAGTGGGCCTTTTACAACACCAATGCACTTTTCACTAACCTTGGAAAGCTAAGGTACTCCTCCTGTTGGGTACCACGGGTCTGCTGCCAACTACTAGGCGCTCCTCTGATATGGGTCTGCCTCCAACTACTAGGTGATCCTCATAATAGCTTGTATGGGTAATCATCCTATTGAGTACCATTGGTATACCACCTACTATCATGTGCTCCTACGTTGTGGGTCTGTCGCCGATGTCCAGGAACTCCCCAATTGGCTGGTCGAATCACTTCGAGTCTTAATGGTCAAGCAGTCATTGGTTTTTCGAACTACTAGGTCCCCACACTAGGACTGCTCGTCACTGGTAGGATCCACTCCATGGGCTACTGGGAAACACTAAAACTATTGGGAAGTACTACAAAGAAGTATCGCAAAGATTTGACATGTCATAGGGGTGTCAACATAACAGAAAGGGCGTCAATCGGATGCCTGATCTGTTAGTTATAATCATTTTAGTTCAGGGTGCCTCGTTGGATTCATATATGATCCAACCTGACTGTAACTCAACTATACAACGAACTCTAGTGGGATATACTCAAAGGGACGACAATGCTCCAAGAATACCAGCACCGCTGAAGGATTGTCAAATGATCGTCTAGTGACAAATTTATGGCCAAAGGGATTAAAGTGTCGCTAATGGGCCTGGGACCGGTCTAACCCGTTCTAGGTTGACCTAGTTAGACTCACTAATTTTGACCCGGCCTGTTGTGTGGGTCAGCCTGCAACGTTTTGACCAGGTCCACTGGGCCAGGCCCAGCAGACCATGAGGGCGGTTCGGCTCGGTCTCAGGGCCAGTTCGGCCAGGAACATTGAGAGGGTGTGACCTGGCATGACTCGGCCTGGAGTGCACGAGTGGGATGGTTCATACATGGGAAACGCGAGGGTGCCATAACACTGTATCATCTACGTGGCTGCGATGGAGCTAGGACATCGCGGGGGCGCCGGGCAGTCGGCGGTATGGGCCAAGTAGGCCGCGGGTTCGGTTGAAGTGTTAGTTAGGGCAAAAAAAGGTGTTGGGCAGTGCGCGGGGCATCACACATGGGTACGTGCATCGCACGAGGGTACAGAGCATGGCTTCGACGCGGCTGGTCAAGACGCGGGGTAGTGCGTAGGTGTGCATGTAGCATGCGGGGGTGTCGGCGGGGTGGTGCAGGTCGTGGGGTAGCGTGCAGGGGAGTGGACTGCTCGCGGGGGTGCCCATAACTGCGCCGGTGAGGTCGGGCAGGCCATTGGTATGGATGGGGTGTGTGCCGGGCAGGGCGTTAGGAGGCTATGGGTAAGTGGTTCAGGCATCACTTGGCCGATGGTGTTCAGCCAGGAGCACCGGTGTGCCACGGGGGCGGCACAATTCATAGAGGTTGCTGGTAGTGTGGCCTTCTTCATTACAGCCGTTGACGTCATTGACTCATCATCATGTCGTATAACGCCACAATATAGAACAATCGATGGAGGATTCGGGCCATGTTAGGTCGGCCCGCATCCTCCGCATTTAAAGTGATAACAATTGGTTCATCAAAAATAGGAATGATGAACCATAATATTTACAACCATGCATCGTTTTTTTCAAAAGATAATGAGAAAAGAAAAAGAATAAGGCCCATGGTAAACCCCCTACCTTTTATTCACTGGTCTTCGTTCATCGTTCGTTGGCGGTTTCGCGGAACGAAGAAGAAGATGTTCTTCGTTCACCGTGTTCGTCACACACTCCAAATCCAAGATTTTGCATCGGTTTATTGACGAAGATGAGGGGGGAATTTTCTCTATGTCTTAAAGTTTTTGGGGTATAAGACAGTGGAAGATGTGTCACCAACATTCTTCACATTCATCATTGGGAGAATGGTTTTTCCCTAGCTTTCATCTTCCTCCATTCGACTAAAATAGAATGCCAACACAATAATAATAATAGATTGTCCAATATTTTATTGTTGGCACGTAATTCAAATGGAGAAATAAATTAAGAGTCTCCCATTAATAAATTACATGCTTTGGCACATTTAATTAAAAGGGGGATGGGGCACCAATTAATGGTAGAGGAGGTCAAAGGACTCTATTAAGAGGGATGTTTCAACAGTAAAAATGTGGGGTTGTCCCCACCAGAATTATCCTCCCAAGGGGGGTAATATTTGGGTGGCCCCCACCACCATAAATTTTCATGTGAGGTTATGGTGTGGTGGCCACCACCCCTATCCTCCTCTGGGTGGTTTTAACCATCGCACACCCAAAGGCGGATCAAATTAAATAAAGTTGTTTCACACATTATATTATTATTATTTTATAAAAATCCAATCACAAACTTTTATTCTCGACCAACAATCATCGAGGTGAAAATCATCTGAAGCGAATACCGGCGTTGCGAGTTCAACAGTGCCCTCAGAAATCAATTCCGAGAACTAGTTCAAAAGTTATAAAACCCAGCTCATATGTTTACTAAACGTACCTGAAAAAATATTCAGAAATCGATTCCACGAACATCGAGCCTCAGAATCATGCGCCGTAAAATTTCTAAAAAATAATATAATTCCAATGTATTTATGAAAAAAAATTCCACTGAAATTCCAGATCTTTACATTCTCCCCACATCAGGGCTTTACATCCTCGTAAGCTACAACTCGATCTAAGTGAACAAATGGGGGTATTGTGCACGCATCATAGCCTCCCATGCCCATGTGCTCTCTTGGAGGATCTCGTGCTTCCAGTGAACGCACACTAGAGGTATCAAACATCCATGTATGACCCACTCCTATCGATCAACAATCTCCACTAGAACCTTCATGAAGGTCACCCCATTGTTGACGTCCATCTCTCCATGGACGATGATATGGAAATAGTCATTCACATATCTTCTCAGCTGGGATACGTGGAAGACGTCATGAACTCGGTGCAACTGAGGTGGAAGTGTTAAGCAGTAAGCCACCTCGCCTACTCTGATGAGGTCCTGGAATAGTTCGATGAATAATGAAGATATGTTTCCACCTCGGCCAAATCTCTGTATACCTTATCGAGGTGAGACCCATAGAAATATGTGGTCACCATCCTCAAATTCTGGAGGCCTCTGTCTCCTACTAGCATACGACTTTTGCCTACTCCGTGCAGTCTTCATCTGCTCTTGGATGATATGCACCTTCTCATTGGTAGCTTGTGCCCTCTATAGTCCCACTGGTGCTGACTCCCCAGATTCTGTCTATCCCAAGGATGATCTGTAAGGTCACCTGTACAACACCTCGAATGGTGCCATCCCAATGGTGGGGTGATAGATGATATTATAAGAAAACTCCATGAATGTAAAGTGATCCTCACAGCTACGACCAAAGTATAGGACACATGCACGTAGCATGTCCTCGAGGGTCGGCATAGTCCTAATGGTCTGACCATCTATCTGAGGATGGAAGGAGGTTCTCAAGTGAATCTATGTCTCGAAATCCTCTTGAAAACCTTTCAATAGCCGAGAAGAAAACCGTGTTTCACTGTCGGAGACAATAGAGGAAGGTAATCCATGTAGTTTCATAATCTCCTACGCATAGAGGTGTCCCTAAGCTCCCTACGGAACCCTTCCCTCTGATCGGTAGGAAGTGGGATGACTTGTTGAGTCGGTCGATGATAACCAAAATCGATTCATGACCCCTAGATGAACATGGAAGAACCGTCATGAAGTCCATGGATTTTCCACTCCACTTCCAGACTGGGACCTCTAAAGGCTGAACCAAGCCTTCTGGTACCTAGTTCTTTTCCTTCACTTAGTGACAAGTGAGGCAGCGTGAGACAAACTCTACTACCGCCTTCTTCATACATGGACACCAATGCTGTCGTTGAAGGTCCTGGTACATATTCACCACACCTGGTTATAACGCTAGAGGGGATGTGTGGAACTTCATCCACACATCCTCCAGAAGAACCACTGGTACCATGGTACATCCTCTGATGATGATGACTCACTCCCCTCCATTAGAAAATCCATCAGGTGCATGCCCTGTGGATATCTAAGAAATTCATGCCTCGTAGTCAGTTTCTGCATGATGTGCCACCCTGACTCGCTGATGAAGTAATGGATTAACTATAAGATACTATAGATAGGATGCCCCATCTCTATCCAAAAAATATATCTGTAAAGCATTCAGCTGCTCTGTCGCTTCGCCAAGAACTATATACCAGTCCTCATACTGAGAACATTTGCAATAATGTTCCCCGTCCCAGGAGTATAGACTATCTCAATGTCCCAGTCCTAGAGAACTCAAGCCATCTCCGCTGTCTCAAGATCAGTTCCTTCTAAAAAAAGATATACATAAGACTCTTGTGATCAATGTACATGGTAAAATGCATGTCCATCAGATATTATAGCCACATCTTCAAGGAGAACACCACTACTGTTAACTCCCAGTCATGGGTAGCATAGTTCTACTCAGGCTGTCTCAGCTGCTGAGATCCATATGCGATCAATGATCACTCCTACATCTGGACACACCCATGTTTGGTCCCAAATGCATCATAGTAAACTATGCACCCTACTCCTTCCTCTATAAGACTCCTGATAGGGGAACTATTCATCCTCTTCCACAGCACCTGAAAGCTCTAGTGGAATCTCTATGACCACACGAATGGTTTCCCCTTCTTTGTCAATGGCGATAGTAGTGCTGCAACTCTGGTGAATTTTGGAACGAATCTCCGGTAGTATCCAGCTAAACCATGGAAATTTCTCACCTCCTTCACGGTCATAGGTGGATTCCATGCATGTAATTCTTCAATCGTCACTGGATCAACTTCAAATCTATCCTCCAAGATGACGTGTCCCAAGAAGTAAACCTCTTGAATCCAAAACTGGAACTTCGAGAGCATACCAAAAAGCTGGTGCTCTCGGAGTGTGTCTAGTACTAACTATAAATGGTAGGCATGATCATCCTCAATAGTCAAGTATATCAGAATTTCGTCGATGAAGACTACGAGAAAGTGATCGATGTAAGACAGGAAGACCTTGTTCATGAGTCCCAGTAACACAGTTGGAGTGTTGGTTACACCAAAGGGCATAACCAAGAACTCGTAGTGGTCATACTGACACCGGAGGGCCGTGTTCTGCACATAATCATCTCGAACTCTGAGCTGGTGATAGCCTGATCTATGTTTTATGTTCAATAACCACAGTGCGACCTCTAGCTGATAAAATAGGTCTTCAATCCTCGAGAATGGGTACTTGATCTTCACGGTCACCAGGTTCTGGAAATGGTAGTCGAAACGGAGCCTCAAGATATCGTCAGACTTCTTGGCAAATACAATTGGGGCTGCCTAGGGACAAACACTGGGCCAGATGAATCCATTTCTTTTCAAGTCCTCTAGTTGTACCCTTAGATCACGAAGCTCAGAGGGGATATTCGATATTTTTGAGTAAATATCGGTTTCGTCCAGAGGTAGAGTTCAATGAAGAAGTCCACATCGCTATGAGGAGGTAGTCATGGAACATCATCAGGAAAAACATCTTCGTACTAGTCCACCACTACAGGATAGCTCAGACTCTCCACATCAACTGATCTGAGGGTGAGACATGCCAACTGATGAGTGATCGGTTGCACCCTCTTCATAATAAGTCTTTCCTATGCAGAAAAGGTTTCTTTATTGCAAGTGATGCTGAACCTAGTCCCATATACCAGACACAAAACACTTTTCACATACATACAGTCGCTATGGACAGCACCATAGATAACCATTTCATACCAAAGATGATGTCATAAGGCATCGACACTTCTATGACAAGATCCCAGCCGAAGCTCTCGCCACCTTGAGTATGCTCACACAACCAGCACCAGGGCGTAATTGTGGATTCTGCTCTCGTAAGTGTCAATAGCCATAAGGATCGAGCCAAAAGCTCTATAGGAATCTCAAAACTCATTATGTGGGCATTGGAAATGAACGAATGATTGGAACATGTGTCTATAAGAATAGAAGATAAGGTGGAGTATACAAAGACCGTAACTCGAATCATCTTCGGAGCACCGTGATCATTATCCTCAGCTACCTGAATCTGAGCTCTTCCCTGTCCACATGCTCCCAGCTGTCGGGGTGGACCTCCTCGTAGTGGTGGTGGAAGCATCTCAAAACTTCATCAACTGCCAGCTACACATCCAGCTCCTCTGCCACATCCATCGGCTCCCTAAAACTGCATCGATTGATCCACTGCCTTAGCCTAAGAGGTCCCTTAACTATCTGTTGATCATCAAAATGGTGGGTCGACAGTCACAAGCCATGTGACCAAACCCACTGCATGAGTAACACTGTCTGCTCCTAGAATGTATGGCTTTGTCTCCACTATGGGTGCCACACACAACCGATCCTATTTCAGGCGGTCGACCACATATAGGTATGGACCTCTTGGACATCTATGACATCTTTCTACTTCTAGGTCCTGATGACTCCACCGTGTATTGACTAGTAGTGGTTCTCTCTTCTGGTGACATCCCATCAAGGAAACTCTCCACTGTGAGGGCTCCCTCTTGCACCCCCGCCTGTGTCGGGATGTTGAGTGGGATCATCGGAGCTTTGATCTCTCACGGGTGTCCCTTCTCGAAGGTTTGAGCCCTGAAGAATGGGTCATATACCATATCAGTGGAGTAGCATGAGAGGTCAGTGATCCACACTGAGTACATTGCTACTATCATTCTACCCTGCTATTGATGCAGTACCTCCACTATCCTCAGTGCTCGAAGGGTGGCTAGGACTTACTCTGCCCGAACCAGGATCTCGAAGTTTGTCCATTGTAGTGATTCCTCATAATGAATGTGGTGCATCATACTCCACCATCTGCCTGCTACATCCTAAAAGAGCCTGGCAGCAAGGATCCCCATGACGTCAGCTGGTGTCCCTACTAGAAAAAAGACTCTCACAACTACCTCCAGCAAATACTCAGCCGCCAGTGGGTCCGTCTCTCCCCCGAACCTGGTTGGACTCTGGCTTTGGAACCCGTTCAATGTGCTTCAGTGGCATACTTCATATGTTGTTGGGTCTGGTGGCATCGAAGGCCCAACATAGAGTGCTACCACTGGTGCCTCCACTAGAATGAGGCCATGTACCGAGGCCTCATTTCATGGTGGGATATCAGAACATAAAACTCCCGGGGATCTCATTGATCATCCTCGAGGAGGCATCTTGAATAAAACAGCTATGACATGGTCAAAAAACTATACATGGTGATCTGAACTGGTAGAGATGACTTAAAGAAAATTTTGTAAAAGACACGCACAATCAGTGTTTTCATTCATTGAGTCTGAAATCAGAAGTCAAGGTCTTGGTGTATGGATACGATGGTCGCCCGCACCAACACTAGACTCCATGAAGTGAAAACCACACTTAGTACCATTAACACCAGTGCTTCACAGAAATGAAATATCAGAGTCTTATGTTCAGTTGTCGAATCGAACCCTCTGATACCAATTTGTCACAACCCATCCCCCGGGGCTCGTATCGTGACTACCCCAATCCCGCCTTCCATAGGTCAGGGGCTGGTGACTAGCACCAAAGGCATAATTCCCTAAAATAGAAAGGCAATGCCTTTATAACTATAAACAAAAACATCAGAGTACACAACTGGAAGAAAAACAGTAAGTAAAACTGTATAAAATGGATGTGATGGAAGTTAAAAGGGGCCGGAAATAAAATCCCAACTGGAAAGTACAAGTAAAACTGAAATAATGTACAATTGATGAAAAGTAAAGAAGCAATAGGGTCGTCTTCTAGGATTCCAACCTGAATGGTAGGTAAAAATGGCCTCATTAGCACTCCACTTCTGTCTGCCTACTCCGTGTATTGTCATAACAAGTGGTCCACCTCCGGGTACCATCCATTCCTACTAATCTCTGCCTCAATCAGCGATGTCCGTCTTCTACAACCAACACAACGAGGTGTGGGAATAGCCCATGTAGGGGTGAGTATAACTATAGTCATTAAGGAACCCAAGACCCTCAAGTTCTCCAAAAATCCAATAATTATAAACCACAAAGTATGAAATCAATGGATAACCATTACATACGTTTATGTTCATAAATATACCTATATTATATAGTAACCCGTCTCAATACCAAGGGTAACACAAAAGTCATTGAATCAGCTCAAACCAGGATTTTCATTATCGAAACCACGGCTGTTGGAGAACACATCTACTGTCGAGTACAGTGGGCCAGTCACGACACTAAGGCGCCTCTCACTAACCATGGACTGGTGAGGTACACCTCATGGAAGTATCGTGGGTCTACTGCCAACTACCAGGAACTCCTCCAATTTGGTTATGCCTCCAATTACTAGAAACTCCCCCTAATAGCATTTAGAGGTACTCTCCTGTCGAGCACTGCATGTATGCCTCCAACAACCTAGGGATCCTCTACCGTGGGTCTGCCACCAACATCCATGTGCTCCCCACTAGGCTAGTCGAATCACTCTGAGTTCAAATGGTCAACTAGACGTTAGGTCTCCCAGGTACTAGGTCTCTGCACTATGTCTGCTCATCACTAAAAGGATCCATCCATGAGATGTTTGGAAATACTCCAAATTTTCATAATTTCTATGGTGAAGTATCTCAAGTGTCCGCCATGTCATAAGGGTCTCAATGCAATAGGCAGTGCATCAATCGTACCGCCAGTCAGTTAGTTATTAGCCTTTTAGTCCCGGGGGACCAGTTGGATTTTTATAAGATCCAACCTGACTGTAACTCAACTATACCCCGAACACCAGTGGGATATACACAAAGGGATAGCTACGCTCCATGAATACTATTTCCATTTACAGTTCATCAAATGAAAATCCAGTTCCAATTTTATGGCCACAGGAAGTCAAGGGTCGGTAAGGGGCCGAGTTCGGTCCCACCTGGTCGAAGTGACTCGTCCTGACCTAGTCTAGGTCGACCCGATCTGGGTCGACCCTATCAGACTCGCTGGGTCTGACTCAGCCCTTTGGGAGGTTCATCCCACTATGTTTTGAACTGGTCGGTTGGGCCAGGCGCAATGGACAACGACGGCGGTTCGTCTAGGGCTTTGGTCCAGTTCGTCCAGGAGCGATGCGAGGGTGCAGCCCAGCATGGCTCGGTCTAGAAGATGTCACTAGGCCGGTTCGGCCAGGGCATAGCCAGGGGGATAGATGGCCATGAGGGTCAGGATTCTACAGGGGCACTGGGATGTGCGCGGGGGTACTTGGTAGGCATCGGCTGGGGCCGGGAAGGCCACATGTTCGGCCGGGGAGCAGGGTAGGGCGTAACAGGGTTCCCGGGGCGCCGGGTAGCATGCAGGGGAGCGGGCAGCATGCTGGGGCATAGGGTAGGGTGCCGGTGTGGCCAGGGAGGCCACAGGTTCAGCTGGGATGCGCACCAGACAGGGTGTCAGTAGGCAGCGTGTAGGTGGGTCAGGCGCCGCTCAGCCGGTGGTGTTCGGCTGGGAGCACTTGTGCGCCACAGGGGAGGCACGATTCATAGAGGTCGTGGTTAGTGTGGCCTTTGTCGTTGCCACCTTTGCTGTCATCGCCACATCCCCTTACTGTAGAACTCCACTAGAGAGAAGAATTGACAGAGGATGTCGGGCCATGTTTGGTTGCCCCACATCCTCCATGTTTAAAGTGATAAAAATTGGTTCATCAAAAATATGAAAGATGGAAAACAATATTTACAACCATGCGATGATTACTTTTTAAAAAATGATGATAAAAGAAAAGGAATAAGGAACAAGGAAAACCCAATACCTTTTATTCGTTGGTCATTTATCGTCTTTCATTAATAGTGTTTTAGAAATAAGACGATGAAGTTCGTCATTCACCACGTTCGTCAGGCACTCCCCATCCAAGCTCATGTGTCGGTTCATTGATGACGATGTGGAGGGAAGTTTCTATATGTGAAAAATTGTCTTGTGTAGAAGACTAAGGAAGAAGTGTCACAAGTGTTCTCCATTTTCTTCGTCAGGAGGATGGCTTTTCCCTAGCTCTCTTCTTCCTACACTCAACCAAAAGTGAATTCAAACAAAATGATAATAATAGGTTGTCTATTTTTTTATTGATGGAACATAATTCAAATTTAGAAAGAAATTAAGAAGGTCCCCATAATAAATTAAAAACGTTGGCGCAATTAATTAAAAGGGGGAGGTGGCACAAAATAATGGTAGGGGAGTTCGAGTGACTCCATTTAGATTGAAGTTTCAAGGGTTAAAAAGCATGGTGGTTCCCACAAAAATTATCCTTTAATGGGAGATTATATTCGGGTGGGCCCCACAACCATAACCGCTCATGAGAGGTTATGGTGTGGTGGCCCCCACCCATAAGCTTTTCATGGAGGTTTTAACCACCTCACACCCAAATCTTCTCAAATAATTTAATGTTGTTGCACTCTTTATTTTATTTTATTTTTTTAAAAAGTCAAAAACTAACTTTTATTCTCAAACAATTGTCGTCGAGGTTAATGTTTTTGTCCGCGAATACCGGTGCTGTGAGTTCAACAGTGCCATCAAATTTCAATTCTAAGAAACAGTTAAAAAGTTATAAATACGCACTTCTACATTTACTGAATGTACCAGAACGAATCTTCAGAAATTGATTCAGGGCACATCGGGCCTCAGAATCACGCACTGTAAAATTTTCTAGAATCGTAAAATTCCTATGTATTTTAGAAAAAAAATTCACGGAAATTCCGGTTATTTACAAAGATATCCCAAAGAATAAATTTATGTATCATTATGTGTTATTTGAAACAACATTTGTATTTTTCATTGTAAAAATGAGATATTTAAATGGGATATATAAAATATGTATTTCATGAATTCCTAGAATATAATATTTTTGTTCTAATTAATAAAATTGTCATTTGCTTTTAGTCAAGATGAATCATGTGGATAATCTACAGAATTTATAGGATGTTCTATAATCCCGTCGAATATATGAGACATTATCCAATATTAATTTATTGATTTTTTATGTGAATTTTCGTGATAATTTCTATAGAAATTTTGGATAGTAGGTCAATATTTTGATGATAAAGGCGATTGATTCCTGTGAGATAGCCATGATTTTTCAAATGGTCAGTATGATCCGAATATCACATTATATTCTTATACATTGGATTTAATATTCTTAATGATTTCTACATATTCAATTGTAATAACTAGGATGTACCACCCATTTATTTGGACACAGTAGCATAGTACAATTTTATACTACCTAAATCATAATTTGATCTATTCATTGTTTAATTAAATTATTTAAAAATGATTAATGTGGTATGTTATAAGTGCTTCTTTTATTATCTTATTGGGTTGTATGATGATGCAAATGATGGGTGTCATCCACTATTTCCTTATTTACTTAGTATATAATGATATATTTCTATGATACATGACATTGAATGAAATAAATAAGTGGTTTAACTTATTTTATAGTGGAATTACCTCCTAATTTATTTCCCTAAAATCTTAAAAAACCCACATTCATGATGTATATATTTACCTAATGGTATTTGAATATATGTCAACAATGTTTGGCTGTGTTTTCAAATGACTATGTCATTAATATATTTTATAAAAATTGTGAATGTATTTTTATTTAAAAATTCACATAGTATTATATATAGAGGAAATTCTATTTTCGGATACATGGGTTGTGTGGAGCTTTATATCCCCATATTTTTAATGAACTTTTTTTGATTGCTTATAAAATAGACAACGCCATGCTTAGAAGACACATGAAATATTATTACCATTTAACCTTGTAACTAAAAATGTAATAATTATTATGATTATACACATTATCAAATATATAATTATATTTATAATTTAGTTTTTAAATATATATTTTTTGAACAATTATTAGTAAATATGAACTAGTTATTTTTTCGCATTATTTTAAACTTAAATATATGTGTTATTCATAAATGATGAATTATTATTTAATTTAATATAATATTAAAATTAATATCTATAAAATTTATATAATTAATTTTATAAAATGAACACCCTTTTTTAAATCGTCAAATTAAAAGTCAGTTAGGTTGGATTTTATATTTTATGAATATATATAAACATTGACTTGTAATGGAAATTGTGTTATTACTCTAAGTATTTCAATAGTAAACTTATATTTTTCATTATTTTTTAGTTTTTTAATATATATTATTAAATATAATTAATATATGCTATTTTGAATGAATTTGTAACTCTTATTGGGTAAAAAATCATTTTTAAAATTATGATAATTTTAAAGGAAAAATAATATTTGTTGTGTTTTTTTGTTATATAATAACTTCTTCTACTTATAAAAATATATCACGAATAAAAGATTCCATGTTTTGAATCATGATATAATTGATTTATCAAATATAGTTTATTATTTGTCCATTAGGAATAATATCCAATCTAAATAATTGTCCCCAAGATAATGATAAAAAAAATATTAATGGTTGGAAAAAAATATAATAAGGACTGTGAAATGATGATAACACTAGATTTTATTCCATTTTTATGTAGTTATACCATAACCATAATTTTTTTGTTATAATGGAATAGTGTTCCCATATTTTTGGATTTTGACCTTTATAATAATTATGTCAAATATAAGGTAAAAATTGTCACATTCATTATTCTAAACTGAATAATATTTTAGAGATAAATAAATACTATATTTGATTATAAATACTACTTTGAGATAAAAATAATTTATTTAATCATTTTATTTTATTTATAAATTTTAGGGATGATATAATAACATTAAATTATAATTAAATACTGACATAATATTTATTCAAGTAATCAAAAAATATAAATAATGATCATAATAATCAAAATATTTTTATAATTTGAATGAATTTTTGAGATTCATGTTTTTATATAAAATTAGCAATTATTATTTCATTAAGGTAATATGTATTAAATCCATTGTTTTCATATTTTATTATTTGAAAAAATTGATGAATACTTCCAAAACTAAAATTATTTTTATTTTATAAAATATAATGTTTAATAAAATGATTATAAATTCCAAAAAAGCATATATTCATCAATGTTACATTTATATGTTTTAATATTTATATTATCGTACATTTTGGGATACAATTCCTTTCATTGTAACTATATTTACACTTAAATAGTTATAAAATTTTTACCACTATAATTTTACAAAAAAAAGATCACATAAGTTAAAAAAACATATAATGGTAACCATTAAATAAACATGAAAAAATATTATTGTATTAAAGAATTAAATCACATGATCGTGTGATATTCCAGTTATATAATTTTGTGTTAAATCATTCATGATTATAAATTATATTGTTTTATTGTTTTATTTAATTCAAGAGTTCCCCTTCCATTTAATATATAATGGAACATACTATCTTCTTTTAGTATATGTAAAAAAAATATTTTATATATTAAAATACATACCCTAATTCCATACTTACATAACTAATGTCATTATATAGGTTCTGGAATAATAATTATACAAACATTTTGTGGTTTAATGTTAACTTAATAGCATGTGTTCCAATGAATATGTATAGTCTGAAACCAAATGTTTTCCAATTATTTATCTTAATAATTTCATCAAATATTCTTGAAAAATACTAAAAATTTAAACAAATTATAATTTTAATATTGAAATTCTATTGTGCTATTTTATTATCCAATATAAATCTCCACATCCATCAATTGGTAAACATAATATTTGTATTTTAGTATTTCAGAATACAGCCCCATGGAAGGATGTTTTTCATTTTGCATCACCACCTTTATAGGCTGTTTAAAATAAGGTATTTAATAAATAAATATTAAAAATAATATTATAATTATTTTATTATTTTTTTGATATATTTATCTATCATTATATCCATACATCAAATATGTAAATATTTATTATGTGTACGTATGACCTACAGTCTGCTTGAATGGTGCAATAATTTTTTATTCATACCTTTCATGGAAGACTATAAATGTATATATAATTAATATATGAAATATAAATATTATTCTTTTAATTATAGAGATTATTTAAATATGAATAATATAAAAATATAGAAACTTTCACAACAAAATGTGCATGTAAAATGAACTATCTCTCTCCAAGAAAGTGATTTTAATAAGTAAGTGTTGGTTAATGTATGATAAAACGCTATATGAAAATAATACATGTTTGATATATATAAGTATTGTTCCTAAGAATTTATTAATACATATAAAATATTAATTTATAATTTTTATTTATAAATAAAAGATTTAAGGTAATTAATCTCTCAGAACATCTCGTCATCATTAGGTTATGACTACTCATTATCTAATATAGTTCCACTATCTCAATAATATGATAGAAATATTATGACATCTTTATGTATTTAATTAGCATATATCGCAGTAATATTATTCATCCATTTGATTGGTGAATACATTCCAATAGATTATTTCTCATATTCAATCCATTTCATTCCATTTGTAATTTTTTTGATTTATTATTTATGTTTTCTTTTAAATTATAGAACATATAATAATGAACATATTATAATGGGAAAACCTAGATAACACTATAACATATATAGTGGTGTTTTTGTCTCATGATATTTCATTTATGGGATTGATGTGTAATCCCAATCCATGATGATACTATATCCACATTTTCATGTTTTTCTAGCAGTTGGCATTGACAAATTCCTATGTCATGTTTTTGGTAACTTATATACTTATGATATTTACTTAATCATATAATGAAATTATATCACTATTATTACCCCATTTTATTAATAATTATTATTCTTTTTTATGATAACATCTTATACCTTTGTCTCACCATTTATTATTTCTTATGATGTTAATATCATTACAATATTTTTTGGTGACCCATTTTATCAATGTATTCCATAAGATATCCCTTACAATTTTGGGTTATCGAATGGTTTTAGGGTCTCATTATAGAAAATAAAATTTCGTTTTTTTGCTTCAATGTTTTTTTAATGTACATATTCATCCTAATACTCTAATACATTTTATATTTGTTTTTAATTTTGAAATAAATTACATTAAATATGACGTTATAATATAACTACATAGACATGGGGTTTAATAGTTTGTATCAGAGGACTGAATTATTATTTATTGGTATAAATACTAGAATAAATTTGTAATAAAACAATTATAATAGTTTATTTATTGTAAATATTACCATGTATAATTTATATAAAAACAAAAAATGCTAATAATTTTGGAATTATGTGTCATTTATTTGTTATTCCTGCTATTATCATACTCACACTTATGATATGTTTTTAAAATTACGAATTCTATCCCAAAGATATTTTTTTTAATGTATGTAAAATATGAGTAATGTTTACAAAAATACAATATAATAATTAATATGATAATTTTCCTATTTATATTTCTAAACCTATAGGTGTGATGGATTAGAAATTTTTTAAATTACTAGATTTACATGGGCATGTTTTGTAAAATAAAAATAATTTTTTTGTACCCCATCTTTCCATTATGAATGATAATGTTTTTTTCAATTAATTTATTTGATATAGGAACGATACCATTATTGGATATTATGATTCCATCATCATAGAATTTTGGATTAACTCTATTTTTAAGATATTCCCAATTATATAACTCTCATAAAAAGGGAATATTTTTATTGGTATTTATCATATGATGGGGGAAGATTTTAACCCACAAAGTATCCACGGTATGCTTCACTTTGAATAGTATAATAGCTTTTGATCTACGCAACATCGAGTTATAGCACATCCCGACAAATCAAACAAGAAGTTTAAAAAGTAATTATGATTAGTAATACAGATTTTCTTAAATTTTTTAATTTTATTTTTCACAATGGACTTCAATTTTGTATTTGGAATATAAAAATTGTCTTATGGTGAATTTTGGGTATTTTTATGAGAAATTAAAATTTTTTATTAATAGTTAATAACACAATGTTTTTTAATAAAACCAACTTTTTATTTAAATAATTATTTATAATTTATATATATTTTAAATTTTAAATAGATACATAATACCTATATTAGTCCACTGTAATTCATTTAAGTCATTTTATAATATTTTTACATATATAAAATTTTATTAAACATTTTAGTGTCTTTTACCCAACTTTTTGGTACATTAGAAAAATTGCATAAAACATAATTTTACCACTTCCATGAATTTAATTTCAAAAATTAAAGATCCCCAGTTGTTGAAATTAAGTAAAATGTGGTTCAATAATTTGAAAGTAATTTTTGGTGAATATTATTTTTTGAGTTTTATTTACCACGAGTAAAAGTGAATAGGGTTATTTAAGGTTAATGTGATATTATAATTACCATAACACATATAATAATTTATGTAGATAAGTTTATTTCATTCAAAAACAATTTTATGAATAAAATATGACCCTTTTTATCCTCTTTTATTAGATTAGGACATTTATTGTTATTTTATTTAATGAAATGTAAATAGTGTTAAATTCTAATATTCCTAACAAAAGCATATTTATTATTGGGTTATACATAATATAAATTAGAATATAAATACTAATTATAAAGATAAAAATATTTCCTACATAAGTTTACTTTATTTATAATTTTTATAAATTAAATAGTTAAATTCATTTATAACACAATGATGATGCAGTAATTACCTTATTAATGAATGATTAAAAAAATTGATATTATAAATATAATAATATATTTAAATTGATAAATTTTATTCATTCAATGAATTTTATTGGTTAATATAACTTGTTAGGGTTTATTAAATAAATTTTTTTTATGGGATAATTTTTTATTACTTTAACAAAAAATACCAAATACTTTCAAAATTTACAAGAATTATTGTTTTAAAAAAATACTATATTATTGAATGAAATAATAATCCTAAAAATACAAGGATTGTCCAAAGAACTATGAAAAGGTTTGAGTTTTAAATAAATAACCACTTTGGGTTCTCTTGTCGTTTTATTGTATGTTTGTTATCCAATCAATATAATAATACAAGAATACAAGGTAAAAGTTAAACTATTTAACTAAGAGTTATATCCAAATGATAATGTTAATATGGTTCTTTAACCCTATCAAAAACCTATTTTTTGATATTATTTCGACCCATACACATCATATACTACAAATAAAACCATTTTTATCTATTATAAGTGGTAAATGAGTTTATTATAAAATAATATTTCCTGCTTTTTCTAATGTGACCCTCACCTCTCTTATAGAAGGATACATATCTTCTCTTTATTTTACACCACAGAATTCATTTGTCTTAGCCAAACCCTACTCCAATATCTTCACAACTACATTTAAATCATTATAGAGGCCTTACATTGTTCATAAAACCATTCTATGAAGCCCTTTCGATCAAATCAAAATGAAGAACCCGTAGAAGAGTAAATTATATCATCACCTCTTTCAAAATTATTTTATTCATCCACGTAATATTTATTATTTTTTTCAATAGAAAAATAATATATAATGTACCTTATACATATTGAGATGTTATTATAAATATGGTACAACCACATTCAAAATTATATCCATCCTATGACAGAAAATGGTACCATACCTGCATATGTGCGACTTACCATCTACATGTCGCGATGTGGTTTGTTATTCAACACATCATTATTTAGATGGTTATAATAATATGTAAAATTGATGTAAATAATAAATATAACATGTAAATGAATCTTTATATTTTTATATAAGATATAACTCCTAACGAAATATCATTAGAAACGAAATATTAGTAGGTCATACATGATATAATATTTAAGTATTTAGATGTTTTATAATTGAATAACAATGATTTAACCATTATACGGGATGTTAAAGTATCATCATCCAAGGAAAAGTACAACGTAAGGGTTAATTTTACAATCTCTTTATTATCTGAGGATTTTTATGTAAGTATCTACGTGGACTTATTTATTATCTACATTCGTGTTTCTTAAAAATGTTTTTCAAAGAGTTTTTATTATTTCTTCGACTATGCGTAAAAGTAATTTTTACCATTTTTTTAGTTTCTATAATTTTTTTAATGTAATCATTCTATTGTTTCCCAAAAAAGGTACTTTATAACCATTTTTACAAAATTATGGAATGAATGTTTTTTTAACTTATACTTTAGGTGTGGATATTTTCCACCATTATAACACCTTTGAAGCATCCCTTACAATATTATATTACTATTTTCAAAATAATATTTTTCTTTTAAAATTATGTGACTTTGAAATGATCTTAAAATTGAAAGAGATATTTCTCTCAAATAGTTTTGATTTCATTTATGTTAATTTCCTTTAATGGATTTTAAAATTCATTGATGCTGATTTATTATGATACAATCTTATATATTTTATTGAAGGTTTTGTGATATTTTTGACTTTGGATAAGTTATTTTTATACCATTCATGTTTTATAGTTAATGAATTAAAATTTCATATTTTAGGGTTAATAAAAAAGTTTCTATTAGGTTTCAACATTTCCATATGAAGAATTTATTGTACATAGCTAATGATGGGTGGAGCATGCTATAGTTCCTTGATGAATTGGAATGTCTATCATGACATCCTAGTTTCTTGGCCAAATGCCCTGATTAAATCTTTATTTGTCATCATGGCAAGATGTCGTTACTATGTTGTGATGATGTCTGACATTATTCATTCCATCATTATGAAATGGGATATTGATATTACATGTGATTATTAGACTACTTGAATATCCATGTGAATTAGTAAATGGATTTATATTGATTTATCTTTTCTATATCATGCTGAATTTTATGTTTATAAGGTTTCTATTTTATTATTATATATTTCCTTAAATATTTATTCTTATTTATGAAGGAGTCCACTATATTGTTATCCTTACTGAGCATCTGAGCTCACACCATTCTATGAATTAATTTTCCCAGGATTTCAATATGTTTATTAAGATTAACCTATATGAATAAGCTAAATTAGAAGAGTGTGTTCCAATGGGACACAATGTTGTAGTTTTTTTATTTCATGATGTAATGTAAAATCATTAATGTATCTAGAACTTCCAAGGATACTAAACTAATCAGTCATTGAGACTTGATCTCTTTTGATCATAAAAATATTATTAAGCAATGAAATAATTATAGATAATATGGGCAGGGGTGTTATCGTGTGTATCAGATGAAGTTCAGTAAAGAACATGTAAACTAGATTTAGTAATACTCTGATCGGAGAACATTACCCTAATATAAACATTAAGGATTAGTATATAAGAACATCAAAAAAAATTTGGTATTGTAAAGGCTATGTGGGTTTCTCATTAAAATAAATCCTCTCCTGGATATGAGTAGTTAGAGGTGGCTATGGAACCAATGTAGAAAGGATTGAATACTCAAACAAGTAGTTTTAGGATTGACCTGAGGTATCCTGATACCTGACAATGGGACTTGCTTCACTCTTGGTTAAGAAACTCTCGGGGGATATTATTTGGATAAGACATATTTTCATTACAAGATGATATGAATAATTTATGATTATATACATCCTCAATGAATTCTTCTTATGATTATATATTATATCTATAAAATATTCAATTTAGGTTATGATTTTTACAAGTTTTTAATTATGTATAGTGATTCATGAATTAATATAGTGTATTACAAGATTTATAAATGGCGCGTAGTGGATTGAATTGAAACTGTATCAACACACGTTATCAATGTAGGGACTGCCCTCACACAAAAAGATAATGGTAGAAGATCAAGTGATGCAACTAGTGATGATCATATTATAAAAATAATGGGACAACTCACTCACTTTATGAATAATAACTATACCCATTTGGAGCACCCTGATCCACAATGAAGTACTGATTCATGACGCAACCAATACCAACATTCAATGTTACTACAAATCTAATTGTAGTTGTGCAATTTATAAGTTCCATAGAGAATATATGTCTTACTATGGGGTTTTTCGAAAGGTAAAAAGTTTTCATGGTAGTTTATTTCCTCATAGGATATGTAAATCAATTGTGTTGATTTATTCAAAACAAAATGGAAGATGATGAAGTATAAACTATGGAATGGATGAAGTTTATAGTGATTTTATTAGAAAAATAATTTCCACATGAACATCAAGTAAATATGGATAGATAATATCTGAGTGTAAGGAACAAAAGGATAATAATGTCTCAAAGTATGAGGCTGACATCACAAGGATGGCAAGGCATGCATAAGATTTTATACGTAACATAATGAGTAATATTGTTCGACTTTTAGATGGTTTTAAACCATATCTATGTCTATAATTATTCTCACAATTCTTCTCAATGTATGATGATATAGTCTCATGTGATATAGAGAAATAAAGTGAATTCTCTATGTCTTACAACATTATAGAAATGAAGGAAAAAGAAGAGATCTGTAGAACACACTAGAAATGGAAATAAGGGGAAGAAGGGAAAAGTTGAATTTCCATATTTCTGTAAATGTTGGATGAAAACCCTAGTACATTCCTGAAGGGGATGGTTGTGTCTTTCAACTGTGGTGAAAAATTCCACCATGATCGTGATTCCAAGGGAAAAAAAGAGTCTATTAATGATGAATTCTAAAAATTAATAGAAATGGGAAATTATGTAAATTAATTTACTAAGAGAAAAGGATACATACCTAAAAAAATTCCATGAGATCAAGGAAAAGCTTATGCGATCACTAATGGTGGGGATGTAGCTCTAAATGGCATGGTGGCAGGAAATTTATTGGTTTCCTCAAATTTAGGGAATTCACTCTTTGATTCTAGATCATCACATTTTTTTATATCATCCCAATTTTCTATGAAAATTAGATATTTTCATTTTTATTTATCATTGGATTTGTCAGTAAAAACTCCTTAGGGATGTATCATTTAAATAATATTTTTTGAATGAATTCTCATTATTACATAAAAACATACTTATTTTCTGATATCATCATCACACACATGATTTATTTTGATATAATCCCTTGTATGTATTGTCTATTTTAAAATGATACGAAAATTTATTATAAGAAGAATGAGGTTACAATTTTGATGATGATAAAGAGTACCTTCTCTTTTAAGCAGAAATTTCACCAGATGATTCTTATCATGATCCTCCCTAGTAGCTCTACTAAATTAAATTATTGGGTAGGAATACAATGAAATAGATATGGGTGAGAAATGGAATGTTCAAATAGAGGATGTGCCTATTGTTCAACATTATTTTCATGTGTTTCCACAGGATTTACCAGGATATCAGCTAGAATGGAAAAATGCATTTTCCATTGATTTAATTACTTATTCAAAGACCATATCAAATACCCCTTATATAATATCCACAATGGAATTAGTGGAACTAATGAAACAACAAGAGGGATTGGGTAATAAACGATTTATTCTCCCTAGTGTATCTCGATAGGGATCCCCTGTTCATTTTTGAATGAAGAATTATGGATCTATGTGGTAGTGCATTGAATAAAAGAATATAAATGATATAAAAATAAAGAAATAGTATCCCCTAAATCGCATTTATTATTTATTTGATCAACATCATGGAAATTAATTATTATCAATGATTGAACTTCAATCTTGATATAATCTGTTTGGTGTGAAATCGAAATACATTACAAGGATTTCATTTTGAACTAGTTACGAGCATTAAGAGCTTACAGTAATGCCTTGGGACTGACTAATGAACCCTATGTTTTCATTGATCTAATGAATAGTGTTCAAGGCATATCATCATGACTTTTTACTATTCATTATTGATGATATCATTGTATACTAAAAAAATACGAAGATCATCAAAATCAGTTCTATAATATTCTAAAGACTCTTAGAATAAATAAATTGTATGGGGTGATTATGAAGTGTGAATTATAAATTCAAGTGATTCCTTTTCATGGGAATATTGTCTCTAAGGATGTAATTTCAGTTTACCCTTTAAAAAAAGAGCAATACAAGAATGGCCAACACTGAGGAGTATATCTCATGTACGAAATTTTTTTTGTTTACCATGATATTATCTAAATTTTGTCCATAATTTTCCCTGATTGGATATGCCATTATCCAAGCTCACACATAATGGGGATAAATTTTATAGGTCATAATAGTTTGAATTCTTTTTAATAACTCATGAAAATATTCATCAATACTCCTATAATAAATCTTCTATCGGGGAATGATGGGTTCATCATTTATAGTTATGCTTCAATTAAAAGACATTTTTGTGTCCTTATGTAGAATTATAGAGTTATTAACTATGCATCACGATAGTTAAAAATTAATTAAAAAATTATACAACTCATGATCTAGAAATTGAGAAAAAATATTTTCATTGAAGATATGGAGACACTATCTCTTTGGTGAAAATTTTTAGATTTATTCTGATCATAAGAAGTATATGTATATTTTCTCACAAAAATAACACAACATGAGGCAATGATGATGGTTTGTTATACTCAAGGATTACAATTGCACAATAATCTACCACTCGGGGATGGAAAATAAGTTGGAAGACACATTGAGTAAAAAGTATCATGGAGTTCAAAACAAGATGATATTTTAAAGGATCCTATGTTCATTAATCAAGTAATGATGGATATGGGGATAATCATTGAAGGTGAAACATCGATATTTTTTCAAATGGATTCTATTCCGTCATTATTATAATGGATACAATGTTCTTATAATTATCATGAGGTGATAAAAAGGAAAAATAAATCTATAAATGATGAGAGATTGTTTTTCATCATGTATGAAGATGGAATTTTCTAATTTTTTAAGAGACTTTCTGTTCCTGACATACTTGATCTAAAAAGGGATTTTTGGATGATGCTCATAGATCTAATTTTTAATACACAATTGTAGTAATAAGGTGTATAAATATTTGAATTGTTATTTTTGTGGGACAACATGAAGATAGAGATTGCTGATTCTGTGTCAATATGTGTCATTGTTGATCATATAACTAATTCATCACATTTTCATTCTATAAGTGAAAAAATAAAACATAAATGATTATAATGACTATATATAAATGATTTTGTAAGACTACAAGGTGTTACCCTATCAATTGTTTCTGATTGTGATCGTCGTTTTACATCCTGACTCTAGAAAATTATTCTAAATTCCCTAGATACTAAACTTCTTTTGAGTACCTCCTACCTACCTCAATTCAATTGACAAAAATTATAGACTATAAAAACACTATACGACATGTTGAGATATTGATCACATGAAATTCATGTAATGTTGTTTCAATATTAACCTATGGTATAATTTTCCCATAACAATATCATCCTTTCAAATATTCAGATTTCACTATATGAAGCGTTATATGAATAGAGATGTCGCACACCTAGTTGTTTGGATGATGTTGGTGAAAAAAACTCGTAGGCCCTGAATTTTTTATTAAAACAATGTAAAAGTTGAAGATTATCCAAACCCACATTAATGAATCTCAAATTAGGAAAAATGGATATCTTGATATCCGAAGGAAGGAGTTGAAATTTGTTGTAGGTGATCATGTCTTCATTATTTTATATCCATGGAAGGGTGTTATACATTTTGGTAAGAATATTACATTACGTCCAAAGTACATCGGACATTTTAATATTCTAGAAGGAATTGAAGTAGTTGCTTACCATTTGGAAATCCCAAAATGTCTCTCCAATGTTAATGATGTGTTTCATGTATAATTGTTGAGAAAATATGTGTAAGACCCAAAGTATATAGTCACCTTAGAATAATGTGGACTGGTACCCGATCTATCTTATTGTGAAGAGCCTATTAGGATTTTTGATACTTGATAACATGTGTTGAGAATCTGGATAACTCGTCTGGAAAATGCTAAATTGAGAAACCATAACATCAAATTGGTGACATAGGAACTCAAGGAACTAATGATGAAGAACACCCTGAGTATTTTTATACAGTGATATTATAGAAATTTTTAGGATTAAATTATTCGAATTATGGAAGAATGTAACACCCCATGCTTCCATGGTACGCTTCCCATTGAATAATATAATTTATTTCCCTATAGACAACTTCGAGTTCTAGTACATCACGACAAATCAAACTCACAAATTAAAAATGAGTTATATACAGTAATACCAACTTTTTAAAATTTTGGAAATTTAATTTTTAAAATTGGACTTCATTTTTTTATTCATAATATCAAAATTATCTAATGTTGAATTATTGTTATTTCACTAAGAATGTTCATTTTTTGATGAAAAGTAAAAAACATTATGTTATTGTTTAAAATTGTATTACTATTTAAATAATAATTAATAATTTATATTTACTTTAATGTCAAAATAGTTACATAATAGCTATATTATTATAATTTAATTCTTTAGGGCCATTTTATAATAAGTTTAGATATATAAATTTTTATTGAACTTTTTACCATCTTTTACCCACATTCTATAAATATTTGAAAAATTGTATAAAACATAATGTTACAACATCTGTGAATTGAATTTAGAAAATATAAGATACACGGTACACATCAATATGTATAAAAAATTTCAATAAGAATAATATAATTTTTGTTGAATAGATCCTTTTAACTTTTATTTACCACGGTTAAAAGTAAATAGGTTAATAAAAGGTAAAAATGATATTATAATTACCCTGAAACATGTCTTAATTATATTGGACAAATTTATTTCAACAAAAATAAAAATAAGGAACAAAAAATGTCCAATTTGATGAACTTGTATTAGATTATGAAATTTATTATTGTTTTATTTAGTGAAGAGTTAAAATTGATAAATTTAAATTTTAATAACTAATACATTTTTAATATATGGATATACATATGATAAATTGAACTATAAATATTAATTAGAAATATATAAATATTTCTTACATAGTGGTATGTTTTTTATAATTTTTAGACATTAAATTGTAAATTTTTTTATAATATAATGATGATGAAGTAATTACCATATTAATTAATGAATAAAATAATTGATATTATAATTATTAAAATAAATGTAAACTGATACTTTTTATGCATTCCAAGAATCTTCAAGGTTAATATAACATGATAGGGTTGATTATTATTTTTTAAGATAGAATATTGTTTTGACATTAACAAAAAACAAAATACCATAGTTTCAAAATTAAGATAAATGTGTTTTTTAATCAAATATTATATTAATTAATGATATAATATTCCTAAAAATATGTTGTTTGGAAAAAGGACTCATATAAGGTAATTTATTTCAAAAACGAACCACTTGGGGTTATTTTGGATATTTATATTTTGTTTAATATCAATTTATTATAATAATACAAAAATACATGGTAAACGTTAAACTATTCATCTAAGAGTTTCATCTAAAATATAATGTTATTACATTGACCAAAACCTATCTAAAACCTATTGGATGAGAGTTTTTAGACCCATATACACTTTAACCTCGAAATTAAACCATTTGGAGAAATTATAATCTGAAAAGTTTTTTATTATCAAATAATATTTCAATCTTTTCCTAATGTGACCCTCACCTCTCTTATAAAAGGGTTCATGTCCTTATCTTAATTTCACACCCCCCAAATCCATTCAGATCGACCAAACCCTACTCCAATACACTCTAAAAAACCTTCACTTTGACCTAGAGTCCATACATTGATCTTTAAAACAACCTATGAATCCCTTTTCCAATTCAAAAGGTAGAACCCGAAGAAGATTTAATTATTTCATCACCTCTTTGAAAGTTATTTTTTTCTCTTACCGCCTATTTCATTGTTGTTTCCATAATGAAAATAATATATAGATTACCATATACATACTAACATATTAATATAAATATGGTACAACTATACTCATTATTCTATCCAACCTATTAATGAAAAAGTCACCATAAGTTTGTTCGTACAGCTTATCGTCTCAACGCCATGGTGTAATTTGTTATTTAACACTTTATTACTTGGATGGGCCTGAAAAATAGTATCGTGGATTTAAACAACCAATATTTCATTTTAATGATTTTTTATATATGATATAACATCCAAATACATATGTTTTCACCATCAAAACATTGATATTTTCACTCATGTGTACGTATGGATTACCGTCTCCACGAACGTGATGAAATCATTCCCCATCGTCACAATTCAATAGTAATTTCCATTTTATGATTAAAAAGATGTTTTAAAAACCTAATAGCATTCTATAATTGAATAAAAAACATCCTATCTGTAATAATAATGACTTAGTAACAAAACATATTATGGGAAATGAATCATTTATCACACGAAACAATGATACTTATAAAATATCATAAACAAAGCAATATTAGAAGATCATATATAATATAATATTTATATATGTAGATCTGGTATAATTTAATAAAAATTATTTAACAACTTCACATGAGGTTAAATTACTACCGAACAACAAAAAGTACATGTTAAGGGTTAATATTACAATCACTTTATTTTCTGAGTTTGTTTTTACTTATGTATCTGGTGGGAATTATTTATCATCCCCATTTGTATTTCTTCAAAATGTATTTCAAAACATTTTTACTACTTCCTCAACATGGGGTTAAATTCATTTATACCCTTGTTTGAATATTTATTATTTATTTTGAAAGGAATTTTTTCGTGGTTTTCCAAACGAGGTATTGTATGACATGATTGACAAAATTATTAAAATAATGTTTTTTTAACTTATACAGTGGGTGCTGCTACTTTCCACCATTATATAAATTTCAAAGCATTACAATCAAGATTATAATAATATTTTCAAAATAAATTTTGTCTTTTATAATTATGTGACTTTTAAATGAACTCAAAATAGAAAGACAAATTTCTTTCAAATGGTGTTTATTTCATGTATGTCAACATCGTTTGATGGATTTTACACTTGTTTGAAGTTAATTTATTATGATATAATCTACCATATTGTATTGATGTATTTTGTAAATTTTTGACCAGGGTTGTGTTATTTTTATTCCAATCATGGTTTATGGTTAATGTGTTACCATTTTGTATTCTACTTTTAATACTAATGTTAATGTTATGTTACAATCTATTAATATAAAGAATTCATTGGACATAGTATGTGATGGGTGGAGCCCGCTACATCTCCTTGATGTATCAGTAGGTGTAATGAGGCAAAATAGGGACTTGAAATAGGTCAGTGAAAAATATTTATTTCTAGTCTTCAGAGGATGCATTTAAAATGTTATTATAATGTCATACATTAGTCATTCCATCATTATGAAATCAGTTATAGATATTACTAGTGATTTATTGACTAGTAGAATATCCATGTGAATAAGTAAATGGAATTATTTTATTTATAATTGGCATATTATGCTGAAGATTTTGTTTACAAGGCTTGTGTTTTGGTCTTATACATTGCCTTAAATGTTTTTTCTTACTTATGAATGATTCTGCTATATTGTTATCCTTACAGAGAATCAGAGCTCACCCATTTCTAGGTTTTCTTTTTCACAGGATGCGAAGAAGTATATTACAATTAACCTACATGAATAGGCTATAAGATATGAGTGTGTTCCACAAGGACACAATGTTTTTGTTTTTTATATCATGATATAATGTAAATCACATGTGTGTTTCTAGTAATTACAAGGCTACGAAACTAACTTGTCTTTCGAGACTTGATATCTTGTGATCATGAAAATGTCATAAAATAATGCACAAAAAATGGGTATCTAGGTTCGTGGAGTTACAAAGATGATTATTGGTGGACAGTAATCATGATCAAAATTTGAAAATTGGATATTAATTCCCTTTAATTGGAATAAATTTTGAAATTTATTCCAAATGGTTTTTTTCGTAAACTCCCTATCACAAAAATGTGAATCTTTTCCATGGAAATAATCTAAAATAATATGATTTTTTCAGAGAATCAGGTCACAATTTCCGAAGTCATTCATTATACAACACCAACATTTTAATCAATGTAAAAATTAATTTTGACTGATTATTTATTGTATTATTTCAATGTATATATAATAATTTTTAGACTCATTAAATTAAATAATATGATTATAAGTTTTTTCATCCCTCATGGTTGAGATTGATATTGGAGACTCTATACGGTCCCATGTTCATTGGGATATAAATAAAGAAATTGTATTTTATTTGGTAGTATGAAAATAAAAAAAATCCTAGAGGAAATAAAATAATACATCTAGAGTGTATAAAATATGGAAACAAGTATCAGATAAATTGTATGAAGGGAAACAATAGATTATTCCTCATTGTAAAATTTTATACTAGTAACTAAATGATGAATATTGAATAATAAACAATGTAATGAAATATGTTAAAAGATGTATTATATAAACACCCATCCTGTGTATAGTGTTTCAAATGTATGGATAGTTGGAATACTTTAATCCTAATTTCTAATCCAAGTGTTTTAAGTCATAATAAATGAAAACAACGACCACATAGAAGAGATAATGAAATTTCATATGTTATCCCCATAATGAGGTGAATCCAATCAAATATTTAATCATAATTATACATGTAATTTATTTATGAACTTCAGATACACTTTTTAATTATCATTTTATCAATTCCATAATTTCCTAAATTTTTAGTAGAATGTTTCAAATATTTTATAAATGTATAGGTGCTAAGCTATCTTTGAGAATATAAAATGAAAAAAATTCGGAATCTATTGTTTATATCTCCTCATTGTTCATTTTATGTGGATTTAATTGTGTCAAAAACCTATTCTAAAATTCATATATTATAATGCTGCCATTGGCATTTGTAAAATATATTTATTTAAATTTGAAATTAAATATTTTTTAAGGTATATTAGTATTCAAATACCATGACATGTTAATTTTTTGTATGTTTGAATATAAGGATATATCTACCATAGAATATTCTAATCATGTATGTATATTATTTTATTATGAGAAAAAATAGAAGGTTAAATTTATTGATGTAATAGAGAGAATAAATATTAATGGAATTACCTTATGAGAGATTATATTGATCAATTCCTCACAGAGTAACCTAATCTTCATCTTGTATTAGTGGATGAGTTATAAAATAAACATATGCATAGATTTTTATCCATATTAAATTTTACATATATAATTGATTCAATTGAGATTGAAGAAAAAAATAATGTTTTAAGGGAATATGGAAAACTGGTTTATATAATCTTATGCTTCACCGTGGTGTATGGTGGTCAATTTTATCAATAAAAATAATTGTAAAATTCACTTCTTTTTTAAAATATAATGAATTGAACAAAATCATAAAAAATAACCACTATCCTAACCACATATCGAAGAAATATTTAATAAACAATATGGTGAAATATATTTCATTATAGTCTCTCATCATTAATGATGTCAAAAATTAATGGTGAATGTGGATGATTTTCCCAAAGCAACATTTTTAACATGGTTTGGAAACTATGTGTTTCTAGTGATTCCCTTTAGAGTTAATAATTCTCTAGAAATAATAATATAAATAATGAATATTGTCTTTAGAGATTATATCATGAAATTTGTGGAAGTCATTATAAATTATATTAATTTATATTAAAAATTAAATGGAAATTAAGTAATGTATTATATTATTATGATAAATGAGTTATTAAATATGAATATATATGAAATGTAAAGTAATTGTGAGTTCCGGATGATGTATGTATTATTTATGAGGACCAAAATATTTTGAAAAGTGATTTTTGTTGATAGTTATGTAAAATTGAATTGAGCAATACCCACGAACATAATCTATAACAAATATATGATGATTCCTTAAACACATTGTTTATATCCAATGAATTCAAAAAAAATATCATGATTTTAATCCCCACTAACCGCTATGTTTGAATAGAGTATTGATTTTCATGAGTAGGGAATGTAATGAGTAATTTATGGAATTTAAAATGAGGATTATCAATTCATAAGTGTTTCTAATACATTCAATCAGGGAAGATTTTTTGATATAAAAAGATACATCAATGATGGAACTTTTTTCTGTACAATTTCAGAATGATAGTGTGATATGCTATTCTAAGTGGTTATTGAATTTTCAGGAAAATAAATATCAAAAACATGATATAGACTTGGATTGAACAGTATTACCATTGAATATATTGTATAATTATCCCTATGGGAAGAATATAGAGATATATAATGACAAAAAGTGTCTGAAATATATATTAATATTGAATTATGTTATGAAGGAACAATGAAAATGGATAGATCTAATCATGTACCATGAGGTTTAAGTCCACAATAACCCTAGGGATGAAAATAATGTGTCATATTATCTACATATAATGGATCGAAAAAAATTATGTTATTATAATTTAGAAGGATGATATATTATTAGTGTGTATATGGTTGGAAAATAGAATCATAATGGGGTGAATATCATCTATCATTACAATAATTATTTCTAAACAATCCCTTTTGGAAAAGAAAAATGATACTCAAAGGGATGATGACTAAATTATTAAGAAGAAGGAAGCTCTAATAAAAGGTAAATCATTGGAGTTTTAAATTTATTATGAAGGATTTTTGTTATTTTGTACTAGAAAATGTTTACTATCATATCCTACGATATCAGTGTTTTTGCATAATGCATATAAATTTCCCCTATCTATCCGCCCAAGGAGAATAATGATGTATCAAGATATCCTTGAACAATATTATCTGGCTAATATAATGAATGATATGTTGGAAAATACATATAATTGTTTGGTATGATTGAATGACAGTAAGTGTCGTATGAATGGAAGAAAAAAAGGAATTATGAAACCACTACTCATACCAATATTGAAATAGGAACACATCTCTTTGGACTAATTCAATTTACTTCTAATGACATTAAGAATTAATAATGTTTTTTTTTGATTTTGGTGGACCCCAATATGAATACTACTCACATCATTACAATTCAATCATACATATCAATAAATCATAATTCCTGGATATAACTTATTGAATGGGAGAGGATACATTAAATCCAATTATAGATTTTGTCTTATAAATATTTCAGATTTACATCAATGATTTAGAGGAGTATCCATCACAGTCAAAATAATGAGTTAAAAATATGTATTACCACCCCATGTTGATGGACATAATGATTTCACTATTAAATCATTGAAATACATATTAATATCATGTACAATGTACATATAATGGTAAAGGGGTAAAAAAATACCACTTTGGAGATATTATAAAATTATGGATTTCAAATTTATATCTGAATCATTCCTTATGAAGACCATTATTGGATGATATTTATAACACCATTGTGTCAGGATAAAATTATTGAATGTTACTATTGTGGAAATGAAATTCTTAAAGACAAGGTAACAATTGTTATAAAAATTTCGAAACACATAAATGATTTTCAAAGTTGAATGATGTGATATAATGAAAGACATCAATATCAAATATATAGTGAGGATGGTGGTAATTCATTACTTTATATGACACCATGGAAGAGATCCATGATATTTCAAAATATCATAATTATATTTTCATGGTGAATAGACCTCATTGATATTCACTATTACATAAATGTTATTGTTAATCAACAATCACCCTCATAAACAATTTATGAAGTCCACAACATATTCCAGATATCCATCATAATAATGTACATTTGAGACCCCTCAAATGTTATTAATTTAGAGGTGGGATAGTTTTATAATGATATATAATATGAGGATTTTCTGGTGATTATCATTGAAAAAATATATAAATTTCAATGATAGCAGAAATATTAATTAGTTTATGCGTTATGAAGAAAACATAAATACAAAGGGGGAAAATTGGAACTATAGGAATCCATGATGTAATGGTACCCTCACATGTTTAAAAAATTTATTTAATATGATGTTTCAACGAAAAAAATATTATAAGGCTGGTGAATTTAATATCATAATAGTTATAAAAACACATTGTATGATACCATATAGAAAACCCAATAGTGAGAGTAGACTGAAAAAATATTATTATAGTATAAAATAGCTATTAAACATGTAGGTAAAAATACAAATAACCAAATTAAGAAACATATATATAAATTTTGAAATCAATAAAAACATATTATTTAATTTATAGGAAATAAGCACTAATTTTTTAATAATGAAATTTTATTATTCATATAACATTTTCTCCCAAAATGAATATTTTTTCCATTGTGAGATAATATTATATTACATTTATAGAAAATGTAGAAAAATATTTGATAAAATTTAAATAATTTTATTTTTATAATATTAAATATATCATATGATGATTTTGGTTATTTTTCAATAATGATTTATTTTTCCATAAACATCGAAAAACATTTATTTTTATTATAAAATATAATTTATATTCAACTACATCAGTAGTATAATTATATTTTGTTATACATATAGTATTTAATTATTTAATTTATATTTAACATTATCCAATTATGGTGTCTGTAACATTATTTATTATTTATTTGGTATGAAAATAATGTGCACAGTTAAAAGAGGTTTTTCCATAAATCCATTTCATATATTATTTTTTAATCATTTGTTAATATAATCATCTTATATAAATAAATACATAAGACAAGGATTCCATATTTGGAAATAGTATGTTAGAATTAGATAAATTGGTTCATTTTGTTGTAATTAGGAATATATAACACTATAAATAATTGTCACCATGGGAAAGATAAATCAATAATTAAGATTAATAAATTATATGATAATGTAAAAAAATTATCATTACACATTCATTTATTCAATTACACTAATAAAGTTAGTAAATGTGAATCATTATTTAGATAATATGGAAACATAGTTCCATATATAATTTATTTTTTCAGATATAATAATTAAATAATAGTTAATTATAGTAATTTCACTATATTTCATTAAATATATATTAATTTTTGAAAGTATAATGGTCCCAATTTACAATTTTAAACACTATTTCATTATAATAATGATTTATTGTAGTAAAATTTATTTATATTTCATTTATTATTATTCAAAACCATCGTTGAATTCTTACATAATTTTGACATAATATAGATTTAATTAATATACAAATGAAATATACTTTTTAAGAATGTTAAATTTCAATAAACTATCAATGAATAATTTCATTACATGATTTTTAAGATTAAAATTATATATTAGAGATTTTTTGTGTTATTATATTCCAATGAAATTAATTTCAAGTTGTTTTCAATGAAATATTACATTATTTTTTCAAAAATAAAATTAATTTTATTTCATAATAAATAAATTTTATTCAAATATTTAAATTATTTTGAAATAATATAATTTTCCTACCGATTATTGTATGTCTAAAAATATCATCTATGTTCCACATATGGTCCATTTTTTCATTCATAGTAATTATTTCCATTATAGTGTAAATAAATTCTTATCACATTAATTTTAAACTCGAAATAACAATGATATATATCAATTTGATAAAGATAAATATCATAACCAGTATTATCAAAATTGTATTTAATGGTATTATTTAGACACATAATCATAATATCATCAATTTATGTCATTATGGATACTTATATACATGAAAATGAATATATATTCATATAATATTATTAATAATACCAATCATACACCCCAGATAAATTAAAAAATGTAAACTCCTCCAATTTTTTCATTACAATTTAAGAGATTATTAATTTATCAAATACATAAAAACATCCATTAGAAACACCCTTATCCTAAATAATAGTATAATTAGTCTTTTTTAAAACATTCCTTAGAATGTTTAAGGTATACTAAAAGGTATTTTACCAAAGAATAAGTATAGTCTTTAACAAAATCTTTTATTTTTATTTTTTCATATACAACCATGTAATATTTATCAAACATGATTTATTAATAAAAAATATAACATATACTAAAAATTCATTTTTTAATTTAATCACCAAAATCTATTATCACAAGCCTCAAAAGGGATAAAAATTAATTTTATTGTATTGATAGAGGACAACGGGATCACATATCGTGTTAATTAATTTTAAATAATTAATTCTCACATATGATTATAATAATATTGTTTATAAATTTATAAGAAACTTATAATATTATTATCATAATATAAAGGATACTTATTATATATTAATTCATTTATTCCATCCACCATAAATGAAAACAAAATTAATACCTATGTATTACATACAATCTCCATGATCAAGGTAATTCATTTCTTAATCTCTACTATTTATGAATAACTTTAAATGAATATATATTAACCTATATGATAATATTAATATTTTAAAAATATTTGAAATAAGGTAATAATTATAAATTTATAATTAATAATATTTCAAAACCCAATCATGAATGAAAAATTATTTATTTATTAGGTAGAGTAAATATTTTAGTAAATAAATATTTATAAATGGGTAGTTATTTGTTTTATGAAAATAATACATTGTATTAAAAATAAATGATAATGGGTTTTTATTACATGTATAATTACATATAATTATTATATTGTACTTTCAAATGTGTAAGAATAAAGACAAAACATAATGAATGGTATCTCTTTAAACATCATTTTTTCATTACACAATGAAATTTATCTCCATAACACAGATTACATATCTATTAAATATTCTATAATACTTATAAAATATTTATACATATGTCTCTAATTTATAAATGGATTATCCTACCATCATATTATAGGGCACTACATTCTCTAAAAGTATTTAATAAATGAAAAGTATTTATTTATTTGAGTTATTTTTTATTTTCATTACATATTATTGATTTATATTTGTGGAAAACATATTGTGAAATTCCAAATATGGTACACTAAAAATGAACCCCAAGAAAATGGGCCACATGGAATCTTAAGTGCCTCCCCGTAAACTAAAGGTTATCAACTAGTAGTGAGGGCCTATGATGTGTTAGTAGGGATACTATTATATTATGTTATAGTGAGAAACAAAAGATATATTAATATAAATATTGATAAATAGTGTCATTATCATGAAATGAAAATAAATTACTATAATAAAATGTAAAAAATAAACATCAATTCATATTATTAAACCCAAAATCTAAACACTATCATATATAAAAATAAGAAATTTAATTTAATTTCTCTAATAAACAAGAAAACATTTATTAATGGTACAATTAATAATTTACAATACATGATGTAGAAAATAAAGTTGAAAAAAACTATTTGATCATCCTGATTACTATCTCGATCAACTGCTACCATTCTACGAACTAATGAAAAATGTTTTGTTATGTGTCTAAGGAGAGACACTTCTATTTCTCCATTGATGCAATCTTATAATCTTGCATGATACTAATGGTTCACATATAAGGTGTGATATAAATCCCAGTGGTCCACCACAAATTGAAGCAATAAAAATAAATTCTATAAATATAAAATCTTGTGTGTTCATGAATATAAAAATTTCACTAATATAAATAAATAAATCACGACATCTATAACCTCACATGGTAATATAACTGAACAATATATCAGTTAATTACTTTTTTTTTAATTTCAATTCATATTCATAAATAATTTCCCAATTACAATTTCCTTAAAAAGAATTAGGATTATAATAAAAAAAAATTCACTGATAAGTCTTGGATTTCATTACCCCATGATTAAGCCACCTCCTAGAAATATGTCATCATTTCTATAAATAATAGGTCTAAAGAAAATCCAAGAAGATATTATAGGGAATTACATTGTAAACGATTCCAACTATACTAAAGGGTCTAATTTACATTAATCATGATATATAAGTGATTGGACCTATTGTGGTAAATTTCGGGTGCCATTTTTCTGGAGACGTCAAGATGGATCCTATGTTTGTATCCAATGCATCCTAAAATCTGGAGAAATAAATTAGGGATGACAGAAAATCTTTATTGTAATCCTTATGTAGAAATTGATCATTTTCCACAGTGGGTATCTCCATTTTCATAAGGATTTATGAGTCATAAAAAAGTCCCCTATATTCTCCAGGAATTCCATCAGGAATCCCTATCTAGATCAAGTCGAACTATTTGTTAAAATATTAAATGGTACATATAAACTAGACACAATATACATATTTCATTATTTAGTTTAGGCCATGTAATAATCATGGATGTTAATAAGTAATTAAGTCGATTCAATTTCCTTTCATTAATTTGATAATTTATCTCAACGACATGCTACTATTTACGACATTAATTATATATTTATTTATTAGAATCCTGAATTTTCCTTAAATATACATGAAAATTCATTCTAAGGAGAATCAACCTATAACAATTACATTATAATTAATTAATCTATTGAAAGGATAATGATAATAAATGTTTCAATTCAAAATAAATAAATAATTTGCAGAACATACCTAAAATGTCATGTTTTTGTTTTATAAAATATTTAATTATCAAAAAAATCATTTCATAAATAATTTTATTTAAAGATGAGAAACCATTAGAATGGTTAATCCAAGAAACCTGAAATGTGACTCAATTAATTATAAAAATGGTCATAAAGTAATTGGTATATATATTTTTATAAGAAACACCCATTGAAACAATCTATTTCCCAACTATATAAATTTATATATGATGATACATTTGGATAAAAGTCATAGACTACCTACCATATGTTTATATCTCTCCCCTTGTACAATACCATCACTTAATTTTTCCGTGATATAGAGAGAACTAAATATTGTATCAATGCCTTGAAAATAGAAAATATGGGCTTGTAAATAAACAAATCCATTGAGAGAATGAGGAAAAAATAACGGAATAAGATTGATTTCATAATTATTTGTGTGAATCCAATTAGATGAATATATATTGTATCAATCAAAATATTATATTTTTATCCAAGAATGTAGTTAGAGATAATATAGAGCTCAAAAGTTAGAAAAAATTTACCATTATTCAAAAAAAAATGGGAGATGATTTTTCTAGTTAAATTATTATGGGTATTCATTCAAAATTACCATTAATTTTGTGTCTAACAGTTTGACCTCATGTTTAGAAACATCTTTCACTAAACATGTATAATAAACCTTTTAATGAGGGAACCTAAAGGGTTTATCCTTAGGATTCGATAAAACATTCACAAAAAATTCCATCCTGCTTTACAAAATTATTGGAATTTTTTCATGGTTTTTCAGATCGAGGAATAGTAGGTATTACTTTGCTCCCAGATCATCCTATTTGAATTAACACCATCCATAGGTGGAAATATACATACCGGGAGAAATTGTTTCAATAAATAAGACACCACAATTCATTCTTCCATCTACCAAGGTTCCATGCTCATACCATGAACCAAAAATTTATTCCACATACATGACATAATTAATCAACCAAAATATCTCTAACATAAATAAATTATCATAAAATTAAAGGATCCATACTTAATAAAGTATTTTCTAAGTAGTTTTTCAACCCATAATAGAAATCATCCCCGAGTTACCTTAACAAGGTAGGTAAAATGAATTCATAGAACAACATTGACCACTAATCACATTTGTCACCCACCAGATTCAATGTCATGTTCTATACATAGCCATTCATCAATGCAACACATAATATTCCATCATATCTACATTGTAAATCCATCATTAAGTAGTCAACAATGCATATTAGAAACTCTTAAAAAGAAAAATCAACATCTATAACATCATCCTCCGGATCAAAAGTATCATTCAAGTCTACAAGATAAAAAAATCTATTCAAATCATGGATGATATCATGCTTTACATGATGCCTCAATGGTAATAACAACATATAGGATAACATAATGAATTTATCTATGATCTTATATGTATTGACACAATGTGGTATCATCATTCCTTCCCTCTATAATCAGTGGTATCTATGTCTTGCTGATACCCATAAGAAAACATGATCCCCAACCATGAGCAACGTAGGTCATTGTTGGTGATCAATGTAATACTTCCATAGATATAGTTTAGTAAAAATACAATTCATTATCATATGAACCTCCTCTAAAGAATATTTTTCAAGATGATGACCTAGTATAACTACCTCTCCATACATTAACTAGCATATTGGTGAATGAAATGTCCTTACACATTTGGAATCATACAGAGATATATATGTTGTCTCCTGATATATATTATTATAGGATAACATGAAGAGAGTTACATTCTTCTATACATAATAGATAAAATAATAAAAAATATCATAGGTTTTCCTCCAACATCATCATTATTAATTTCCTATAGACATCAGTATGAGAGTAAAATGTTATGCTCAGAAGCACCTACATACATAGAGATATCAATAAACCCTTCCAGAATCTCATTTTGAAATGAGAATCCCAATTAGATATTATAGAATGAGGGAATATATGTAGTGGTGTGAACACATATATATGAATTCATTCCCATATCATTAACTAAGAGTTCCCCTAGTTAGAATTGAATTGGGATACCTTAGTCAATCGATCGATTAGTACATAAAAATCAGGGCTACCTCGAATAGGCCTTGGTATGTAACTAAAAAATTGAATGTGATATATTATTTTTTCCATTGTGAGGCCAATAAACATTTTAAATAGAAATAAAGTCAATGGTTCTCAATCATAACCTGCCAATACGTGGATCATATATTGATAGAACAATAAATACTACATTTTCACCCATTCCACAATTACTCAAGATTCATGTCTTGATGATTTTTTAGATTAATTAATCATCTATCCATTGTGGATTGTGAAACTATTGCATATATAATAACCTCACATATATTTATTCATATATAAGTCTATTTAAATAGAGTTAAATGTATGCATCAAAAGGAAAATCCAATGGAGGTTCCTCACTCGCTTATAGAACCAACACTTTTGGATTCAAGAGTATCACTCTTTTCACACTATCATAAAGTTAATAGGTAACAAGTAATGAAGCAAGAAAAGGTAACATGTGTCCCTCTGAAAAAAAATTAAGAATCATTGATTAGGTGTCCATAAATTTACAATCATCACTAACTTCCTAAAGAGCATGTTCCTGATTATTCGGGAACATTGGATTAGGTACTTTATATCCCTTTGAAAGCATATAGAATATATCAATGTTAAAGGACTAAAAGTATTTATCCCATATTCACTATATAATATTAATATAAAACTATGAAAAGAAATAAATGAGGTTCTTATGGTCATTATACCCCATAATGCATTGTCCCATCAACTATAGTCTATAAAAGAGAAAATGCATGAACAACATTTTCATGATCAAGTTCATACCATAGGTAGTTATTCCATGAATTCACAAATGTAAACACCTATAAAAAATTTCTCCATCATCGTATATCAATGATTCTCCAATCCTGATGCCCGATGAATCATAAAAAACTATATTGCCTATTCTATGATATAGATGAATTAGAATATGTGATTATGTAATCATTTCATTCATATCCTGAAAGGCATTTTTAAAAATTAAGAAAAAAATAAATTTATACCTATATTAATATGAATATTATGAGGTGAAACATGGAATGATTTTTCCTACATGAAATCACTATAGTATCCATCCTTACCCAAGAAACTCCTAGGGTCATACTCATTTATGTGATGCTCTCAAGACACCAAATAACTCTCCTTCTCGAGGTCAAAACAGGTTCTTTGTTCTAAGATAATATGACCCAAGATGTGAACTCTTTTTATTGATTTGTGCTACATAATAAGCATAGAAAATCTCTGATTCTATCAATAATTATTAAAAAATTTCTAAAGATATTTATCATTATTTCTCTGGGTATTATAATATCCTAATATTTAAAACAAAAAATCCACATCAATGAATCAAAATATGCAACAAAACCCAAATTAATAAAATCAATGAAAACAATGATCTTGGTTAGAAGACCAACTGAAATAAAAATTTACTTATACAAAACAAACCAAATAAAAAATCCATACATTTTATATTTTAAGGCTAGGATAGTGCATAATAAAATATCAATCATAGTTTGATTTTCAATAATAAACTATCTCCTAATATATTGTTAAAAATACCATCAATATGAGGAATTTGATACATGTTCTTAACTATAATATAGTTCCAAAATTCGAAATCCAAACATATACTATATGTGTTATCCTCCTTAGAGAAACTAGTGGGTAAATCCCTATATAAATGGTGAATCAAAATAAACTCATAAATTCTAAATACTAAACCAATATTTTGTGATACAGGGTATCAATTTGTTCAATATAATTTTGAGAAATAAATACTAGTTCTTATCTTGTAACAACATTGATCTTCAACACTACCTCTCTCCCATGTAGTGAGCCAAATAATTTTTTGGGAAAATCAATGAATCATTTTACCGTGAGGGGGATAAATTAATATTTATTCCCTATAGGTCTATGAAAATATTATGAATCATGGTGTTCAGTGCACCTATCCCCTAAATCTATTTTCTAGTTATACTAGATTCTGCATCCCTTTAAATATTATTAAAATAAATATTGAACTCTAATTATGTAAATGAATCATTATAGTGGTAGAAGTGGACATATGCATGATATGGATCAAGGTAATCTGTTCTGATAATAAAATAAAAACATTTAATTTCAAGGATGTTCAGTTACCATAAAAATCAGAAAATACCTACCTCAATGGGACAAAATTATCAGTAGTTTATGCCCTCAAAATACACTCCCAACCTTGTGTACATGGTCATAAACCTATAGATGTACTGTATTTCGACCCCTAAAATTTCAATGGTAATTATAGTGATAAATTAGTGAGAACAACATGTATTGTATTAAAAATATATGTTTCTCGAGTATTGGTTGTATGGCATTACAGGAGCCTGATCCAGACCCCGGTGATATTGCTAGACTAACCTTTATAGTTATACTCTAAAATTTTAATTATCATAGGTATATCTACCATGTGAATTTCCTCCTCCTTATCCTATCCTATATTAGTTAATAAAACACCCCGATTGATGTGGCATAACTGACCATACTCCCCGATGATGGAGTTATCACGATTCTTCTTCCAATAGAATCTTGTTGATATGTTTGGTATAATATTGTATGACACACTCTAAAAAAGAATTTATTGAAGTAAATATATAATGTATCTCACAATGGATTTATATTCCCCTAATATCTAAATTGAGTACATATAACATAGCTTCTAATGTGGATACTCTATCACCAACTACTCTAATGATAAAAAAATAATTTCGATACTCTTTATCATTCCATTACAACGATTTCACTATATTGGAACATAAAAAATATCTCCATTAAATTAATATTATCTGATGTTGTGGTTAGTGATATTATCATCATTAACATCTTCAAACAATATTGATAATATAAATACATTCACCTACTAGTGGATGAAATAAATGATCCCATCCCAGAAAACTCATGCTCGCAATATATAATCTCTATCTCGAAGTGGTGAAAACAATTTCAACTTAGTAAAATTTTTAATTAGTCAATGATTGAAATTAAACCAGACATAATGTACATAAACTCTATTTTCTAGCCAACTCTCATCATAAGAGGGGAAATTTAACCATATAAGTAAATTGTAATGTTATTCTAGACCTTGCCCTGATGATTAATATCCTATGTAATGACATACAACATATTATTAGTTGAATCACAATGCATATTGGTCATGTGATGGAACCTCTTATCTTTAATGGAATATCATGATTCATAGTTATTGGAACGTTGATCTATATTTTATAATAAATATCATGTGGACTTTCATCCCTATATAATAAAAAAGCATGTTTCAATTGGAAATCACATGTCAGATTATCCATTTTATATGTAGATCTTAGATCACCTTTCATGAAATATTTAATATAATAATAAACCTCCCTAATTGGTGTTCTTGTTAAATGATTAGGTATATTAATTGGTTCCTCATGTGCCACACTTGGCGGTGATATTGGCATCATTGGACTCTAAATCCATAGAGCATAGTCATTTCCACCATCCAAGTGCATGAGTCAAATACACCATGGTGTAATGGGTCCAAAAATTCCATGTACACACCTTACAACCATTTTTCAATAAAATATAAAATATTATAGAATAAATTAATAATATAAGGGATTTCAACACTAGGAATTCAACCCCAACAAAAAGATTAATATTCTAGGGTATTGAAAAGTGTTCAAATTTTATTAATGGGGGTTATAATAGGTCAATGATCAATTTCACCATGCCAATTCATTTACTATAATCCTATTCATTTTATTCATCATTTATAACATTAATTTTTTGTAATTTAATATATATATATATATCAATGTAAAATTACATTGGTCTCAATTTACAATTAATAATGGACTATATAATTTATAAAAGAAAATGACACCCTTTTAATTTTATTAAACCATATCTATAATTTTTTTATAATGTAACTGGTAAGATGTATGATGGATCAATTATATTGAATTGCAATCCAAATATACAAGGTATCATACATCTTATTGTTCAAATATTTAATCCTGTGATTACAAAAAATTATTAGCTCATGTAAATATAGGGACACATATGTCATGGTCAGAGATTATATATTTATGATTCTACCAAAATCCTATTTTGAAAATAACTATATGAATGATAATGACACATTAGATAACCAATTCCATAAAATTTATTAGTTGTTAAAAGAAATTAAATATAAAAAAAACATGGCACACTCAACTATCATAGGAAACATATGCAATTCATGAAATAAAATTAACCCATGTGGAATTTTAATTAGAGTTTCATATAAAGATTAATGTAATAATGCGTTATTCAATACAATTCAATGTTAATTATTCTTTAAAACATAAATATTATTATATTCATGTGTAACACCCATTGATGAATTTATATCCTCAGTAATAATAATAAATTAATTGAAATAATTTCACATTCCACAAAAACATTGTATATTTACTAATCATGGATCAGTTACTCCTAATAACCACTTATACCAATGATGAAAAATAATCATAATCTGTTTTTTATATTCCCAAATAATAGGACAAAATGTTAGATACACAATCTAATGATACAATTTTGTGTTGTCCTAATCAGTGTGGCACGCAATGGTGCCAGGAGATTTTAAAAAAATGTCCTCAAGAAGGCCTCCCTATATTTTAGAGGATGCATGCAAGAAATAATTCACTTGGGTGTTTTTGTGGGAAGACTATTTCTACATTATGGATTGGATAAGAACAGTTATAAAAATTGAAATATGAAGCAATGGTATATGAATCAATAAAATTATTATGAAAGACTGAAAGAAAAATTTAGAACAAACATTCACCAATATTAATCCATTAAAAAGATGAATTGTATTATATGAAAACTATGAGTATGTAGTGAATTTTTTATTTTAATGAAAGGAAAAGGTTATACATGGAAGTAGGAAGAAATATAAGTCATGTTGTACAAAAGAAAAAAAATCCAAAAGAAGTCCATACATCCAAATCATTATCCATATCAACTGCTACCAATATCCATCCAAAATAAATCATGTAATTACTGTTTCAATGTAGGATGCTTACCATTGACCAAAAATGATATAATATAATAATCACAACTACCAATGTTGGACTAGGAATTATGTACGATAATTTTAAATTTCCCATAACTTATAGTGTCTATAAAAATATAGTCCGTGAATATGAATTGAATGGTTTTTATGATTATAATATAGTGATAAGTAAAAAAATAACACATAAATGCATCTACCTCATCTGTTAAGTTAACTTAAAATGAGATCATAAAATTAATTCAACTATGATCATATTATTTAAATAACTGAATATATATATTCAATTACACTTAAAAAGAAAATAATACTAATAAATGGGGATAGAAGGTATAACTATAGTACCCATTCCATGTGGGGTCATTATACACATAGTGATTACTCATGTAGTTTGGAAAAAAGAGACCAAGTGTAATTTATATTTCATACCCAATGAATTACACTGTAAGTAATTTGAAAATAATCAAAGTAATTTGACCTTTATAATCACAGGATAAGCATGAATGGTCCTAATGGGTTGAATCTTCAGGGCCTAATGTTTGAGGAAATTGATAATGATATAAGGAGTATATCCTATCCATTCAATAATATGAAGAAGTAGTGAAGGGATATAATGAAATAATGTTCAGCCTTTATAAGTATAAATGCACCATGATCCAATGTGTGTACCTATATTTGGAAATGGATCCATGAATTAAAATGGTTCCCCCTACGATCTCAAGGCATTCCATCAAGAATCCAAGGCTGGATCATGTCTAAAAAATTAAATTAAATTATAAATTTCCATAAGAAATGGAACCATGTATATGTTTTATTATTCAACATATTCCGGTAAAAAATCATTCCTATTATTATTTCATTATGTTCATTCCATTATCGTTCTCTAACATGATAAGGATTATCATGAATATAAAACCATTTAACACATTAGTTAATTTATCATTTATTAGGTTCATTCATTTACAATTTATATCCCTAAAATGGCATCCAAAAGATATGAAAAAATTTTCAATTACATAATAATAATATAATAAATTCATTTGATAAATATAATATAACTTCCAATTAATAATTACTTATTTAAGATGAAACAATTATATAAAAAAGTCTTCTGGTTATTTCAACTATTTTAAAATTATAACCATTATCAATTCATCGTTAATTTTATTTAAAGAATATATATCATTAAATATGACCAAGTAACACACTCAAACTATTTATAAAAAAGGAATATAAGTTTCATAAATTTATAACTATGGAAGCCCCCTACCAAGTTTGGAAGATATAGAGTTCACAACCTCCAATTGAATTAAGAATATTTATTGGAAGGGATATAGTCTATGAGAAAAATAATTATAATAAAGGCATCTAACATTTTTTAAGCAACTCTATGTTAAAATATCATGTAGAAATTGAATAAATTTTATTAGTGATTAGATTTCTGGGAAATGTGATAGACCTGCAAACTTATTATAACAGTTATATCCTAATTCAGTATCTACCCTTATATTGGTCAGGATTAAAACATAATAATTGAATGGATCAATGTACTGAAAATATGGAATATGATTTAGAATAAAAAAAATCCAATGAGATAATGAAATAAAAAAAGTAGGCTTGTTAATTTAGTTATTGGAATGCATACAAAAAGATGTAAAGATATACAATCATAGTTCAGATCATTAAATTATCAAGAAAAGTTTGTTGAGAAAATTGGGAGCTCAAAATGGAGCAGAAATGTTCCAATGATTGTTGTAAGGAGTAAATCAGTGGATGTTTTAATATATATTACACTTTAATGTAATTGGGACCTTTTTACCCAAATTTTTTGAGTCAATCTATTTGGTTGTACTGTTATCCACACCATCTTCCATCCATGTTATGTCCACTGTGTAATATGTGAATAAATGTAGTTTGGATAAAAAAATTATGAAATAATATTCTTGTGACTACCATATATCTCTTCTAATAGATGAGTAAATTTGGAATTACCATGAATCCATGGTCACGGAGTCAGTGAAGACTTTTCTCTATGCTCGTCCATCTAAAATGACCTAAATGTTTAGCTGGAAACATACAAACATGGATCCATGGTTACTACTTTCCATATGTCCATTTAATTCTTACCATAAACTAGGGTTCACCGATCTTATTATGGCATGTAGGCCTTCAAATAATATTTTTCCACATTATGTATCCAAAAAATGCCCATGATAAATAATTACATAAAAAACCAAAGGATTTGTAAAATATTTAATAAACATGTTCCTAAGAAAACAAAAATGTACATGTAATTATGTTTTATACCAAATATATCTATAAGGAATACTAAAATGATTTTTTCAGATGAGATTTTATTTATTGTGTTATATAGTATACCTATTCAATTATGGGACTATTACCACCATTTGGAGCTGTCTTTGGAGTTTTCCAGGACTTATTATTGTATGATAATTGGTTTTTCTTCTTCATTTCCATTGGTTCTATGATCTAATGAAACAATATAATGTTTTTATCATCCCATGTTATTTATCATGAGGTTTTTCTCTTATTATATCAGTTTATTCCTTTATCTCAATTGTTATTAATACTTTTCATGTTCATTCCAATATAGTTATTATTTGACCTTCCATTTTGTCTATATTTTCCTCATGTTATCCCATATTGTTTTAATTATTCATGTGGGTATTTGATCATATTATGGAGAATATAATAACTACATTTTAACGTAATTTTTATGTTTGATCTACATAGTATTCCAAATAAATTAGGACTTTTGATCTATTTTCATTATTTAATATATATTTACATTAAAATCAATATATTAATAATTAACTTGTATTAGGTCAATATATGTAGAGTGGTGGTGGGGATTCACAAAATGTATCATGAATTGGATGTGGATGGTGTTAGTGGATGAATATGGTATATGTTAACGAAAAATTAATTTATGATACTGGTGGATGAGCATCAATGGGGAGGCTCATAGGTGGAGTTTTATTGGGAGAACATCTTCCATAATAATGAATATAAATGACAGTAGAAGGATAAATGTAATATGTTTTTATTATAAAGGTTTTTTTATATTAATGTGAATAGAGATTAGTTGGAAGTTTCAAATCACTCTCTTGGCAGTTCATTCATATATTTCCATGACACTTAAATCCATCAGCAATCAGCTTTAGTGGATAGATATGGAGTGGAATGTAGTGAAATTTATATTATAATATTTTTACTATCAGTTGGTGATGGATGAGGATCATATTATTATTTTTTCACCTCATCCATTATATTTCCTATTGATTAAGATGGTGGATATTTTGATGGATTTCATCACCAATTTTCCATGATATCTTGGTGGATGTAAAACTATTTTTGTAAATTTAAACATATAAAGAAATTTATATAATTTTTCATAAATTAAATTAGTCCTGTGAAATTAATTTTTAATTAATAAGATTTCTAGATAACTGTGTGAAGAAACATGGGGTTTTGAAAGAAATCATATCAAAAAAGATCATTATTTTACATTGTTATTTTAGGTAGGTAATCAATATGGTCTCTAAAAAATATGCCTTATAAATTAATATCATATTCAAATGAATGTTTTTACAGAGCCAACTATAATGATACTATGTGAAATAATGTATACATATCATCAGTATATTAGTTTTTTAATGGGTGAATAAACAACATTTTGATGATATCATATATCATAATATCTTTATATCTTCAAAAGTAATAGATCCATATGATGTGGTGTATGTTAAGCCTTAATGAGCTTCATTGAACTATATTATGCATGAATATTTGGTGTTCGATTTCCCTGATATAATTTAATGAATAAACAACAATGTTCATATTTTTCAACAAACGTTAAAGGAAATGTTAGGTTGTAAAAATTAATATGTGGATAGGTTAATTATTATTCATAATTCTGATATTGGAGATTATTATTCATATTTTATTTCCCACATTATTGGTTTTAAATGATTAGAAAAGTTATTTATCTCTCTCTGTGGTTAATTTTTATATTTAATGAATTAAATCACATTAATGGTTAAATGTATCATTTAGAACTCCATTTTAAGATTAATTGGAACATTGAAGTTTTACAAGATGTTAATGTTCATTTATATGTTAGTTATTAATAATGTCCCATTATTTAGGGTGTATATGTTGTATAGGGTAGTCCACATTCATGGAAGTGTTTTTTGGGATTCAGGATCATGGGGAGTGGTTACTGCAAAACCATTTTACTCATTCAGTTCACAACAAGTGCATTCATGGTCACATAGATGAATATATATTGTAGAATGCTTCACTTATTCATGACCAATATATAGATATATTTTGAATACTTTATTTTATTTCTGTTGATAATTTTTCATTTGTTCTATTTTTATTTATATATTTTAAGATGGCATTGCATTGTCCGACATTGATATCATTTTCCCAAATTGAGAGAATATCCCAAGGATGTGTGGGTTTTTGGTAATATCATTCATTATAACGTGGTTTTCATTAATTAAGATATGAATATTTTTATTAGAATAATGTATAAACATATATTTCTCATACTACTAGTTTTTTTATTTATATAAGTGGAGTTTTTATAAGAATTATTGAGTAAGGAATGTGGAGGTAGAGAAATTATTTCTACTTGGTAATTCTAATTTATTTTATTTTAATGTGTTGAAATGTGAGTGGTTTGTTTCTAAATTCGGACGAGGGATGATGTTGTGTCATTTTTTGGGACTTATGCAAGATATTTTTATGTTTTATTATCATGGATTTGTTTTGTGAATATGTATCAATGGGGGATAATAATAGTGTCTTCTATTTTGAGATCACCATAGTAGAATTATTGTATTATATATAGTATTATGACATAGTGGATTGTTTTTTAGTATTGTTTTAATCTATATTGTGTCTGGTAAAAATGTTGTTGGTTTTTTATTGTATGAATATCCACAGGTTATTATTATATATAGGGGTTTTATTTTATTAATTTGAAATGATTTTTTTCATATAATATGTGGTTCCAAATTTAAATGATATAATATTAAAATCCATTGTGTACTGGGCAGAAGATTCCTAGTTCATCCATTTTGAGTATCATTTCACTTTGTTTATTTTATTATTTTTTTGTATTTGGGGATTTTTTGGAGCACCATGTAATCTTTTATGAAAACCTTTATTATGTTATGTATTTCATTAAATTATTATATTTTTTTTACCATCAGATCAGTTGTTAGATATATCGATATCATTTTTCAAAAGAATACTTCTTCGAAACACTTACCATATGAAACCTCCTATGATCAAAATATATATAAAAAATATATAATTTTGGTTTATAATTTCTCATTATTATAGAATAATAATGATAGTTTATTTACATATTCTATAATATTATTCAAACACCAAGGTAAGGGGATTTATAATAAACATTTCCCAATCATGTGGCATGGTTGAAAGATCATTTCTCTAGCGGTAGGTTGGGGATTTTTTGAATCTATGATAAAAAAGTATCAATGCCTTAAACCCCATTTTTATGGAATTCATAGATTTTTTTTCATAAATCCTCTTTGAATATTTTATAAACCAAATTATAGTTAATATGTCACTTCATAGTTTTCAATTATACTACACTCAGATCCCATATAGGAATACATATCCCATGTTATGCTCATCAGAAATTGGGTATTATTCAAAAATGAATTTGAGATCTTTTCTATGTCATTCTACTCCATAACCAATCTTTAATAGGTTATACTTATGCTGAATAAACATTACAACTAAACATGTTTTTCATTCATCCATAGAACTCTTTCACAAAGAAAACTTTTGGTGTAAAATGAAAAAAAGAAATTTCACAGAAAGCATTCATATAACTTTTATGAATAATTTCACAATAATGGTTTGTGATAACTCTACAACACCGATTTTATAGATTTTAATTATAAATAGGTCCCTTGTAATATTAATTTAGGAATTATTAAATATATCTCTTGAACTGAATATCTAATTTCAAATATTCCTCATCCATATGTTTGAAACACTTAGGTAGATTATATATAATTAAAATAGGGATAAATTAAGAATAAGAAAGAATATTTGAGTGGAGAAGGTCCAAATACATAGAACCATCATTTAGAAAAACTGTTTTATTGTTTTCGAAACATTGTGTTGAAGATACACTTCTAACCTAAAAAGAAGCATTAGAATTATCCCAAATCACCGATGAGACACATTGCAATTAATGGAAGATCTCACACATGTTTTTTTCCGATCATGATATTCTCATCCTAATATGTCAGCACTAGACCAGCCAAATGTATTTCATGGTTATTGAAACATCATTACATTTAGGGTTCAATTTTTTCAAATACATTCTAGTACAACCAATTATAACTTTTTTAGATAAAATGAAATAATTAATGAATCAATCAATATAAATATTTGATAGTTATCCCATGTACCACTAGGGAAATAATCCTCCAATCATAAGTCCCTAATTTGTATAAAATGATTGGTTAGTCCTTTAATGAGTTATCCTGTCTAAGGGAATAATAATTATTTCATCCTCCTCATAGACAATATGTGTATGATAAGGGAAGGGGACATACAAATATAACCTCTTGAATATGCATTATAATGGTATCATAATTCCCACATTTACCTCTCTAATAGATTGTTTTTTCATAATGTTCGCAGTCATGCATTATAGTGGTAATGATGATCCCAACCATAGAGACAATGGTTGTGGATCATGTTGTAACAATCACTTCCTACATGATAACAAAAAAATGAATTGAATCAGGTCGTTTCCTGAAATTTTTTTGTCTGAGAAATTGATATACTGGTCAATGTTTTTTTATAAACATTTATAATGTTGATTTCAGATAAGTCACATATTTCATCATAACTAAACAAATATAGTACCATCCTTATTAACCAATTACCGAAAAAACATATTTTTTATCATCCATTGTGGATTAATACTTTATATTTTATTGTATGAAGTAAACATTATTTTATGTCCTTCCCTTATGAATATATGGAGAAAAAAATGTCCCATATGGGATTCCAATTCATTGGTATGCCCAAGTAATAAAATGATTTTTTGATGTGGTGATATTCTACACAACTTTTTTTCTCACACTAAAAAATTACTAATGTAAGATTAGAGGTCATGGGGATTATGAAACTATGTTTATAATAAATATAATTTGTCCCATTTATAGTAATGTTCCCCAAATATGTTACTATCCTCATATATAGATGTATTACCAACATGAAAACCCATCTTGGTTCTTTAATATTGATGAACCCACCATGACCTCCTACACACGAGTATGACACAACATTATGAACATCATGGTCATTGATTACTATCCCAACATGATTATTTTGAATCACCAATGAGGTTCAAAATCGAAAATATTATTCCACCACTATAATTATTGTTCCAAATTATTTTTAATGTCATTACTCCACTTTGGAATGCAAAATATATCCATTTTATTTTCACCACCTCTTGGTCATCCAAAATCATTGGTGGGGTGTTCTATTTGATGCTATTTTACCAATAGGTTATACATAAAAGGAATTATCAAGGATAAGCCCTAAACCAACAATTTATAAGATGATTTACACATTATGACATCATGTAAGCATGTTAAAATAAAGGTATTGGTCTTGGACAGATGACCATTAATACTCTGCTGTTTCAATTTATGAGGAAAAGAACTATGTGGGTTACAAATCATTTTATTTGTATATGATAGAAGCCTTTTTCATAGGATAAATAAAAATATCAAAATCACAAAAATTATCTATATATGATCATAAGATCTATAATACACCATTGTGTTCTTTAAACCCATAATCACAAGTAATGATACATTAATATAGAAAAACATATATATACCTGTAGTTTTATATATGTTGAATCATAGATACTTAAAAATTATTCTAAAACCACACATGTTTATATTTTATTGTTAAAAAATAGTGACTATTCCCATATTCAGGTTTTAGGATAGATTCAAAAATATTATCAATTATATAATTGTTTTCTAGTTATAAATTTTTCCAACAAATGTGTTTAATGTTCCTATCAATCCATCCTCCCATCGATCATGAGCCTGTATGCATCATTATAATGATAGATAATGATCTACTACTACAAGAATACAGGAATATGATGCATCCTTTCTGGGGGAATTGGGTGTTTTTTTTCATAAATAAAACCATATTGGTAGAAATATGATAAGGGGTTTAAAAAATAAATGATTAACCCATAATGAATCATTCAATGGTATAACCCGTACACCATTAATTTTCATCATTTGTACTTTTACAAATCGTATGTTGGCCTAATTTGGATCATTTAATAATCATAAATTACTCATGAATTTTTATTATATTATTAACTATTTTGATTTTTTTGTTCTTGATAGTTATGTTCCCCCAATTACATTTTTCAGAACTCCATTTGATTAAATTTTGAATCCAACCAATTGAAATTGTAATATGAATTAGATGCCCAATTTACTTGGTCCTTTTTAGACAATAAGACTTTCTTTCACACACTAAGTGCCTTCACCACCATCCCAAGAGTGAACTGTTCAAGGAGTAACAATTGAACATAACTATACAACCATTATAGGTTTCTTGTTATTCCCTATATAATGTGATTCCCCACAATATATCAGATCAACAATGTCTTGGGGGAATAAACAAGTGTATAAAACCCCAGGTAAATAAAGAATATGACATTTTCATATTTATCCATATTTGTGAATAAAATATTAATATGACTTTAAAGGGGACGCTATGCTCGATGGCGTACCCAACACGCAACAACGAGTTTCTTGGGAATCTTACGTTGCACTCTAATAATAAAATAATATTATTTTGAATGGTAGTTAACATGTAGACATTGTATTGGTGGGAATGGATAGAAATAACTAAAATATGATTATATATGTTTTTACATTTATCCAATAAAAGATAAAGGCTTAACATACGGAAAGAATTCAATTTTAGGAGTATATGCTCTAATTTTCACTAAAGGTTCACTTATGGACTTTTGATGGTGAACCGTCAATAAATATAGTTTTGTTCACTCTTATACATTCTATTGGACCACATAAAACTCTTCTTAAGAATCGGGACATAAAAATTTACTTTGTGTAAATTTTTGGTATCTTTCCGATAAAGTTCATTTTTTTAATAAATAGTGTAAAATGTTGTATTTAAATTCAAAACCTCTTTTTAATCTAATTTATTTATATGATATGATTATCTATTGATTTGGTTTAAATTTTAAATTAGAATATATTTTTACCATTAAATCCAATAGTGGTCGTTGGAATTAATTTCACTTTGAAATCAGACTTAAACTAGTGTCAATCTTTTGATACTTATTGTTTCATAAAAACATGTTATTTGCTCTAACAGCGGGAATTAATTATTAAATTAATTATTGTTACTTATATGTTTTGAATTTTGTAAAATAGACTTCATTTTTTAATTTGGAATATCAAATATATCTTAGAGTGAATTTTTGGGATTTTTCTGAAAAACTTTAATTTTTTATGAATAGTGAAACCACTAAGTGGTACTTATAAAAACTGATTTTTCCGTTTAAATGAAATTTTTCCATATTTGTGTTTTGAATTTCAAAAATACGACATACATGGTTGTCATTAAGATGTAAAATGTGGTTCAATGGGATAAAAATATTTTTTTGGTGAATAGTAACTTATTACGTTTTTAATCGCGATTAGAGGTAATTAGTGTAGTTTATGGAAAGAATAATGTTTTAATAAAATGAAATTACCTAGATACATGTCTTATCTTCATTGTATGTGTCATGGCCGACCAAGACAATCCATGGGTCAACTTGGGCACCCCATGTAGCCACTTTGGTTGGAAAATGACATAAATATCTTTATATTTAATGTTAAAGTAAAAATGACACAAAAATGAGATGTTTTACTAAAACAATTTTTACACGGGGTTATAAAAGTCCTATATTTGTCTATATATATTCATTGGAAATATAAAAAGATTTAATACATCATAGTATTTTTTTTATAATTTTTAGACATTAAATAAATTAAATTATTTATGACATCATGATGATGAAGCGATGACCTCATTATTTAACGATTTAAATAAAATGGAATGATAATGTATTATCTAAGACCTACACATGTCCATAACCTATTGGATGAGTGGACTTAGAACCCTTATCACCTAATCCTAGAAATACATCAATGTGGGACCTTTAAAATCCGAAACTATTTTGAAAATAAAGTAACATTTTGTAACTTTACAAGAGTGCCCCTCCTCTCCTCTTATAAAAGGCCCCGACCTCTACCTCCATACCCACACTTCCAAAGCCTTTGGATCGGTCAAACCCTGTCAATTTTGTATCTCCACATCCCTCTTTAACTCATTGAAGCCTCACTTTGGGCAGAAGACTTCCCAAGGAAGCCTTTGAGCTCAAACCAAAGGGAGTTACATGATTTTAAGGTAATGACTTCACTTGTGTCCTTTTGTTTTATTTTTCTTCTCCAACCCCCTAAAATATTTTTATTAATTTATTTTGTAACAAATAAAGTATCATAAATATAAAAGGGTGTTTTTTTAATAAGTATTCGAGCTACAATTACACACATCTACATCTAATGGTTAAAGAACATTCTGTTTCTGTGGATGGCGAATTTCTGCCTCACGAAACGATGATTGGTCAACATTCTTCTAACACCTTCAAAGGTGGACATTACGATGAAACTATATTTATATATGGTATATAATATGTTTATGTTTTACTTAATCTTCATTATTTTTCATTTATTTCATACCTTTATGGTTTCCGTTATTGGTAACGCGATATCTTCATTTAAGGAAGTGCGGACTACCGCCCCCTCAAAGTGATTTGATTCCTCATTACCATATGTGGTACGTATAAAGGGTATATTTAATGATATTATATATGATACCACACTGGAATTAAAATAATATTATGTATCATTATGTTTTAATTCCATTAAATATGAAATAGAAATGGAAGTACCGTTCATGCGTACGTACGACTTACCGTCTCCATGAAAGGTACATTTCATTTCTTATCTCAAAATGTTATGTACTATTATAAGTACATATATATAATGGATATATATGTAATATATTAAATCTAAATTATGGATATCATTCTCGAATTATAACATATATATATATATCTCATTTTGTTTTAATTCCATTAAAATGAAAAAAATGAAAGTAGCGTTCATGTGTACGTACGGCCTACCATCTCCATGAACGGTGCTTTTAATTTGTTATCTCCAAATTATAAGGAATAGTGTAAAATGAATATATACTGGATATATATTAAATTTAAAACATCAATACTATTATTGATATGATGTACCTATAACTACATGGAAAATTATTTTCCAACAAGTTCAATTTTTGACTCATGTACCAAACATCGACAAAAATGTCTGATATGAACTCATATTATTATCCAATTATTATAACATTAAAATATGTTATATGAATGGAATAATAATCTTTATAGGATTTTTTTATCAATTATAAATTTAACAATGTTAATTATTTAGGAATATAAAGAAACGAACAAGACAAGTTGGACTTGAGGTAAGGGATCATACTCCACTCTTTCTTTTTAAGTACACTATTTTATATCATTCCTTTTAAAGCTCATCATTGTTGTTATTGGGATGTTCTTTTATATTAATCCTACTATAATTTTTATGTTCATGTGATGTGAGAACCTATTCTCTCTCATCAATCCATTTTGGATGTTTTGAGTGGCGCCGTTAGGCTGCCAAATTTTCTTAAGAGATCTAACATCTCTCTTTCTTTTTAAGTACTCTCCTTTCTGTCACTACTTTTAAGCTCCTATTTTTTATGTTGGGGGATGTTCTTTTATATTCCCCTTTCTGTAAAATTTAAGTTAAGATGATGAGATACCTTATTTGATCTCATCCATCCATTTTTGTAAGTTTTATGTGGCGTCATTAGGCTGTCGAGTTTTCGTAAGGGATTTTTCATCTGACATTTATTCCCTTGAGATTAATGCTATATTTGCCATAATTTCCATTGAGTGGTGTAAGTACTTCCCATTATTGTACTCATTGTGTAATATAATTTCTTATATGAGTATTTACATCAATTTTGTATTTTCCTTCTTTCACGAGGTGTATGTTTCGAACGATACCCATGTCGGTATGGCAACCTTTCACCCTCCTCTTTTTAAAATAATTCTATTGTTGGGTCTTTTAATTTTCATATTCTTTTTTTGGTATATGTTATCATATATCCTTATTGATGTAAATTTTATTTCCAAGTGATGATATACCTTTTTTATCTCTCATCAACTCATTTTGATGTGACATCGTTAGGCTGTCAAGGGAACTTCTTAACCCAATTTCGATTTCTTTGGGTTTAACATGTAGTTATTGAATATGTCATCCTTTAGAATGTGTGTGAATGACCTTTGATTATTTTACAATTAATATCCACTTATATTTGGGGTATTCATCTGTTACACATAATTATGTAATTGATTTATCATTAAACCAAGGATACTGTCTTTGTAAGGGACTTCGTATCAATCTCATTTCATTGAGGCATATTCTGCTTTATACACAACATTCTTTTATACAGTGTATAAACCCCTTTGACTTTTACGTTTATTCAAAAGGATTATTTTTTATATGAAGTGTTTACTAAATGTCAAAATGGAATGTTTTTGTCATACGTATGCGGCGACAATGACTTCTCCGCCGTCGTGACCATTATTTGAGTTTCAGAATCCTCTTCAAGCCAAAACTTCTTTTTAAAAGAAAAATAAATAACATGTTTTACTTTTATTTTTTTTGGTATTGAAAATGGTTTTCATAATGTTTTTATTTCAATGTGTTGTATTGATATCTTGTGATCGAAAGGTGGAAATGTTATGTTTCCTTTATGCATGTTTTATGTGATACGATAATGTTGAGGTTACTGGGCATTATTATGAAGACGGGTGGTTCCGTGATAAACTATGGGCGGGTGAGCCCGATATAGCTCTCCAATGCATTGGGTAATGCGAAGGAGTGTAACGTTAAGGTTTCTTCGAAGAGATTTAGGAAATATACTGTGATGGGTATTCCAAACATAACCAAGAGTGTTACTCCCTACTTAAGAATGTTATGAATGCCCCATGTTACCTTTTATGTCTTATGATTTCTATGATTTATTCATGATTTTATGTGGTATGTTAAAGTTCCTATGTTTTAGGGGTAAAGTATGATTTCATTCTTATGTATATATGAACTCATGTTTCCTTTCCATATTTTTTTTATAACCCTTACTGAGCTTTTTAGGCTCATCCCATTTTTTTGAAATGTTTTTCACAGTTCAAGGGAAAGGTACGTGATGTGATGATAGTGTCAAGGATGTGTCATGAAAGAATCCATGTTTTATTTTAAATATGTTTTCGTTGATTGGAAGAATGAATATTGTCTCTTATGTAACCACTTTGTTTAAATGTGGAATGTAATGCATGTTTTATGATCTAATTCTCTAAAACTCTAAAACCAAAAATATCCTCAATGTGTAAGCTTTTATTAACTCAAGATTAAGTAAGGTTTAAGGCTGGGGCCTTATAGTTGGTATCAAAGATCGGTTTAGATAACTTTAGAGGTTAGGGTATTATTTAAGCATAAGTGACATTTCCATATTGGCTAGGATTTTAGAAAGTGTCCTAGTTTTTATATAATGTGAATGAGTAAGTATATCTTAGTGTTTATCTTACTCATTAGTAAATGATGGTTATGTTGATATACTCACACTGAACTTTTTGGTTTTAGTAAATGGCTGGATCTAGCAGGCACCAAAGTGAGAATTGGTTTGAAGGAAACTGTGGTGGTTCTCTGATTAAGAGACTAGATGAAATGGGGCATTCAATGAGTAAACTCTTGGTTGTTCTAAACCAACTATCAAGGAGTAATGATCAACCACATGAACCTTGGTATGTTCTATAATGCATCATGTATGAGATGACCAATCGATGTTGAAGTTCTGGTAATAATTATAAAGGTAACCATTAGGGTTTATATGATCCTTACATTTGAGGTAATTATGGGTTATTATATGTTATGATGGAAAATGAAAGGCATGAGATAAACTTGCGGTTAAAATATGTTATGTTTATTATTGAAGATTTTATCTCGTTTTGGGAAATGTTTTATGAATTATGTAGTTGTGGAAAAAGGACAACACGCAGACCGTGTGACAACCTGTCACGTCGGACAAAGCTGCGGGAATCGAACCCACAACCAAAGTGCGACTGGTATTTATCACCTACAACTGGACTATGTGAAGTCCCTAGTTAGTATGACTGATTCTTTTTAGTTATATGATTTTATGAATTAATAGTAAGTTTATTTTGGGTTATTTATGAAAATTATTAACCCATCATGGAGGATATGTGATTAGGTTAATTACTTTTCAATACGAGACTTTAGGAGCAACTGATGTTGTTTGGAGATAAATGTTACGATTTAACTTGGAAGAATATGTGACCAAATCCTTCAAATATTTGGGTTTCAATCATATATTGGTTTACTTTGAATAATTTTATGGACAAATTGTTTATCGGATGGTCCTCGTTGAACTTTGGGTTTTGTTGGAAAATTTTTGGAGATTAAGCATAGATTTTATTTTTAAAGGGTTATCCTTTTCTAGATTATCTGACCTTGTACTAACCTTTTTGGTTTTGGTTTTGGTTAAGATTTCAAGATATTGGAAGTATATAGTTCTCTTTGGTTGATTAGGTGATTCTCTAGAAGTTGATTATAGTACTCTTAATTTGAACAAGTCTTCCTAAATACTCATCTTTTGGAGAAAATATGAGTTTGTGTAAGGAATCTAATAAAATTTGAAAGTCAACACGATAAGTGATTATGTTTCCTTATGAATAAATTCCTCAATAAAATGTAACTTAAAACAAACATTTTGTCTATTAACTTTTCCTACTGGGGAATCGAATACCGTTTAACCCAACACAAGTTTGTGATTTTTTTATGGTTAACTTTCTCCTAGACATGTTTACTATCACTCTCCCTCAAGAACATGACCCTTTTCTTTTTATTCCATGTCCATGTTTTTCTACATGTAATCCTATTATGGGTTAACTCTGGTGACCTATGTACTTATCTTCCTTTATTTTAAAGTGATTTTTTTACCGACTCTTGTTCCGATGTGGGACATTCAAGGATGTTTCCAAGCATAATTTTAAAAATTGCAAGGACGCAATTCCCAAAAGGGGGGAAGGATGTAACACCCCAGGTAAATAAATAATATTACATTTTCATATTTATCCATATTTGTGAATAAAATATTAATATTACTTTAAAGGGGACGCTATGCTCGATGGCGTACCCAACATGCAACAACGAGTTTCTTGGGAATCTTACGTTGCACTCTAATAATAAAATAATATTATTTTAAATGGTAGTTAACATGTAGTCGTTGTATAGGCGGGAATGGATAGAAATAACTAAAATATTATTATATATGTTTTTAAATGTTTTTACAATTATCCAATAAAATATAAAGGCTTAAAATATGGAAAGAATTCAATTTTAGGCCTATATGCCCTAGTTTTCACTTAAGGTTCACTTATCACCTTTTATTGTAGAACCGTCATTAAATATAGTTTTGTTCAGTATTATACATTCTATTGGCCCAAATAAAACTCTTCATAAGAATCGGGACATGAAAATTTACTTTGGGTAAATTTTTGGTATCTTTCTGATAAAGTTCATTTTTTTAATGAATAATGTAAAATGTTGTATTTTAATTCAAAACCTCTTTTTAATGTAATTTATTTATATTATTAGATTATCTTTTGAATTTGTTTTAAAGTGAAATTAGAATATATTTTTACCATTAATTCCAATAGTGGTCGTTGGAATTAATTTCACTTTGAAATCAGACTTAAACCAGTGTCAATCTTTTGATACTTATTGTTTCATAAAAACACGCTATTTGCTCTGACAACGGGAATTAATAATTAAATTAATTAATGTGACTTATATGTTTTTAATTTTGTAAAATAGAATTCATTTTTGAATTCGTAATATCAAATATATATTAGCGTGATTTTTTTGGATTTTTCGGAAAAACATCAATTTTTTATGAATAGTGAAACCACTAAGTGGTACTTATAAAAACTGATTTTTCCATTTAAATGAAATTTTTCCATATTTGTGTTTTGAATTTCAAAAATCCAACATACATGGTTTTCATTAAGAAGTAAAATGAGGTTCAATGGGATAAAAATAATTTTTTGGTGAATAGTAACTTAATAAGTTTTTAATCGCGATTAGAGGTAATTAGTGTAGTTTATGGTAAGAATAATGTTTTAATAAAATTAAATGACCTAGACACATGTCTTACCCTCATTGTATGTGTCATGGACGACCAAGACAACCCATGGGTCAACTTGGGGACCCCATGGAGCCACTTTGGTTGGAAAATGACATAAATATTTTTTTATTTAATGTTAAAGTAAAAATGACACAAACAAGAGATGTTTTACTAATAAAAAATTACATGGGGATATACAAGTCATATTTTTGACAATAAAAATTCATTGTAAAGATAAAAAGATTTCATACATAATATTATTTTTTATAATTTGTAGACATTAAATAAATTAATTTATTTATGACATCATGATGATGCAGCGATGACCTCATTATTTAACGATTTAAATAAAATGGAAAGATAATTTAATATATAAGACCTACACATGTCCAAAAATTATTGTATGAGTGTATATAGAACCCTTATCACCTTATCTTCGAAATAAATCAATGTGGGACCTTTAAAATCCGAAACTCTTTGAAAATAAAGTAACATTTTGTAACTTTACAAGAGTGCCCCTCCTCTCCTCTTATAAAAGGCCCCCACCTCTACCTCCTTACCCACAATTCCAAAGCCTTTGGCTTGGCCAAACCCTGACGATTTGGTCTCTCCACATCCCTCTCTAACTACTTGAAGCCTCATGTTGGGAACAAGTCTTCCCAAGGAAGCCTTTGAGCTCAAACCAAAGGGAGTTACCCGATTTTAAGGTAATGTCTTCACTTGTGTCCTTTTATTTTATTTTTCTTCTCCAACCCCCTAAACTCTTTTTATTAATTTATTTTGTATCAAATCCAGTATCTTTAATATAATAGGATGTGGTTATAATAAGTATTCGAGCTACAATTACACACACCTACATCTAATAGTTAAAGAACATACTGTTTCTGTGGATGGCGAATTTCTGCCTCACGAAACGATGATTGTTCAACATTCTTCTAACACCTTAAAAGGTGGCCATTACGATGACACTATATTTATATATGGTATATAATATGTTTATGTTTTACTTAAGATTTTGTATTTTTCATTTATTTCATACCTTTATGGTTTCCATTATGAGTAAACGCGATATCTTCATTTAAGGAAGTGCGGAATACCGCCCCCTCCAAGTGATTTGATTCATTATTACCATATGTGGTACGTATAAAGGGTATATTTAATGATATTATATATGATACCATACTGGAATTAAAATACTATTATGTATCATTATGTTTTAATTCCATTAAATATGAAATAGAAATGGAAGTGGTGTTCATGCGTACGTACGACTTACCATCTCTATGAACGGTACATTTCATTTCTTATCTCAAAATGTTATGTACTATTAAAAGTACATATATATAATAGATATATATGTAATATATTACATCTAAATTATGCATATAATTTTGGAATTATAACATATATATATATATATCTCATTTTGTTTTAATTCCATTAATATGAAAAAAAAATTAAAGTAGCGTTCATGCGTACGTACGACCTACCATCTACATGAACGGTGATTTTAATTTTTTATCTCCAAATTCTAAGGAATAGTATAAAATTAATATAAACGGGATATATATTATATTTAAACCATCAATACTATTATGGATATGATTTACCTATAACTACATGGAAAATTATTTTCCAACAAGTTCAATTTTTGACTAATGTACCAAACATTGACAAAAACGTCTGATATGAACTAATATTATTAACCAATTATTATAACATTAAAATATGTGATATGAAAGGAATAATAATCTTTATAAGAGTTCTTTAATAAATTATAAATTGACCAAAGATTATTATTCAGGAATATAAAGAAACGAACAAGACAAGTTGGACTTGAGGTAAGGGATCCTACTCCACTCTTTCTTTTTTAAGTACACTCTTTTATGTCATTCCTTTTAAAGCTAATCTTTCTTGTTATTGGGATGTTCATTTATATTAATCATTCTGTAATTTTTATGTTCATCTGATGGGAGACCCTATTCTCTCTCATCAATCCATTTTGGATGTTTTGAGTGGCACCGTTAGGCTTCCAAATTTTCGTAAGAGATCTAACCTCTCTTTTTTTTTTATGTACTCTCCTTTGTGTCACTTCCTTTAAGCTCCACTTTTTTATTTTGGGGGATGTTATTTTATATTCCTCTTTCTATAAACATTAATTTAATATGATGAGATACCCTATTTTATCTCATCAATCCATTTTTGTATGTTTTATGTGGCGTCGTAAGGCTGCCGAGTTTTCATGAGGGATTTTTCATCTCACATTTATTTCTGTGAGGTTTATGACATATTTGCCATAATTTCCTTTGAATGGTCTTTGTACTGCCCATTATTTTAATCATTTTGTAATATACTTTCTTTTATTAGTATTGACATCAATGTTGTATTGTCCTTCATTCACAAGGTGTATGTTTCGAAAGATACCCATATCGGTAAGGGAACCTTTCACCCTCTTCTTTTTAAAAGACTTCTTTTGTTGGGTCTTTTAATTTACATATTGTTATGTTGGGATATGTTCTCATATATCCTTATTGATGTAAATTTTATTTCCAAGTGATGATATATCTTTTTTTATCTCTCATCAACTCATTTTGATGTGACGTCATTAGGCTGTCAAGGGAACTTCTTAACCCAATTTCGATATCATTGGGTTCAACATGTAGTTATTGAATATGTCATCCTTTGAATATGTGTGAATGACCTTTGATTATATTACACTTAATATCCACTTATATTTTGTGTATTCGTTTGTCACACATAATTATGTAATTGATTTATCCTTAAACCAAGGATATCATCTTTGTAAGGGACTTCATCTCAATCTCCTTTCATTGAGGCATATTCTGTTTTATACACAACCTTATTTTAGACGGTGTATAAACCCCATTGACTTTTAGGTTTATTCAAAAGGAATATTTTTTATACGAAGCATTTACTAAATGACAAAATGAATTTTTTTTGTCATTGGTATGTGGCGATAATGACTTCTTCACCGCCATGACCATTATTTGACTTTCGACTTCCTCTACAAGACATACCTTATTTTTAAAAGAAAAATAAATACCATGTTTTACTTTTCATTTATTTTGGTATTGAAAATGGTTTTCATAATGTTTTTATGTCAATGTGTTGTATTGATATCTTGTGATTGAAAGGTGGAAATTTTATGTTTCCTTTATGCATGTTTTATGTGATACAATAATGTTGAGGTTCTTGGGCATTATTATGAAGATGGGTGGTTCCGTGATAAACTAAGGGCAGGTGAGCCCGATATAGCTCTCCAATGCATTGGGTAACGCGAAGGAGTGAAACTTTAAGGTTTCTCCAAAGAGATTTAGGGAATATACTATGATGGGTATTCCAAATGTAACCAAGAGGGTTACTCCCTACGTAAGAATGTTATCAATGCCTCAAGTAACATTTTATGTCTTATGATTTCTACAATTTATTCATGATTTGATGAGGTATGTTAAAGTGCCTTTGTTTTATGGGTAAAGTATGATTTAATTATTATGTATATATGAACTCATTTTTCCTTTCCATATTTTTTTTATAACCCTTACTGGGCTTTTTAGGCTCATTTGAAATGTTTTTCACAGGTCAAGGGAAAGGTATGTGATGTGATGATAGTGTCAAGTATGTGTCAAGAAATAATCCATGTTTTATTTTAAATATGTTTCCGTTGATGGGAAGAATGAATATTGTCTCTTATGAAACCACTTTGTTTAAATGTGCAATGTAATGCATGTTTTATGATCTAATTCTCTAAAACTCTAAACCTGAAAAGATCCTCAATATGTAATCTTGTATTAACTCAAGATTAAGTAAGGTTTAAGGCTGGGGCCTTATAAAGTCGCTCCTATTGAAAATTTGAATCATTTTAAAAGACTCATTATGTAATAAAACAATTATTTGATCCCTTATTTGAGGGATGCATATAATGATTTCATAAAAAACCTTTTTAACTTTTTGTAGAAGTTTCTGAAAAAGGATTCTACCATCCTCCAAAACTAAAATCATCACATGGATTCAAATCATCGACTTGTTGAGTATTCGATGACATGGGATCCAATTAAAATCACATGGACACGAGTAGATTGTATATACCTCCATGGATATAAACATATAAATTGATAATTATATTTCACCCTCATCCCTTTCAAGGATTATGTTATCACAGTACACCATCAACCAATGATAATTCACATTTACCAACTTTCATTCATCAATTCTTCCCACATAGTTTGGTATAATTTGGATAAACTATTTGAATGTTCACGGAAAAAATAGTGTATAGTCCCATGTCCCATCCCACATGGATTTTTATTTTTCATATATTATTTAATGAGTTGTAATTCATGTGTCACATTATACAAAAACTCCAACAATGTAATTTTAATATATTCTCATTTCTAACAATGAGGTCACTTAACCCATTATGACAATAATATATGAAAGGCATATATACCTACCCATATTTGTTACACCTACCAATATATAATGATATTAAAATAAGTAGTTAGGTGTTTTAAACCCATCCCCACAAACTAAAAATGGATTATCTCAGTAGCACAAAAAATTATGCTCACTATTAGGTTCTTAAATGTCACCCCATCTAATAGGGTCATTATAAAATCCACATGAAAAATAGATGAAATTATATTGAATTTATACCTATTAAAATTTTTGTGCCTTTTACATTCTAGATGATGCATTAAAAAATCACACATCTCTACCAAAATTCTATAAAGATTTTGATACATTATAAAAATTTCATGAATTCCTCTATAGAGGCCTCCAACACAGGTATGTAGATATCTAATTCATGTGACAACAATTACCTAGATATGAAACCCTAAAAATAAATATCACTATGGGAGATTATAAATTAAATATAAATACCACACTTAGCTTATACTCAATAATAATTCAAGGCTATCACATATCTATCAATAGAGTACCATGATCCATGTTAAAGAAATAGTCATTTTATTTTCAATGGTCGATGGCATGATAAGGCTACCAATAATACTATTGGTTGTCTCCTATAATAATACCATGAAGGCCTCCATCATTGACATATAAAATTAATATTGAGAAGCCAAATCATTATGGGTTACAGAAAACCCTCATAAGAGATATAATATCAAAAATAATATATTTCTCCCCTTACTATCATAAACCATGATGTTCATCACAAGGGTATACTCTACATGACTCCTTCGAATAGTGATACGTTAATAGATGAATTTATTATTGTCCATGATGGTTATCATTGTGATGTTCCTCTCAAAAACAATTTTTTATTTAAAATAAAAATCCATTATTTTTCTAATAATGTATGAAGAAGAAATCATATAGTAATGCAAATGGAAAAATAATTCTAATAATTCCAAATGAATTATAGCTGAAAATTAATATTGTTTCATAATCATGAATAAAAAATAAGAGGTAACTCTATGAACCAATGTTTGATCATCTTATATACCTCAAAACAAAGAAGATATTTACTTATATAAATGCATTAAAAAAATTATACATGAATTTACATCATTGGTGATAAAACATCAAGGGATCTACCTTAGATGTTAAAAAAAAATATTTGTTTTTTAATGAATCTAGGTAAAGGTAAAATACTAGACTAGTTTTTTCATTATATTTTCTAAATTTTAACACTTTATTTTATTTTTTAATCACCATTTCCCTTGGACATTTCTCCAAACACTATCTCCATTTTGAGATCATGTTGATCAATTTATTCATAAATCCAAATGTCATGAATTTCTAGTTATTTTAGAAGGTTTGGTTTTAATCTACTAATTAATTGATCAACTTTTTAACCATTATTGATAACAATACATTAAGCATACCTTGTAATGATTTTAATGTTTTCATCATAGTCTAATATAGATTAAACACCCTTTATAATAATCCCTATGAATTCTCTCTCCATATTTGTTTTAATAGATTGAGGAACATATGCCATAAATAACATTAATTTAATATTTTACCCCTATATCTATAAAATGTAATCCTTCAGCATGGTGTTCATAGTCATTGACAACCATTGACCACCCTCTCTATCTAAATTTTAAAAAACAAGTATCACATTCTCTATGTGAGAATAATTATGCATAGAAAATATAATCTCCATTGTGTTGACCCAATTATTCGTCGACTAGTTTATTATAATGTTCAATTAAATTTTGGTGGTCATTTTATCATAAAACACTCAATATCCAATTTACCTCTCATATGTGATGTTTTCTATTTGGATGTGTTAAGGTTATTTTCATATCCTAAGACATATAGTTGAAATCTCTATAAAAGTTTTACCTCCACCCAACCAAGCATTAGGGATGTTATCTGGTTAGTCAGTACATTATCCCTTACATGGGTTCTTAGACTGGATTCTACTAGTTCCCAATATTTTCCAAAATAGAAAATGTTAGAACAAAACATATGTCAACATGTCCAAAATTAATAATGTATTATTTTTTGGATTTAATTATAATGGAATATCATATGTGTACCCAATGTTTATAATTATATAAAAAATCTTCATGGGTTTATAATTATTCTCATTTTAATAGATTTAACTATTTTTGAGAAATGATTATAAAAAAATTAACTAAATTGTGATCTAATCCCAACTATAGAGACCTGACTATTTCTTACATGACTATTACATAATATTCCATATAATAACATAATAGTCTTTGAAAAAGTGAAATAAATGTGTTTCTTTCATTGAAAAATAAAGATCATATATAAAATTAATATATTAAACATTAAACATTATTCAATTCATTCTCCACATTATTTTCATTGGTCCTTGTATTATATTCAGTACATGTAGTAACCTAAAGATATAAATCCATTAAATGTGTGAGATAACACACAATAAGAGGATATATAAAAATATTAATAAATTTGACTTGGGGGAGAATATTCATAATTACTAGTAAATAGGTAAAGAATTATATTAATGGAAATAAATATTTAGAAAATGTGCGGAATGTGTAAATGAAGAAAAGTGAAAATCATGTCATATTGGTTAAGTACCTCACATCGTTTTGAATAAAGATAACATCATGTTCAAAGATATTTTAATATTCACATGAGATAAAAAATACCCAATTTTCTAGAGTGCGATATAATTCTAGGAAAACCCTTTACATCATAAAAATTAGATTGTGATATATAATTTTCTGTGCACTCGTCAGTAAAAACTATTTAAATTATCATGTAATCCACATAAAACATATCATATTTTTTAACATAAAATAACACATCTGAAGGAGTGGGATTCATTTCATAAAAAATATGTTCCTGAATAAGCTTTGGTGTTCCCAATTTAATTATATAATAACCCCACATTTATCTGAATCATCAATATTGTCTTAAGAAGAAACAATATCATTAGAATTAAATGATGTGTTTTTAAAAAGAGTAGCTCATTTGGAAAAATTATTGCATCTATCATAAAACCATATTAGTAACATTTATATTCTGATAAAATAATATAACAATTATGAATTGATTTTTATGTAATATTAAAGGAATTTTTATACTCGAAATGGGGTGAAATAGGGAAAACCCATTGAGAGATGGGTTTGATACTTCCCCTTACATTATGGATGACTGTGTTCATAACATTAATATCTTATATAATCACATTAGATTCAATAAATAACAAATAAAAAACTTTATATACATTAATTTCATTCTTTATACTTTCATTAAGTTCATTTTTTTTGAGGAGCTAAAGAGTTTATTTTCATTCTTCTAGTGTGTTCAGTTTCATAGTATTTGTGACCGGTTAACTAGCATATATGATTGGCTGTTTCATGTAAAATGAAGATAAATATATATAATATTTATAATATGTTTTTAATGATATTATATAATGTTTTATTTTCTTATAAATAATTTGTTTATATGTTTTGAGGATTAATCACTTGATAAAGTTAATAATTATTGTTTTAGGTTTATTTTGGGGATTTTTCGATCACAAAAAACTTGTTTTGTTTTAACAACTAGAAGCATATATATATGTTACTTCCAGAACATAAATAGCTATTTTTATTAATTTTTAAAATATTTTCAACCATTTAAAGGGTTTTATTAACATCAATTAAATCATTAAATGAAAATGAATGTACATCGCCTATCGACATTGTAAATTGACACATCACACACATTGATTTAATTGTTAAAATAATAAAAAGATTTGGAGTATAATGATAAATGATAATTCATTAACATGATATAATAATAGTATATGTAAGGAAAAATATTTAGCATTACATTTTTTTATGGAATGTTAGGTTTGAATAAAGAAATAAATACAAAATTAATTGAATGTAAATGGATTGTGATTTAAATGAAATCAAGAGTGCATTGATGTTAGGTAGGGTATTTCAAAGAGTACTGGAAAAAATTTGGACAATGATCAAATCTATAGAGGTGTAACTAAATTAGGAGGTGAGGGGTAGTATTTATATTGGATGCGGGGGAAGTTTTCTCATTATTTTAATGATTAGATTATTATATTTGATAAATACTATGAATATAAAAAAACAATACTAAAATTTATAATAATATAGGATTATAAGACATTAAGGCACATCATTCATCATTATATCAAAAATGAATAATAGAATCTTGTATTTAGCATTTTAATTAATTATCATAATTTACTATTCATTAAAAAATTCAAGTATTTCATAAAAATCCCAAGATAATAAACCAAAACATATTTTGATCTATATAATACAAACATTTAACTAATTATTTAAAAAAAAATTATAAATACGAGTACATTAATTTTTAAATAAAATCATTATTTTTCTTGGTTAATTCAGATATTAAAATTATAACTGATTAGATAAAACATTGAAAAATAACATAATGTATCTTAATTTACATTAAAAACATAAAAAATAAAAATAATAACATTTCAATAATTTTTTTGAAAATAAATGTTCTTTAAAATTTATAAATTATTCATGTAATTGTAATTGAATATTTATGACTTCCAATAATAAAATCGCATAATAAGTTATTTTTTAAATATTAATTTACTTACATGATGATATAATTAAAAATAATTTCAATTAATAAATTCAAAAATTTAATTTAATATTTTTTGGTGAGGGTAAAATTCATTTGGCTAGTTTACTATTCATATGATTCATATTTCTATTCCTATTTTCATGTTACTATTTTATTTATTTTGTTTCCTTATCATATAGAAATTATTATTATTTCATTAATGTTTCATTTATAATGTTTTAACTATTGTCTATAAGTTATTTATACTGATTTCTATTATATGAAATAACAATAAGAATAGATAAATTCCATTTATAATAGGATGGGTCATTATATTCTTACACCAATTTGAAATTTCTCTAAAGAATTTTTTTTACACAAACAGGTGGTGCTACTTCTCCTTTATCTCCTCATATGGTTCCCAAGTTGGATTATCAAACATTTCGTTCATGTATAAAAAATTGACAAGGTGGTTTGTGTTTTTTGAGTAGATCATTATATATCTGGTCATGAATTATTTGAGGATTCTCCAAAAAATGATGTATAATATTATTTTTGTACCACCTCTAAGTGCATTACATATGAGGTATCTAGTAAATACTTCACTAGAAGTGATAGGTGCAACACATCATGAATATTTTCCATATTCAGTAGTATTTCAAGACGATAGGCTCTGAATATTATTTGATCAATGATTTAAAATTGTTCAACATTAATTGGTTCTAGCTTATCTCACTTTCCAATCATTATTACTTTGTTAAATAGTGATATTAAATGGAATAAATTCTATCCCATAATGAACTCCAAGTCCCTAAACAGTTGTCAGAATTGAACTATTGTTATCTCTGAGTGGTGTTCATCTATTGGTATATGGAATAAACCTTTACTATCATATCTTTCACAAGATCAAGTCCATGTACATTTCTATCCCAAACATCATCAAAACATGAAGGATTTCTACATCGCTTTCTATATTCCGTCTCATATTAAGCCATCATAATAAACAAGTAGAACTACTATTTCATGAGAACTCATCCAATGAGGGATACTGATCACATCCAAGTGTGAATTCTATTTCATAGGCTCATAAAATATCATTTATCAACAAAAATAGTCATTTTAGGATGGACCTCAGTTTGGGATCAATAGGACGCACTATTAATTAGATCACTACTCAAGGAAGATTAGACTCCTCTAGGGTTTAGATATGGAACAAAGATCACAATTCATGATAGTCGATAGTTGTACCCCTTGTATTCTCACCACATCCTTCACACATATCATTTCATGTTTCATAATTGATATGTCTTCTTCAATAGTGATAATATTGGCAGTCATGGTGTGTCCCCCCCCCCTCATTATCCATATCATATTATTTACTATATATGTATTTGGGAGACCCATGGCAAATTCCATAGTGATATTCTCCAATTTATATATGGGTATAGGTCATGTTTTTATCAAACCATTGTACTTAATCCCCTATTCTTTATCTTTTTTCCATATCATGCTCCTTGAGATATACTTAACAAACTAATTCTTCAACTTGTCCCACTAGAAGTGTTCTAAATGATCATAGTACATCTTGGAACACCCATGATGGATATATAATTTGGAGCTATTTTCATTATTCAATATATCTTACTATATCCTAGGCGATGAAGGCACACAATTCCTTATTTCAAACCAAGTGACACTAACATCATGAATATGTAACTCTTTTAGATTCACATCCATTACTCCATTCACCTTGTTTTGTAACACTGAATCATCACATTGTACCACATTAATATTACACTATATAGACATATGGTAAATAATTTAGGTAAGGTATGATTAATTCTCTTATATTATGAATTTTAAATCTATCATCTTTATATCCATAAATATAGTGTTTATCTTAATCCACAACATCGATTTAGAAGAATAATATTTTCTACTAATAGTATCACCTACCTAGTGAACATTTCCCGGATGATAGTGAATAAAGCATTATAATTTATTTATTATCACAAACATTATATGTATTCACATGTTTACCTCCTTTTATGTTTATATATACATTAGGCTCTTTTGATCTGGATATATGTCACAGTTCTCACCGTAGAGTTATTTCCTCTAGATTTGGAAGGAAAAAATAACAGATTCTACCTACAGATCATGAATCATGTAGTTTTTCTCATGGATAATAATGCACCATGTCTCCTAGTAGATCACATTCCCATTTTTCATGATTACACAACACATCCCTTTTATTGATGCAACACTATATGTCTCAAAATATTTTCCAACATTCAATAATTGTGGTATAGGTGTTGCGATTATCCTTATATTTAATTTCCAAATCCTTTCAAATAATCTTACATACATAAATGTTTTACCCACTTCCTTGTTAATTTAATTATCAAGCTTGTCCATTGTGATAAATTTCTCATACAACATCAGTGGTACCAAACAAATCCATAAAATTGGGGATTGATTATACACTGGAGGGGATTATATATTCGTCAATTGTATTTTTTATTGGTCCCTAGAAATTACATCACTTTTGATCATGTGTCCCAAGTATGTATGTTTATACATCCAGAATTCACACTTCCTAAACATGGAATTCAATTTATCCTTCTTTATTATTTCCAGCATAATACATAGAAGTTTTCAATGTTCCGGCATACTCATAGAGTATATAATAGTATAGTTGAAAAAAACTACCCAAAATTTTTCAATGTAACATCTCAATACTATATTCATCAAATCCATGAATATTATTGTGGAATTAGTACTACTTAATGGAATCATCAAGAACTCAAATTGTCAATACATTATTCAAAATGAACTATTATGAATATCTTCCTTCTTCACCAATTGCTGATTATATCTAGAATGTATGTCCAACATTGAAAGGTATTGGGATCCTCATATATTTTCAAACAAGTCAAAAATACATTGATGGGGGTACTTTTTTATGTTTATCTTCATGAATTTTTGATAATTGATATACAGCTGCATCGATCCATCATTATTCTTAAGAAAGAGCACTATCACACCCCAAGTTCCATCACTAGGATGTATGGATCCATTCTATAAATTCTGTTATAAATTGTTATTTAACATATCATATTCAATAGGAGACATCAAATAGTGATACATTAATATAGAAATTGTTTTGGTGATGGGTTTTATATAGAGTCATACATCAAAACCTAGGGGATTTTCGGGTAACTCGTTAGCAAAAACAACGTTGTATTATCTCATGATAGGAATTTGACTTAAGTTGATTCCTTCATTTAACTCAACTATTTGAGAGTGGTATGATTATTCATAAAGAATCAACACCCACACCATTGATGTATTTTTTAACTTAGATTCACGATATTCCATAAACATGTGAGGAACATGGGATGGTTAATAATATGAATTGATATTTCCTTTTTCTGAATGTTGATATGTTTCAATATAACAAAATCCAATTCTTTCTTATTATACCATTAAATTGCGTCGATGGAATTATCATGAAATTTTCTGGAGAATATTCCCACAGATTCTAAATGGTGAAGAGTCTAACACTTGGGATGGAATTATTTGACCTCATGGTGTTTTTATGGATAAATTTACATTAATTTTTTGGCCTTTCGATTCAATATTTCTAAAAAAACATTAAAGAGATAATGAAATGAATAGAACCAGAATCACATATGAATATTTCCATTAATTTTTATATAGATAGTGTACCATTTAAACCTCATTTTATTGAACCAAATAATATTTAGAGCTATAATAAGTCTTTCCATTTCCTATTCCTTTTATTACAAATAATTTTGATTAAGCTATAGGACTAGATGATTATGTAACTAGATTGAATAGTGCCCATAATCCCTATAGATGAAGAATTGAACAGTTGGTGGTTTTCTCCATTCATGTAACACATTTTCCTCCATCCACATGTATTTTGGATATTATTGAGCATGGTGTACTTTTCTCCCACAGAAGAATTATTTCCCCATCAATTAGAGGTAGTTCGCATAATGTTTCATCAAATATTTTTGGCATGTGTGTGGATTGGATTTGATTCCACCATTTCATTAGATCCTGATGATTGAAACTGCATATTTTTTTCTTATATCTCCATATCCATGGGACCATCCTCTAAACACCATCTCCATTTTTAGAAAACATCATAAAATATCTTAATAACTACAAATGTCTTTAATTTCTGGATCCTCTTGAAGGAGATGTTTCAAACTACAATAGAATCTATCAATTCTTTCATCGATTTTATAACAAAACATGATTCGTACCTTCGAAGTCATGTGATATTTTTTCTATATGCCATGAAAGATTCACCTTTATATTATAAAAGCAATGTTAATTTTCATTCTATATCATTAACAATAGTTCATGGGATGTACTTATTATGAAATGTTATCTAAAAGTCATCCATCTCAATATCATAAATTTCTACATTTTTCATAGTGTCCTAAATCAATTCCCACCATTGATCGACTTATTTATCTAAATGATAAATGGATAGAGTCACACTGTCCATCTAATAAAAGTTAATACTAGGAAATATATTATCCATTATGTAGACCCATTATTAAGTTACTAGTAGATCATAATATCTACTAAGAATCGGTGTTTTTTTCACATAAAACAATCGATTGGTTGTTACTCCCTTTTAAGAGAGGTGGGGCATCCCACATTACTCAGGTTATTGTTCATAACCTAAGACATATAAAAATCACAATTAATTTTTCATCTCTACCACCATGGCATTATGTATTTCCTTCGGTAGAACAATACATTTTCCATCATTTGGGTTGTTGGGATGGTGTCTACACATTCTTAGCATTTTCATAAATTGAATAGTTTAGACAAAAACATAAGTCAGCAGATTATGTATAATAATTTTTTAAAATTTTAAATTATTTTTATTGTAATATACTAGAGGATAACATTATTTATGAATTTATATATAAATGTTATTGTGTTACTACTAATTCACATTATAATGGTTTTAAATATGGTTCCCAAATCCTAATCCCATATTAACAAAACTGTGCACTGATACAAACTACAGAGACCTTACTTTTTCATATATGAATATTACATTGTTTTAATGGTACCAACATAACATTGTAATTAGAACATGATTCAATGGATTAGTATACCATGATATTAAGACCATATATAATCATTTTCTAATAAAACAGAAAAATTATTTCATTCAATATTATCTAGCTTGTTAGTGGCCTTTGAATTATATATTGTATATATAATTTCAAAAGTATATAGATCCCTAAAATTTCTGATCCATACCAAAAATTACAGGGAGATGAGAAAAATAATCAATATATCATGGGTGAGAATAATAATACTCATTACTAAAAAACAATTAAATCATAATCATGAGAGGAAACATTATGAAATTTCTTTGAATGTGCTAAGGCATAAAAATGAAAAATCATTTCTTAGTGGTAAACTAACACATGTAGTTCTGCACAATTATAGAATCATGTTCACACACATTTAACTTATTATATGATATTAATCATATTAAACTATGAATTCTTGTGATATTTCATTTTTTTTGAACCCATCATATCATAACATTTACATTCTGCTATATTATTTCAAGCGGACCCATCACAGCATAATAATTACATTATCGCGCATCCAACATAGAATGAATATCAATAATGGAATTAAAAAACACAATGAAATGAATGGGGATCATATTTTAAATAATAAATTCATAAATACATATTGTGGTTCCCATGCAGAAGATAGAACACCAAAAATGGTCCAAAATCTATTAATGTCACTCCTCCACATGTTGTCTCCACCTCCTCAGGTGACCTATGTGATGAATGCATTTAAACATCAACTACGTGTCCCTATTAATTTTAGTTGGTAGGATATCATTCCACCTCATCCATAGTTTTAGCACTATTCTTACTTAATTCCATTAATGGATTTTTCTTCTATCCTTAGATTACTCACCATCGAGGTTCACCTAAAACTACAAACATGCATTAATGGGGTTTCAACGATTATGATTTCATCCCCCTGAGTTTATGAAGGTCCGTAAAATGTTGGATAATTCACTGTTATCTAACTTTGAAAAGAGAAATACATCAATTAACTTCCTAAAATAAATCATCTCTTTTAGGAGGTTATAGTATTAACGTGTGATCGTTGGCCATTTGGATTAAAAGTATTTCATGGTTCTTTTCACATTAGAATATGTCCCTAAATCCTCATATTAGAATTATATGAATGATATAAATGGTTTAAATATTCAGTATTTTGGTTTTCAACCATTTTTTACATTATGCGACATCCCCCACCATTACAATATGGATATCGCTTCCTAGTCGCCCCTTGATTTTTTAGTACCCAGTGATTTTTTTCGAATTGGAAATATAGTTGGTCATTTCTTATACTCAAACTAGAAAGACCATGACCTAATCCCCATATTCCTCCCATGATTTGTTTCAAAATACAGGATTCCATGAAGTCATAGGGAATTATAGATATTGATTTTCATGTCAAACTATGGTTGTATTAAATTTTTTGATATGAATCATTGGTACATTTTTTATCCTCCTCCAGTGTTATTGAACATTAATACCTTTGTTATTGGAAAGGTATGATCATGATTTCATTGTTGGATCATTAATTAGTTGACACAGGAATGGTAGACCCTCTAATGGTTATGGGGGAATGTGTAGGGTAACATTTCCATACTACCACTAAAATTTATGGGAATGATCTAGATCTAGTGTGGTTCGAAATTCACCATCCATCCATGAAGAGGCTCGAGATATGATTTTAGAGCCAATGATATTAAATTTTTTTCCCATATGATACATGATTTGGGGGATAAGAATTTGAACCAGATGGAGATCGAGGGACATATGTGTAGGAACTCATCTTCATCCCCATCTTTAGAGTATGTGAACCATTTTTGTGGTGTTACTATGGTCCATGAGTTGTATGAGGGAAATAAAAATATTTGTAACTGGGATATGGAAATGTTTGGAGGATATGATATTATATGGGATTTTTTGGATCCATTGAGTAGGTTGGGTTCATTAGGACTTTAGACACATTTAAGTTGGGGAACCTCTATGAAGGGATGAATGTATAGGGTCAAACATTTGACTCAAGAATGTATTGAACAATTGATTTAACCCAATGATTAAAACATGACCAATTAATAGTGTCAAAAAAAAGATATTTATTGATACATATTAGGATATATAATTAAGGGAAGATATTATTCATTCATTCATTGCCCCTTGAAGAAATAATGTCTAGAATGGGCACTGAAACTGTAGAAATTACATTCTAAAAAAATGGAAAAAACCAAATTTAAGAAAGAATGATATTATTTTTCTAAACTGATGGAGGCTATGTCTTCTCCAAATGGCCAACTGAAGGAAAAAGAGGCAATGTTTGAGAGACACGATTTAACATGATACCTAATTTCGCAGTCGAAGGAAAAAATGATAGAGGATGACATTCTAGATAAGTCCCTAAGGAATATTCAGACAAAATATTTGAGACTGGTTACTGTGTATGTTAATGGAATGCATAGGGGTGGATCAATAAGTAAGAAATCATTCTGATCGTATGATAAAATGAATGTAAAATAAATCTGGAGGAGTATATTTTTACCCAGGACATGGTGTGTATTGGCATAAAGACATAATCACAGAAGACCGAAAAACAATAGTTTTTTTAACATCATTGGAAATAATTTATATAAAAATAATTTTATAGACTAATTATAGAATTTAATGGATACGATATATCTTTTTTATGTGAAATGCATTACAATAGTATGTTAGAAGGTGATGAAGTCATTTTGTGAGTTTTTACACATCCCCAAAAGATTTTATTTCTTTGAAAATAAAATATTTATTAATAATTACATACGTATTATAATAATAATCAATTTTGGATGATGATGAAAAAAATCCCAATATGTAAATGATGTATTTATCGAAAGAAATGTTTTTATGAAAAACCATTAAATTTTTAAAAAAAACTATATTGGTAACATGTATATCCCCCAAAAGATTATATAACGATTAATAAATGATATTTTTGGAAAATTAATGGAATATCCATACAAAATGTTGTTAAATAGAGAAAACCTATAAAAAGAGAGTTGGGTTTGATAATTCCCTTTATCATACTTCAGAATGACTTACTCACATTATTATACTTTATAATCAGATTTGGTTCATTAGTTAATAAATAAATCTTATTTTATAATTTATTTTGACTCATTATGGATTTATTTATATAATTTATTGGATTATTAGGAGTTATAGTGTTTAATTTCATCATTTTGGAGAGTTTGTGTTCACAGTTTTCATGATTCGTTCAATTTTATACAAGAATTAGTGCTCATGAAAATAGTGGATAAATATCCAAAATTGTAATTTGATGATATTAATGATCATATATAATTTAAAATGGTATTATAAATAATTTGGTTATATGTTATATGGATGAAGTTGTTTATTAAATGTAATGATGATCGTTTTAGGTTAATTTTTGGAGTTTTCTTAATCACAACAAACTCGTTTTGATTTATCATTTGAAAGATTGAATATATGTTAATTATTAAAGATTAATAGTGTTGTAAAAAACATTTTAATGTTTTCTTCATCCATTAAAATGGTTTTATTATCATCCTTGACTATGTCAATGGAAGGGTAAAGTGCATCGCCCACGATGCTGGTAAATTGACACATCAAGGGTGATTCTCAATTTTTTAGAATATATGAGTAATTGGGGTGTTTTTTATGATGGATCATACATTTACATGATAGAATTAGAGTACCTATAATATAAAAGAGTAATAATTCCTATATTATTAGTGCAGGTGATGATAGAGTGAAAATATAAAATAAATGAAATTCAATGGAAAGGAAACAATATTACCTCTAAAATTACTCATCCTTGCAAACGACATTATGGAAATGGTATTGGTATTTGATGATAAAAATTTATACGTGGACTTGTGGAGGGCCATTAAAAGTGTATTGGGTAGAATTTTGTAAATTCATAATGCATGAGAGATGTGATGAAAAGTGTTGGTGAGGGTGGCATTTATAGTGGAGGAGAATGTTATTTTATCATTATTTTGTCACTATTTTATTATTCTGGCACAATAAAATGAATAGTTTGAGAATAATAACAAAATATATGAAAATAATGAATTATGATTCTAGATTTTGGTGATTACATCTTCTTTATAGCTAAAGTGACTAAAAAACTCATGTATTTATCATTTATCCTTAGTTATCGTATATTACAATTCAACCAAATAATTACGTTTTTCCGAAAAATCCAAAAAATTCCCTATAATCATTTACTAAAATAATGAATCAACAAATTATCTCCATTTTATTAAAATGGTATATAATTTTTAAGTTATATAATTTTAATTAAAATCATCATTTACATTGAAAATAGTGATTTTAAATTTTTAAATAATTTTTTAACACAATGAAAAATTAATTAATGTCTCATATAATAACCTTAAACTACTAATACATAAAAATATTAATTTATGAGTTATTTATGTAAATTTTATTTTTAAAATTCCATAATTAGTCATAAAATTATAATTATGAATTTATGAATTAAAAAAATAATAACACTTAATTATTAATGTTTATAACATTTATTTACTTATAATAAGATATATTTATAATATATTTTTATTTATATTATTTTAAAATTTAAATTATACATTCATGGTTGAGGTACCTATTTATTTGTTTTGTTTCATATTCATAAGGTTCATATTTCCATTTTTAAGGCTAGTTTACAATTTCTTCTGTACTTATTCCTTAACTTATAGAAATAATTATTATTCATTAAATATTCATATATAATTATATTTTTATATTATAAAAATTAATTTATGTGATTTATAGTAAATGAAATTACTATAAGAATGAAAAAATTTCATTGATAAATTGTTGGGTCGTTACAATTCCAATATAGGGGATCATGAGGAGGATGATTCCATTTGAGATAATATCCAAATTGATATGATTAATGATGGTGTCAGTACCATTTGATAATTGTTATCTAAGAATATAGAAACTCCCACTAATTTTCCATTTTTCCCCTCAATGGGATTAATCTAATGATAATTGTGAATATATATCTATATACAAACTTCTACTTGAAGAGAATGATTCTCTCAAAACTGGGAAATATTTACATAGTGTGAGATGGAGATGATAGAGTTTATGTAACTCAATGAAGAGATATTAAGTGGAAATATCTCTATAGGGGACATTCACCAGGTAGCGTATTATATAACTATACTGGTTTTCTTCCTTCAACAACTACGGCTCGACATTACATCGATTGTAATTATAGAACATATCTCCATCCAAGGATATAGAAAAACAATTTACAAGGATTTTATAGCTGAATTATATCTATATTTATCTTTTTATAGGATGAAACAAGAACCATGTCCAATAAATCCCCATTTTTCATCCAAAATAGATTATCATCCATGTGTATAGATAGATCCTCCACATCTGACCCTAAAATTTGATTCCCCTTATCAATATCACAATTATATGACTATTTATATATAACACAACAACGCTATTAGATCACTGAATGATAGGTTATAATCCATTGAATGATGTAATTTCCAAGTTAATCCAGAGATAAATCCTTTCTCGAAATGGGTAGAGGCAACTCTTCCACAAATAAACATTCTAAATCAAAAAAAGTATAATTTTTAATGGCTTAGGTGATCCAGAACAGCACCTGACTAATTTTATATACGTACGATTCCATATTATTAGGACCCTTGTAAATCAATAGGTGGATAAACCATGTTATTTTCATATATACTATATGGTACATCTCTTATATTGTTTAATAATTTGTTACCCTTGTTGATAAACTAATTTTATTTTTCATATGAGAATATTCTTTACAAATTTATCTATTAATCAAGTAAAATTAAAATACTCGAACCATCACATTTAAAATAGTTATAATGTTATATTTCAACACATTTTATTTACATATGGATTGGTTTATCATAGTACATAAACATAAGACATCATTAATAATATTTTTTTAGTCTTTGTAAACGGAATTTTGTTGATTAGTTGTGAACTAACATCATTACGTTTATGTTTCTATGAATATTCAAGACCATTTTGAAATTTCAGAGTTATTTGATGACACATTTTTATGAATAGATGAAAAATACAGACCATCTAAAATATTTCAATTAATGAAATAATATAATGAATATACACTCAAAATTATTCCATATCCTACCCCATCTATAGCTTTGAACCCAACATTGTACCATGAGAAACCCCCTCTGGATTATCAACCAAATACACATGTCCCATATAATATATTAAATAGAGAAGAAACCTTGTTTGTTTTATAATTTAAAGAATAATTTATTTCTTCATAAGGTAAACATGATCCTCACTTAGTTATTAAAAAAATGGAAAATGATCTACTAAATTTTAGAGTCTAAAAGGATGGACAAGGTTGGACATAATGACAACTCAAATTACATCCCTTTTTTTGATCATTCGGTCATTCCATGCCTGATTATATTTTATTAAAATATATTCATCAAAATGTGGTTGATAATTTGTAGGTAGATCATTGTAATCATTAAATTTTTTTTGGGTGTTTCATATATTGTTACAATGTAAAAAGGATAATAGAATAAATATACAACTAGAGTTGTCTTTAACAAAATCATATAGGGGTCGTTAAACAATGTAGTTATATAACTAGAGATATAAATAAACAATTAGAAGATTAAAATTTATTGAAATCAAATTTGTTCCTTCCCCTCATCCCTTCCAAATATAATAGGCTTCAACCATAAAAATGGTAGAATAGCCATTACACCATCAAGTGGAGTCCTCATTCAATGAAAAATTTCTCATTGGTGCATTTCATTTCATTAATAAAATTGATACCTTATCTGATGAAGAGATATTATATGCCAAATTCTAATGTATAATTTTGGGGAGTAATGGGAGGAGTCTGCTTGAGCTAACAGAGTAGGGAATATGTAACCATGTCCAATCCAAACACAATTTCCATATTTTCACTCCACCTCTATAAGTAGCATAAACATGCCAATAAGAAACATTAAAGTCACAATACATGAAAATAAGAACATAAAAAATCTCAAAACATAATAAAATCCATTTATATTCGATGACTGGATAATGTGTGTACAACATATAAACCAAACCACGTGTATTGTTACACCAAATCAGCATAATCCTCCATCAATATCAGTTCCTCCAATGATTTATTAGTAGAATGTGACATATATATAAGGGTCTTCATCCACCTAATGTTTCCAAAATAGGTTTATCCAAATATTAATGCATAGAAAACTATGTCATAAATATTCAATACTAAAATAGTTGTTAATTGTTATAACAAAACATTCAATTTTGGGTTCCCTAAACAAATAAATAGTTCCCTGAGAAGAAATTAAGGATCCCTTTCTTATCCCTAAAATATTTTAATATCAGATCACAACTTTAGGGATTTGTTGCATTTAGATTTATTCAATATAACATCGTGGAGTGATATCCTTTACCAAATATATCTTGTATAATGTTATATTATGGGAACATAATATCGATATATGTGTCTCGTATGCTAGATGACATCAATAACTAATGAATAATCATGGACTATATAAAAATAATTATTCTCATTCAATTAATAATTCTAAAAAATGTTATGATCTAATCTGATAACTTATCCCCTTCCATAGTAAAAGTATAGAAATATCAAAAATAATGTAAAATAACCTTGACAAAATGAATATAAAAGTTAAATTTTGAGAATATGTTTCTAAAAATGAATTGTTATTAGTTAAAAAAGACATTTATTTAAATATTATATTTATAATTCTCTGGTTTATTTAGGTTGTAGAGATCCATTCACTATATCATCAATGTATAATGTACTCTAACAATGGACAGATTGGGAGAATTCATTTTGATAATGCCCAATTTTAGTCTTATAAATCTCAATATATGATGATTTGTCTTATCAGTGGAATCAGATACAACCCAAGAATAATGGAATCATATAATTTGACTTACAAAAATGTTTTTAAATGACAATGGATTCCATATTTAAATAATGTGATGATGAATATGAGATACCCATCTCTTAAATCAGAAAAAATGATTATATTGGAGTATGTATTAAAACCCCCCATTATATATATTGATGAAACTAAACCCAAAAACACTCCAAATATTTTCACCATATAACAAATAAAAAACACATGGTGAATATTCCCTCACTTCATTCTAATAGATTTAGTAGAACCAAACTTTTTATGATGAATCTATAGGAACAATCATATCAACACTTGTGAATTGGAATGCATAAGCCTCTTAATGACCAAATGTTCAAATTTCATTTATATTTTCCCATAGTTACCCATCCCTCTTAATAATGGTAATGAAGAAGAAGAAGTGGAATATAATTATAATTATAACCTCAATGACATCACTCTATCATTCATGGAATGTGTCTCTACAAATATTGAAAATCCATAGGGTGTAAATATTAGAATAATGGAGGTTCCAAGACCAATAATGATTATAGTGACCATACCACAGATTAAAAGGAGTTATATACATCTCTTATAAATAAATTCAAATATTTTCCTGAATAATTAACTAGAAATTTCAGGCCTTGATCAATTTCAATCTAACCAGAACTTGGTTATTCCATAATTTTATTTTGGTTATAAGATAGTGGACATAAGAACACATCTCACTCGTATAGAAAAGGTTTAATAAATTTTGTATAATATCATCTTATCTATATTCATTTTTTATTCCCAATACAAAATAGACTTTGAAATATTTTCTCAATAAAGATGAGTAACAATAACATCAATGATTTCATCTAATTTAGTGATCTGAATTTGAAATATCCAAAAGATTATTTCATAATTCCAACTATAAAACATACAAATGATGTAATTCAATTATTTAAATAATTTTATATTTTATGTTTACTCCTGATATAATCAAATTAATATGGATAATGTTGATAAAGAGACCACTTAATTGGATGTAGTCCATTAGTTATTCTACTATTGGGTGATTCACCATAGTTGGAATAATTTAATCATTGTATATCAAAATTTCTGGAAATAGATTTAAACCCTTCATAGTAATTTTATTTTAATGTTATGAAAATGATTTGAGGTTGATATACTAAAATCACTGTGAACATCTTATAGATCATCATTGATTTTTTGAAAATATATGCCAACACATCCTCAAAATGAAACCCATGAAATGTTATTTTAGGGTTATCTTAGTAGTCATTGCTGGGTTTATTGTATGATATCATCATATAAATACTTATCTATATAATAATAATATTTTCATTTCTCGGTATTTTAGTTCAGGCTATCATTTATTAATTTTAATATATGTCTTCCTCACTGACATTTGGTGTTTCCTAGATATTCATGATGGAATGTGTTCACCCATGACATGGATAATGAAAAATTGATATAATAGTCTATGGGATACTAATTTATTAAAATCCACTGATAGAATCATGAAATATACATTCATTATTAGGTTGTTAATTCAACATATTAAATGATTTAAACACAATATTTATTTCATATCCATATTTTTTATTAAGTGTTTTCCTCATGTGGAATAATTATTCCTAATACGAGAACAACCCCAACAGGCTCTATTAAATAATGGTTATTTATAATACTCGATATTTAGATATTGAAAAGGGATACCTTCCAATAATAAATCCAGTTTAGTCAAAAAGGAACAATCAATATCCAAAAGATTTATACATGGTCTCTCTTAATGAAAAAAAAAATTATATCCTTATAATTTCTGTGGTGAGTAGGTTCATGGAATGGTGGGTAGTAATTCTAGAATAATTTATAATTTTGTACATTCTATAACGGTCTTCAAATGATGAGGCAGTAAAATATTTCATTGAATATAATCCTTCTATAAAAAATTATTAATTGAATACTATTTTTATTTATGAATACATTTTATCTTTCCAAGGAAACTACCAGGCATGGGATTTTTTATTTGAAATATGATCTAGAAGACTAACATATAATCTAATGTAATTCCCCATAATCAAACAAATTTTATTAAATAGTTACTCTTAACTATCCAAAATGGGTGTTATAACTTATTATTTTGTATTATAATATTGATACACTTATAATGAGGCAGTGTTCCATTCCCTCATCATATATATAGAACTAGAAATAAAAATAATAGTACACCACCAAATGGTTGAACCCTATGAAAAGTTGGTGGTCAAAATATTCAATGGTTATTATGCTATCATAAAATAATAATTGTCCCCCTCATTATAATATTCAAGGTATGATTATAGAATTCACTATTTTTTAGCATTAAATAACATCTATAAATCATAAAATACCTAGGATGAAGCATTAATAAATGTATCTATAACATGGGAAAACAACAAAATTGGATGAAACAATCATAAAAATTGTTCAGAATAATATGGTGTGACAATATTATTATAATTACTTGGATGATATCAATGAGGTTTATCCCATCTCTGAACTGGATAATCCTACAAATTGTTAGGTGATTCCCATAATGAACTATATGCGTAATAGATTTATTCCATTATAAAAAAATGAAAATAGAAAATATAATGGAAGGTGGTTAAAATCACTCATAAGGACAACTAGAATCATCACAAGTTCTATAATAAACATGTCTTCTATGGAATTCACATCAGATTTTTTGATGGAGAAGTTACCATTTTCGTTAAAAAATTAATTCCACAATCGAACATGTGGTAACAATTAAACTGTGGTCATGTTGTCTCATCATGTGGAAATATTGGGTATATTTTTTTCCTCAAGGACTTGATATGAAAAAAAATCACCAAAACATGAAAACCCTATAAAATAGATTCCAAATTAAACTATTAACCTTCTAGTTGTTACAAGGTACCAAATATTCTTTTAATTTTACGTTTTGGGAATGGATCTCATGGGGACATACCATAGAATTAAAACAATGTAGTTCATGTGCATCCTTAATACTACATGCATACTATCCCAATGGGTCAAGAGAATACCCCTCATTTAATTTCATACAATTTGAATAATAAATTTCAGGAATTCTATCATTATCAACCTATATGGTCTCCCTCACTAAGTATTGATGTATGATGAACCAATTAAAGCTCTCCCAAATTGAATTGCTTGTACAATAAGTATATCAATGAGTCCAACCAATCATCCTTCTACCATGATAATGTGAATTATAATATATAGGAATTAAATAAATATATATCAAACAACCTACAAAAATTAGTTCTCCATGAATTGATATATTATTTTCATGAAAATATACACGCTCTCTAGGTTTTATGTACTAAAACTTGTATGTCCACATAAGAAACCATGTATACTTTGTTTTAAGGGACTGAAGCAGTTTTTTCCATCAAGATGAAATTTACATCACTTAACAATAAAATTTACTACCATCTATAAATTAATGATAATTATGAAAATATATTAGAATAAGTAGATTTTTTAATTGATAAAAGTTGTCACCCAATATCATATACTGGTTCATTAAAATCTTATCTGATAATAATTCCAAAATAAAATTTCCCTCTATTAATATATTTTAAGTGAATATTTTATGTCCCACAATAACCCAATGACAATAAGAATTATACATTATAATCCTTAGAGAAAATAAGAGGGGGGGGGGGGTTTTATCTATAGGGGTTACTGCAATGGGACTTAGTCCTTGATTACCATTGTTTGTTTGAATATCATGCTCAATACTAATATAATTCTTATCAGGATATATTTTATTATAATAAGAGAAATGGTCTGGGATTCATGTATATAAAATTCAAACCAAATATAACATTTGTATAAATTTATACATTAATAAAACATCATTATAAAAAGGAAATATTGAAAATGACAACGTCCTATTTATAAGGTGATAAATTCTATAGTTCATATCATTTCAACGGTATATAAATAATCAAGATACTATGGCCCATGATTGGGGGGACCCCTTTTCATAGTTTTGGTCTCCCACTACACACATAAATATTCTACACAAATTGATATATATGTATTGGTTATCATTTTAATGAGATAATTACAAATGCATAGATATGTCATCCATGGGCCAGTCATAAAATATCCCCCTCTCCTACGTGTGACTCATATATCCATTTTATATTCCCACATGATTTATTTGATTTATGATAAATCAATAAAAAAACAAATTAGAAATAATCTCATATCACTTTATTTGATTTCTGATATGTGTAGGGGATCTGATCATTGAAATATTTGATTCTTAATTCTCATTTCAATAAAATATTTAGTGATGTTTGGATACCCTACCCTAGACCCATGTCTTTATAAAAAACCATATACTAATTAATATACAAAATTGGAGATAGATATACTTTTGGAATCTCCCTCCACGTAATTAGAAACCATTGTATTAAATTCTACAGTCATACTGATAAGTATTGATTTTAAAAATCACACTCATATTTGTTTAAACAACAAAACCTCATAATATTTCATTTGTTTGGTCATGATACGAGTATCCTAATCTATATGAATCATCTGTCTTGACATGCATATTATTCACCCAATGTGGCTATGTATAATACACACTTTATGTAGATTATCAACTAGAGGCATCTTCACTCAAGAAACGAATTTCATATTATCATAATATTTTCTGGCAACATTAAAACAAAATATATTACAGAACATGATCTATGTTATTCCATTATGTATATATCCCATTTAATTCCTTTATATTCAATTACCCTTGTTACTTTTTTACAACTCCCATCATCATGTTAGACCATGAAACAACATTCTCATCCCATGAGAACTATTGTTGGATTTTGACAAGATAATAAGATTTGGTAAATCTTGGATATCCTAAAGTATAGATACCATTCATCCCAGTAGCATGACATTAATCTACGAGACAAAATATCCACTATTTTGTAACATATTATGTGTTGTTCATTGGAAGAAGTCTACGATTATGAATTTTCTTACAATTTGTGTGGTCCTCTAATTTCATAATTTTTCTCAAACTGAGCATGAGTCATATGTTCATATATTTTTCTGAATACTATTCTAGTTTCAATGACTAATTGACGACACAACCATAGTTTGTGAAAGATCATTCAAACTCACACGAACATAAAAATTCACATTGAATGTCTTGGATGAAATATATTAATGGAAAAATTTTATCTCTTATTCTTAATATGTTATACTATGTACATGAAATCCCATTTATAGGACATAAAAATTAAATATATTATTTCTATTTTTTAATAGGACTAAATTTTCAGTGGCTTTTCCCTTAACACATAACTATCTGCATGCAAATATTTATGGATTAATTATAATTAAAATGATTTATAATGTGTTGTATATATCCTTAAGAAAATTCCATGTTTCAATATAGTAAAATGTTTGTTCCCATTTCCTGGGATCTTGTTATATGATTTTAAATACCTATGAGAATCTATGTAATGTTTTTTGTTTTCATCTCAATGGAATTAAAATTAAATAACCCTAGATGTTTAAAATATGAATGCCCCAACCATGCATTTGGAATATCATCATTATATTAAAAACAAATTATTTTATTTGAAAACCCAAGTAATCACAAGCCAAATATCCACATCAGTAATAAGACAATTCAACTAATGTAGAAAATATTATTTTTACTATACATAATATTCCCCGATATTGATTTTTATGAAACAACTCAAATATGTCTTCCCACATGTGAAAAAGTTTTCCACATGGGAGAAAACACATATATCGATATGTTTTTAATACATATTAATGAATTTAACCATTAAATATGTTATCCACATTCTAACCTTATGTATGTGATCTATGTAATAATAACTGTTTATAGAGCTCGAAGATCATACATTATAGATCCCCTTGTTTTATCCAGAACATAATGAACAATTATTTGGATTTTAGTTCAAACATCAATCATTACCACCACAACCATAAATCAAGTATTCCAAACCCAAACCTTATTTAAGCTTTCAATACCTTAGTTTTATAATGATGATAGACAATATAAAAATTTTGTTGAACACCCTTAAAGTGATGGTGTGAGAAAAATTCATGTATATCCCACTAATTCTCATGTATATATGAATTATAGAAAATTTAGATTAATGAAACAAATTAAATAATTTTTTTTATCATATATCATGATACAATTGATTGAATCAGAACCCACTAGGCCATTAGATTTGGAAAAGATACATTTTTATCTCACCAGTGAGGGAACATTGTATCCTATGATATGATATATAAATGAATCAATGTTTCCTATATTTACCTTAATTTAATATTTATTTCAGTATGAATTAATCAAAATAAATTGTGTGTGAGTGGTGTGGGAAATTTTTTGTATCAAAAAATTCATACCATGAATATTATGACAGAATTCACGATATAATCCTCATGTAAGATACAAAAATCACATTTGAGTAGGAATGATTAACTATGACAAAAAAATAAGAAGATGGTATTTCCGCATGCTACATGACTGATCACAAATATTGTAATGGCTAATCCTCACAAATATTTCCCAATCACATGGATTTTTGGTTAGAACATCCATCTGGTGTAGGAAATATATTTCCTAAATTAATTAAATAATAGTTTAGATTCCTTAAAATTAGGGTTTTTATGGAATTCCTGATGTAGTTTATGAATAATAAACATAATAATATTTTTTGTACACCATATCCAAGGGAATATTTCATATTTCTTACTTTTATATTACAATAAAAAAATCAATTATATTCCTAGTAATAGAAATTCATTTTCATTATATGTTATGATGTTTTCAAAATGGAATTATAGTTGATGTAGTCACTCACAAAATTTACCAATGTCACAATGGTTATCATTTAAAAAAATATTCACATAAAATACACATAATGAACATTAGTTTAACATAAATACATAATTAATTCATATAAACCTTAATGGGGAACTTTCATGGATCAAATTTATGGACCACATTCACAGTAAACATATAAGGAACAACTTTTGTTGAAAATTTGAGTACTCTGGCACAAAAAATATTATTGACCCATCTCCTTCTAAAAATTTCCTTAATCTTAAAACATATATGTCCTATTGGATCTTCATGTTTTAATAATATAACATAAATCAATATTTTACATTATTCATTCCTAAATCCATCTCCCAGGTCTCTAAAACCCTCTGGATTATGATAAAGATAAAAAATAGTAGGTATTTCGAAATGAAATATTTTTTAGTAAAAAATATGGAAATACATAAAAAATTCTAAAATAAATCAGTCCAATTTTCTTTTACAAAACATTTAAAAAGGACAAATCTAGCCAAAAATATATATAACACCTAAAAAATTCATCCAACTATACCCTTCTCTATTAATTAAAAATATCATCCATGTGTTAAAACAAATGATGTTATCCACCCACAATGTGAACATCAAGAGACCCATGTGTCACTTGTATAAGAAAACAGCATCCCTCCCATAGATCACTAATGAGAAATAAATTATAGCCAAATAATGTTTCACATTATAGTGACATATCATTGTCCTCACATCTACAACATAGGAGAGATGTATTCTAGTTCAACTAGGAAACCTTGGGACAATCATCCAAAAATCACAGCACACTATTATACAAAAAAAATATGGCACTCCATTACAAATTTCACCTTTATATGGGAAACTAAATCAATACCTCATCCCAAACATTCATATGTGTATGATATACGAATTGGACACACTAGGGTGTCTAATTGATAATGAATTTATGTTTTAACTAAAGTAAAAAATACATCCTTATAATATATACAGGCCTTAAAACGTTCATAATTATACATTATTATGTTAATGAGGATCCCATACATAGTAATGGTGGTAGCCATTATTAAGGAATCACTCACTTCTAACATGAATTGGGGAACATAAATAGAATTTTTCCATACCCATTATTTTTTTCTCCCATTAAATAGATATTGATTTTTCATTTGTGGGTTTAAAAAATCATGAAAATGAGAATGGGAATGCCCTATACATATTCCATAATAGCTTTTTATAGGCCCTCCCTCATCTACATGTTGATGAGGAGTAGAAAAATTATTGGTCATCCATCTTGGATTATTACCCGATATATTTTAGGACATTTCATGACCTATATATCCCTACCCTCATCCATCTATGGACAATGAAGATATAACCGCATCTCGGATTCTACTTTCAGTTTAAGAAACTTAAATTCCATGAATATCTTATATTTTGATCTTCCACGGTCTCTTGTTTATCAAAGAGAGGATGAACCATATCAGATTAGTTGTTAGTGGAAATCATGTTATATATAATATAGAAAATATCCACATTATTCCAACTAGTTTAATCCCAAAATATGTTCCAACCCTTTAAAAGAGAATATTCTAGGAAATAGAAACCATCAATTGTCGGTACTACCAATGAATTATCCATTGGTATCCAATGATGGTTTACCTACAAATATTCAAAACTATACGGTATTTAATTTTCATAAAAATCATATATGAAGGAATCCCCATTGAAATAGAAATACAAAACCATCAATTTATAACAATCCATATTGTTCCACATTCTAGTTAAGATAATGCCTCACATAGGATGATATATTCCTTCTATGTGCTTCTCACTGTCTAAACTTTTCAAATCTTCATTCCATAGGCTATGTTTTTTAGAAATATTAATTTAGTGATAGAATATAAATGGAATATAATTATTAATTTTATATCCAAACATTATCATTCACCATCCACATTAACATCCTAACATCATGACATTAAACTGCACCATTTGGTCATTATCACAAATCTATAAAAAATACATAAAATCATGTTATTTTGAATAAAAAATGTTGGTTATGATTCGATTCATGTGGATACTATAAAATCCATTATCATTTGAAAGTGATCAAATTATAAACAACATCATTCTCCAAACAAGACTGTATATTACATAGTTCCCCATTGTGTTACAAAAACCATCATAAGAAAATATTGACGAGTCATTGGTGAACCTCTAATACATAATGATGGTAAAATTGATGGATAACCTCATATTAATACATATAGTTCTATACCCTATGCATGTTATTATATTATTCTTAATATATTGGTGACTAATACCACATTTGGGATATGGAAAGGATTTAATAAACTGACTTATATCATTAATAGAGTTCAAATGTATTCAATAATTCCACTAAAAAGGGTTTGATAATCCTAGATTTATATCCCTATGAACAAATTGAGTCCCTAATCATCATTCGTAAAACACCCAATGATCTCATAGATTTTTAATGTATTCCAATGATGCATCACATATAGGGGAACATTTGGTGTTTTTGGTTCCATTAATAATAATCTTCTGAATCTTCCAAATAATGGTTGTTGAACAATATCAAAATATTTTTTAGGGTGGAGTGTTTGATTTCTCCCAATTATATATTGAATATGAGCCATTTCATTTTGAATTCCCTTATTTACATGCTGATTTAAAATATCATTCATATTTGTAAAATTTATTCATTTTCTCAATATCCTTAAGCAACCAGTGGGGTATCATTTGAGACTATTTAGTTACAATAAATTAGTTTTCTTCTTTGAAATCAAAATAATGACCTCCCCATATTCGAATATGAATTTCCCTTATCTTTTTTACTCTTTATTTTCATTAATATCATTATTGGGGTGGTTGGTAAAATGTTGATAATTAATTTTTAAAATTTTTGTTTTGTTATTTGTATGTGTTATTCTTAAGTATATGTTTTTTACGATCATGTGTTGGTTTTACCCTTATTAAAGTCCCATTTTTAATTACAAGCGATGATTTTGACTCTATGGATTCGTTATGGGACTCACTAAATTTAAATCATTAATTGGTGTAAATTTTTGATGTATCATATTTTTTCATTCATTTAGTTGATGTAATATATAAACCAAATGATTATAAAATTTTATATATAAGAAAATTTAATATATTTTGTTGATTCAAATTTTCTAGATAATATTACATATATTATTATATTTTGATTGTATTATTTGATGTTTTATCTAAATTGATTTCATTATGATTGGAAATTTATATTGTATTCAGATATTAAATTATTATAATCACTTATCATAAGGGCTTAATAAAAAAATTATTTTTATAATAGAAATTTGAGGAAATCCATACATTCATTACGAGTGTCTCATCATATAAAATTAATTAATCTTAAATAATATTGGTTGTGGATATATTTTAATTGAATTAAATTAATGTTTTCCATTTTGATTTTTATTATATGGGTCCTTCCATTTTTGACTTTAGTTTTATTTTTGTGAGTGTTTCTGGATTGTTTGGAATATGAAGTGTGATTTTTTATAGTAGCAGTTGACGAGTTTTTGTCTGTATATGGTTGAAGTGGATTGTCTTTTTATTACAAAAATTATGTAATTTAGTTCCTATTATGATAAATATTCCAATGTGTTTTCAGGTGTTTTATATAGTGGCAGATTTCTTAATTTTGTTGTATGTTATTATATTTATACATAAAAGATTATTTTTTAGAATAATGAACATAGGTATAGGTAGTGCCATAATATGTTTAATGATTGGTAGTAAAATGAATTTAGGTAACTAATGTGAAGGTTATTAATAATAAAAGGTAATGGATGAAAAAAATAATATTTTTTTAAGAATTTCAATATTTAATTTGAATGTGATATTACCATATTATTCAATTAACTCGTGTTAAATTAATAAAACAATGAATGTAATGAAATTAGTGAATGGAAATTCTTTGACCCGTATTGAGAGTATAATAAAATGATAAATTATTATTGATTTTATAACTATTTTTTATGAATCGATGGGGTTGGTTGTATAATTTAAATTTTACTTATATATAATGACTAATATTGATGAAATTGAGGTACTTATGGGAGATTTAATTTTTCTTCTTTTCATGAACCATTACACACACCATGTTTTGTTGTATAATAGTCATTGTATTTTATTTATATTTTTTTGTACCATCTCCAAATTCAAATAAATAAATTGATAGTTAAATGTTTTGGGTTCTTGGATGTTTTTCACAATATTCTGGTTGTATGATGAATGAATTGTGGCACACTAGTATTTTTTTATATAATTATTTTTATATATATTTAATCTCTTCTGTATCATGTGACACACACAACCCTATGAATGGAAAATCAATAATATAGGTTATAGTTATAACTAATATACTAAATAGTTGGGCATTAATATAAATAGGAACATTTAGGAAATTATATTTTTTATTATATTGTAATATAAATTCATTGACTATAAATTTAATATAAGTGAAAAAATTATATTTAAAGAAAAATAGTAGTTTTTCTGAAAATCTATTTTATGTGTGAAATTTTTTCTCTTACTATGTTTAATTAATAACTTCATCAGAATAATTACAATAAAAATTTTATATTATATATTCAATAATTTATTTTTTCATTCTTATAATATTTTTTCCACACATGATAAATGATTAAATCATGTTTTTTATATAAAAGTGAACTGTTTATAAAAATAGTTTTCTTTATATTTTCTATAATATTCTAACATTAATGGTTTATAATTTTAGAAAATTTATTTGAAAATTTTGAAATCATTTTTTAGCCAAAACGTAAAAATTATATTATATTTATATATTTATAAATTCTTAAATGACAAACTTTATATTTAATAGTGAAAATTAAAAAATAAACATAAATTTTTTGTTTAATTTAAATAATTTTCAAAGAATTATTTTCATTTAAAATAGTTTTAATGAAAAATAAGTTAAACACCAATATTTAAAATTCAATTAAACATTGGAATCAATTTTATATAGAATTGTGATATAATATCTTTTTAATCATAGGGAATATTTTTGGTAAAACCACTTTTTCCAAATGATTGCGTATTTAATTTAAATTTAATTCATTAAACTCTTTAAACTAAAATTTACAAAATGTTTTCAGTGTATTTAATACTATCTATTAATATTATTCAATATTTTTATCTTATTTTTTTCATAAATAAAAGAATGAACAAAAAAACATATATATGACTGTAGTTATGGTAAAAAATGCATATTAGGGAATTCACCTAAAATAATATGTGATAAAATGACACAAAATAATTTATAATACATATATAGTCGGAATACTTCATCTGTAGAATATAATTATTAATAATGGACCATTTTGATCCATTTCTATAATAATGTTACTAGACATTATTGTAAAACATTATAAAATTACAAGTGTTCCACTCAACTAAATTAGAAAAGGGAAACCCTCTCATCCCTAATAAAAACATCATGATACATTTAATACATCCACATACATAAAAAATACATTACAAAAATATATATAAATGATCTATTGTATATATTATTATCATTAAGACATCTTAGTAATGATTGGGTATAAAACTAAATAGATTTCAAAAGAAATGTATTGTTATTAACAATATGTTTTTATATTATTTCTTATTCCAAATCCACAATATAATAATATAATATTATGAAAAAATATCTTAATTTCATATAGATTTAATTATGAAAACAATGTAGACAATATTCATCTCATATTACATAAAATGTGATATTAAACTATTGATTCATTGTACGATGGACTACCGCCTCACAAATGAATTTTATTCCTTTTCCATCACCCACTCACACAGAGTGATATAATGATGGATAATATTATTTTAACATATGATATTTATGTCATAATTATACTCATATAATTATTATATAACATATACCTTCTTATATTCTAATCCACTCGAAATCAAATATACTGCTACTATATATGCATGGATTAGTACCTCTAGGATAAAATGTGATATGTTTTTCATTTCTATTATAGATTCATGATAATAAAGATTAATTTGATAAATATGTATATTTCTTATAAAATAAGTATTATTCTTTAAATGTGAAATCTATGTTAACATTATTTTTTTCCTTCTATTGAATAATGAAAACCATGTTCATGTGTATGTGTTACCTGCAATATATAAAGGTGGTGAAATTGAATTTATATCACTAATATTTATGGATGAATATATGTACATAATTAATATATATTATCATTATATAATTGATGTAATACTAGAGACCATTATATAAAATCAATGTAATAGTACGAAACTATAGAATCCAAACATACACGAAAAAGAGATGTGTTATCACATTAATATGGGATTTTAATGAAGAGTTTTTTTACAAAATAGCCATAAAAGTTATAATTAAGTAACATATATTATTATAATTATTTATATAGATATGTGATAGATATATAATAATATTATATATTTATTATATATGATCTTTGAACAATGATGATGAAAATCAGACTTTTGGTCCGGGATTTTCGTCACACTTTTATTTCGATGAGGAACATATTACTAGCCTCTATCTATTTAGTCCAATATATTGTTCCAATTAATGTATAATATTATATTAATTTTTACAATTGATTAAATTTTCTGATCAATCTTTTCTTTCTTCATGGAGAATATGTTACAATAATAATAATGTGGTAAGCGATTTATGATTCAATCTTATAGTGTGTTTGGAATGAATATGATTATACATCCAATGATGAAATTTCATAATATACATATCAATAATATCATTAATTTTATTATAATATATTTATTTTTAAAATAAATTGATATAATTTTTTTACATACATTATGTATTAATGATAACAAAATAATATTTTATAGAAAACAAGATGTATTTATCTCTACAGTTGATGATACGTTTTCAGGCATTAATATTTTTTCTATATTATTTTATGATTTGTTATAATATGATCATGTTATTAATTAATGTAACATATCACCATTATATTTTTTTTATATAATTGTTCTTTTCTTTTTTTGAGCTAGAAACTTTTTTGAATTTTCAATACCTTGTGAAAGGAATGTCTTCATCCAACTTATCTAAGAAAAACAATATTTACTTCATAATGTGAAATTAATTAATTGAATGTTACTCTATTGGTTTCAATTATTAATTTAAATATAAAATGATTTATTTAATATTATTTGAAGATTTTATATTTTAAATAAGTTATCTGAGATTAATAATTATATTGGCCTAAAAATTGATCTAATTGATCTTAAAAATAATTTTCTATTTATAGTGATATACTTTAATTATTTTAATCATTAATTTGAATGTGATACAAGGAATTAAAACACATTATCTTACAATATAGTCTTAGTATTTTTAACATTAAGAAACAATGTTTGTTTCCTCTTCTATTTTTTTGTTTTTAGTATACCAATTAATTTAACAATAAAAAAAGTAATTTTCAGAAATGTCATATGAAAATAATTTCATCTCAAATAGATATGATATGATGAATATGATCATTATTCCACATCATTATGACATTTATTTATTTTATTAGTGGACCAGCAATTATTTATAACTATGGTATATTTGGTTAACATGGATATTCCATGACATTAATAGAACTAGAATGGTTAGTGAACCCTATTTAGTATTTTGATCATTCCCCAGTGATAATATGGATAGTAAACCATGAAAAGTATGATGGTTTGATTAGTTAACCTATTCCACTATTATTTTCTTTAAAATAATTGTTGATTACAATGGAAATGATTTTCTATGATTATGTGTTGGCCAAAATTATTTTTCTTCTTTATATAAAAATCCATCGTGGATTATATTATTTGAATCCATCATAGCTAATTTTTTTATGAACATAAAATGATTAATACATTGTTCAAAATAGCCATTTTTTTACATGAATGATATACTTTTAAAAGGTTATTCTCATTTAATCACCCCCTTAAGCACATTTTATGTTTAATTGAAGATTGGTGTCTAAATTATTTATAATTAATTACTATCTCACATGACCACTTTTATGTTCCTACTTTCTAGGTTATATTGTATGGAATTAAGTTTGATGGGTCTAAAACGAAACATAGTTATTCATAAATATGATGGAGATGATGTGGAAATATAATAAAAAATTTGATTATAAATATATCCTACCAATGATACATTATCTATATGATTTTGTCATGAATAATTACATTGTAAATTGAATATTAATAAAATAATATTTTATATACATTTATGAAATATATGAGTTGATATAGTTCATATTATTTATTTTTTTATTAAATCATTATAATCTAGGATTATAAACAATTGTTGAGAACCCATAATATAATCTTATTTATTCAATATTTTTCTAATTTATGGTTATAAAGTGTTTGGTTTTCTATTAAAATGTCCCAATGTACATCATATAAGTGGAAATGGTTTTAAAATAGTTGTTTCTATGATAATTAAACCCAATAATATTTTGTCATGTATATATCATATTTGTTCATAGTGATTGGTGAGTATTCCATTTCATCTCATCAGGTATGATAATCTTGGGGGTTATGCGTCGGTTAATTTGATTTTTAATTTCAAATCAGTATGAATAAGATCAATATGTGATGACCTTTATTGGTTATTGTTAATACATAGGAGGAATATATTATAATGATTCATCAAGGATATAGATGTCATTTAATTTATATGTTCATGAATATATGGGTTTGTACTATTATTAATACACCACAAACCATGATTTTTTTTCTTTAGTCAATGTATATTAAAAAAGCTACAAAATTATATCTAGATGTGATAGACAATAAAATTATTTCCCTAATAAGAAATTAAAATTTTGGTGATATGGAATGAAATAAATGTTTTTATTAATATAAAACTATACATTGGTATGAAACATAATAAACATAAATATGAAAAAATACTGAAAAAAATTCATTTGAGACCTTCATGGGGAAACAAACACTTATTCTAATGTTTCAATTAAAGAACAAGTATCTAAAAAATCAACCAGTATATATAAAATATATTTTCTATTCTTTAGTGTCTTGGAAATGAAAATATTATTTTAAGGATCTACCATTTTTATGGATATGTAGAGCATTAGTGGAATACTGTTGATAATATGAGTAATGAAAAATAAAATGAATCCATGGAGTAGGATGAGTTTAACAAATTCATATTATATACATATATTGGTCAGAAAAGTAATATAAAAATTGAAATGAATTTAATTATCTTAGTAATAGTATGATGAATGTCTCCATAACTATGTCAAAAATGTAATAGAAAATTAATTATTCACTTTATGTATTATAATATATACTAAATATAGTGTTGACTATTTATTCTTTTTCTTATAACCTTGTCTCCAATAAGAATTATCCAATAAGGACTACCGTTATTGTGAATATATTATTTAATTTTCTCTCATGGTTATAATATAGATTGGTGTTACCCAACAGTCATAGGGTTTTAATAAGAAAATATTAATGGCATTTAATGAAACATTAAAAAACATGTAGAGAATAAGTTGATCCTTCATTAATGCTTGTCCTATAAAAGAAAACATTAATTTTATTTTTTAAGGAAGGAGAAATGTTATAATTCTATAAAATAATATCATTAGGATTTTGAATGTATAAGTTATGGGAGATGTTATATAATGATGTGAATAAAGATAATTCCATAAAAAATTCACTACCCACACTCAAGTGTTCCATATTTATTGAACCAGTGAAAATATATATCATAATTATTTTTATATACATTATCAACTTATTATGCAAAGAGAAAAATTGAAATATCATTTAGTCACAAATTTCTATGAGGGGTAATTTGATCAAATGCGGAATGGTAACCATTCCATCAAATACATAACTGTTAATGCCTTATATAATTATGGATACACCAAATCTTTTATATCAAAATAATTTGATAATGGATTAATAATATCATGAAAATAATTATATATTTAATTCGAATACTAATGAAGATAAATTTCAAGTTGTTGATTATTTGTGAGATGATTTTTTTGGGACCTTTCATCCAATAAATTTCTTAAATATCCATTTGGTTTCATTTTATAATGTTGTTTGAATTTATTGGATTTCTATATATAAATCCCACATCAATAGTTGAAGAGGGAAATATCTGAATTATTTTTAGTATAATTATATTATTATCTAAAATTGTAATGATAAATATTAAAAAAATTTATGATAAACTAAATTGTATGGTTTTTTATTCTAACTAAAAATGGTTTTTAATCACATATTGTAAGGGATAAACGCACCATAAATTATTTTCTGGTTGTGTGTATGTTTCATTGATATTTTTCATTTATTGTTTCGTAGTATTTTACCAAAATATGAATTGGAATTTTCAATAGAAGTCATACCTGCTGCAAAACCTATTTCAATGACTCCATTTATAATTCCCCAGATTGAGTTGTAGGTAATAATGATGAAAATCCTAGAGAATATTAACATGGGATTTATTTAGTCATTTTCATCATCATCGGGTGAGCATATTATACATGTAAGTAATTATGATCAATAAATGAGAAATTGTATTGATTATTGATTATATAATTGTATCACTATTAAGAACAAGAATCGTTTCCACTAAATTGATAAATTTTTAGATCAATTGTAAAATGGTCAATAATATTAATAGATATATGTGCATTCTAAATATAATTAATTTTGGTTTAGGATGGATTATATAACCAAGTCATATTTCCATAATATATATGGAAACTATAAATTCAATCTTATACCATTTATTCTAACTAACTCATATAATATAATCTTTTATCTAATGGATATGGTATCAATATATTACATTGATTAGCCTTCCATATTTGAAATAAAAAAAATTATTATCTATTTAGAGATCATTGATGCACATGAATATATATTAAGGATTGTAATAAAGACCCTGATAAATGATATGTTTTATAAATAATTCTTAATGTTTGAATTTATTCAACAAAAGGATTCATGATTGTGTTAAAAAATATCAATTTAGAATATATCAATGGATCCATAAATGATGTATGGTTTTGAATTATGGCCTAGAATAACCACTATTAATGACATAAAATGTTATATGTTTTTTCTGGAAATTATTAGTGCTTGGAGGAAAATCATTGATGACTATATAATCTATTAAAAATGTAAACTAGGAAGGGATCCATGTTCCTTTTCACAAATAAATTTTATGTAAATTTAATGAAACATAAGTGGAGGATAGTAAATAGATAATTTTTACCTTAACTTATAGTGTAAATGTGTTTTTAATCTATATTTTTATAGTAAATAAGGGATTGGGATGAGTAAATGTGAATAATGAAATGGTAATAGCCTATGCATCCAGATAATTGAAGGCACATGATAAAATTTAATGAAAACATTATTTGTCGTTAACTACTATGATGTTTTCAATAATAATATTTTTCCATTATATTTATGAATAATTGTGTGATATATATACATATACAAATTTTTTATGTTAATATTTAGACAGAAATAGATTAATATATACCATATAATATGGTTGGAACATATTAATGACTATTACCAGACAATATTATACAACCCTAGGAATGCAAATAAGGAGGAAGAAATATTGAGTTGAAAGGATCTTGATATATAATCTATTAGGATGATAAAAAAGAACGAATAATTAAAAAATAAAAATATATTGTTATTGAATTATTAATTTATGGGGTAGATTATATCATTATTAAATTAGTGTTCAATAATATATCCATGTTAGTATAAAAGGAAAATATAAATATGATTTGTAAAATTTAATTAATGTTATAAATTTTCCAATGTATTACAGAGATTATGATTTAATGATATGGTTTTGGGACCATGTTTTTTTTTCTTCTAAAAAATATTTCTAGAAGGGGATGTCGGAAGAGACCCATTGATCATAATTCTCTATTCATTCATGTTATATGAAAATCAATAATTATAAGTCAAATATTTTTCTCCGGATAGAATTAAAAAATAAATTATTGATTATATAACCCTGTTATTGTTATTTCTAAATATTAATGATGAGGGAATGTAGTATATTTTTATTTTTAAATCATTACATATAAAATAAAGGAATTGAAAAAACATAACCATGTATTTTTAATTAAACTTACTAGAACCTTTAAGGGATATAATTCTATTTGGGTTGAATTATAATACCATTGAAATACATCCAATATATTTTCATTAATATAATAATTCAATCTTTGTCACCTTGAAAGAATATACATTAATTATGTGGTAGGATTTCATAGAATATAACAATATATTGTATTTGATCAGGGTTCTAGGTTATCATTGAAATTAATGCCATGTCTTCAGCTCACTCTAGATAAAATGTTATGATAGAGTGTTGATTTCCACCAATGATAGATTTTTAAAAATATATTATCATTCCTAACCTAGATGATATTCTGAGGTAATGGTTGATATAGTTTCATGTTGATTATGATCAACACCTTCATATAGTATATTTATCATAATATAATAACCTCCACATAATCAATCATATGTCCCCTTATGTGAACATAATTTGAATTAATTATATAATAAAATAATATATTGATTAATTTATGAAATTGAATATATTATAATGGAACTAGATAAGTAAATTGAAGATAATTTTAGATCAATTCTACTTCACCTCGTGGCAGCTTAGAGATGAAATAAATGTTATGCATTTAATCATCGATGAGACCTATAGTTTTATATTAGTTATATGTTTAATCTATTAACATATATATGGAATAATATTATTTGTCTCATAAATTGGAAAATTACAATTCCTAGGTATATTATAGATTTTTTATATACTAATATCATGTAGGTACATAAGGTTCTCTCGTGGTGCTACCACCGCACCACACTGAAGGTTGTGTTGTGTTCCACATTTCTCTACTAGGGATGTTAAAAACATTATATTCAATGTATTGAAATAGATTCATTAAAAATAGATAATAATATTTCATATAAATAACATCAATTATTGTAATACTACTCAACTGGAAAATGTCCTCTTTGGGAATAATAAATTTTAAGAAGCTATATAGAATCTTGGGGATATAATGAGGTTTAGATATCTTTTCTTATTTTTATTAGAGATATAATATTTATAGGGAGAAATTAAATATTAATGGTTTCAATATGTTCTCCCCTAACATTTTATAATATATTTTTGTTTAAATAAATGAAATACCTTTCATAGCATTGGATTCACAAAACCCAGAGTCTAATTATATAGTCATATAGTACTTTTTTATATAAAAAACTAAATAGGACTGTATGAATATGAATTAACCAATTGTAAAAATTATATTTTTAACAATATATAACTGAAATTAATTTTTTATCAAATTATTTTAAATTAAATTAATAATAATTTAAATAAGAAATAAATGAATCTTCAGAAAGATGTTATTATGTGTGCAGATGTATTTTATTAAAAAACTATAATTTATTTATTTTTTGAATAAATTTAATGAATTTTTTATATTATATACTAATTTATATTTTTTAACCTTCATATAATAATCATTTTATGCATGCAATAATAATAAATGCAGTTTTAGGCTGCAATGTGTAGTTTTTCTAAAAAGTTTTTTCTTAATTTTATGGGAACAAGAATTAAATATAATTTTAACCACATTTAGAAAAATATTGAAAAAATTGACTATTTTTTAAATATTTATTTTAAAATTTCATTGAGTATATTTTTTAAAATATTCTAAACAAAATAATTTTTTAAGATTATTTAATAATATTGATTTATGAATGAAAAATTTCCATATCATTTATGGAATTTAGAATATAAAATTTTATTTTAAAATATTTTTAAATAAAAAATTAGTAAAATTATATTAATATATACATAATTTATGTTATTATAGTCATTTTTTTACTAAATTTTTATATAAATAACTTATATACTTTAGAAAACATATTATTTAGATAACTACATTTTTACTATGAATATATGATAAATTATAAATGATGTTCCAAAGAAAATATAAATTGAATTTGATCAAAATTATTCCATATTTGGAATTAATTTAATTAGTACTTGGTATTATATTATCATTAATATTTGTACATAATTAATAGCTAAGGTTGTAAAAACCTATGACCACAGTTAATTTAAAAACATGTTTATTGGTGGTTAAACTAAAACGATAATTGTTTAAAAAATAAAAAACATTTTTTTTTCAATTTCAAAGGAATTTGTTTCCATATATCATATAATTTTGTGTAATGGTCTATTTTTTGTCCATTTTCTGAAATCCATCACTTGAAATTATTGTATTTCATTGAAAATTTACAAGTGTTCCACTCATAGTAATTATAAAATTAAAATCCCTCTAATCTCATCACAAAACATTTCTAAACATTTCATTCCGACAATCCAAAAGAAATCCATTCCATTTATCCCACCAACTGACCTATATATCATTTTTCAACATCAAAACATCCTATGAAGGGTTTAGGTTTGAACATTAATAGGTTTTATAAATTAGTTGTGTAGTTCCAAACAATATATTTTTATTTCATCTTATACATAAAAAATATTCATAAACTTTTATGACCATACATAAATTATGTCTTATTTATACAAATATTTTATATTTTTAATATAATAACCACTTTATATACCTCCTTCAGTCATGTGGGAAATGAAATAGTCGATCATGTGAATATTGACAAACTCCTCACAAAGGGATGTAATTTGTTTGCAGTAAATAACACTTATGGTGGGATATTGTTATGGAATTGAGGTATATATATATATATATATTGTTATATAACTGCAATTATTATACATACATTATTATATTATATCGTATACCATCTTATCATTCACTCTATTGGAAAACAATACAGTTTCTTGTGTGTGTGTGTTGACTATCACCCCTATAAACTGATTTATTTGTCTTTATTTTCCATTTGAAATGGAAGGTAAAGAGAATGGATTTTATGAAAATATTTTATTTTGGTTATATAATATAAATTATTAAAATTTCATTATTTTTTAGAGTTTCTCTTCCAACACATTAACAATGTAAATAATGTTCATTCATATCTACAAAAAATGTATCCATGAATTGATTAATTTATTTTTCAATATCTTACATTTAGAGATGAATATAATTATTTATGTTATCAATATAAATGATATTTTTATAATTATTATAATTCTTATTATTATGTAATCATTATCAATATACAATTTCCAGAACAATAGATCCAAAACACACATAAAAAATAGAATATTTTTCCCAAAGAACATTTATTTTAATAAAGTATTGTTATTAAATAGGTGATAAAATAAAATGATAAATAATATTTTATATGAAATATATTATAATGTCTCACAATTTGATTTATATTAAATTCTTATTTATTATACATGAGCTTCTAACATTTATGATGGATAATGGACTTACGGTATGTAAATTTCCCCAAAAATTGTTTTTGTGAAACATATTCACAATTTATTTATATTATGTGATGTATATGAGGAACATGAAATTATTTTATTATTATTTTTATTGAATTTATGTATATTTTAAAATCAAACAAGATTTTTTTCCATGATGGGAAATATAATTCTAAAATTCCATATTTGAAAAGGGATGTATATTACAATAGATTTGTTTATTTTGATAGATTGTGATTATAATTATGACTATAAAATTTCATGATATAACAATTAATAATTTCATAATTTTTTCTAAACTATTTTCATTAATTTAGAATATATTTTTCACATTATTTTCCAATATTTTTGTACCCAAGAGACAAAAATAATGTTCTTATGGAAAACCATCTAAATTTTTATCATTAGTTGAAGATCATTTCTCTTCAATATACATGTTCTTTAAAAATATTGGAATTAATAATTATAAAATTATAAATTGATTATTTAATTAAATTTTTATGATATATTTAATTTTAAAAAAAAGATTTCTTTATATAAATCATTATCTTATTTTCTACATGATGTACTATTTTAAAATATTAAAAATGTGTGAAGGGATTGTATTCGTTTATCTTCTATAATATAAATTGAATTTAGATCGGTCATGAAAACTCAACATTATGATAATTCCAATATAATCATTTTATTTCTTATAACAATATTTTTATATAATATTTGGGAAATTATATGAATTTGGATAAGTGATTTAAATGTAAACATATTTTTTCCTCATGAAATGTTCCTAATGAAGAAAATTATACATTTTCCATCGAAGGTTACATACATAAATAATTCATAAATATAACTTGTGATGTGAACTAATGATACCATCATTATTATTTTATTGGATATTTTACAATTATGAAAGTATTATTTTATGAATCTGGTTACATATCGATGTGTTATACAATGGTGAAATTCTTCTAAAACTGTTGCATTTTAATGGGTTATGATATGATATATATGATTATGTGGAAAATTTCTATATAAATATTATTATTTCATGTGTGGAATAAAATTATATATTCATCAAATTAATTATGTGAATATATACATCTCGACATATAAATATGAATGGAATGAGGAGCGTGCCTATTTTAGTAATTTTTTATTTCCACTATGATAGTCTTAGGAGTGGACCTTGACTAATATGATTATTTCGAGACTGAACCAATTCCACTATGATAGTATTTGAATTTATCATTGAATACATGAAAATTGTTTTTTAGGGTTCTATGTATGACAAAATTAAATTTCTAAAGAATCATTCATGGTATCAGGATTTATGATCATCATTCCTTTGTGATTCAGGTCGTATAGACATCCAAATTTTATCCCCTATATAAAAATTATTGTATTAAATACATAGGGAATTATACAAAAATTATATTATCATGTTCTCATATTCAGATTTTCTTGTTATATTTATGTGATAATTGACATATGAAATTTCTGTTCACTAATCATATAATCATAAACTTTTTATGTTTTATATAACCACATTATATATAAAGGTATTATATATGATATTTCTAATAAGTGTTTTTTTATAAATAACTATGTTGTAATTGATGTAGCTATATCATGAAAGATTTTTTTATATGTCTATGATTTTAAATATTCTGTACCAAAAAAAATCCATTCTAGATCATTATTTTAATTAATGAATATTTTTCATGTAAGATATAAAATCTATGTAATAATATTATTGATCACTATATTGAGTGATGAATACACCATCATCAGAAATAATTCATCCAGGAAATTTATAAGATAAAATGGAATGAGTTCCTGATCAATGATCTATAATTTTTTTTCATAATAGTTCGCCTAATTTTATAATGATGTAATTTTAATGTGATATACTATGTGATACATAGTGGGAGTTCCTCAAAAAATGATACGGGAATGAGATTAATTTTTAAAATTGATGATTGGGTAATGTGATTTGAATATATGACGTGGAACTTATTTGGTGATGTTTAATATGGATATGGATATATTTTATTATATATGGTATTAGTATACAGTTTTGATTTTGGATTTTCATTATATAACATGGGTTTTAATGGGATACGAGCCGAATAACATTTTTTATTGTTGAATGATAGAAACCATGTAGCAAGAAATTGATTATTGGGTTTTTATTAATTTATATTTCTTTATTATACTTACATGTGATACTAGGTGTGAAAAATATAGTAAAATTTGTTTATAACCATTTTGGTATTTGATTGTGTTGATTCATCTATTCTTCATTAATGAATTTGATTGATTGTTCTTCATTTTCTTGAGTGTTTTTTAGGAGTATCATATTATGATTACTTGTATTATCACCAAGATATTTTTAAATATGTTTCATATATTTGGGGTAGGTTGTTGGTGATTGTGATTTCATTACAATCTAATGTTTATAAATTTTTCTGGGACACACCATCATTTAATTTTCATTCACTATTAACCTTGGGGATGGTTTTTATATGAAATATAAATTTATTGGGAAATAATGATTTTATTTTATACAATGGAGTGCATTAGTTGTTTTACTATTTTTGTTCAAAATTGAACCAACCTAGGTTACACTCAGAACTGACACGTGACTTAATCTTCCACATCCCGGAAGTGTGTTCCAGATCCCCACATGATGGAGACATGAAACTAGGTATCAAACAAGGAACCATAGCCAACGATTTTTACCAACATATACAAAAAAATATGACATATACATATTAAAAATAAATATTTAGAAGAATACATATATATTCCATAACCATATGAATATTGAGGAAAAAAGATAACTAAAAAATTATATTAAACTCCATAAGACAAGATCAACTGGAAAGGACCAAAATGAGGCCATGAATCCCTGAGATGGGGTGAAAAAACACCCCTCATATCACCACCATCAAACCAACCCACCTAAGATAAAACCTCACCGCCTCACTTTGGAACCTTACATTTCCATATAATGGAAGATGTATAATTAGATACGCACCCCTGGTGAGTTGTGAAGGGAATCAACTAACCTACTCAATAGGATTCCACATTGGCATTCCATATAAATCCTATATATAGAAATTATTTTATTATCATTTTAAGTGAAACAAGGAATGATAGTTAATAAATATATTTTATAGAAAAAAATTATAAAATTCCATTTTCATAGTTCTAAAAAAGTAGATAGATCAATTTCAAATCACATTCCATGATATATCAAGGGAAAAATCTAATTCTTATAACATAGGCCTAGGATATAGAGGACATCCCCATTTGTAACCCCCCATATTGTCAATATCCACCCCCATGAACTAATGTCCTATGAGACAGAGGAAATCACCATGAGTAAAGCTCTGTAATAATCAAAAACAAATTGATGATGACCCCAAGATAAATCTTACACCTGTGTAACCTATGAAACTCATGTTTCCTTTTTTACAATTCATTCAAACACATTGAGAACTATTTTAAAAATATTTCAAAATACCATTTCATGCAGTGCAGATACCAATTTTCAATCAATTTATCAATAACTAGGGAAACCAATGTTACATTAAAAACGTTTTTCAACATAAAAAATCATTTTAATTCGGTTTCAAAAATATTTTCATTATATTGGAAAAATAAGGATTGTTAATCATAGTCTAGAGATAGAATCACCCACCTCAAAACATATTTCAAACATGCTCGCAATGGCATACACCATCAATGATAATCCAACAACGACAATGAAGTCCCTATAATACAATATACATCACATGACAGGTCAAATTTTGAAAACAATGGGTTAGAAGAAAAGTGGAAACCCATATACCTCCATAAAAAATGCCTGATGCACCACAACCTACAATAAAATGGTCATTGTAATGAGATCAAACAATTGATATGGAATAATACATGAAGAAACATGAACATAGACCAACAATTTTGTTATCACAAGCCAATATTTCTAACATTCTCAATGGAAATAATGAATAGGAGTTAACTCTCCCATGGAGAGATGTACCATGATTGAAATTATGATCAAATGATAATTAAATCATTTAATGATTATAGGGGTCTCCCAAAATCAAATGGGAATTTTCATAAGATGAGAGAAAGAGATTCTATATAATGAGCTAACACAAAACATTAGAAACCCGATTTTAAAAACAATACACATGTTGTTACACGACGTGAATCCAGCGTGGTCCCACATACATAGGAAAAAACATTTCCTCATTTTAAAATTACAACATTTTATTGACTCAATACAAGTAAGGTTTTGTCATATCATCTGACCATTAACATTGTGATTTCATTCATCACATGGATTAAAAAAACTTATAGAACATATAACCTTGTTACGCACATGAAATCTTCTAGTATCCTACAGGAAAAGCACATCAAAGCTATGTACCCAGAAAATATCTAACATTACTATTATAATTATTCTCTGAGTTTCATCTCAGTCTAATTTCCATAATGAGTACGGGGAACCCATGATGTGGCATAAGATATACCTAATAGATCGATAATGGGATGTTAGAATATCCCCACCATAGTTACTATCCATCACAGGGAAGTCATGTGGAAGATGTAATCCTTGTAGAAATATTAGACCATTGCTCCCTCTACAAAAATCCATTTTCCCTAGTTTCATGACAATAAAAACAAGTTTTCATATCACTATGTCAAATGAAATCAACATACTATTAAATAATTTCACTTTTTAGTTAACTATCACAATTAGTTTCTCCAAAATAGAATCGTCTATCTCCAACTCAAAATGTTATAGGGTCAGGATGATATATCATGAGATAATATATAGGTAATATTTCATGGATTCACGTAAATATAACTGACTATGGTAATCAATATTCAACCTATCATAGGCACACAATGACCTCAAAGGATCTAACATGTCTCTGAGCGATCTTTCATTATTTAATAAACTAGCAATGACCCAATAAGAAATATACTTTAATGAAAAGCCAGTCACAATCAGAAAACTCAAGTTGATGATTCCACAGATCCACATACAATTTCTCTCAACACTAGGATATAAATATGCTTCAATTTACATCCTGAATCATTGCTCACTTCTATTGAACCAAGCGATTTCCTATGAATGATACATCAACCACACCTACACATTAAAGAGAGGATCTACATGGTCAACTATATAAATCCTCTATAAGATCAATTGTTATCAGTGACCTATAACAGTTATTGAAAATAAACTCAACTATTCCAATATGGCTATCCAATGACCCAACGAAATCCAATAAATATACACAAATAATATCCACTACGATCTGAATCACATTATTTGTTTGACCATTAATCTATTGATGGTTTTTTGGGATAAAATTCAAATGAGTTCACATTACCTCATTGCGAATATTCTAGAATGTTGAGGAATACCTTGGATCCCTATCAGTACAAATGGTAGAAGTAGTCTAATGTGACATCAAAATTAGTTTCAAATATAGAATACACAGTTCATCATTTCTAGGGAAGTCCCTGAATAGAATGAAATAGGAAGATCTCATCAACCAATCAATGACTACGTAGATAATATTTCTCCCTCTAGGATTCTATGGTAATCCAAAAATAAAATCTATTGATACGAAATCGAATTTCCAGAACACAAAAAAAATATTATGGAGCATGAAAAGGTGTTTTAATAGATATTTAATTATTTACGAGTATGTATAACAATGAGACACATACTAGTCAATTTTACGCTTCTTATCTAGCCACTAGAATGACAATCTCATGTCTTAATAAATCTCTACAGTACTTAGATAGAGGACTTACAAATATTTAAAACAATTAAATATGTATAAAATCTGTTTAGATGATGGGATGACAACCCTCTTCCCAAGGTGGATAATACCATCATAAGGGAGTGGCCCACTGGGAATGGTCCCCAAAAAATTAATTATTTCCCAAATTTTTCTAAACACATAATCCAATTGTTGGCTCCACAAAATATATTCCAGGAATGATGATGATAAATGAATATGGTTTATAACCATTCCGAAATCATTGTCATAAGTATCCATGTGAAACTGAGTTGAAATATAAATAAGGTTTCACTCCACCGATTACTGAATAGGTTGCGATGGTACATTCCTGGTAATAGAGAATATAAAAAATATCCTTCTTTAGGGTGTAAGATATATAAGATTCTAATTTAATATGTTATTCCACCCATCATATCTATATGTGATTCATGTCATTCTAATAAAAGATATAACTAAAACTCTAATTATTAGAAAAAATATGATCCTCTTATAAAAAAAGTGTACTTCCAAGAATTGAGAACATGTGTAAATAAATATTGATCTAATTCAAGAGTGGGGAATTATTCTCATGTGGTAGAATCTGGAGAGATTATTATGATACCAAAATGTAATCCTACATAAGCATGCATCCCACACCAACGCCAAAAGTATAAAAATAACACTACACAACCCTTTCAAGATTCGGTAATATCAGAATATGATAATAATTCTAATGCATTTTTAGTTAATAAAAATAAGTTTGACACATTTCATCCTAGGATAATTTCACATTTTTCTTAGTCAGAGCATCAATGTAATTATGAGGTAATTTTTTTGAAAAAAAATCCTTATCATTCTCTATAACAATTAATAATCCATGCTTAAAAATATTATCCCCTAAGAAATCACATCTAGAATCCATAATCAACTTTGTGATGGAATTCCATACTAAATATTACATATCAAAATTTATAGAACAAGACTCATAAGAATCGTATAATCATACACATATTTCAAATATACAAAAATATCATCCAAAAACACAAGCATAATAGTGTTAAGATATTGATGTAATATTGGATTCATGACATCTATAAAAACTGTAGGACAGTTAGTTTGAAAAAAATCCACAAAACATATTCATAATGAAAATACATTTTTCTGAATTATGTCATCAGTATATAAAACACCAAAAATTTGAGATGACGATAGTCACACCAATAATCAGCATTTGAAAATCAATTTTCCCCTGTTAACTGGTAAAATAATATTCTACATGTGGAAATGGATATTTTTTCTAAAATATTACATTGTTTAGCTTTTAATATTCCACACCCAATCAAAGTGAACCATATTCTTTTTTGGTGAAGATGACAAGGTATGACCAAGGAATTACTCTAGGGAGAAAAAACAACATTTTAACAGGTCATACAAATGAATAGTGGCCTCATCCTTCATTAATGGTAACATATAATAAGAAGGTATCAGTATCGGCTGTGTTCCTAGAACCAGGTCAGTTGTAAAATATATATACATCTCTCCTGTAAGAATGAGTATTTTTACAAATAAAATGTAAGGAATATCCCTAACAACAATAGTATGATCAAAAAAATGAGAATCATTATCGAGCTCATATATAGCAGCAAAAAATGAGACACACCGATGAGTAAGAAACAGTAGATATATTCTATGAGTTGAAAGAAACGAGACAAACCGATGATAATGATCAACCTTATCTTGATGAGTAATAATCTAATCCATACTAATTATAAGGATATATAGATCCATATTTAATCTTATAAAATTGCATACCAACTCTATATCAACTACCACTATGATACAAGAAGGATATTAATAAACATTATCTCTATGGTTACTATGATCTGTCTCCAACTCCATTACAAAGGACATATGTTTATTTATATGTTTAATCCTATAAAAAAATTAGATATAAACGAGTGATAATACCCATTATCAAATAATTTAATTATTACTAAAAATTGTAAAATGATGGTACATATCACTGCTTCAAGGCCTGCATTAATTTTTATTGGACACTTACCTAATGAATTAATGTGATTCACTCTTAGGCCTAGTGGCTCGAGATGAATATGTTTTGATGCATCTGAGTACATCACAGTTTCCACTGGATCCAATTAACCCTAACAATAATGTGGCATGGTAATAGCCTAATAGAAGTGTTTTAAATGAAAAACACATCGACATTTATTACATTTCTACAAGGTTAAATTAAAATAATATCTTATGTGTTTGACTGTTCCAAAATGATATATAGTTGAATGTGAACTTCTAGATTTAACAGATTGTGCAGAGGATCCCCACAGCTAAGACTGACCTCCAACACATTAGTGATGATCTTGACACATCACTTTTTCCAATTAATTCCACTAATGATACCACTGGATGGAAGATAAGAGGTATAAAATACAAAGTTTCATACAATATCTATATATTCAATCATTGCACTATTTATCATCTATAAATTTGTATAAATCTTCAATTTAAACACCTATGATCTGATAGTTGTTTGCAAACCATACAGGTACTTCTAAGCCTTTAACTAGAAATTCTTCACAACATCTATAGAAAAATGGACATCCTTTGTAAACCTATTGGTGTACTTCAATAACAAAAACATTCCCGAATACAAGGACATAAAATCTAGATATTTTTTCAGAAGTAGGGATCTGGGAAAAAGTAGTTGATATAGAGGGTTTAAAAACCCTTACAACTCAAGTACATGTGTCTATATTTCTATACCATGGAATCCCAGTAGGGCATTATATAACCCTAGATCTAGAATGTTGAACAATTCACATTGGTATTATTAGGATACTCTAGGATGACTAATAATTGATCTACCATACCCATCTAGTCCTTTAACTCTTTAAGATCATTCTTTCATGTAATGGTTGATGGATTCTCGTGAAAGAATTCATGTTACCAAACACTCATTCCTCTAGCTCCTAATTATTACTTAACAATTGCATTATGTACATAAGGAACATCTTGATCAATGACAAGAACAACCTGTACAATTCTCCTAATGATATCCTAACATAATTGTGAATTCCCTTTGGAGGATCAGAAATACATTCCTATGGAACACTATGGAAGACGTCTCGAAGGCATAATATTTCACATTGAAAAATTTGAATGATCTGAAAATAGATTAAATAAATGATTAAAAATGAAAACCCATTATAAAAAATAATGATTCAATGATATCAAAAACAAGAAACACATATCCCAACATCCCATGGAAACTGGAGACTCATCATGATAACAATTTTCTAGAAATTTATCACAACATACCTCTCAAGTCCTTAATAACCTATATAGATTATATTATTCATCCCATGAATAGGAATTATAAGGAAAAAACTCATTTGATACAATGTTTTAATGAACTATCCAAGGTTACACTCAGAACTAGCACCCAACTCAATCATCTAGATACTGAAAGGGTATTCCCAATCACCTCAAGGTGGAGACAATCACCTGGTAATTGGACAACAAACTAGAAGGAACTATTTCCACCAATATTTAAAAATTTATGGTATATATACACATGGGAAACATGGAGAAAATATATGTTTAATAATTATACATCATATTTGTAAGAAGCTACTAGAAACAAGATAACTCTAATGTATATAAAACAATAAAATTCAAATCCATTATTAATGGACGAAAAAGAAATAGATATCCATGTGATGGTGTTGAAGAACTCACACCATCACACCACCACCTGCCCAACCTACCTGATATAAATTCTCTTCACCTCACTATTGCACCATATCGTTTCCTGCAATTGAAAAAGTTAAAATGTTTATGAAACCTTAAATTAATGTGAAGGGTGTAAGATAACATGATGCATAGGACCCCAACTATGCATTCTAAAGAAATAAAATGTTTAAAAATTTGATTACAAACATGTTAAATAAGATGTGGCATGAAATTTTGTAAAGAAGTTTTATAGAAAGCACTTTAAACATTAAAATTTTTCACATTTTTAAATCATTAGGATGTATATTAATTTGATTGTATATTTTCCATATCATATACCATATGTATAAATGTACATATCAATGATTAACCACAAAGAAATGGAAAATAATACATATTCATAGGTATCAATAATAAGGATCACTATTGTTCAAAAAATCATACTACTCATACCATAACCAATCAAGTTCCCAATATGGTTCCTAGAACATAGGCCATGGAAGTATGGAATACCCTATGAGTAAACCCCAAAAAAAATCAATGATGGTCCCCTGAAACAATGGTACTAGGAAATAGAGGAAATTCCAATATAAGAACCTCCAGATAATCGGAAAAATAGACGATGAAGATAAGCTAATCCTTTTACAAATTTACCCAAAATAACCAATGCACTCAATTTCACAATTCATTCAAATATATTCAAAACAATTTAAAAAATATTTCACATATCCATTTAAATTCTTTGAAAATAACACATTTCATTGGAATTATCAACGACCATGGAAATATAAGTTTTCATTCAAAAAAATTTAACACACACAAAATAATAATGACAACGAAATTTAATAAATAATTTTATAAAATAATAAAAATACAGTTAATCACACATAATATATATATCAAAAAACTATACATAGAACTTAGATAGAAGATTCCCAAATGTATATACACTAACAAAGAACACCAAATGAAAACAATGAAGGCCAAATAATATAATCCACATCACAACATTGATCCAATTTATAAAAAAAGGGGTCGCCTAAAAAATATACCCCTCATAACTAAAGAAAAAGTTCCTACAACAGCATTAAAAATAATGGAATAACATCGTGAAGGATATCACACAACAAATCTAGAATATTAACTGAAGAAATAATAAATTAGAACATCAGATATGAAAACAAACACAAGAGAGATACAATAATAAAAAAAGATGATTTACAAATTTCATTGACCTTATGAGACTCACCATGACCACAATGTTGATCACACACCAATTAGATCATTCGAGAATGAGTGAAGTAAAACAAAATCTCCAAGGAATTTACATGGAATGAGAGAAAGATTGTGTGGTGAAATATATATATTAAAATAGTTGAATAAATATTTTTAATATTGAATTAATTCCATTACATGATCTATAACCCAGTGACATGATGTGTAACATCCAAGGTCCCACTTATGTCGGAAACCAGTCACCTATGATTTAAATTCTAATCGTTTATTATCCAATGATGTGTAATGTCTCTTCGTGCCAGGTAACATTTAATCACTTGAATTATTACATAATATACATCCATAATCTCTTACACCTCATTTACCATTATTACATGGAAAAAAATTCTCATACAACCAATAGAAATAACTAGTTAACAGTAACAGTATAACATATCTCTAACTTTTCTTTTATATGCATTTTCCCCATTTCCTGTAACATCCCAGGTAAATAAAGAACATGAAAGTCTTCATGATTATTAATAAATTTTAATTAAATATTAATTCGACTTTAAAGGGTATTCTATGTTCAATGGCATACCTGATACATAACAATGGGTTTCTTTGAAATCTTATATTGTGCACTGATAATATAATATAATTATTTTAAATTTTAGTAACTGCTAGACATTATATTGGTGGAAATGAACATAACTAACTAAAATATGATTATAAATGTTTGTATTTTTTTTACATTTATCTAATAAACATTAGAGGCTTAAAATAAGGAAATAATTAGATTTTAAGCAAGATTACTATAACATTCACTAAAAGGTGGATTTACTGCCATTTGATGGTGAACCCTCATTAAATCTAGTTTTGGAAAATTTTATATATTCTATTTGAAAAAAATATAATCCTTATTGATAATTGGGATATCAAATATTACTTTGCGTAATGTTTTCGTATTTTTCTAATAAAATTAGTTTATTGATGATTAGTGAAAAATACTTTATTTTAATTCAAAACATCCTTTTAATCTAATTTATTTATATGGTTAGATTATATTGTTATGTTTACTTAATGTTTATGTAGAATATTTTTTTACCATTTCATCCAATGTCGGTCATTGGAATTAATTTCACTTTGAAATTTGATCTAAACAACTGTTTATCTTTTGACAGATATTGTTTCTTAAAAACACGCTATTGGTATGGAAATCTAGAATTAATTTTAAATTAATTAATGAAACTTCTATGTTTTGAATTATTTGAAATATACATCATTTTTGAATTCGGAATGTCAAATATAGCTTAGTCTGAATTGTTTTATTTTTCTGAAAAACATCAATTTTTTTTTGAATAGTTAAACCACTATGTAGTAGTTATAAAACTGAATTTTTCATTTAAATGAAATTTTACCTCATCTGTGAATTGAATTTTAAAAAAATGAAATATTTATTTGTTCTTAGTAAGTAAAATTTGGTTCAATATTATGAAAATAATTTTTTTTGAATAGTAACTTTTGACTTTTATTTATCACTGTTAAAGGTAAATATGATAATTTAAGGTAAAAAAATATCATAATCATACAAATTACCTTAACACTTATCCTAACATTATTGGTTGAGTAATGGTGGGCCATGTAACATCCCAAGTAAGTAATGAATAATATATATTCTTATATATGTCTATTTATTAATTAGATAGTGTTTTAGAGGCTTACAATGAGAATAAATCCAATCTTAAGCATGAAATACTGTAATATTTTTAAAAGATTGTTTTACTTCCTTTTGATGGAAAACCATTTTTAAATCAAACTTTGGACAATTTTATAAAATATATTTTCCAATATAAACTTTTTATTTATTATTGGGACATTTAAATTTACATTGGATAATTATTTTGTATTTTTCTGACCATGTTCAATTTTTAATGAATAGTGAAAAATACCGCATTTTACATCAAAATTGATTTTTCATCTAATTTATTTATATGGGTAGATTATGTTTTTAAATGATTTTAAAGTCTAAATAGAATATATTTTTACCATGTAATCCAATGGAGGTCATTTGGATTAATTTCACTTTGTAATTGGGCATAAACAAGTTCCAAACGGTTTATAGATATTATTTTAAAAAAACCCCGCTATTTATTTTCACAAAGGGAATTATTTTTAAATTAATTATTGCAATTTATATGTTTGGAATTTGGTAAAATGGATTCCAAATTTGGAATCAGAATTTCCAAATTATGTAATTAATATTCTTTTGTTTTTGGATATTATGAATAGTAACGACGATAATTATCTTTAATTATCTTGATTCATGAGTAATCGGGTAGTTAAGGATAATAAATTAATATCATAATAATACAAATTGACACCAACATGTGCCCTAATTCTTCTGGTTATTTCATGTCCGACCATGGGATGACTTGTTCCAAACATGGGGACCCCATGGAATCAATTATGTGAGAAAGTGACTTCTTATCTTTTTAATTTTAAAGAATGTTAAATATAACAAAGAATCTATCACTTGAGTAAAAAAAATAATTTTGAATAAATAAAAGATATACTGGACTATAAATAGTCATTTTAAATATAAAAATATTTCCTACATCATAGTATTTTTGTTATAATTTTTATACATTATATAAACTAAATTATTTATGACATCATGATGATGCAGCGATTACCTCATTAATGAATGATTTAAATAAAATGAAAAGATAATGTAAAATCTAATACTTATACATGTCAAAGACATATTGGATGAGTTTATTTCGAACCCTTATCACCTTATCCTCTAAATACACCAATTTTGGACCTTTAAAATCAGAAAAGCATTTTAGAATAATGTAACCTTTTATAACATTCCAAGAGTGCCCCTCCTCTCCTCTTATAAAAGGCCCCCCCACTTCTACCACCGTAACCACACTCCTCAAGCCTTTGTCCTGGCCAACCCCTTCCTATTTTGTCTTTAAACATCCCTATCTTACTCCTAGAATTCTCACTTTGGGATGAAGTCTTCCCAATGAAGTCTTTGAGCTCAAATAAAAAAGAGTTACATGTTTTAAATGTAGTGTTTTCTCTTGTGTTATTATGTTTTATTTTGCTTCTCCAACCCCCTAAACTCTTTTTATTCATTAATGTTCAAAGAACACCAGCATCCTCAATATACTAGTATGTTTTTATATGAAGTATTATAGCTACACCTACACACACCTTCATCTAATGGTTAAAGAGCATACTGTTTCCGTGGATGGTGAATTTCTGCCTCACGAAATGATGATTGTTCAATATTCTTCTAACACCTTTAAAGGTGGCTATTAAGATGTCACTCTATTTATATATGATATATATTATTTTTATGTTTTCCTAATTATTCTTTATTTTTCATTTATTGCATACCTTTATGGTTTCCATTATGGGTAAACACGATAATTTCATTTTAGGAAGTGCGGACTACCGCCCCCTCAAAGTTATTTGATTCGTTAATGCCATATATTGGACATATAAAGGATGGAGTTAGAGTTATTATATACGATTTTATACTGGAATTATAATATTCCTTTATATAATTATTATATTTTTCCATTAAAGTATGAGATAGAAATGAATGTAGCATTCATGCGTACGTACGGCTTACCGTCTCCATGAACGGTGCATTTCATTTCTTATCCCCAAATGTAATGTACTATTATAAGTACATATATATAATGGATATATATGATTTATGTTACATATAAATTATGATTATAATTATGGAATTAAAATATAAATATCTCTCATTTAGTTTTAGTTCAATTAATATGACAGAGAAATGAAAGTAGAGTTCATGCGTATGGACGGCTTACCGTCTCCATGAATGGTGCATTTCATTTCTTACCTCTAAATGATTATGTAAAATTATAAATGCATGTATATACTATATATATATGAAATATATTATTTCTACATCATCAATATAATTCTTGATATATTGGATATTTTACCCCATTAACAACTTGTACTTATAAAGAGTTTATTTTTTACTCAAGTACCAATGATTGACAAAATGACCATTATTAACATAAATAATTATATAGTGTTCATAACATGGTAATAAGTAATATAATAGGAATAATGAACTTGAAAAAGGTTCTTATCAAGTAGAAATTAACTCATGATTTTGATTCAGCAGGTTAAAGAACGATCGAGTCATGTCGGACCCGAGGTATGGGACTTCGTCTCAATCTACATTCATTGAGGCATATTTTGTTTTATACACAACCTTCTTTTATACGGTGTATAAACCCCTTTGACTTTTATGTTTACCCAAAAGTAATCGTTTTTATACAAAGTGTTTTACTAGACGACAAAAGGGAATGTTTTTGTCATACGTATGGGGCGAAAATGACTTCTCCACCGCTGTGACCATTATTTGAGTTTTGGATTCCTCTACAAGCCATACATTTTTTAAAATGAAAAATAATAACCATGTTTTAATTTTCTTTTATTTTGGTATTCAAAATGGTTTTTATAATTTTTTTATTATATCAATGTGTTGCATTGATATCTTGTGATTGAAATGTGGAAATGTTATGTTTCCTTTATGCATGTTTTATGTGATACGATTATGTTATGGTTCTTGGGAATTGTTATGAAGACAGGTGGTTCCATGATAAACTAAGGGTGAGTGAGCACGATATAGCTCTCCAATGCATTGTGTAATGTAAAGGGGTTAAACGTTATGGTTTTTCCGAAGAGATTTAGGGAATATACTGTGATGGGTATTCCAAATGTAACCAAGAGGGTTACTCCCTATGTAAGAATGTTATGAATGCCTCAAGTTACCTTTATGTCTTATGATTTCTATGATATATTCATGATTTTATGAGGTATGTTAATGTGATTATGGTTTATGAGTAAATTATGTTTTCATTGATTCTTATGTATATATGTACTCATGTTTCCTTTCAATATTTTTATATCCCTTACGGAGCTTTTTATGCTCATCCCAAGTTTTTGAAATGTTTTTCAAATGTCAAGGGAAAGGTACATGATATGATGATAGTGTCAATGAAGTGTCAAGAAATAATCCATGTTTTATTTTAAATATGTTTCCATTGGTGGGAAAAATTAATACTATATTTTATTGTAACCACTTTGTTTAAATGTGGGATGTAATGCATGATTTATGATCTAATTCTCTAAAACTCTAAACATGAAAAGATCATAAACGTGTATTCTTGAAGTAACTCACAATTAAGTAATTTTTAAGGCTGGGGCCTTATAGTTGGTATCAAAGGTTGGTTTAGATAACTTTAGGAGTTATAATTCTATTAAATGATTATCCCAAAATATTTTTTATGGCCAAATTTAAATGATATAGAATTTTAAGATTACTATGTTGTTTCTCCTAAGATATTTCTATGTTAAGAATGGTTTTTCATAGAGGAAACAGAACAGATATTCTGGGAAGGAATACAGAGGGAAATGCCCTTTCAAATCAGTATCCTGAGATGGTCAGAATCAGAACTAAACAGTTTGTGGTAGGGATGGCTCAGTTGACTCAGGAGAAAAATGTTGGTTGTTTTTATTGATGATATTTTGGTGTTTTATAAAAGTAAAGATGATCATGAATGTTATTTAAGGGTTATTTTTAAAACCTTAAATGAAAAGAAATTGTATGGTAAATTCAGAAAGTGTGAGTTTTGGTTGCAACAAATTTCTTTCCATGGTCACATTGTTTCTAAAGATGGGATAACTTCTGATCCTGTAAAAACAAATGTTGTTGAAGAATGGTCAAGACCCACAAATGTAACCAAGATCTATAGTTTCCTTGGGTTGGTAGGTTATTACTGGAGGTTTGTTGAAATTTTTTCACGTTTATCTAGTCCAATTACTAAGCTAACTCGGAAGGGTGTTTAGATTATCTGGACAAAAGAATGTCATGATTTTTTTCAAGAGATGAAAAGAATATCGGTAAATGCTCCAGTTTTGGAACTTCTTTCCAGGAATGGTGAGTTAGTTATCTATAATGATGCTTCGTTGAAGGGAATTGGTTGTGTCCTTATGCATAATGATCGGGTAATTGCATATGCTTCACGTCAGTTGAAAACTCATGAGGTAAATTTCCCTACACATGATTCGGAATTAGATTTTGTTGTTTTTGCTCTAAAAATTTGGAGGTATAATATGTATGGAGTAAAGTGTGAAATATATACTGATTAGAAAAGTTTAATGTATATATTCAATCAGAATGAATTGAACATGAGATAGAGGATATGGCTAGAATTAATCAAGAATTGTGATTGTACAATTCATTACCATCCAAGAAAAGAAAATAAAGTGGCCGATGCTTTGAGTCAAAAATGTAATGCTTCATTAACAATGTTGTGTTAGGAATGAGATCCTTTGGTTTTTGATTTGATGAACTTTGGCATAGAAGTTTTTGGTGCAGGAATTTCTTCTGTTTTGTTTCAGGTATAAATGAGGTCATCCCTATCAGACATATTTAAGCATGCGTAGAAGAAAGACAGTTGGTTGCAGAAAAATGTAGAGCTGGTTAAAAAGGGTATGTTGCCCGAATTTAACATTGATAGTGATTGTGTTTTGAGTTTTGGGAAAAGATTATGTGTTCCGTGTGATTCCTAGTTGAAGAGAGATTTTTTATGTGAAGCTCATAGTTCTCTGTTTTTAGTTCATCCTGGAATTACTATGATATATAGATATCCTCGAGAGTATTACTGGTGGGATGAAATGAAAAGAGACTTTGCTGATTTTACAGTGAAGTGTTTGACATGTCGACAGGTTAAAGAAGAGAGGCAGTTACCAAAAGGGATGCTTCAGCCTCTACCAGTACCATAGTGGAAATTTGAGAATAAATCCATGGACTTCATTGTGGGATTTCCGAAGACACCTCGTGGTAATAATGCAATCTGGGTTATTTTTGATCATTTGACTAAATCTGATCATTTCCTTGATATACGAGATAATTTTGCCCAAGATCAACTTTCTCTTTTGTATCATAAAGATATTGTTAGGTTACATGGAGTTCCTCTCTCTATAGTATCTGACTGTGATCCTAGGTTCACTTCTAACTTTTGGAAAGGCCTTCAAAAGTAGTTGGGTACTGAATTAAATTTTAGTACAACTTTTCAACCTCAGTCAGATGGGCAGTCAGAAAGAACTATTCAGACATTGGAGGATATTATACGTGCTTGTTCGATGGATTATCAGGGATTTTGGGACCAACATCATTCATTGGTTGAATTTTCATATAATAACATTTTTCATTCTAGTATACAGATGGAACTAATTGAGGTGTTATATGGGAAGTAGTGTCGAACTCTATCTTTCTTCGATAAAGTGGGTGGAAGGAAGATTATGGGACTAGAATTGGTAGAAGAGATGGCAGAAAAAGTTCAGTTGATTCAGAAACACATGAGAACAGCTCAAAGCAGGCAGAAGAGTTATGCAGATAATCGGAGGAAGGATCTATCTTTTGAGGTAGGTGATCATGTTTTTCTCAAAGTATCCCCATGGAAAAGTGTGATGTGATTTGGTATGAAAGGAAAGCTAAGTCCAAGGTTCATTGGACGATATGAAATTTTGGAGATATTTGGATCAGGTTCTTATCGAGTGTCTTTACCACAGAGTTTATGTCATTTATACAATGTTTTTCATGTTTCAATATTAAGGAAGTACATGCCAGATCCATCTCATATTTTGAGTCCAGAGGTAGTTCAGTTGGAAGAGAATCTATCTTATGAGGAACAACCAGTTAAGATTCTTGATCACAAGGAGAAATTGTTGCGAAATAAAGTTATTAATCAAGTAATGGTTTTGTGGAACAACCACATGAGTGAAGAGGCAACATGAGAATCTGAAAATGAAATGAGGGATAAATACCCCCACTTATTCAATAGGTAAATAAATTGTGTGGATTAAATTTTATAACGGGGTAAGGATGTAACATAACAAGTAAGTAATGAATAATATATTTTCTTATATATGTCTATTTATGAATTAGATAGTGTTTTAGAGGCTTAAAATGACAATAAATCCAATCTTAACCATGAAATACACTAATATTCTGAAAAGATTGTTTTACTGCCTTTTGATGGCAAACCATTTTTAAATCAAACATTTAAAATTTTATAAGATCTATTTTTCAAAATAAACTTATTACTTATGATTGGGAAATTTAAATTTACATTGGATAATTTTTTGGTATTTTGCTGACCATGTTCAATTTTTAATGAATATTGAAAAATACTGCATTTTACATCAAAAATACCTTTTCATATTATTTAATTTTCTGGATAGGTTATATTTTTAATTGGATTCAAAGTTTAAATATAATATATTTTTACAATTTAATCCAATGGTGGTCATTTGGATTAATATCACATTGGAAATGGGCATTAAAAGGTGCCAATCTTTTCATAGATATTGTTTCCAAAAAACCCGCTATTTGTTTTGACAACGAGAATTATTTTTAAATTCATTATTGAAATTTATATGTTTGGAATTTGGTAAAATGGATTCCATATTTGGAATCAGAAATTCCAAATTATGTAATTAAGTCTCTTGTTTTTGGACATTATGAATAGTAACGACGGTAATTATCTTTAATTATCTTGATTAATGAGTAATCGGGTAGTTAAGGATAATAAAATAGTATCATAATAATACGAAATGACACCAACATGTGTCCTAATGCTACTGGTTGTCTCATGGCCGACAATGGTATGCCTTGTGCCAAACTTGGGGACCCCATGAAATCACTTTTGTGTGAAAGTGATATTTTATCTTTTTATTTTTAAAGAAAGTTAAATATAACAAAGAATGTATCACCTGAGTAAAACATTTTTAATTTTGTCTACATAAATGATATATTGGACTATAAATAGTCATTGGAATGCTAAAACTATGTCCTACATTATAGTTGTTTTTTTATAATTTATAGAAAATAAATAAATAAAATTATTTATGACATCATGATGATGCAGCAAATACCTCATTAATGAACGTTTTAAATAAAATGAAAAGATAATGTAAAATATAAGACTTACACTTTTCAAATACCTATTAGATGAGTCTATTTCGTACCCTTATCTCCTTATCCTCGAAATACACCAATTTGAGACCTTTAAAATCCGAAAATCATTTGAAAATAAACTAACCTTTTATAACTTTCCAAGAGTTCCCCTCCTCTCCTCTTATAAAAGGCCCCCATTTCTACCACCATACCCACAATACTCAAGCCTTTGGCTAGGCCAAATCCTTCCCATTTTATTTCTCCACATCCCTCTCTTACACCTATAAGCCTCACATTGGGATGAAGTCTTCCCAAGGAAGCATTTGAGCTCAAATCAAAAAGAATTATCCGTTTTAAAGGTAGCGTTTTCTCTTGTGTTCTTATGTTTTATTTTGCTTCTCCAACCCCCTATATTCATTTAATTCATTTCTTCTGTAACAACACCAGTATCCTAAATATACTTGGATGTTTTTATAAGAAGTATTCTAGCCACACTTACACACACCTTCATCTAATTGTTAAAGATCTTAATGTTTCCGTGGATGATGAATTTCTACCTCACGAAAAGATGATTGTTCAATATTCTTCTAACACCTTCAAAGGTGGCCATTAAGATGCCACTCTATTTATATATGATATATATTATGTTTATGTTTTCCTTATGCTTCTGTATTTTTCATTTATTTCATACCTTTATGGTTTCCATTATGGGTAAACATGATAATTTCATTTTAGGAAGTGGGGACTACCGCCCCCTCAAAGTTATTTGATTCGTTAATGCCATATGTGGGACGTATAAAGGATGTAGTTAAAGTTATTATATATGATTTTATATGGTAATTATAATATACCTTTATATCATTATTATTTCATTCCATTAATGTATGAGATAGAAATTAAAGTAGCGTTCATGCGTACGTACGGCTTATCGTCTCCATGAACGGTGCATTTCATTTATTATCCCCAAATGTAATGTACTATTATAAGTACATATATATATTGGATATATTATGATATATGTTACATCTAACTGATGAATATAATTATGGAATTAACATATAAATATATCTCATTTAGTTTTAGTTCCATTAATATGACATAGAAATGAAAGTAGCGCTCATGCGTACGTACGGCTTACCGTCTCCATGAATTGTGCATTTCATTTCTTACCTCTAAATTATTATGTAATATTATAAATTCATGTATATACTGGATATGTATGATATATATGATATCTACATAATGAATATAATTCTTGATATAATGTAAATTTTACCACATGAACAACTCGTAATTATAAAGAGTTTATTTTTGAATCAAGTACCAATGATCGAACAAATGACCATTATTAACATTAATAATTATATAGTGTTCATAACATGGTAATATGTGATATAAAAGAAATAATTAACTTTAAAAAGGCCTTTAATCGAGTAGAAATTAACTCAAGTTTATGATTCAGGACGTTAAAGAATGATCGAGTGAAGTCAGACCCGAGGTATGGGACTTCGTCTCAATCTCCTTTCATTGATGCATATTTTGTTTTATACACAACCTTATTTTATACGGTGTATAAACAAATTTTACTTTTAAATTTATTAGAAATGAATCTTTTTATACAATGAGTTTTACTAAACGACAAAAGGGAATGTTTTTGTCCTACTTATACGGCGACAATGACTTCTCCACCGCCGTGACCATTATTTAAGTTTCGGCTTCCTCTACAAGCCATACCAATTTTTTAAATGAAAAATAAATACCATGTTTTACTTTTATTTTATTTTGGTATTGAAAATTGTTTTTAAAATGTTTTTATTATATCAATGTGTTGTATTGATATCTTATGATTGAAATGTGGAAATGTTATGTTTCCATTATGCATGTTTTATGTGATACGATTATTTTATGGATCTTTGGTATTGTTATTAAGACGGGTGGTTCTGTGATAAACTAATGGAGGGAGAGACTGATATATCTCTCCAATTCATTGGGTAACGCGAAGGGGTTAAACATTAAGGTTTCTCCGAATATATTTAGGGAATATACTGAAATGTGTATTCCAAACGTAACAAAGAGGGTTACTCCCTACGTACGAATGTTATTAATGCCTCAAGTTACCTTTATGTCTCATGATTTCTATGATTTATACATGATTTTATGAGGTATGATAAAGTGAATATGTTTTATGAGTAATGTATGATTTCATTGATTCTTATGTATACATGTACTCATGATTCCATTCAATATTTTATATCCCTTACTGAGCTTTTTATGCTCATCCAATGTTTTTGAAATGTCTTTCAGAGATCAAGGGAAAGGTACATGATATGATGATATTGTCAAGGATGTGTCAAGAAATAATCCATGTTTTATTTTAAATATGTTTCCATTTATGGGAAAATTGAATACTATATTTTATTGTAACAACTTTGTTTAAATGTGTGATGTAATGCATGATTTATGATCTAATTATCTGAAACTCGAAACCTAAAAAGATCCTCAACGTGTATTCTGGAAGTAACTCAAGATTAAGTAATGTTTAATGCTGGGTCCATATAGGCCATTTAAATCCATGGGTACATTGTGGGACACCATGGAGCCAATTATTAGTGTTCATGACACATTATTTTAATTAACTTAAAGTAATGGAAAAAAAGACATAAACAAATATCTTTTAGTAAATCAATTTTTACGTGGGGTTATATATGTCATATTTTTTACTATAGATATTATTATTAAAGATAAAGAGATTTCATAAATCATGATATTTGTATATTAATTTTTATACATCAACTAAATAATATTTTATATGGCACATTAATGATAAAATATTTACCTCATTATTAAATGATTTAAATAAATAATATTAAAAATATTATGATTATATCCAAAACATGTCCAATTTTTATTGGTTGATTTTATTTCGACAATGATTCATATTATCTTCACATTTGATGATTTTTGACCTTTTAAAATATAATATATGTTTATAATAAAATAATTCTTTCAATCGTTCCTAAAGATCCCCTCCGCCCCCATATAAAAGGACACTACATCTAACAAATTTATCACATATCTCATGCATTTTGGCTCTTCCAACCTATACAAAATTAGGCACTCTACATCCATATACTCTTCTTATATTCATTACCTTAGGCATAAGAAACTTCAAGAAGTCCTTTGGTTCAAACCAAAGGGTGTTACCAAAATTAAATGTAACGGTTTCTCCTAAATTGTTTTATTTTAATTTACTTCCCCAGCCCCTAAAATGTATTTATACCATTATATTGTAGAAAAACAAGTATCCTAAATATACTAGCATGTTTTTATGAAAATTATTAGAACTACACTCACACACACCTCCATTTAATTTGTTAGGAACATAATGTTTCGGTGGATGGAAAACTAACGCCTCATGAAACGATGATTGTTCAATTACCTCTTACCACCTCTCATGGTGCCCATTAAGATGGAACTGTATTTATATATGATATATATATTATTTTTATGTTTTATTTATGCTTATTTATTTTTAATTTATAGTATACCTTTATGGTTTCCATTATGGATAACTGCGATAATTTTATTTGAGGAAGTGGGGACTACCGACCCCATGAAGTTATATGACTCGTTAATGCCTTATGTGGAATGTATAAAGGATGGAGTTAATGATATATTATATTATATTATACTTTAATTATAATATATCTATGTATCATTATGTTTTTAGTTCTATTAAAATGAAAAATAGAATTGAAAGTAATGTTCATGCGTACGTACGACCTACTGTCTCACTAAACGGTGCATTTCATTTGTTACCTACAACTGTTATGTGATATTATGAATACAGATATATACTGGATATATATTATATGTATGATATATACATCATTATTATCATTCTGGAGATAATGGATGTTTGAGAACATTAAAAAAAATTAATTATAAGAAGCTCATTTTTTGCTCAAATACCAAATATCGACAAAACGATCATTATTAACTTAAATGATTACATATTGTTTAAAACATGGTAATAATTTATATAAAAAGACTAATAAACATGAATATGGTTTTCAATCAAGTATAAATCAACATTATATTATTATTCAAGAGGTTAAAGATTGAACGGGTCAAGTTTGACAATGAGGTAAGGGAATTTCTTATCTCACTTTTAATTCTATGAGATTTCCATTGTTCACCACTTATTCATCAAATGTGGTGTATTCTGTACTACCATTTGATATATATTATAACTATTTTAATTATATTCATGGTATTTTGTGATTCATTTGTTGGTTATTAAATTTTGGTCAAATGACTCAATAGATTACGACATGGTAAAGGGTTTCATCTCACTTTTTATTCACTTGAGATTCATGCTATATTTCCACAATTTCCATTTGTGTGGTGTATGTACTGACCATGATTGTATTCTATATGTAATATAATTTAATTTATGTGTATTTACATCTTCATTTTATGATCCTTCTTTCATGTGTCGTATATTTTGTATGTTACCAAATCGGTAGGGGACTTCGTCTCAATCTCCTTTAATTGAGGCATATTTTGTTCAAATACACGATTTTATTTTATACGGTGTTTAATCACCCTTGACTCTTCAAAGGTACTATTTTTCTATGAATCATTTTACTAAATGACAAAAAGGAATGCTTCTTTTAATGTATTTTTTGACGAAGATCTTTTCTCCACCGTGAGTATTATTTTTTCATTTTCTTCCATAACATGGCGTAATGTTTTTTTCCGGAAAATAAATACCATATATTCAATTATGTATTTTGGTATTGAAAATTGGTTTGGATAATGGAATTTATATTCCAACATATTTAAGTGATATATTATGATTGATATGTTGATATTTTTTCTTTCTTTTATATTTGTTTTTTGTGTTATGATTTTATATTGGTACATAGACATTTGACGGGTGGTTATGTGACAAACCTAATGATGGGTGGTGCCATGATAAACCTGTATGAGTGGTTACATTATAAACTCCAATGCATTGGTTAAGAAAGTTGGTCATATGGATATACAATTTAGTGATATTTTTTGAAGTCGACTGTATGGTTATTACTATTAAGTATGTTCATGTCCTAAGTTACCTTTATATGTAATGTGATTTTTATATTGGTTTTATGGTAATATTTTTGTTTCAAAAGGTTAAGTAGTGATCTCTTATTTAGTGAACTGTATTTACTAATTCATAAATTTGAAAAGTATTAATTATGATAATGTATTCATAGTTTACATGTTCTTTTTAAAAACTAACAGTTTTTTTCATTGTGTATCCCTTACTGAGCTTTTTATTCTCATCCCATGTTTTTGAAATATTTTCACAGGACATATTGTGGAATAGGGTCAAGGACGGGATCAAGGAAAAATCATGAAATCTAAAACATGGAACTAGTCATGACTATTTGTTTAGGAGTTTTTGTTTTGTGAAAAAATGGAAACTGAGTAGAAGTTTCTACTTTTAATTTTTTTGAAAGGAAATGTAATAGTTATAACCTAATTCTATAAAACTCTAATCCTGAAAAGATCCTTAATTTTAATTATTAACATAATTCATGATTATGTATGTTTTAAGGCCAGGTCCTTATAGTTTGTATTAGAGGTCAGTTTACACAACTTTAGAGGTTAGGGTTTTATCTAAGCATAAGTGACATAACCATAATGGTATGAAAATTTGAAAGAGTCGTCGTTATTTTGAATGATTTTAAGAAAACATAAATATTTATTTTACCTCCCTCATTAGATATTACATGATTATTTTACTGATATACTCACACTGGCATTTTTGGTTTTAGTAAATGGCTGGATCTAGCAAGAATCAAAGTAATAGTGGATGTGGAGAAAACTGTGACAGTTTTCTAAATGAGAAACTAAATGAAATTAGTGATGCAATAAGAACACTTGTGTTTATTCCCAACCAACATTATTGAGTCATGATTGACAACCTAAACCTTGGTAATTTTTATAAGGCATCATATATGAGAGAAAAAATCTTTAAAAATTTTCATGTAAAAATCCTAAAGGAAAGTATGTTCAAAAACCTATGTGTCATGATCGTGGAAGAAAACACCAAGGACAATGCTTCAAAGGGACATGAAGATTCTATCTATGTGGGAATGTTGGTCATAAAGAAAGAACCTTTAATGAAAAAAGGAAGCATCTGGTTGACTCTACAAAAGGGAATGATGTTCTTTCTGAAGGATCAATTATATGTTTTAAATGAGGTGTGCATGGTCATTATACAAACAGAAATCCTAAGAAGATGTTTCAAGAATAATATCACTTAGATCAAACAAATATATTTTAACAAATACTGAATTCCATTCCAATTGAGGATGAAGAAACTGAATATGACCAGTGAAAGGAAAGGATTATTTCATAACATTTGTTTTTAAATTATTGAATCTTTGGATATGATTCATGATTTGGTTTGTAGGAAAGAATTATTTCAAAATAAGTCAGTAAATATTGGTTAATGGATCATCAAGAATGATGAATGAGAAAGAAGGCAAAAAATAAGGGATTCAATAGTTATAGTTGACTCTAAGAAGCTGAAATAATTAAAATTATTAAGTCTCTTTTGATGATGGGATTATATAGGAAAATGATTTATAGTATGTGTAACCCTAAAGTTTGAAATATGAAAATTTTATAAAATGAATAATTATATTTTATTTTGAGGAGTAATGGTGAAATATAATTTTGGGAGAATCTATGTTTTTTTATGGAGATATGGTGATTTAGTTTTTTTATTCAAAATTACACTTCAGTATGAGACTTTTAGAGTAGTCGATTTTTTTATTTGGAGATAAATGTTAAGATTTACAATGGATGACTATATGAATAAATATTTCTGAGTTTTGGTTTAAAATCATAGTTTTGTTTTTTTCTGAATATTAATGACATTATTATATTTAATGGTCTCTATTAAACTTTGGGTACTTTTTGTTGAATTTTGAAGATTAAGAGTAGTGTTTCTTTTTATATTGGATTATCCTTTTGGGTATTATATTATCTCGTACTAACCATATTTTTTTGGTTAATGTCTACAGAAAGGGGAAATTTATAGATTTCTTTGGGGATTATGTGATTATCTAGAAGATGATTCTTGTGTTTTTGATGTGACTAATTTTTTTAAAGCTCTTTTCTTGGAGAAAAGATTACTTTTTGGTAAAAACATATTAATGGCTAGAACTCTACTAGAAGGTATGTATATCTTCATATGTTCTTATTCTATTCCATTAATGAATTACTAAAATTATGAAAAGAAACTAAAAAAAATGTTGTCAGTTTATGTTTCCTACTGGATAACCAAAGACCACTTAACACATCACATGTTTTTGATTTTATGTTTGTTAAATTTCTCTTAATCATGATTTCAATCACTCTACAATCGAAGTTGATGGTTTTTTTCTCTTCCATATCCATATTTTCATACGTGGAATCCTATTATGGGTTCACATAGGTGACCTTTGTACTTCACATTCAGTTATTTAAAGTGATATTTTTATATAATCTATTCCAATGTGGGACTTTTAATGATGTTTCTAAGACCAATTATAAACTTCTGAGTATGCAATTCCCAAAATGGTGTAAGGATGTATCATCCTAGGTAAATAAAGAACAAGATATTTGACAAATTTATAAATATTTGTGAGTTAAATATTGATTTCTACTTTAAATGGGGTGTTATGTTAAATGGAATACCTGATAAACATCAAAAATATGATTATACACGTTTGTTAAATGAATTTAAATTTATCCAATAAATTGTTGAGGCTTAAAATAAGAAACGTATATGATTTTATGCATCAATACTCTAATATTCATTAAAATGTCGATTTAATTCTTTTTGATGGAGAACACTAATTTAATCTAGTTTTAGTAACTTTTTAATGTTCCATTGGATAAATTAAAATCCTTTTTTTGAATAGGGGAATCAAATTATACTTTCGGTAAAATTTTGTTATTTTTTTAAATAAATACTTTTTTATGAATAGTGACAAATACTGTATTTTGATTCAAAACTACCTTTAAATATAATTTATTTATATTGATAGATTATATTTTTTATTGTATATAATTATTAATTAGAATATATTGTTACCATTTATTAAAATTTTGGTCATTTGAATTAATATCACCTTGAAATTGAACATAAACAAGTGTCGATATTTTGACACTTATTGCTTCTTAAAAGCTTGCTATTTGTTTTTAAAACGGGAATTAATTTTAAGTTAGTAAATGAAACTTCTATGTTATTAATTTTTTAAAATAGATATCTTCTTTTAATTTGGACTATGAAACATATCATAGGCGGAATTTTTGGAATTTTCAGAAAAACATCAATTTTTGATGTATAGTAAAACCACTATGTTGTAGTTCAAAAACTGGCTTTTTAATTTAAATTAAATTTTAACGCTTCTAAGAAATTAATTTTGAAAATATGATAGACATTTCTGTTATTAGTAAGTAAAATTGGTTCAATAATATGATGATAATTTTTGTGAATACTAATTTTTGACTTTTATTACAGTAGTTAAAGGTAAATTGGGTAATTTAAGATAAAAAGAATGTCATAATAATACCGAATTTCCATAACCATAGTCCTATCCTTATTGGATGAGTAATGGCTGACCATGGGCATCCTTGTGTAGTTTTGGGGACCCCATGGAGACACTTATGAATGATAATGAAACTATATTTTAATTAACTTAAAATAAATGAAAAAATGATAAAAACCAATATATTTTAGTAAATCAATTTTTACATGGGGTTATATAAGTCATCTTTTTGACTATAAATATTCGTTGGAAATATAATACAATTAAATAGACCACGATATTTTTATTATAATTTTTATACGTCATATAAATTTAATTATATATAACACAATATAAATAACTAGTTAATAGTAAGAGTATAAAATATCTCTGACTTCTCTATTATTAGCATTGTCCCCATTTCTGTAAGATCCCTGGTAAATAATGAACATTACATGAATTCCTTCATGATATAAATCCAAAAACTCCTTCACCATATTTATCATAGTTTCAAGACATGAAATTCACATACAACCTATATAAATAACTAGTTAACAGTAAGAGTATAACATATCTCTGACTGCCCTATTATAGGCATTGTCCCCATTTCCTGTAACATCCAAGGTAAATAAAGAACATGATATTTTTTTTATGTTTATTAATAATTTTTAATTACATATTATTTCTACTTTAACGGGTATGCTATGTTCAATGGCGTATCCAATACACAATAATGGGTTTTTTGAAATAATACGTTGTGCACTAATAATATAATATTATTATTTTAAATGGCAGTTAACGCCTAGACCATGTATTGGTGGGAATGATCACAACTAATTAAAATATAATTATACATGTTTGTTAAATGTTTCTACATTTATCCAAAACATTTAAGTGGATTAAAATAAGAAAATAATCCGATTTTAAGAATGAATACTTTAATATTCACTAAAAGGTCGATTTACTGCCTTTTGATGGAGACCCCTAATAGAATCTAGATTTGGTCACATTTTTTTATTTCATTTTACAAAATAAATTATTCTTTAGAATCGGGACATCAAATATTTTTTTGGGTAAAATTTTGGTAATATTATGATAAAATTTATTTTTTGACGAATAGTGAAAAATACTATATTTTAATTCAAAACTGCCTTTTAATATAATATATTTATATGTTTACATTATCATTTTAGTTGGTATTTAAGTGGAATTAGAATATCATTTTACCATTTAACCCAATTTTGGTCATTGAATTAATTTCACATTGAAATTGGATATTAACAATTGTCGATATAATGACAGTTATTGTTTCGTAAAAACACGCTATTTGTATTGACAATGGGAATTAATTTTAAATTAAATAATGGAAATTCAATGTTAATAATTATTTAAAATAGACATAATTTTTTAATTAAAAATTTCAAATATATATTAGTCATAATTTTTGTTATTTTTTCTAAAAAACATCAATTTTAGATGAATAGTGAATCCACTAAGAAGTTGTTAAAAAACTAAATTTTCCATTTAAATTATAATTTACAGCTTATGTTTATTGAATTTTGAAAATCTAACATACATGGTTGTTATTATTAAGTGAAATGTTATTGAATAAAATGAAAATAATTTTTCAGTGAATAGTAACCTTTGACTTTTATTTACCGTAGTTAAATGTAAATATGATAATTCAAGGTAAAATAAATATCATAATAATATAAAATTACCATAAATCTTGTCCTAACATTATTTTATGTGTAATGGTCAACCATTTTCATCATTGGGTCGATTTTGAGATCCCATGGAGCCACTTTTGAATGATAATGACACTTTATTTTAATTAACTTAAATTAAAGGCAAATATGATGGAAAAAATATCTTTTAGTAAATCAATTTTTAAATGGGGTTATATAATTCATCTTTTTGACTATAAATATTATTTGAAAAGCTAATAAGGTTTACTACATCATGATAATTTTATTATAATGTTTAGACATTAGATAAATTCAATTATATATGAATCATTTATGATGCAGTATTTACCTTGCTAATAAATAAAATAAATAAATAATATTAGAAATATTATGATAATATCCAAAACCTATCTAATTATTATTGGTTGATTTTATTTCGACCACGAGTCATTGTATTTTTGTCATTAATGATTTTAGGAACATTTTAATCTTAAAATATGTTTATAATAAAATAATTGTTTCAAACGTTCCTAAAGAGCCCCTTCGCCCCCTTATAAAAGGACACCACTTCTATCCAATTCCTCACATATCTTTAGCCATTTGGATCTTCCAACCACTACCCAAATAGAATCACTAAAACCCTATACTCATCCATGAATCCTTACCATAGATAGAAGGCACTTTAAGTAGTCTTTTTGGTTCAAACCAAAGTGAGTTACCCAAATTAAAGGTAACAATTTCTCCTAAATTGTTTTTTATTTTACTTATCCAACCCCCTAAAATATTTATATTAATTTTAATTATACAACACCAATATCCTTAATATACTAGGATGTTGTTATGAGAAGTATTCTAACTACACTCACACACAACTCCATCTAATGGGTTAAGAATATAATGTTCTTGTGGATGACAAACAAACGCCTCACGAAACAATGATTGCTCAATTACCTCCTACCACCTCTCATGTTGGCCATTATGATGGCAGTGTATTTATGTATGATATATATTTTATGTTTTTGTTTTATTTATGCTTCTTTATTTTAAATTTATAACATATCTTTATAGTTTCCAATATGGGTAAATGAGATAAATTTATTTGAGGATGTGGGGAATACCGCCCCCTTGAAGTGATATGACTCGTTAATTCCATATGTGGGACATATAAATGATGGAGTTAATGATATTTTTTATAATATTATAATCTAATTATAATATATCTATGTATCATTCAGTTTTAATTCTATCAAAATGTGAAATAGAAATGAAAGTTACATTCATGCGTATGTACGGCTTACCGTCTCCCTGAACGGTGCATTTCATTTCATAACTAAAAATGTTATATACTATTATAATGACATATATATATTGTATATATATGATATTTAAGATAACTACATCATGACTATCATTCTGGATATAATGGTTTTTTGACAACATTAAAAATTTGTAATTATAAGAAGTTCATTTTTCACTCAAGTACCAAATATCGACAAAACGACAATTATTGATGTAAATGATTACATAATGTTTATAAAAATGTAATAATTTATATAAAATTAATAATAAACTTGAGAAATGTTATTAATCAATTATAAATTAACTGTAGATTATTATTATAGAGATTAATGAATGAACGGGTCATGTCAGACAAAGAGGTAAGGAGATTTTTTATCTCACATTTCATTCAGTATGATATTCATTGTTTCCCGCTTATTAATTGCATGTGGTGTATTTTTTAATTACATTATTTATATATTATCATGATTTTCATTATATTCATGGTATTTTTTTATTCATTTGTTGTTTATTAACATTTGGTTAAACAACTCAGTTGATTACAATGTGATAAAGGGTTTCAGCTCACTTTTTATTCCCAAGAGATTCGTGATATATTTTCCACTATTTCCTTTTGTGTGGTGTATTTAATTCCCATAATTTTATTCTTTGAGTAATATACTTTCATTTATGAGTATTTACATCTTCATTGTATTATCCATCTTTCATGTGGCTTATGTCTTGTATGTTACCAAATCGGTAGGGGAGTTCGTCTCTATCTCCTTTCATTGAGGCATATTTTGTTTTAATAAACAGTTTTATTTTATACATTGTATAAAAAACCTTGACTCTTCAAATGGAATAATTTTCTATGATGTTTTTTACTAAATGACAAAAATTAATGTTTCTTTTAACATATGTGTTGACAATGACATTTCCTCCTCCTCGAGTATTATTTTTTCTTTGGCTTCCATAAGAAGTCGTAATATTTTTTTTCAAGGAAAGTAAATACCATATACTCATTTATTTATTTTGGTATTGAATTTTGATTTTGATAATGGATTTGTTATGTAAATGTATTTAAGTGTAATATTGTGAAAGAAATTTTGAAATTATTTCTTTCATTTATATTTGTTTTATGTGTTATGATTCTATAATGATACTTGGACATTTGACGGGTGGTTACGTGATAATCCAAATGATTCGTGGTGACATGATAAACAAGGATGAGTGGTTAAATTTTAACCTACAATTCTTTGGGTATGAAAGTTGACCATATTTCTATTCCATTTAATGATATGTGTGGAAGTCGACTGTATGGTTATTCCATTTAACTATATAATTGTCCCATGTTAACTTTATATGTTATTTGATCTTTATATGAGTTTGATGGTAATATTTTTGATACAAAAGGTTAAGAAGTGATATTTTATTTAGTGAAAATCATTTTCGACTTCATAATAGTGAAAATTATTACTTATCTTAATGAATTCATTATTACTCCATTTTTTTGGAAAAACTAACAGTTTTCATTCTATGTATTCACCTAACTGAGCTTTTTATTCTCATCCCAAGTTTTTGAAATATTTTTCACAGGACATAACATGGAATAGGGTCATAGATGGGATCAAGGAAAATTCATTCTATCTTAAACATGGAACTAGTTAAGACACTTTTTTTCAAGAGTTTTTTTTTGTGAAAAAATGGTAACTGAGTAGAAGATTCTACTTTATATTTTTTGACATGAAATGTAATAGTTGTGACCTACTTCTCTAAAACTCTAATCCTGAAAATATTCTCAATGTGAATTGTTAACTTAATTCAATATTACGTATTTTTTAAGGCTATGTCCTAATAGTTAGTATCAGAGGACAGTTTAGATAACTTCAGAGTATAGGGTTTTTTCTAAGCATAAGTGACATAACCATAATGGTTAGAATATTATAAAGAGTTGTGGTTATTTTTAAAGAGTTTTAGATAACATTAGTAAATATTTACCATCATCAAAAGATATTACATGATTATTTTACTAATATACTCATAATGACATTTTTAGTTTAGGTAAATGGATGGATCTAGTAGGCACCAAAGTAATAATGGATGTGAAGAAAACTGTGACGGTTTTTTGAATGAGAAACTGAATGAAATGAAAGCAGCAATAAGAGATCTTGCGGTTATTTTCAACAAACTATATTGAGTTATGATTGAAAACCTGAGCCTTGGATATTTTTATAAGGAATCATCTGTCTGAGAAAAAAATCCATATGGATGTTCCTATAATAATCTTAAAGGATAGTATGTTCAAAAGAATATGTGTCAAGGATGTGGAAGGAAAAACCTATGAAAAAATCTTGAAAGGGACGGGAAGATGATATTGATGTGGGAATGAAGGTCATAAATCAATAACTTGCAATGGGAAAAGGAAGAATCCAGTTGAATTTAAAAAAGGGAGTGATGTTCTTTTTGAGGGATCAATTGATTTTTTTAAATGTGATGTGAATGGTCATTATACAAACAGATGTCTTACGAAGGTGTTTCATGAATGAGATCACTAGGATAGTACAGATATATTTTTACCAATAACTAATTCAATTCCTATTGAGGATGAAGAAACTGAAAATTACTAATGAAAGGTATATATTATTTCTTAACATATGTTTTTACATTATTGAATCTTAGGATATGATTCATGATTTTGTTTGTAGGAAAGAGTTAGTTCAAAATAAGTTGGTAATGAATGGTTAATGGATCATCAAGAATGTTTAAAGAGTAAGAGTTCATCAAATAATTAAATCAAGAGTTATGGTTGATTTTAAAAAGATAAAATACATAAAAGTATTAAGGCTCTTTTGATGATGGGATTATTTTGGAAGACATTTTATATTATGTATAACACTGAATTGTGATATATGTAAATCATATTATTGGAATAATTATATTTTATTTTCATGATTAATTTTGGAATGCTAATTTGGGAGAATCTATGTTTTTATTATGGACATATGGTGATTTGGGTTTTTTATAGGAATTCTTATCCTATCATCGAAAATGTTAGATTTGATTAATTACACTTTAGTATGAGACAATAAGAGGAGTCGATTTTTTTTATTTAGACATAAATGTTAAGATTTAAAGTGTAAGACTATGTGACTAAATCATTTTGGGTTTTAGGTTACAATATTATTTTGGGTTATTTTGAGGAATATTAAGGACATTGGTATATTTAACGGTCTTTATTGAATATTGGGTACTTTTTTATGAATTTTGGAGATTAAGAATAGTATTTATTTTTATAAAGGGTTATTCTTTTTGGGGATTATATGATCTCATAGTAAACATTTTTTTTTCGAAATGTCGAACGAAATAGGAAATATATAGTTTTTTACGGATTACGTGATTCTCTAGAAGTTGATTTTTTTGGCCTTTGACATGACTAATTCATTATCAATGCACAATATTTGGAGAAAAGATAAGTTTTTGGTAAAAACATATTAAAGGATGAAACTATACTAAAAGGTTAGTATAGTTTATAATATTATTATTCTATATAGCAACTGAATTCCTCAAATTATAATAATGAAATAAAAAAAATGTATTTAGTTTACGTTTCTAACTGGGTAATCAAAGACATCTTAACACATCACAATTTTTTGATTTTCTATTTGTTAACTTTCTCTTAATCATGATTTCTAGCACTCTCCAATCGAACATGATGGTTTTTTTCTCATCCATATCTACATTTTCCTACATGGAATCCTAGTATGGGCTATACCATGTGACCTTTTTACTTCTCTTTCATTCATTTAAAGTGATATTTTGACTGACTCTTTTCCGATGTGGGACTTTTAATGATGTTTCCAAGCCTAGTTTTAAAATTGTTAGGACGCAATTCCAAAAATGGGGGATGGATTAACATCCCAGGTAAATAAATAACATGAAATTTTCAATATTTATTAGTATTTATGAATTAAATATTGATTCTAATTTAAATTGGATTCTATGTTCAATGGCACATCTGATAAACTACAATGGGTTTCTTTGAAATCTTACATGGTGCACTGATAATATAATATTACTATATTAAATTTTAGTTAACGCCTTGACCTTGTATTAGAGGTAATGAAAATAAATAATGAAATTATGATTATACATGTTTGTTAAATGTTTATACATTAATCCAGTAAAATTTAGAGTCTTAATATAAGGAAACAATTCGATTTAAAGCATGAATACTCTAATATTCACTAAACGGTTGATTTACTAGCTTTTGATGTAGAACCCTCATTAAATATATATTTAGTTAGTTTAATACGTTACATTTGAAAAAATAAAAATCTTCATTATAATCGGGATAGGAAATTTTACTTTGGGTAATGTTTTTTTATTTTTCTAAAAAATACATTTTTTATGAATAGTGAAAAAATACTGTATTTTCATTCAAAACTACCTTTTAATGTAATTTATTTATACGGTTAGATTATATTTTTAATTGTTTTTAATTTTTAATTATAAAATTTTATTACCATTTAATCAAATGATGGTAATATTAATTAATTTAATATTGAAATTGAATATAAACAAGTGTGGATCTTTTGATAGTTATTGTTTCTCAAAAACACAATATTTGTTTTTACAATAGGACTTAATTTTAAATAAATTAATTAAATTTTTATGTATATAATTTTTAAAAATAGAAATCATTTTTTAATTAGGAATATCAAGTATATATTAGGCTTAATTTTAGTTATTTTTCTTAAAAACATCAATTTTTGATGAGTAGTGAAACAACTATGTAGTTGTTAAAAAAATGGCTTTTTGATTTAAATTTAATTTTACCACTTCTGTGAATTGAATTTGGAAAATTTGACATACATGGTTGTTTTTAGTAATTAAAATTGTTTCAATTAGATTAAAATTATTTTTGGTGAATAGTAACTTTTTCTTTTATTTACACCAGTTAAAGGTAAATTAGGAAATTTAAGGAAACAATAATTTCATAATAATACCTAATTACCTTAACACGCATACTAAAATTATTGAATGAGTAATGTGTAGGACCCCGGGACACCCTGAGAGGGGAGGGGTGAATCAGGGTGGCAACTTTTTCTTCTTAAAGTTGTGGATCTTGTTCCCACGTTGGTAGGAACTACTTAAACTTGTATGATGGATATGATCAGCAATTAAACATTCATATGCAGAGACAGATGACACATCTATTTTTACTCGGTTCAACACTAAGGGCTACGTCCAAGGAGTATACACTGATAGGTTGCTGGTCGTACCTAAATCCACTATGCTTCACTAGCTGCGGATACAAATGTTCAGGTACAGACACTCTGTCCCAGGCTCACTGCCTTTACAATTGTTCAGGGATAGCTCATTGCATCCCTCGAGTCACTCCTGTTGACTCCCCCTGGCTCACTGCCGTTGGTGAAGTCTCACTCAGTTTATAGACGTGAAGGTCTCTTCAATAAATGTGCATTGATGTTCTTTGTCTCCTGTTCAGCATGAGACTTTGCTTGCATCAGGGTTCAGAGTTGATGCTCTTTATAGTTAAATCTTTCTTCTTTAGTGCAATGACTGAATGCACTAGATCCCCTTGTCTTCATTTTCCTGAATCACAATCACATATGTGATTGCTCAATAAATTATGTTAAGCTTACTCGGCATTTGACAGAATCAATTCACCATTTATGCATGAGATCATGCATGTATCATTTAGATTTCTTCTTCAATCTCGCTTTGCACCAAAAGTATCAGGCCATCTTCAGCTCTTGTACAGCTCCAGAAAGGCGGGCGTGCTTCAACAGTGTCTGGGTCTCCTTTTCAAGCCCGGCGCGCAAGTCTCCCGGCGGCGCGCAAGTCTCAGGCACACAAGTCTAAACTGGCACGCAAGTGTCACTGAAGCACCTGCGTGACACTGCCTTCTTGAACTTAATACTTGCGCGACACACTTCCTTTCTCCCCCAAATCTTCTAGGGCACACAACCCTCACTCGGAGCACAACCCCTACTTGCGCGGCTCAACCACCTGCGCGACGAGAGCTCGAACAATCTCAAAGTCTTGAGCTCCATAAGAAATGAGGAGGGGTGGTCCAGTATTTATAGGCAAACTGGACCCCCTGTGTGGCGGCGCGCAAGTTTCTCCTTGGCGCGCAAGTCCACTTGCGCGACTTAACCAACACTTGCGTGACCCTCTTGCCTTTGTCAAATTTTTATCTTCAGATCTCGAAAAACCATAGGCGCGCATGTTATAATGCATTCAAGGCATCGGCATGCAAGTCTCTTCCCGGCACATAATTCACCTGCGCGACCTCACCAAAACTTTCCCGACCCTTATCCCTTTGCCATATTTTGATGCTCTGATCTTCAAAAACATATGGCATGCAAGTTTCCTATCCTCCAAGAGTATGGCGCGCAAGTCCCTTTTCCAAAATCACTCTTCTTAATTTGTTGATTTTGAGGCCCTGAAATTTGGAAAACACTGGAAAACGGCGCCCCTTGTATCTGCTCTTTTTGTACTGCCTCCAGATCATCCATTCCTCTGTCGAAGTTCTTGAATAAAACATAGATCGTTGACCACAACTCTTGAACTCGACATGTCACCATTGAATCTCCTTTTTCAACAAATTTTTATGTCGTTTATTTGCTTTGTTGACAAGCACGATCACCTCAACATCACTTCTTCTTGGTGATCTGTATCCTTTAGCAACTCTTCTGATTTTATCACAACCTCCACTATTATGAGATGTTTTCTTTGAAGGAACATCTTTAGCATCATCATCTTCTATGACAATCTGATATGCATGACTATCTCAGAATTCCAATCATTTCACATTATCTTCTTCATCAACCGTTATGATATACTTCATGCAAACCAATTCAATTCATCAAGAAGTCTCTTTCATGGTTCTCATGCAGTCATGAGTCTCATGCAATAAGGAGGAATTGCATGGTATTCATCAAAGCCCATGGTTCTCATGCAATAAGGAGGAATTGCATGGACTTCATCCAAAAACCTCATTCTTCTTTAGTAATCCTTGGATGGATCCTCAGATGGATTACACCTCACATTCTTCATTGTTGTAAAAAATGTATCACCATTGACACATGTTCTTTGAACTTACGATCATCACAACAATCATCTGAATCACTACTCCTCTACTTCATCGGAGTACTTCATGATCTCCTTCATTGTGAGCTTCCATTCCTCCATTTTATTAGAGTACTTCTTGATCTCTTTCATTTTGATATTCCATTGACAACTATTGACATCAAATACAAACCTATACACAAAGTGGTTCCAACAAAATGGCTGACCATGGGCATCCTTGGGTCGATTTGGGGACCCCATGGAGCCACTTATTAATGATAATGACACTTTATTTTAATTAACATAAAGTAAAGGAATAAATGAAAAAAACAAATATCTTTTAGTAAATCAATTTTTACATGAAGTTATATAAGTCATATTTTTACTATAAATATTATTTGGAAAGATGAAACGATTTAATACACCATGATATTTTTATTATAATTTTTATACATAAAATAATGTTAATTATATATGACAAAAAAATGATGTAGAATTTACCTCATTAATAAATGATTTAAATAAATGAGATTGTAAATATTAAAATAATATCCATAACCAGTCCAATTATTATTCGATGATTTTACTTAGAACATGAGTCATATTATCTTAGACTTTATTTATTTTAGGACCTTTTTAAACCTAATATAAGTTTATATTAAAATAATTTTTTCAAGCTTTCCAATAGAGCCCCTCCTCCCCCATATAAAAGAACCCCACTTCTATCAATTCCTCACACCTCTCAAGCCTTTCGGATCATCACATATCTAACCAATTTTCCACTCTACATCCCTATCCTTTTCATTGAAGCCTTTCCTTATGAATAAGTCTCTTAAAAAATTTATTTGGGTTCAAACCAAAGAGAGTTACCCAAATTAAATGAAACGGTTTGTCCAAAACTGTTTTATTTTATTTTACATCTCCCACCCCCTAAATTCATTTTATTCATTTCTATTATAGATAATCCAGAAGACTCAATATTCTAGTATTTTGTTATGATAAGGATTCAATGTGCACTCACACACACATGGATATAATGGGTGAAGAACATAATTTTTCTGTGGATGGAAAACTAACACAACAAAAAATGATGATTGTTCAATTACCTCATACCGCCTATCATGGTGGCCATTAATATGGAACTATATGTATATATGATATATATATTTATATATATATATATATTATGTTTTGGATTTATTTATTCTTCTTTATGTTTAATTTATAGCATACCTTTATGGATTCCATTATGGGTAAACTCGATAAATTCATTTGAGGAAGTGCGGACTACCGCCCCCTCAAAGTGTTATGACTCGTTAATGACTTATTTGGAATGTATAAAGGATTAAGTTAATGATATTTTATATGATATTATACTATAATTATAAAATTACTATGTTTAATTATGTTTTAATTTTATTAAAATTTGAAATAGAAATAAATGTAACGTTCATGCGTACGTATGACTTACCGTCTCCATGAACGATGCATTTCATTTCATACCTACAAATGTTATCTACTATTATAAACTCACATATATACTGGATATATATTATATCTATGATATCTACATCATGAATATCTTTACTATAGATAACTGATTTTTGACCACATGAACTTTTTGTAATTATAAATTGTTCATTATTGACTTATGTAACAAATAGAGACAAAACGGCCATTATTAACATAACATATTACAAAATGTTTATATCATTGTAAATATTTATATAAAAAGAATAATAAACATGAAAAAGTTCCATAATCATTTATAAATTAACTTTAGTTTATTATTCAGGATATTAAAGAATGAACGGGTCAAGTCGGACAATGAGGTACGAAGATTTCTTATCTCACTTTTAATTCTGTGAGATTTCCATTGTTCGCCACTTATTCATTACAAGGGGTGTATTGTGTTTTGACATTTGATTCATAGTATCATTATTCTCATTATATTCATGGTATTCGATGATTCATTTGGTGGTTATTAAAATTTTTTCAAACGACTCAGTTGATACAATGTTGTAAAGGGTTTCATCTCATTTTTTATTCCCGTGAGATTAATGCAATATTTACCAATATTACCATTGTTTGTGGTGCATGTACTACAAATGATTGTACTATTTGTGTAATATATATTCATTTATGTGTATTTATATCTTCATTGTATGATCATTCTTTCATGTGGCATATGTTTTGTTAGCTACCAAATTGGTATGGGACTTCGTCTCAATCTTCTTTCATTGAGACATATTTTGTTTTAATACACGTTTTTTTACATTGTATAAACATTATTGACTTTTTAAAGGGAATATTTCTCTATAAATAATATTACTAATTGAAAAAAATGATTGTTTCTTTTAATGTATGCGCTAACAACGACCATTCCAACACCATGAGGATTATTTTCTCTTTGTCTTCCAAAGCATGTCGTATTGTGTTTTTTCAATGAAAATAAATACCATATACTGTTTTATGTATTTTTGAATTGAATATGGTTTTAATAATATATTTGTTATTTCAATATATTTAAGTGATATATTGTGATTGAAATGATGAAATTTTTTCTTTCATTTATATTTTTTTATGTGTTATGATATTATAATCGTACTTGGACATTTGACGGGAGGTTACGTGATAAACCAAATGAAGGGTGGTGCCATGATAAATCAGGATGGGTGTTTACGTTATAACCTACAATGTATTGGGTTAGGTAGTCAGCCATATGGCTATTCCATTTAGTGATATGTGTCGAAGTCGACCATATGGTTATTTCATTTGAATATGTTAACATCCAATAATACCTTTATATGGTATGTGTTATTTATATAGGTTTTATGGTAATCTTATTATTACAAAAGGGTATGTATTGATATTTTTTTCAATGAAGATTATTACCTACTCCATATAGGATAAAAGTATTAATTTTGTTAATGTATTCATGGATTACATGTTGTTTTGAAAAACTAACAGATTTCTTTCATTGTGTATCCCTTACTGATATTTTTATGCTCATCCCATGTTTTTGAAATGTATTTCACAGGACATAATGTGGAATTGGGTCAAGGATGAGATCAAGTAAAAGTGATTATATATTATACAAGGAACTAGAGATGTCTATTTTTTTAAAGAGTTTTTGTTTTGTTAGAAAATGGAAACTAAGTTAAAGTTTCTACTTTGTATTTTTTGAAAAGATGTGTGACAGTTATGACCTAATTCTCTAAAACTCAAATCCTGAATGATCCTCAATTTGAATAATTAACCTAATTCAAGATTATGTATGTTTTAAGTCCTAGTCCTTATATTTTATATTATACATATACAAAAAAAGGAAAATCCATGACATTGTTATAGAAATTCATGATAGATCAGTAGTGGGATTTTGCATATTCCTTTGATTATTAATGTAGTTACTCAAAAATATATAGTATTATACCCTCAGTTCTATTCCCCACTCCATTATCTGTTAGAGGCCATCGTCATATTGATCGATATCAAAGAGGGGTTCATAGTAGGTGCGAGAATGAACAATAATCCCTTCATAAAATAACATTATATGTTTCTATTAGTTACATGATTATTTTCCAAAATAATATATCAATCAATATTTCTAACTCACAAAAACACATTACATCCAAACTCATCCAACCTCCCAATGGGGTAATTATCTCTAATGTCCTCTAAAAAAATTTCTTTATGGATTTTTAATAAACATATTAGACATGGGGAATGAATTAAATTTTTTTAATAAGTAATCCTTTAAATAAATTTATCTTATTTTTAATATTTAAATTTTTATATATCAATATTTTTTATAGTTTTATTAAAGAAAATATAAATTTTCACCCCAAAAATTTAATTTGATTAATTTAATTTAAATATACTGATTTTTTACATGGATTTAATTGAATGATTTTTTTTGTTTAATAAATTTAAATTTATAAAAATTACATTATTTTTGGATTCATAATACAGAATTTATAAAATCATGATTTTATTCATATTTTTAAATAAATTATTTTTAGGTGTATAGTGAATGACTTGATTTCAATAAAATATTTAACATATTATCATCTATTTATAATTTCCTATTATGTTTTTCATTTTTTTAATTATTATAAATGTCCAATTTTAATGAATATAACATGTTAAATTCCATTTTAATATTCATTAAAAATTATTCTATAATTGTATAATTTTTAAGATTAAATTTCATTTCTATTCAAAAAAGGGTTATTATTGATGATTATGAATTTTTAATGAAATTAATCCTATAAAAGTTTTGATATTGAATACGGTAATATGGATTTATTATTTATAATATAGTTTTTTAATTCTATAAATAATTTCAATTTACATATTTATCCTTTTTATTTGTATCATTAGTAGACCTTGTTAGCATCATAATGATTAAGAGAGATAATATAGGGGTTTAAACTATGATATAAGGATTAAAATAATAAATAATAAATATATATAATTGTATGAGTGAATTTTGGAACATCCAAAAATATATGTTATATATTTCATTTTTTTTAATTTCCTTTATAAAATACATAATATATATTTAATGGTTTTATCTTATTTCATTTGTTTCACACCCCTCAATTATAAAAAATAACCCCTCTCTCCTAACTTTTTCATAATCCATTATAACTGTATATCTAACTTTAACATACAAAATATATTTTTTACTATTAACCTCATGTTCTAGAGTTATTGATATAATTAAAATACTATCATAATAAGGCATAATGTATAACTGAATGAGAATTTCCAAATTAGATGTGTTATTCATATCCACGAGTTTCATTGTTATTTCCAAGAATAACTCCAAATTTTTGTTTTCAATATTGATGATATATAATCATTATTTTCTAAAATATAGAATAATGTAATTTTGATTTTCATATATCCCTTTTTGACTCATTTTGTTTAAATTGGTAAAAGATAGCCCCACTCATGCAAATGTGGGGACCACTATGTCCCTGAAGTTATATGTTTTGTATTTCGTCATAAAGTACAATTTATTTTTTTAAAAAATTGACAAAAATGAATATATATTATATTCATATAGTAATATTTATCCTATGAACAGAAGTTATATTTTTATTAATACCCATACATCTTTTGAAAAATGATAATTTCATTATGTGTTTGTATGGACATCCACCTCCTTGAACAGAATAAATTAGTTTTTCATTTCACCGGATATTGGATGGTCATACATGTTGATATAATAAATAAATATGAAAATGATATAATATTTATTAATCATAAAATGTAAATTATTGTATTCTTTTTTAATTTTCAACTTTTTAGTGTGATGAGATTTTTATTATTGATTATGTATGAACAACACTCTTGATGAGACAACCTGGTTCATTATTTATTACTCCTTTAAATATGTTGTTTTAAAAGTGTATTTGATGTATAAAAAATTGTAATTATAATATATTTAGGATTTTGGATGAAATTTAACTATAATGTATTTGACCACATTGAACACAATGTATATTTTTTTGTATAAACCGAGTGATATCAAAACATATAACTACTAGTAAACCATTTTAGTAACTAAAATAATAATGAAAAATATGAATTGGGAGTAGTCATACTAGAATTAATATGAAAAAATTTATAATGTAAATAATTTATTATTATCAATATATTTTTCATGAAAAAGATATCATATTAAGAATAACATGTCATAAGGTAAGAGAAATTATTCTCAACTGAATTTTAAATTTTTTCCTCCCAACACTTTTCTTTCATATTAAGATACTTTCTAATGTTTCAAAAAAGTTATTATTTGTGATTAAAATGTTTTTAATGGATTGTTTTTATATATTTGACTATATATAAAATTGTTACAAAATATATGATTTCAATATTTTTTAATGGTTTATTTTTTTAGTTTTTACATATGTAAAAAATTAATGGGTTTTTAACATATACATCTTTATGGAATTTAATAAAAAAACATAACCAATAATTTTTAAAATTTTTCCTCTAAATAATTTATTTTATTTAAATAACATTATATTAAAACTCATTATGTGATTTTTTTAACAATTTGAACTGAAAAATGATATTCCGATATATGATTATGTGAAAACAGAAAGTGATTTTATTCATGGTTCACATGATTTTTCTATTGTTTTTTGTGAAAATTTTAAATCGGTTTAATTTTAAACTAATGATAAATAAGTTTATAATTATTTGATAAAAAATATGATACTAATATATCACATGATAATGGGTGAGCCTGGTATAGCTATCCAACTCAATAGGTAATGATTATTCTTCAAAGGTGAATTTTGAGTGAATTAAAAATATTTGATAATCATATGAAATTATATAAACCCAATTTTTTTAATATTATTCTCCTTAAAACCTATATTATTTAGTAAAAATTACATGTTATTGAAATTATTTTATTACATGAATAAAAAAATCATGTTGAAATTTTAATGGATAATGGTTTGTTTTTCAATAAAAGTTTTTCCTGAGTTACTAGGTACATAAAGATTATGTCATGGATTTATGATGATTAATAAATGGTTATAAAATTTTTATATGATAATATATTTATTTTTATTTTTTAAAATTTATTGTTCAAGTGAAATTAATTTTTTAGTAAAAAGGTAATCATTTTCAAAATAATTCATGATTTCTTTGGGAAACAACAATACATTATTTTTGTGACCCATAATAATCAATAAATTCTTATCCCATGTTTTAAAATGATTTTAGTTTGTTCAAATATTGACTATAAATTATAGTAAGGTCAAACAATCAATATTTGTCTAATCATAATAGAATCATAATATTCATGAATTAAACTGGGGTGTAATGATAGATCAATATTTTTTAAATATAAATATAAATAAGTATATATATATATATAATTTATGAGAGGGCAAAAATTTTAATTTTTTTTTAATTCCAAAAAATGAAAATCCACATGGATCATTTGAATATATAGTGGCAGCCATTTGAAATTAAACTCATATTTAATGGATATTAATGTAACATATTGTTATTATTGTTATCATATAAATGTGTTCATACCTCAAATGGTTATGAAAAATTTAAATAAAACACAAAAATATTATAATTTTAATTTATAATATCCTTTGATGTATATTGATGATATATATGTTTTTTTCAAATAATATATGTATATTTAGATATTTTTATAACGTGGAATCAACTTAGTTGAAAGGATAAGAAATTTCATTTATAATGACAATCTATACCTATAACCAATAATGAATATAATATTTTATTTTATGTATTTTCTACATATGATATAATCATTTATTAATTATTCCACCCATGAATGATAATAAATGCATTCAACATACAATATCACCTCTATAATTGATTATTTAAATTAAACAAAATCCATTATATTTTATTTTATCTTTATTATATGTTAATGATAAAGGCTGGATAAATGAATTGGGGAATATATTTAATGTTTTGGGATATAAACAACATAGAATAAAAATGATATATATTTCTGATTTTTAATAATAAGTCAATTGATTGTTGTCTATAGTTAATAATTCTAATCTGAAATATAAGAAATAAAACCTACATATGATATTTATGGTTTTCTTATTTACAATAATATAAAAATGTTATTCATGTTATTTTTCATTTTTTGGGTGAAGGGAATCAATGGTGGAATCTAATAAAAAATACTAAGATAGATGATGGGATTAGTGAAACATGGTCAATTGTATTTAATGTTATTTTTTATATTTATTTTTCTTATTGATCATGATATTATAATTGATAGAAAATTTTTTTTGGTGATGTAAAATATAAAACTCATAGAGACCAATTATGATTAAAATATTAACATAGTTCCCTAGTATACATAGTGATTTCACATGGAATATCATACTAAAAATAATAGAATTTAAAAAATATTAAATAATTTGAAGGATATATATTTTTTACTATAAATATTAACATTAAGGCTTTATTTATTCTCCGAATATTGACATGATGATTCCCAACACTGGTGTACATTATGACTATAAGAGTAAAAATAAATAAATATTGAAAAAAATATAAAAGTATTAAACAGTCATGAAATAAGATAATATCTCTATAAATTGTTCAAAATGTGTTATAAGTAAATTTAAATAATTTTTGATAGGATCTATAAATTTATACTTATTTGAAAAGAAGAAAATATTATATTGTGACTATATGTAAAAGTATTTTGATATAAAAATTAATTGTCAAATAGAATTTCAGCTCATAATTTGTCTTCTTTATTTTAATTAGTTGGAAAAATTATTGTAATTCCTATATGTGGTTAGTAATTCTATGTAGAAATAATTAATATTGGAAATATAATGATTCCTCAAATTTCTATGTTACTAAAATGGAAAATAAGGGACCCTAAAATAAATTGGTGATATGATAATTAACATTTAATTCATATTATAAAAGATTAATTTTTTAGTCTTGATTTACAATTTATTTTATATCATGGAAATTTGATAGAAAAATGGAAATACAATCTGAAAATATGTTTTTATAAAAACATGTAAATAAAAAATCCTGATTATTAATGAAATATGAATTTATGGAAATCATACTATAATAATACATGGAAGTAGTTTTCATGATTTATTATCTTTCACATTATAGTGAATGAAGTTATTTTTTGAATAAAATTGAATTTAGTTTATACAGAATGTATATAATTCTGATATAATTATTTTTATTTTCAGTATAAGTATCATTTTTTATAATTTAATTAATATATATCGTTGATAACATAGAAATACCCACTGCAATTGAATAAAGAATGATTTTATTTTTATCTTATTAATATTTTTCAAAATAATGAAAATTATAAAATTACTGATGATACAATTTTCAGTGAATATCAGAATTTATTTATTCATGATATATTTTGTTTTTATTTATGATATAGTTATTTAATTTATTATTTACTTATTCTATATTAATAACACAATTTCCAAACATCATTATCTAATGGCTCAACTAGAACATTTTCTAATGAAAATGTCTTTATAATAATTTCATGTTACGGTTTTTATCATAATTAACACTTCATATTTGGGTAAAAATATATTCATTCAAAAAAATAATGATGGTTCATTGAGGAAGTTAATTGATTATATAGTACTCTATAAAATAACTAATAATAAAAGGTGTTCATGTCATCATATTAATGAAATTTTTATTATATAAATGATGTTTTGTTTTATTAAAATATTGATCTTATGTATGCGTATCACCATATAATGCTCAAAGTGGAATACATTCAGATTATGTTTTGTACAAGCTATGAGAAGATTGAATTTTTTATTTTTCCTTTGGGATGATAAATGGATTAGTTGTATTTATATAACTATGTAATAATATTTTAAATACTTATTTGAATAATTATTTTAGTATAATTTTTGTAATATAAATTTCATCTACATAATTATGAGGAACATTAAATATAAAGAAGAATTTTTATTTATAAATCAAATTATAATTTAACATAATAAATGTTTACTAATTCAATAATTTCATTATCACATATTTCATTATTTTGAAATATTTTTTTGAAAAGTTGTAATTACTATTGACCCAACTAAAAATAAAACATAATATGATTGACCATGTCCTCTATAATTCATTGAAGTAAAAAATTTTCATCGAATATTTTTGAAAATACTGATGTTTTATTAAAAAAAAATTTGGGTTATCTATTCCAGTGATGATGATAAATTAATAAGTGAATAAATTCATTATGAAAAATGAATGTCCTGAATGTTTTATATAAACAAAAATGATATTGGATAAAACTCATCTGTTATCATTTCCAAAAACAAAAAAAAAATTCAGTTGTTATTGGAACGTGGGACATTATTTTATCATAATTCATGATGATCTGGTAATTTAATATGTATTAAATTAAAATTATTCCATGAGAATAACATCGATGAAAATTATTTTGATCTCAAAAATGTGAGTGTCATTGAAATAATTAGAGTAAATTATTTGGACTGACCAAATTTTGATTTATATGATAAAGATATATATTTAGAGTATATATTTAATCATATAATGGTGAATAAAAAATTTAAGGGATATTTGGAGGAAATAAAATATTATGATTACATTATTTCCTAGCATTATATTGAAAAAATATATAGTATTAATTGATACAAAATATAATGCATCATTAACATTGTCTTGTATAATACATGATCATTTTGTAAATGATTTGATGAACATTTTTTTGAGATATTTTATATGCAGGAAGTCCCGATTTTGTGTTCGAATTTCAGTAATGTCAGTATATCAAAATATAAATAAGAACACATAGAAAAAAATCTAGTTATTTAATTGAAATTATTGAAATGATCATCAATTGTAATTCTCATGGAGACCATACGAACAATGAACATATTATCATATTTGGAAATAGGTTATTTGAACAATTGTATTCCCTGTTTAAGATTTAATTGATTATTGAGGATGATATCACATTATTTTCAATTCTTCATTTTTAAACTAAGAAGTAAAAAATATAATTGAAAATATTAATGTTGTGGTGTGATAGATATTTATATGATGATTTCAGAGTGAAATATATAACTTGTAAGTAGAATAATGGTGAGTCATAACATTCATGTTCAATGATTCAACTTTTTATTGTACATGAATGTAAACTTGAAATCATATATTTGGATTTCATTATGGTATTACCAAATAAATCATGTTGTAATAATGTAAGGATGGTTATTATTATTTTTATTATTTTGACTAAATATATGATTTATATTTCTATTTATGATACTATTTATTTTTAACCACTAGATATATATTATATTTTATATATAGTTATATTACATGGGTCCCTATTAATATTGGATATGGTCCTGATTCTAGATATTCAACCAATTTTTAAAAAGGATATTATATGTTACCGATTAAAAAATTACATTTTATTATCGATCTTCACCAACAATAAGATATATATTAGAAGACAAAAATTCTGAAATTGGATTTTATAATATTTTTTTCACTTATAGATATTATAGATTTTTTTATTAATAACTATAACTGGATTAGTTTTTTAAAATAATAAATTTCATTGTTGTTTACATATCACACCATTTGAGTCATTAAATGGAATGTGGTGTTGAACTCTATAGAGTTAGGATACGGTGGATGAATTGATATTATATGGACTAAAGATTGTAGATGGGATGTATTATATGATAAACTACACTTTTAGGATATCCAGGAGTATTGAAATGTGATATGTAGATATCTGGAAGAAATATATGTTTTTAACATGGGAGATAATATTTTTCTTTAAAATCCTCTTAATTTTACTTAATTTTTCTAAAATGGAAATTTTATGTTTGAGTTTTATAATAACATATATAAATTCATAATAATTTTGTATTTTTTTATTATCAAGAGGAACGAACATCAATTTTATATCACACATAGGATGTGTTTTTTTTTCATTATTCAATTAATTTATAATCCTTGAATCTCATGTATTCCTCTATAATGTTATTAAATTTAGAGAAAATATTTTTTAGTTAAGATATTTTTGGATGTTAAATTATTTAAATTACTTACTAAAAATTATAGTTATTCAATATATTTACTTTTTATTTTAGAATCACAACACTGAGGAAGGAACATGGAAATCAAAATAAGATATAAGAGAGAAGTACCCTCACCTATTTATGAAATGACTAAAATTTAATGGATGCAATTTATTAAAGGGGAGAAATTATTGAAGACAATGTAATAATGGAAATATATATATTTTACAATTATTTATATATTTATATTATTCATGATTCATTTTCATCAGAATTTTAATAATCACATTGAATATTTTTCAATAAAAAACAAAATAATATTATTAGTGTAAATTATTTTAAAAAGTATTACATAGTTTTTACAAAAAACTAAATTCCAAAATATTTGATTATTAATTTCAAATAATGGAATTCATTTTTTTTCATAAAATATAATTTTTCTTAAATTGAAATTTAAATATTCCTAAAAAATTTATTTTATAATGAATTGCAATCAATGTAAATTTTTTAAAATCCTTATTATAATTTCATGTAATTAAAAAATTAATATATATATATATATATTATTGGTTTTAATATTATTTTATTACCATTATTATAATAATAAATTAATTAATTCCAATTTAAAAATATTAATAATTAAATTTGGTAAAAAATTACATTTATGATTCAAAATTGATTATTCCTAAAAAATAGTTTCTTCATTTTGGTATTATATTAAAATTATTTTTTTTAATCCTGGAAATAGACTATGGTAAACTGTATATTTTATTTATAATATAGTGGATTAAATATTATAATAACGAAAAATTCATTTTTGATTAATAAATAATTTATTTAATCTTCGTCCCCATGGTAATGGTAAAATAAATTAACAAAGGGCTTAAAATAAAATGAGATTAATAAAAATATAGTTAACACTTGTTGAATATCATAAGATGAGTTTATTTTTAATATTAATTATTCAATATGGTAAATCTTTTAATACTATTCCACTTTTATTTTATATTGAAATATATTATATTTAAATATTGTTAGTCTTGACATGTGTTCCACATCCATAATATAAAATAAATATCTTTATCTTCTAACTTTTCCAAACACATTGAGAACTATATCTCATAAAATCACAATATAATTTCCTTACCCACTCACATCCAAATGACTTAGAGGTCCTGGTATCATGAAATTGCTATCATATGAACTATAAATGGGATGTTAAAGGGTGGATATCGAATAAATATATATAATTCTTAACAATGTTTTCCTTTAATATTTTTTATTCTACATACATAAATTTTTATTTATCAAATTCATTTCAGTAAAATCAATAAAATAAGTAAAAAAAATCGAAATATGATTATGGTGTGACAATTTTTCTTCTCCATTTTAGATCATTAGAATATAAAAACACTGGTAATACATATGTTTTGAATACAACATAAATAAAGTGATGTGTTTTTTAATAAATTGTATATATTGTTTTTCACAAGAGATGAGAAAATAATTATACTTTGTATTTTATATATAATAATGATTTTTTATGATAATATATAACATACTTTCTTTCCCATACATATATTGAAAAATGATAACATTATTGTCTAGATATGTGGTCATCCGGAATTATGGACTGATGGGATTGATTTTTCATTTACACCATACATGGATAGTCCTGAGGAGGTTAATAATAAATAAATATGACATGTATATCAAAATTAATTATTCCATTAATTTGACATACTATATATATAATGTTTTGACCATGTAGTGTAAAAATGAGAATTTTGTTCATGCATAGATACAGACTACCATAAATATAATGTTATGTAAATTATTTTCCATGACATCCATTACTGTTTTTTATTAAAAGTGTAATTATTATATATATATATGAAAATAAAAACATGGTTTTTATTCTATAGATAATATATATATCAACCCATTGACCAAAATCAATGAAAACATTTTGTTTTAGGAAAATATAACTAATGACTAAAAAACATACAATCCAAACATTACCAAATTTTATCCTAAACTAGAAAATTTTAAAAATAATTCTACCAAAAAATGATAATTTAGTAAATCGAAAAAGATTTTTCATGTGTGTAAATAAATAATGATATTTAAATTATATATTTTTACAGAGTGTGTGACTCTACATCATACCTATGTTAATTCAAATTCTTCCCAAAATCATATTGATATGTATTAAATGAAATAATTTTCACCATTTATCAATGATCCTTTAAATTTTTATAAATGTTATACTTATTGATTAAATTTTCAATAAATATATATTTCAAAAATAATTTAGAATATTTAATTTTATTTTAACATGTAAAATTCATTTAATTTTCTAAATGGATTATTAGTAATTTTTTACAACATTCCTAAAATAATTTTTTAACCATATAATGATTGACTACATTTTCCCATTATAAAATATGTTATACATTTAAAATATTCCACTAAATGTTAATATGGTTCTCTAATTATATAATATTCTCTAAATTATATTATTTTTTCATCACCTATAGTTTCCAAATAAAATGTATATTTATCCATCTAAAAATATGAATTTGGTAATTATGTTACCAATGGGATCAAATGGGCTTTTAATTAGTATAAGGATAAAAAGTGAAACATTTTATATTTTTTCCAATGATATGGACCTTAATAATTATATATATTGAATAATGTGTCTTATTCATCAAATAATGATCATTTATATAGATATAAGTCTTCAATGCATTGGAAAATGATTGTTCTTTATAGTAAAAATATATATGTGATAATTTGGAAAGATAAACATATAAAATATATGTAGACTATGTTATTTGAAAATAAATAATAATTTTGAGGGGATATGGTTTATTAAATTGATTCTAAATGTTAACATTATTATTCAGGATACAACATATTTTTATGGAAATAATCTTATTTCTTAATGTTGGAAAATTTATTAAAATTTAATAGTTAACGAATTGTCATCCAATGTTGTAATTCCATGTTCTCCCATTTCACTAAAAATTCATTCAAAGCGTGAGTATTCAATATAATGTGTTCTCAAATGTTTTAATTTTTATAAAAATAGGATTTAATTATTAGATAATGATCTATTTATATAAAAAAATAAAAATAAAAATATCACCATCACAAACCATACAGTTATCATATTAATCGATTAAAAAATGTCTATATATAATGACACAATCATTATGAATTTGAATATTTTCTATAAAATCTATTGATTTTATAGAATATCTTATTTCAAAATAATTTTAATACATTATTAGATTATGATACATCAAATAAATATATTATCTTTGCTAACATGCAATAGTTGATTTATCTTTCACTATAGGAAATTTTCAGTTCCTTTGATGGGTTATTATACACTGAATCCCAAGACTTATCAAACAATTATAGAGCAGTAATAATATTTTGAATGATATATCCTAGCCATATGTATGGTCGGAATATCTTATTTTAAATACATTATGAAATTATATATTAAACATGTTGTTATATTGTATTCCATGGAAACCAATTAGTTACATATGACAAGAATCAATTCTTTAACAAAAATGATGTGTATTTATAAAAATTTATTTTTATTAACAGAATAGAATTTTATCAATATTAATTAAATTAATCTCTATTATAAAAATATATTTATGACATTTATATGTTATATATTTTATAAAATGTATTTAAATTAATCCGATATGTGTGATAAAAATAATAAAAGAATATATCTAATTTTTATCGAAAAAGATGATTTTATTTTAAAGGAAGTTTTAATTCCTTTTAGAGAAAATATTATTATAAAAGTAATGTTTTTCAATTTTATAAATTTTATTTGAAAAATAAAATATGTTATTTGAATTAGAATATCAATATTTACATTGGCTGAATTTTGGATATGTTTCTGAGATATTTCATATTCTGATAAATAGTGGAAATTAAATAATATTAATTTAATATTTCTTTTCATCTAAATAAATTATTCTATTCAATTATATTTATAATGTTTTTTAATTTTTAATCATATAAATGATATTTCATTTAATTAATTTAATTTAATTTTAATAAATTTAACATAGAAATTTGATAAAATAACATTTCAAACATCTGATCTTCATACAATATAATTTGGCTTTCTAATTTTGTATACAACATTAATTATAAAATAAATTTTTCCCATTTTTCATTGAAATATTGGAAAATATATTTCATATTTTTATTCCAAAAATTTATAATGTCTAATATCATCAACTTTTTTAACCAATAATATTAATGAAAAAAATTACTATTATTTAAATATATTGAGGTAAGAAAATGTTTACTTCTGGACTAATGGAATAATATAAAGTCCAAGATGAACCAGTAGATGTATTAATATTTGTTCCTTGAAAAATATAATCCATTAAACCTATAAGGATCTTAAATATTTTCTTTAATACCATTATGGGACAAGCAATAATTGGGGAGAATAGAATTATTTTGAACAATATCATTTGTCTCCACTTCCCCACTTACAAAATGTAATTAAAAATACCCCTATATTTATGCAATTGACACATGTATTACCATAAAACCATCTAAAATAAAATAAATATATCCCTCCTCACGTAATATAATCCTAAAATTTGGATAATATAATACTAATGAATAACTTTGTTGATTACCCAAATGAAAGACCTGAAGAATTGGAAACATTCTTCAATGAAAACTTTTGAAAAATTTCAGTATCGAAAAATTAAATTATTTGAATTACATGATTTATTAATTTCCTAAATACCCTAAATATTTTTATATTTTGTTTTATTATCGTCTAAAAACAAAACTACATGTACATCCATCCAATAGTCAACGAAATCACAATTCATGTGTAACACGAACTACGACCTTGTCAAATGATGTCATTCATTTATCCTTTACCGCCTCTTACGGTTGTCTGTTCTGATTGAAATAGTGATATTATATGATATAGATTATATATAATTTCTTAATATATCATTAATAACTATATAGAACACTCCACATACTTTCTATTTTGTTGGATTATAATAACATTAGTTTTGGGTGTGTCAACTATCACCTCATCAAAGATATGTCATACATTTACCCTGTACATTGAATGTAATGTTGAATCCCGTATTTTTCATGGTATAAACATTTAAAAAAATATGGTCATAATTCACTATTTTCAATTCAATCCATGTCTATTATTGATAAGCAACCTAAAAAATTTACACCTCGTATATGTGGTTTTCTCCACGTGTCGTCATTCTATGAATGTAGATTGCATGCCATGTATCTTTCTTTCCCCACATGTCCACATGTCAGGAAGTAATATTTCAAAACATATAATTAGATTTCACAACATGTAATATTCCACCATCTGAAATTGAATTTCAAAATTTTGAAATATTTCACCACGTGAAATTAGATTTCTCCATGTTTAATATTTACCCACATGAAATTTGATTTCACCTTATATAATCTATAATAATTTATTTTTTAATGGTTTGACATGATTTTTATCAGGAATTTGAAAAAATGCAATATTGTAATTCATGATATTATATTTTGATGCTCGATATACGAAAAACGTGTTTCAACATCACATAAATCCTTCACACCCACTTCCATGGATACAAAAGATATTTACTCCAACTTTTTCAAAGAAAATATATTTCACACCTCTTCCATGAAAAATAACACTTAGACACACTTAAATCCATTGTCATAGACCCTACCAGAACCTACCTCCATGATAAGAGTCTTTCGTCATTAATTTATAGGAGGCTGCTTCGATCTAGATGTGATATCACATCATGATATGGAATTATCAACCTATATTTTATTATGATATGCCTTCATATTATTAATCTAATTTTAGAAATATTTCTAAAAAACATCATCATCACATAAAACCTTCATACCCACATTCTTGGATACAAATGTGTTGCACACCACCTTTTTTCTTATGAAAACATATGGGACACCTCTTCCATTAACAAGAATACCTATGCACACTGAAATCCATGATCAGAGACCATACATGCACATACCTATTTGATGAATGTCTTTTATCCTTAATATACAGATGGATGCTTCATTCTAGAAGTTATCTCACATAAAATTATAGCATTATTGACCTATATTTTATTATCTTATGCCTTCAAGTTATTTTTCTAATTCTTGAAATGTTTCTTTCAAACATTCTATTTCCCATTTAGAGGAATCTAGAAGTCAATTTCTATCACAAACATAGGGCCCTTATCACTGCTTCCTCCCATCTAAAGGAGTCCTATCTCAATATTTTTGTAGAATACATTCATGAATGATTACACTCAATTGGTGGATATTTAATGAAGATCATTAATAATTATTTTAATTTAGGTATATTTTTAATATTACGTTCCTATAGTCTTATTTATATTATACATATAAATTTATATAAGTTTTTTTATTTGATTAAGAATTTTGTTCATCTATATTTAATTAATTAATTGTGTATGTTTATTAATTTCAGGACTGTGAAATTTGTAATTGAATTGGTTAGTTTAAATAAGTAATTGATTAATGAATTGTAAGTATTTTGTTATGGTATATTTGGGTAATTAACTGTGTAATTAATTATTGGTTCTAATATAATTACGTGGATTTTTTATTAATTAATGGGATAATTGATTTTAAGAAATTTTTATAAATAAATAATTATTTAATTAATTTATTTTCCACATTTGAATTGGGAAATGAATGTCAACTATAATGTTATGAGTTAAATAAAGAGAGTGTTCTATGATAAAATAATTGGGGATTTAATTAATGGATATTGAGTTTGTCAATTAATTGTCATGCTAATTGATATATTTGAAATTACAAATTAATAGTTTATTTAATGGAAGGGTGTTATATGATTAATTAATTATTAAATAATTAATTGAATGATCGGTAAAATAGAAATTTGATTGGGGTAATGTCTACATAGAGTAGCACATTAGATAAACAGGGTGTGAGAATGAGATTAAAGGGAAAATGGAGAGAGATAATCTATTTTTATTTTATCTAAAGACTATTTGAGACATATGTGACGAAGGTAGTGATAGTTTCTAATATTTTTATTTAAGAAACCTGATATCATAATGGGAAGAAGTTATTTATAGGATATAATATTTTTTGATGAAGAACTGTGTGTGTCTTCATGGTAAAATACCATGTGTTCCTTTGAGAGAAAGGACCATGAGATATTTTCACTTTCTCCAAGGAATATGTTATGCTTCACTTCATTTTTCTCACTTTGGACACTTGTGGATAGATCCCATAGTGGACTTATCTCCTTCCTAAAAAATTTTAAACAATTATTTATAAGATAAATTCTATATTAGTTTTGATAATAAATAGTAAAATGGAAATAAATATTTTTGAAATCCCTTGGGGATAGTTCAGACTCTATTGGGGAATGAATCAAGCATTGTGGATTTGGTGTCCATCGGAACCTGATAAGAAATTTGGTCATATATATAATAAATAGACAAATTAAAACAATTTAAATTATCCCTTTATCTATCCCTTATATGTATTTAAACACCGTTATTAACATTATTAGTTATATATACCATTGTTTGTGGCCTATTTAGTTGTTCTAACACCCTATTTAGGTTTCTAGATCGGTACCTGAATAGGCTTTCATATTGCAGTGCATGTTAAGGACAATGGTCATCTAATAGATTACTAATTGTAGATGGATCTTGGATAAGGGAACAAGATTTGGTTCATGACCCAATCAGGGGTCATTAGATTCCTTATTTTTAGTTGGATTTTAGAAATATTGATACATACATTTTCCTGAGATGTTTCCCTTGATTTGAGTATTTTATTTCCTGTCATGGTGATTCTTGAGATATCAATAATGTTATAATTATATAAACATCAACATTAATCTATTTATTTCCACTATATTTTAACCATGTAAAAAAAGGTTATATTCTCCCCATGAATTACATATATAACCCACAGTACTAGTATTTAGCCTATGACATATGGGGAGGTTCGCCAGGGATAATTTGTTAGTTTGGGTTAGGGAACTGATGTGCAGAATGCAGTCAAGGATGTTACCAAGTGGTATATAAAGAGTTTTAATTTCATCCTATTTTATTATTAATGATTGAGGAATGATAGAGAGTATAATAGGAAGAGTTGAAGCATAGTAATGACATCACGCATGGGAGTTATAAGCCCGGGTATGGGGGAAAACTATTTAATCATGTTGGGATTGTTTTTTTGTTGTTATATGCTTTCCTAGTTGAATATTATTTCCCCTTGGGTTATTGAAATGTTCGGTGATGAGATTATTATTAATTATATTTTTTATGTATTGACTCATATACTAGAATAGAAATAATATTGATTCTCAATTCATAATTCTAAGATCATATGATTTTTTATAACATGCATCATATTAAGAACACACGGGAAAATGGGTTATGGGTATATTTTTAAACTATAATGGGTTTCCAATCATGTTAAATTGAATTGAAAATGTTCTTTAACATTAAATAAAAAATATATATATTGTAAAATGTTTAAATGATATTAGTAAATCTGTATGTAAATAAGAGAATTGATTGTCATCATTTGTTTTCCGTTGTTAATGAGGACATATGAGTAGGACATTTAAGGGTAGTGATCACGCATTGGTTTTGAATGTGTGGAGTGACTTGGGGAAAAGTACTATTGTATGTTTTTTCATTTCCCTATAAAGTAAAATGTGTCCTAAGGTGACTTTTGGACTTGTAAATATATTCCTCCATGATGACGTTTTTTAGGGGATGAATAATTGATATGGCAGTGGATGATCCTCCAGTAATGGATCATGAGGAACTAATAGTACAGGGTGAGGAAGATGGAGATAAATTATAGGATAATGTTGGTCCCTCCAAGAAATAGATATAGAGGGACCCATATAAGGTTGTGAGGAGCATGAATAACATTATGGGGGTGTATTTATTGTTGCACCATCCAACATTTAATAGAGATAGTGGACCTAAGGGGGTTGAATTTTGTATTGAGTCTATCTAAACTACACTAGACCACTTGTAAAACAAGCTGAGAGGTGGGTTAGTATAGCTACATAAATGTCATGTATGCATGGAAATAAATGGTGAGAAATTCATTATCAGGATAGATAGATTGAAAAAATGGAGTGGATAGACATTATAAAGAATTTCATTTATAATTTTTTTCTAGAGATATTATGGTAGAAAATAATTAATATGATCATGAGGTTAAATCAGGGTATTATGACTATGATGGACTGCAGTGTTCTTTTTATAGACTTATAAAAATTTTATCCAACATTGGTAGTATATTAGGTAACTTTAGAAAGATGATTTTAGGAAATTATACACTTTTGTGAGTACTATCTTGAGAAATATGTAATCTCAAGTGAAGTTCTCATGAGATTGAGGAGTGCCATTTTTGATGGGATATATATTTCCTTGAAATTAAAAAAATTTATCTAATTATGGGTATTGTCCGTCTAGTACCATACCACACCCAAATATATTTTTATCCAAAGATAGATACATATATGTATCCTTGGGTTTACCGTTACTTTTACTGAGGAGAGTGGGATATCTAGGAGAGATGAGCATCCCCATTTACGTAGCAACAATGAGAGCTCAGATCCCATGTTTCAAGTACATTGTTTGATGATTGGGTTGTTATTAAAGGTGTCCATCAACAAGTTGTGTAACTATTTTGGGATGCCTTTTCTCAAATAATCACTGGGAATCACCTGAGATATATTTTGAATTCACTATTGAGCACATGTCGAGGGATGATTCAGTATCTATTCCACAATACATAATTCCACCAACTAACCATCAGGAGCTCAAGAAATAGCATGTGATGTTGGAGAATAAGGGATTTATCTATCCACGTATGTCGCCTTTGGGATCACCTATATTGTTCACAAAGAAGGATGCTGGGGGGTTATTTTTTTCCATTACCATAGGTTGAATAAGATAAATATGAATATCCGATATCTTATTGCATTTATTGAATATCTTTTTGACTAGTTCAAGGTATAAAGCATGTTCTCATAGATTCACTTGATTTTGTGGTATCATCATCTGTGATTTTTTACAACTTATATACTGAAGATAGTGTTTAGAAATACATATGTAAAATATATGTTGACTTAATTATTTTTGGGTAGAATAAAAACATTTACAGTGTTTATGGTCTTTATTCATAGATTATTACAAGGATACATGGATCACTATGTTGTATTATTTTTTGATGAAATCATGGTGTACTCTAATACTCATGAAAATCATTCCCAACACCTTAAAATAAATTTGAGGAAATTGAAAGAGAATAATAAATAATCTATGTTATATAGATGTCAATTATGGATTAACCACATTCAAATTTCTGGGAACATCATCTAGGAGGATGGTGTGGTAGTGTAAATTGAGATTCTTTAGGGAGAGGTATCATCAGAGTGTCACAATAATGTTTTTTATCACAAAATCATTCTAGGAGTAGCTATATATTACAAGATATTCATCGAATAATTTTCCCATTTGGAAGTGAAAATTTATAGATTTACCAAATATGGTGTAAATTTTAAATGATTATAGGCATGAATGAATTTTTTCTCAGAAATAATGATGTGTTGGATGTCATCGCCAATTTTGTTCCTTCCCATGTCATGCAAGGAGTACACTATCTTGTGTGATTCTTCAGGAATTAGACATGTAGTTGTGTCCATTCATGTATATAATGTTCTGGCATATGGGTCATGGATGTCAAGGACACATGAATGAAAAAATCCTAAATATGACCTCCATCATTCAGAAGCGGTGTTTTTTCTGAAGGGATAGTGACACTATATTTTTTTAAAAAAAAATTATAGTTTATACTGACCAAAATGGATTGATGCATTTGTTTTTGCAATGATACCTTAATCTTCATTGGCGGAGATGGTTTGATTATATTTTTTCTTCTGATTTTGATCAGTCATATCCATAAGGTAATGGAAACAATGAGGATGAATTTTTCAGTATGAAAACTCGAATTCATATGGTTTAGGAATCTTTTATTTAGTCAAATATGATGATGTTTCTAGATGAGAAGCACATTGTGGTTCAAGGGTGATGTTGATTCTCATCTCAGGTTCTCTGTTGTTGACACGTTTTAGAGGGACAATGGATAGATTATATAAGGATCCACATTTCCTAGCATTGATTAAAGTCATTAAAGGTGGGGATACACCTTAAGAATTATTTATTTTGAGGACAAAATAATTTTCATGAAGAATTTAGTTGTTTATTTCTATGAGAGTGTGATGGGTTCTTATGTTGAAATTTCATTCCCCAAGGTGGGTAGTGAATATAGGTGTGACCAAAATGTACCATGACCTAAAATGGAAGTTTTGGTGGACCTGAATGAATGGGAAGTTATCAGATTCCATAACATGATGCTACACATTTCAGTAGGTGGGGGAAGAGCATAAACAACATGTATGTTTTCTAATGACGTTTTCCATTCCAGAATATAGGTGGGATTCCATTACTATGGATATTATTGTTGGTGTTCTGAAAAAATTGAGTAAGAATAACTATTTCATGGTTATTTTGAATTTATTGAAAAATGAAGAACCATGTTTTTTCAAAACAAGAAACCTTTATAGTATAAGATTTGGGAGTAATATATGTCCTGGAGATAGTCCATCAGCATGGGGTTCCATGAAATATAGTGTCAAACTGTGATTGGAATTTTACTTCACAATTTTGGTGGGGCTTGAATAATTCTCTATGTACATAGGTTTGATTGAGTACAGATTCCCACAAATAGATATATGTAATGTTAGAGGGTTTTATATATGTTCATGATGATATGTTGTGGTCTAGTGTACAATAAAATGAATGGTCATTCAAAAAACACATATATTAGGTAGAATTATCATATAATAAAATTAATTAAGAAATAATAAATATGGAACCATATGAGAAACGTTATTGTAGGTAGTACAGATCACCACATTGCTGGTTGGAAAATGGTGAGTTAGAGTTGTTGGGACCACATATCATGTAGGAGGCAATGGAAAAGGAACAGCTGATTTGAAAATATAAGTCTATCGCATAATGTTGAAATAATTCATATGCTAAAAGTTGAATATGAAACGTAGTGATTATTGAGGGTGATCATATATTCCATCTGCTGATTCCAAGGTGGTGTCTTGAAAGCATATAGAGAAATGGAATGTTTATGACCATCATTGTTGGAACATTTGCATTTGTGGATATAATTGGAATGATGGCATACCATTTGTTTCTTCAAGGTAAATACATTACAATGCTTGATTTAATCCATATATCACTACATGGTTAGTATCACCACAACCCTTCTCATTTGATCGATGTGGATGATGTTGATCTTGATTTAGATGCGTCCTTTGAGGTGAATCTGATATGTGTGTTGTATCATAGTGAGAAGGTGTTGTATGAAAATATTGTGGCTATAGTTCATGGAATATGGAAATACTGACGTGTACAAGAGGGGACCAGGGAAATAGTGGCATATGTACATGCTTAGTTTCCCAATCATTTCGACTCAAATTCCTAGAGTGTCATGGGAGTAAAGCTTGAGTAGGATCTGTTATAAGATGCAGAGATTGTTTGAAATCATATGTTTCTAATAATAGATATTTCTAATCATTATCTCAAACTGGTTTATTTTTAATTTATTCAATTTCCAGAAAAAAAAATTAAAAATCAAAAAAAATACACCCCCAATAATTGGTTTTATCCTTGTGTTGATATGTCATGAAGGTATATTACACCCCCTATAATTGTCTTTAACCAATTTATGACCTGTCATGAAATAATAATCCAACAAATGTAATTATATTTCACCACATGAAATTGGACTTCTCAAAGGGAATTATTTCATCACGTGAAAATAGATTCCAGAATAATTAACATTTAACAACATGAAATTGTATTTCACCATGTATAAACCATATTAATTTTTTATAGGATTTATTGGATTTTACTATGTAATTTTTGGTCATTGTGTAATGGTAATTCAAAAAATGTATTTTTTTACAATAAGTACATTAAAAATGAATTTCAATATCGTGTAAACCCTCTACAACCATTTTATGGCTAAAGAGATCTGTGCACAAAATTTCGTCAAAAAATCATCCTACACCCACGACTTTAGACTAGAACACAAACTCACAATGTCATCTTTGATCGAAGTCCCTACATATACCTAAAACCTTGATTACAGATTTTCTGTCATTAAATTATAGCAGTCCTATTTTATATAGATGTGAGAATCCATTAAATATTGGATGTCAGATCTAGATTTCTATAATGGAATGAATTATAATTATTAATATATTTCTAGATCTATTTCTATCATATTATCTATTCTTATTGATAGGAATCCAGAAGCCAGTTTCTATCACATATATTTTGATTTCATCGCTACATACACTATAATCATGGAGTTATATGTAAATCATGTTCATCAACACATTATTATTGATCACATAAAATAGTATTCTCATGAACATCTTAACTGACCCTTACTGGTAGTTGGTAGCCTCTATAATAATGGGACTGGTGGTTGAGGTTATATGGTGGGTCAGATTAGTGTACTGTTGTCCTGTATCCAAGTCATGACGTTACATGTATTACAGAATGTATTTATAAAAAAATTATATATATATATTACATATCTATGATACTGATTAAAAAAGTATGTATATGAAAATATACAAATTTAATAATATATTTCTAATTCACACACTGAGAAATTAATATCATAGTTCATTGAAATGTGGACTACAATCTCCTCAAGGCGACGTGTTTCTTCCTTTTTGTCACCAAATCACAAGAATGAAAAATATATAATTATGGATAATTAAAAATATTATAATTGTTAAATAATTATCAATATTTTTTGATTAATATTACTTAAATTCTTTTCATAATTATTATTGAGAAATTCGATCATTACTCATGAGTTCGAATGACTAACCATCTACATGATTCTAATTGTGGTGCAATTTTTCTAACCATCATCTTGTATGAAATTTAAAGTATAATTGATGTGAAAATATGAAAATATTTCCTTGTTTTCATTATTTAGATGCTCAAATAATGACTTCATTGACCATAGATGACATATCAAATTATGTTATGACACATAAGCAGTATATGGTAAAAACACCTGACTGGAGAATTATTGATTATGTAATTGATTATAAAATGTTTATATGTTAAAATAATATTAATAATTTACATGTAAAATGGTTTTTTAATGTTAATAATTTATAAATGTTTTTTATTCATTAATATAGATGAAAATAATGAAAACTTGGACACAATATAAGGTATATTCATCTTAATTTTCCCATCTGTGAGATAAAATTAAAACTCACTCCAAAATTCTTTTTAATTGTGTATCTAATAACTAGTATGGTATATAATATCATGAATTATTTTAAAATAATTTTATTTGAAATTTTCATATTATGATTATTACTTTTGGGGTTTCCCATTCAAATCATACCATAGTTGTAAGGGATCGTCATCTCACATTTTACATCTATGAGATAAATGTTTTATTCACCACAAACATATTTTGTGTGGTTTATATACTAATTCTTTTGATATATTATATCATGAATTCATTTATTTCAATGGTATTGAATATTTTCATTACATTATTATTATTTTTGAGGCTCATGACTTATAAGTAACAACATAAGAAAGGGGTTTCCTCTCAATTTACATTCATTTGATAATTATTCTTTATTATGAACATAATTATTATTTATTGTGAGTATACATCTCATGAATATATTCAAATATTATTAAAAAAAATTTAATTTTATTTTACATATCTATTTTAGGATTCCTATATCATGGGGTATACTATATAAAAGTTACCATAGAGGTAAGTAATTTTTTTCACAATTTTTCTTCTTTGAGGGGTTTGTTATATTATACATCTATATTTTTATGAGGTGTATATAGAATTAATATTACATGATAGATCTGGTTTTTCATTTTTCAAATGATATTTTAATATTCATTTATCTTTATTCCTACATGGTCATTATTATTCAAACGTCTCAATGTTTTATGTGACACATAGAGTGTCAATATATAATGTTTCTTAATAATGGTTTTAATAATATTTTAAGGAAATTTTTTTTCATCAACATCCAAAAAAAATTTGGTTACATATCAATCTTTGAGTTTTTTGTATTTATACAATCGTATTATTTTAATTTTTTGATTATTAATTCTATAAAATTATTGGATGGGATTCATTCCTATTCCATGGTTTAAACATGATTCAAAAAAAATGAAAATTTTTCATTTCCATAAGATAATAACGTCTCAATGATATTATTATGATTTAATATATTGTACATGGGTTATTAATGTTTAAATATTATTTATTAGGAACCCATTTTTTTCCAATAGTTAATCAAGTTTCAATTAAATTGTTTGACAACTCATTTCATTTCTATCAGTTAATCATGTTTCAATGAATTTTTTTTGGAAAATTTTTATCATCCTTTTCAAAATATTGTTTCAATGAGGTTATTGATGAGCCAGTTTCTTATCCATAGGTTAATAATTTTTAAAAATTAAAAAATTTTGTTACTATTTGTTTATGATGAAATAAACATTTTAAGTGTTATGATTATTTAGTGTTACTTGATCATTTTATGGGTGGCTTTGTTATAACCTAATAACAGGCAGTTTCTTGTTTCACAAATGATGAGGGGTTCATTGATGTGCCAATTATGGGTGGTAATGTGATAATCTATTGAATGTTGGGTCTATAAAATCCCTCTAATGAAGTGGATATAGATATAGATTAGATGGTATTCGATTTGTAAGAGCAATTCTATGAGTGAAATGAATATGATTACCCAAGTATGTACAAGTTAACAATATTTTTTTTGTGAGTATATATTTATTATCATGATCAATATTGAGAACACTTGAAACATGACTCTCTATTCAGATGTATGATTTCATTTACATGTATTCATATTTTATGATCTGTGTATTGATTTCAATTAGTATCATATTAATTTGATCATGCAATATGAATATGTCATTATACACTTATGATGTTATTATTATTGTTGATTAAATTAAATTGTTAATGCTAATGTTTACCCTTATGAATCATTTGGGATAAAGCTTAATATGTTTACATATCCTCTATTTTAAAATAAATGATGTTGAAGGAGTTATTTTTAGGAGTTATTTCAATGGATTATGATTGTGTATTAATATGATAATAAATATCTTGTTTGTGGGGGAGAACTATTAATTTAAGAGAATTATTTATATAAGATTTTGTAAAAATTATCCCAAATCATTGTATCTTAAATTTATTATAGTATGTATGTAATCCAAGTTTTTCTAATGATTTTTTATGAATTGGATAAAAATTTAGGATCAAAACTATCAGTATCAAATAATGGAATGTAAACATTTGGGACATGAAATATATATTATAATGTGGGTAAAAGGATATTATATTAGGTATCATGATTCATTATTGATAAATTTAATGATTATAATTTTATAATGTTAGTTTAAAATAATATTTGTTGATATTTTCATAGTTATATCATGATTTCAATATCATAGACATCTCATTTAAGGATTTTATATTGTAAATAAATTAGCTTGTTAATGAAGTTTTATTGAACCATTTTTTTGTGAGGTATTTATATCCTCTAGGATTTATGTGAATAGTTTTAATATTGGAATTAATTTCCAATATTATGGAAAAAAATTACTACAACCCATATTCTACTTGAAAACCCTTTTTCTCTAGATAGGTTGTTGGCCATGAACACATGTATGAAGGATGATAATGGATTCATGTAATACCATTATAAGGACCCATCCTTAAACAATAAATAATATTGAGATTTTTCTATAATTTCTTTTCTTTCACATTGAATATCTTTTAAGTATATAGTTTTATAGAATTAAAAAACATTAATACAAGAAATCACATTATCAAACAAGAGGATACAACCAAAATAGTAATTCCCTGACTATAGAAGCTCGTAGATGGTGCATTATTTTAATACATTGGCATGATTTCAAGGAATCAAGTCCTGAAGGACAGATTTGTTTAGTACCCTTAGATGTACTAGATACATACATGAGTTTTACATTACATTATATAAGGAAAAAAACAATGTTTATCCTTTTTAGACAGTCATATCCCTTAGCTTATCCCTAATACATACTCATAATACACTTCATAAAATCCTTGGAAAAATTAAACAATGATAGGGGTGTGCTAAGATGATCAGTAAGGGTAAATATTATAGTGGAATTTATAATTTTTTATGTTATTATGTGTTTTAAAAACAATTGTTATTTAAAATTATTCATGAACATAAAATGTCAAAAATATATCAAACATTACCATTCAGACAGGAACATGGAAATTCAACAAGACGAATAATCATATTTAACAACAAATTTCGTAACTATGGAATGTATAATGCGTTACATCATAAACACATAGTCAAGGCCTCGTTCCAACACTAAAAATAATGATTTTTCAAGGAATTGTTCCAAGACAATAGTTTCTCTCATGAGACCTACTGATGCATCGAGAAGCTATAGTAGGGTCCACTAGTCACATGCTATGTTCAATGCATTACTCATATAAAAATGTTGAATCATAATATATATATCTGTATTAAAACAAGCATATGAAATGTGATTACATTAAGAATTAATAAAGAATGTTATAAAAGTAGAACATTCATAGTAAAAAATATCATACATCCTTCAATAAATTTTTGAAAGATATATTTATAATAAATCATCATCAATCAAGAATAAAATCATGTAAAGGATGTTGACATAGTTGAAATTGATCATTAAAACTCTTTGAGTGAAATATTACTTTTTTGTGAAATCTTATAATTGTCACATATTTATAAATGAGGTCATATAAGGGATATTTTTTAATCAATTTTTCCCATAGCACATTGAAAATTTTGAATTGAATTAACATTTTAAAACAATCATGTCCATATAAATAAATACTTAATATCATTTTGAGAACATTGAGATTAATTAAATTGATTTGGAAAAATACATCATCAAAACAATTAAAAGATGATATGGTTTAATTTTACCATCCATAATACATAAGATATTCCTTTTGAAAACATTTTTGTGACACATCAACATTGATGATAAATATTTCCTAGAATAAACATTCACATAAATAGTCTCAAATAATAATGAGATTGAGGAATTAATCATTACATTGTAATTTACATTAGTCAAACATAAATTTAACCACTTTTATACTGATCATATCATGTTATTAAATTATACTAGAACTAAATTCATATTTGTTATAACATACAAGATTCATTCATGACTTTATACTACCCATTAATAATAATTTTCATGTTAATGAATCATTTATGGTAATAATCCCAATATTTATCGTATGTGTTTTTACTAGTAATTATTGATCATATCACATAGATCATGATTTTCATAATTCCATAATATAAAAAATGTTTTATATATAATATATGTTCCGAATATAAATATATATTATAGATATATATTTGAAATGAAAACACCATTCAGGGAGATAGTAGTCTGTACGTACGTATGAACGTTGTTTTCGTTTAATTTTTATAATTATTGAAAGCGTGTGATTGAGATATAAATAAATATATATTTATATATGGTAGAATTATTATGTCATATATTACATACCTATTAATAATATATATTTATATAATCATCGTTTATTGTGGAATGTGGAAATAAAACTCATGTTGTTGCAAAGACGGTAAGTCGTACATATGCACATGCAACGATACAATTTAAACAATGAAAAAATGTTATGGCATTGGATAGAATATTAAATTTACATAAAAATTAACATGTATTATTTATTATTAACAAAAATAATACACATTATTATTCCATCCAAATAATGAAGTGTTGAATACCAAACTACACCATGACGTGGAGATGATAATCCATACATACACACGTAATGTGACATTTTCATTCATAGGATGGATAGAGTAATGAATATGGTTTAAAAATTGTTATAATAACATCATATTATTTATATGGTAATAGTTTTTTTATTTTGGTATGGAAATATCTATTAAATAAGAATTGGTTAAGAAATGAACATTGATAGAGGTGATGAAAAAGTTACCACTACTTCTGGTGATTCCATTGGATTTGATCAAAAGTTTCCTTTAGTCTTCCTTCCTGATAAATGCAAGGCCTCTAGTTTGATGTTATGGTATTTGGGAGGATATTTTTTTAGGGTTTTGCTATGAAACAATTCTTCAGATGTGTGAATTTAAGAGAAGGGGGAGTACAATTTTATATGAGAGGTGAGGGTCACTTTGAATATATGATGAGATATTATTTAATTTTACAATTATTTTCTTTTTTATAATGGACCCAAATGGAATAATTTATAGGATAAGGTGTGTATGGGTCTAAAGTCCCTCAAGAAAAGGTGTTTGTAATGTTTAGGTCACCATATTAATCTTATATTTTAGATTGAACTCTTAGTGAAATATTTTAACTTTTAAAATGTCTTCTTGTATTCTTATATTACATGGTTAATAAACATACTATAAAATTACAAGAGAACCTAAAATGGTTAATAATGAATTATATATAACTATATAAGTTATTTTTCTGATCCTTATATTTTTACGATTATTAGATCATTTAATAATGTATAAATTGTTTTAAAAACAAATTTATGTCAATTTTGACACTATTTAGTATTTTGATTTTGTGAATGTCAAAAAAACAGATTAAATACAAAAATATATACTAAATCAACTCCAACATTTCATAACAACCTTTAACATTAGTGTATGGAATCAAAACATTCATATTGATTTTTTTCATATTTATTATATAATTTATTTGATTGTTTCATTAATATTGTTATTCTAGCATCATTAATGTTTTATAAATAAATTTTCTCATTTAATGTCAAAAAATTTAAAAAATAATACCATGATGTATTAAATAATATTATATTTTCAATGAAAATTTATATTATAATTTATCTTATGTATAACCCTATAATATGAATGTCTTAGTTATTAAATATATAATTTAACACTTTCCAATCTTCATTAAATAAAATATAATAAATGTCTAATCTAATCCAAGTGCATCAAAAAGGATCATAATTTTTTTCCTAAGGTTTATTTTGGTTGAAAATTTTTTTTAATCAAATTAGGTCATGTGTTGGGGTAATTTATTATTCTCAAAATTTAATTTTTACCTTTAATAACCCAATTAAATTTTAACTGTGGTAAAAAAAAAAACAAATGTTACTATTTACCAAAAATTATTTTCTTCCTATTGAAAAGAATTTTACTTATTGATGTCAAATGTGCCTCTTAGATTTTGGAAATTCAATTCATAAAAGAAGTAAAATTATATTTTATCGAAATTTGCAAAAGTGCCTAGAAGATGGGTAAAAGAACGTAAAAAGATCAATTAAATTTTATATATCTAATATTATTATAAAACAACATCAATGAATTAAATTGGATAAATATTGGTATTATTTATCTATTTTGACTTTAAAATAAATTTAAAATAAAATTAATTATTTACAAAAATCGGTTTTATACAATAACGAAGTGTTATTCACCATTCATAAAAAAATTTAACATTTTTTTAAAAATAACAAAAATTCATCTTAATCTAATTTTGAATTTAATAATTCAAATATAATTACTACTTTACCAAATTGAGAACATAAATATTTCATTAATTAATTTAATATTAAATCCAATTGTCAAAACTAGAAAGCGTGTTTTTGAAATGGAAAACAACTATCAAAAGATTGATATGTGCTTATGTCCCATTTAAATGTAAAACTATTTCCAATTACCAAGATTGTATTTAATGATAAAAATATTATTTAATTATACATAGAAACCATTGAAATGTATAATTTAATAGTATATTTTTTTATTGAAAAATTTTATTTAAATTAAAATTTAGTATTTTTCATTTTTCATCAAAATATAAATGTTATTTGAACAAACCCAAAAATATATCCAAACTAACGTTTTATTTCGTGCTTATAATGAAGAAGATTATTATGTCAAATTGAATATATAAAAGTGTCAAATATTGTATTTGAAAATAGTTTTCCATTAAAAGGCTGTAAAATATCAATTTTTTAAAATACTTGTTTTATCGGATAGATTGAATTTGTTATTTTATTACGTATAATAAAACAATTAATATGGATGTTAATATTATATGGGGAATATAATATTTAAATTCAATTAATACAACTCATGACCAGTTTTTGAACGGCTAGTTTGGTATGTCGTGGTGCGCTCGAACCCGTTTATACGTGTAACACAAACTATTGAATTACATTAATGAGATAATGTAAAATGAATTTTTGGGGTGTTAAATTCTCCTCTACATTAATAAAATGTGTCCTCGCTATTTGAAATTTTTCATCGAAAACAAATGGGTGAGAATAGAAAACACCTTTTTGGAAAACCAATATCCGAAATTGGGTTAACAAAATTTTGTCTTAATTAGGGGGAAAGGGAAATGAAAAAGTCACCACCAAATTAGTATTTTTAATAAGATAACATTGGTGGAATCCAGAGAAACAAAATTGAATGAAAACATAAATATTTTTATGGAGTTATTGAGGTCATCAATCACAAACAAGTGAATAATAAATGTATCATTGAGGGCCTCAAAGCCATAAATTTATGATGATTTAAAATATCATTAGATTAACAAAACTTATGGTATTATAATAAGACATTTTTGGTCATACGTTCCATTCCCTAATGTTCAAGAATTAATTTAAACATTGAATATTAAAATAAAAAATACATATCATGTACAGTTCCAGCTGTTAAATAATTTCTACCACAAACTCTTCTTTCAATCCAAAATAAAATAGAACTCCACAATATTCTATTTACAGTAATCTTATAGGGTTTCAAAAAAATTAATTTATAATTAATATTTCATAAAATTTAGAAAGGAAACTAAATTATACAATCCAATACAACTTGTATCCTTTTGGTAGGTGATGCACCCCTATCACCATTCAGTTGTGGGTTCATGTCTCGCAGACTTGCCGACTGAGAAGGGTTGTCGGCCGACCTCCATGTTGTCCTTTTATAACAATTCAAAATAAAACCTTATGAAATTTTTTGACCATAATCAATGGTATCCAATGTCTCACAAAATTCATTCAATCATTTATGGTTGTACAATATAATTTTGTCCAAACTCATTGTACAAAAATGTATATAATGAAGTTCAGATAATGAATATATCTTTTTTCCACATAATAACATGGGAATTCCATGATCACATATTCTTTTAAAACATGGTAAAACCATGAATTACCATAAATGCTTATTTGAATACATTCATGCCCCCTTGTTCATTATTGAATACTCAATGTACTCCTTAAATTTAAATAATTTGTAATCATTGACAATGATAGAATATAGAAATCATTAATCAGTTTCAAGGTAGTCAAGAATATCATATTTAATTTATAAAAATAAATCATATCTTATTCCAAAATCACTACCTCAGTATCAGAACCATATTAATGTTTATCATTCCTTCAGCCATTTATTTTCAAAATATTCTAACTTGATATTGAGTCGCTTTTCAAAAAACCATATTATCACAAATTTTTTATGAAATTGTACATCAGCACAATCCTTATTTATTTCTACAATTCATATAACATTTACGTCTTTTATACAACACTAAAAAGACATATATCATTAATAAAAATATATGAACAATAATCTTTACTCTTCATCTGCATTATAATCATAACATGATTATTATCCAAAAAACATTTAGGACATATTCTGATTATTTAGACATTGATTCCCATAGTGTCCCAACTCCGTACAAATGTATCATTGTACATTTGAATACTTTTTATAACACTTTTAATCACAAACATGGTGTCCTTTTTCTCTACACATAAAAAAATCACATTCCATTCAAGCACATCTTAGGGTTATTCTTTCCACAGTTATCACATATGGGAAAATCCTTATTTCCATTCTTCCCTTTATCCTTAATTCCATTCTACCATATTTCCCTCTTCTTGCTTCCCTTCAAAGCCATTAGACTCAATTAATTACATACTTATCTTATTAACAAATGATAATATTTCTTCATATGATGAGAATACGTGGATACTATTTCCCATAATAATTATTTCTTAATATCATGGAAGATATGATCCTTCTTACTCATTCGATCATGTGTATTATTGGAGTCCGTATTCCATCTACTAGAAATAATTTTTAAAAAATGATATAAAATAGGTTAGTTTATGAATCGTAATGCATAATTCCAATCATGTAAAATACCAATCATAAATTGAAAATTTTATGTATATAATTGGTAATCATAAATTTTTTTTCATTGAGGTGGTATTTTTTCACAAATCATTCATAATTGTTTGTAAAGAAAATATTAATTATCCTAAGCTTAACCCCTGGTAGTTTCATAGCCAAGAGTGTACCAATGCCCATAGTTGTGTACTAGGATACCCCAGGTCATGCCCAAAACTCCCTGTCAGAGTTTTCATGACTGGGTAAATCTATGCCAGAGCTGCCTCTACCAACTTGTATATAGACAGAGATTTATTTCATAGAAAAATCACCTATTCATTACAATACCAATTTTTTGGATGTTCTTCTATAAAAATAATCGATGTATATCATATGTTAATTTTCCCTAATTATGTCTTATCTAAATATAGTTTCCATGGATTTTACTAAATTCCATTAATACCAACTATAATGTTCTGCCCCTAGAAGCTCAGAGATAAAGCCTTTAATTAATACATTGTCATTATTACAAGGAATTGAGTCCTGACGTACTGGTCAGTTTATAAGAATTTGATGTCCATGATACATAAATGAGTTTTAAATTTCTTTATAAAATGAAAAAATACTATGTTTTGTATCATTTTAACACACTCATATCACTTTACTTATCCCTGAAAATTATTCATAATATACATCTTCTCATTATGGAAAAAATAAAACACTTAAAGCGGTGATATTAGACACTCAGTGAAGGTAAATAATATAGGAGAAACAATATACTTTTAAGGAATTATTTGTAATATAAAAAGTTTCTGAAACATAATATTGCACATAATATAGAAAATATAAATCTAAAATTATCATATATTCATGCACATAGTCAGGGACTTAGGTCCATAATAAAAATAAATAATTTTTCAAGGACATCTTACAAGACATTAGTTTGTCTCATGATACCTACTGATGCATTTAGGAGCAATTATAGGGTCCACACATCACTTACTATGTTCAATGCAATACCACAGGAAAATGTTGAAATATAACATAATCATCAAAATTAAAACTAGATTACAAAATTTCAAAACATTACCCATAAATCATGAATGGTATAGAAATATAAAATTCACAATCATACATATCATAACTAATTCAATACAATATTTACGTTTGTATTTATAAAAAATCAACCACAATCTTGAATAATATCTTTTAAATTATTTTAACAAAGTAGAAGATGATCAGTTAAACTCTTTGATAGAAATATCAATTTTTGTGAAATCATTTAAACTTAACATGTTTATTAAGGAAGTCATTTAACAGATATTACAGAATCAAAGAGTAACACATAACATTGATTCTTTTGAATGGAATTATCATTTTAAAACAATCATTTATATATAAATAAATCCTTAATATAATTTTGAAAACATATACATTAATTACAAAGATTTTAAAAATTAAATCAATAAAACAGTTATATAACGATATAGTTAAATATTAACTTCCATAAAGTATAAAATATTTCTTTTTAAAACATTTTATTTATACATGGACATGGATGATAAATATGTCCCGGAAATTACTTACACATAAATAATATCGAATAATAATGAGATTGAGGAAATAAATCTTACCATATACTTTACTTTAGTCAATGGTACGTTTAACAACCTGTATAAAATAAATATTATGTTATTAATTTAAACTAGAATCGTATTCATATTTATTATATCAAATAATATTCATTCGTGACATTATACTGCCCGTTAATAATAATTTCCATGTTAATGTAACATTTCAGGTAATAATCACTTTCTTTATCATATGTATTTTAATATGTTATTCCTGATCATTCACTTAGATCATGATTTAAATACATGGAGAATATAAAAAACTATTTATATATCATTTATAGTTAGACTATAAAAATGTATTATAGATATATATATGAAATTGAATCACCATTCCTGGAGACAGTAGTCCGTACGTATGCATGGACATTGTTTCCGTTTTATTATCGTATTTAGTGGAAGTAAGTGAATGAGATATAGGTAAATACAAATATATATATTGGATATTTATTATTTCACATATTACACTAATATTAATAATATATATTTTTATTATTATCATTTAATGGTTAATGTTGAAATTAATATCATCACTGCATGGAGACGGTAAGCCGTACGTACACACAAGAAACAATATCATCTCCTTAATGATTAAATGATATGGAATTGGATAGTATATTAACAATATAGAATCATAATCATGTTAAAATTATTATTAAGTCAATTAGATTCATTAATATACCCATACAAATTATGAAGTACTGAAAATCAATCTACAACACGACATGGAGACGGTATGTCATACATACGCATGTATGGAGACTTTATCATTCATAGGATAGATATAATAATGAATAAGGTTGTAACATATTTTTAAAAACATAAAAATATTTAGATGATACTAGAGTTATTATTATTTATATGTAAACAACAAAGAAAGTGGAAGTTGAAGAATAAAAAACATTGAAAGGGGTGATTGAAAAATTACCTCTTCTTGGGTGCTTCCTTTTGATTTGATCCAAATGGCTGTATAGGTTGGCTTTATGATCGAAGTAAGGACCCTATGAGAAATTGAGGATTGTTGGGATGATATTTTATCATGGGTTTTTAGATACAAAAGGATTTGGATTTATGAATTTAAGAGAAGGGGAAGTGCTTGTATATGAGATAGGTAAGGGTCACCTTAGGTAAATCATGAATTATTATTTTATTATAAAATAATTTTCAGTTTATAATGGCTCAGAATTAATTTATTTCTTCCATAAGGAGGTTATGGGTCGAAATTATCTCAAATAATAGGTTTCAGAAAAGTTAAGTTCAACATATTTACCTTATCTATTAGAATTAACACTAAGTTAAATAGTATAACTTTTACCATGCCTTCTTGTATTTTTACATTACATGGTTAATAAACTCACTATAAAATTCCAAGAGAAAATAATGCGGTTCATTAATGATATATATATATATCATTATATATTTCCTTCGTGTGATCCTCATATTTTTAGGATTGTTATATCATTTTATAATATAGTATTTTTTTAAAAACTCAGTTTCAACAATTTTCACACTATTTAGTATTTTGTTTTTGGAAAAGTTTGAAAAAATATATTACTTTGAAAAAAATTCATTAAATCATCCTTAACATGATATATTATCCTAATAAATCATTGATGGCATCCAATATTTCAAATTACATTTATTTTAATAATTATAATATCATTTATTTGATTCTATGAATAATAAATTAATTATTGCATCATCATTGTGTCATAAATAAATTTAATTCCTTAATTTCAAAAAATTACAATTAAATTACAATGATGTATAATATCTTGATATATTATTAATTAATATTTATTATAGAATTTGTTTTATGTATAACTCTATATTAAAAATGGTTTAGTTAATAAATATTGAATTTATCACTTTTAACACTTCTTTAAATAAAATAAAATAAAATACCTAATATAATCCAAGGAGATCAGTAAAATTAATATTTTATATCCTAAGGTTTATTTTGGTCTAAAAACATATCCAAAAGAATTTGGTAATGATTTCGTGTAATTTTAATTATTATAATATTATTATTTCATTTAATTACAATATTTACTTTTAACTATGGTAGATAAAAATCAAAATTAACTACTCACAGATAATTATTTTCATCATATTTAACCACATATTACATACATTTTTCAACCATTGTTCTTAAAATTTTGAAATCAAATTTACAAAAGTAGTAAAATTATGTTTTCTACAAATTTGAAAATATAACTAGATGGTTGGTAAAAGAAGATAAAATGATCAATAAAATTTTATATATCTAATCATATTATTAAATTAACTCTATGTATTACATTATACTAATATAGGTATTTTTATCTATTTTCTATTTATAATATATTTATTTTATAAATAATAATTTAGGTAAAAATTCATTTTTAAACAATAATGCAGTGTTTTTCACTATTCATCAATAATTGAATAATTGTAGAAAAATATCAAAAGTTCAAAATAAGCTAAATTTGATACGAAAAATTAAAAAATTATTTCTATTTTATCCAATTATGAAAATATATGTTTCATTAATTAATTTAAAATTAATTTCCTTTGTCAAAACAAAAAAGCGGGTTTTTGAGAACTAAAACAAATATCAAAAGATTGATATGTGTTTATAACCAATTAAAATTTTAACTTACTTCAATTACCCAAATTCAATTAAATGATAAAAATAAAATGTAATTATATTTCAAACCTGAAAAATTTATAATTTAACACAATAAATTATTTTGATTAGAAAAAAACTGAATTAAAATTTTTTATTTTTCAAATTTAATTAAAATCAAAAACATATCATAAAAACACCAAATATTTATTCAAATTAAATTTTTATGTCTTTCTTCTAAATAAGAAGTTTATTTTGTCTAATTAAATTTTTAAAATTAAAAAAATTATTTAAAAAAAATATCACCATTAAAACATCGTAAAATTTCATTTCATGAAAAATACTCCTTTTGTATGAAAGATTGAATGTTTTCATATATTATGTTTAAGAAACAAATAATATGGATGTTAAAATTATAATGTGTATATAAAATATAAAATGCAGTAAATACTATTAACAATCACTTTTTTAACAGTTATTTTGGTATGTTGTGGTGCTCTGGATCTCGGTGTTGTGTTTAACACAAACTATTGAATTTTTTTAAAGAGATAACATACTATGAAATTAACGGGGTGTTTCAAAAAATGTATATTTTTTTCAAAATATATGAATTTTAAAATAAGAGGTGATTTCTTTTCATAAAAAAATTCCTTACTTTTTTACTTAATCATACCAATCCTAATTCACTGTGGATAAAAATTGAATAAAATTGGGATGAGCATAAAATGATCAGTAATAGATATCAAATAATGAATATATCCATTAGACTATGAAAATTTTATTCTCAAGAAATCATTTTCACCAAATCATACATTTCACCCATAAAAACATATCTCATGAAATCATACGATTTATGAAGATAAATCGTATAAATAATAATTCATAATGATAACTTGTAGAATCTATATCATATGTACATTTTAGAATTAACAGTTAAATAGGGTGTAACCTTTATGGATACATTTCATACACCCATCATTGTTTATTCATGACATATCTTATGACATACACTATATTTTATCTCTACCTCATTACCCAATTCATTAGAGATTTATAACAAGCTCCCCCACCCATGTTTTATCACAAAACAACCCATTTAAATAATAAATTCCCAAGATCCAAAACATACGGATGAAACTAAAATCATGCTTAATTGAAAAATAACAATTCTATATTACAAAAAAATATCATTATATGATATTACATAACCAATCAACATCTTAAAACCATTTTCAATACCAAAATACATCAAAATGCAATATGATATTTTTATCATTTAAAAAACATTATATCTTTTAGAGAAATCCAAATATCACAAAAAATATTCAGTAGAAAATAAGTTGCTGTTGTACACATTAAAAGCCATTTTTTTCAATTATACAGAAGGTCATACACTCCATATAAAAAATTCATTTTAAAAATAAAATATAATTAAATTAAAGATATTAATAAAATATAATTTATTCAAAAATTAATTTCCCACGTAAGATTTGAACGTTTTTATAGAGAATTATATGTTTAATCCATTGAATGAAAATTGGTTTAAGATATTCCCTTTCCAAAAAATTTCATGTTTCGTATATTATTTATCTTACTAAATAAAATAAAATAGGTTAATTTATATATTATTTTGAATATTTATCATGTTTATCAATCAATTTATATCACTTCTATCTATATTAAAATAATAATATAATTATAATGTTTATGTAAGAAATTATTTCAATATTTGTTAGTAGATTCAAAAATGAATTTTTTATGATGTCAATAGTCCATGTGGTCTTATATCCATTATCTCAAGAATGAAAAACATGATTTAATATCATATATATTTATTATTTAAGTATTCATAATAATATTTTAATAAAAACTAAAAACCCCATTCATGGAGACTGTAGTACGTACATATTAATTAAAGTAATTTTCATTTTTCATGACGTATTAAAAGAGAAAAATTAAATGACATATATATATATGTATAAAAAATAATATCATAAATATGGAAATAATAATTCGTTTATATAACATATTTTTAATAAAAAATTATAAATAAATTCCATGTGATGTGTGAACTAATAATATCATTTTGAGGAGGCGGTAGTCCACACAACCCCTAAAAAAGTTATCGTATAACAAAAATAATGACATCATGAAGGTTAGTTTAATATAACATTTATATCATATGAAATATGATATATATATTTATATAGATTTTAATACTACTGTCATGCAGAATAATTTTAATACCAGACATGAAGGCTGTATTGGAAAAGGAATGATCAAATTATTCACAGTGGAAATTAACCCGCGCATCATGGATAAATATTTCATTTCTTTGAATAAGTCGAGGTCAAATAATAATTGGTTAAGATAAATTTAATTAAAAAAATAAAACATTAGTATGTATGTGATTTTGGATTTATCATGAATTTTTGGTTTATGGAGGTGAGGATAATATGAAAAAAAGAGAACAATTAATGGAGGTATATTGAGAAAATTTCCTCTTGAATATCCCCTCAATGAAGGAATCTTGAGGACCATAGATTTGGTATTTTGGTGAGAACATCAGAACAATGACGTGTGTAGAGTAAGGAGGAGATTTTTGGGCATGTTTTTTAGGTGATACAATGCATTTGGGGTAAGAATAGTGTGTTTAAGAGGTGGAATTTTTACATGATGAGAGATGGGATTTTGTGATTTTTTTCATTGATTTTTTCAAAATATAATGGTCCCTTGGGAAGAAAACCAATAAACAATTATTATAATAAATTAAAGAGGATACATTAGTCTATATTGTAGAAACTTATTACAATCTATATTATGAAAGGGGATTAAATTAGTAGGAAGATCCTGAATCTTTGTAATATCATGATTGATTACATTGTTAGAAGGCCCTCAGAAACCATGTTATCCTCCCAATATATGTGATTGGTTATGTAACAAATGTTGAGAAGAGAGTGGGTTCTTTTCATCAAGCCATTGGTGATCATCCACTCAATATGTGTCGCAACATTCCAAACTTCTTGAACAATAGTGGCCGAGTTTCTCTCAATCCCTAGGTTCTTCCAACATGGTTTCTTCGTAAATGAAAATTCATGTATCATACACATAATTTCATTCTCCGGTGAAGAATAAATGCCACCACTACCATATAAGAAACCGAGGAACTGACAAAGAGGCTTCTTGAAGATGGAACCAAAACCCAGTAGGCCTAGATTTCCTTTTCATGAACCATAAACATTAACATTAATCAAACCATGTAATGGAGAACGTAAAAAAAATATCAAAATTGAGGTATGGATTGAAGATGTTTCTATTGATAATATGACATAACAAGATTCCTAGGTGCTTCACAATGTTGTTAAAATTTTACTTTTGGATCCTAGCTACTTCATGTATGGAAATAAGGATCAACATTTGACTTGGAATATGGATAAATGATCAGTTGTTGTGAATAAGATCATTTGAATCAAACTAGATAATGTGGTAAATCTCAACAATAGTAGAAACAAAATGATTCTTAATTTGTTATGACTAATCAATTTCAGAAGATATCATTAGTTGATATTTTAAAGAGTCATGGCCCAGAAATCTATATTAAAATATTTCAAAAATATATTTCCATAGAGAAGAAGTGGTGGAAAAATAAAGAAATATATGATTGGTATATTTTTTATGTGGATTAAAAAGTCTACATTTAGAAAATATTTGAACACAATAATATTGAATATTTCTATCAGTGGGGACCCTATTGTGAAGAAGGGTCAAATGAAGAGTCAATATTGATGGTTTTATCCATGGGTATTAAAAAGAATTTATCCAACCAAAATTACATATTATGTTTTAAATATAATTACTTTAAAAAAATTCAATTAAGAATACCATTATGTGAAGGTTCCCAAATTAATAAATCATCAATGATAGAGAGTGTTTATTTTTCAATTACATTCATAATTGTGTTAGAGATATGATCTTTTTGTTAGTTTAGAACATATCTGATAGAAATTGGAATTTTAATGACTTTGGCCTTGAGAAACCATTGAATTTAAGGGAGTTCCAGTACTGTTGTCCAACCTAAAGTTCATGGATGAGTCTCTATACACCATACACCTAGTGTAGATCATAATAGAAGAAAAGTATTATTTTATGGATGAATATAGAGAGGAGTTAACAAAATCAGACTTCACTCACTTATGCTTTTAATGAAAATAATATTTTTTAAAGAAATGAAGTCAAATTTATTATAGAGAAGATTCCTAGTGAGTCTGGCTTGACGAGACTCATTAATATGCATAAAATTTTTTCCAATGACACCTTTATTAATATGTTTTCAACAATACAACTACTGCTCATTCACAATTATCTTTTCATTATTGAAAATTTTAATTAATATTAATTTTGCAGACAAAACCAAAATAATTGTTTTTCAATTGAAATGTTCAAAAGAATGAAATTTTTTAATATCTATTTTCTATTTGAAAATGATTCTGGTGACAAAAATATTATTAAATTACAAAAATATAGTATATATATATTATTTTAAACTAATTAATAGGATAATATAACACTTAAAATAAATTATATGAAAAATGAATTTTGAATAAAATTTAGTATTTGTCAATATTTTTAAAATATGAATGTTATGACAAAAATTCCAATAATTCATCCAAACTAAAATTTAATATCCATATTATAATAAATAATTATATTTTGTAAAATATAATATATAATATTTTACAAAACTAGATTTAAAATTTTTTATGCATCAAACAGTGGTAAAACTACCTTTAATAAATTTTATAGCTTCTATGTCTAAAATTTGATTTATTCTTATTTTAGGTGCATAAATATTTTTAGAATGTATGTAAAAATATTTTTTAAACATGTTTAATCAAAATATAGTTTCATATATTAATTTCCCAAAAATAATATGGCAAGGAAATAACTACTATTCAAAATTATAATATTAATAATGTATTTTTTCAGTTTAACTCAGTGTTGTGTGCAACATATGATTTCATGGAAACCCACTATTTCATTTATTGGATTATATCGGACATTATATCCTCATTAATGTAAAATTAATATCTAATTCAAAAATATTAAAATATATTAAAATATATTATTCTATAAATACATGGGAAGTTATACCCTTCACCCATTATCAAAATTATTTCCTCACAATTTTATTCAACTATAAAATAAGTGGGGTTATTTCTCCCACATAGAATTTTAATATTCCAATTATGACACCTTAATTATACTGGATTTCCATAAAACATTAACCTAATTCATCACCTTAATACATATCACTCGTTGTTTGTGGTCATGAATCTAGACATTCTATTCCTCATAGGAAATATTATCTTAATACTGAACAACTTATTGATAAAAAATGAGATGAATCTGTAATATATATTCATAACATTTTATCATGAAAAACGTTGTGTACATTAGATAAAATAAAAGATAAATACACTTGTTAGGAAACTAATCCAACATTCTTGAGAAATTCTATCGTTGGAATTAATCATGAGTTGGTTTCCTAGTTTTAAAAAAATGAATCACACATTTCCATTGAGAAATTTTTACAAAAACATGAACACCTAACTAAAAATAAAGGCCCTTATCTAGATAACCACAAAAATTTTATATGCTCTTTTATTTCATCATATTATTTTAAATAAACTATAATTTTTCTTCCATCTCTTCTACCAATTTTGGTACCAACAACATCACCATTCCAACTTCATCAAACGAATATCTATGTCGACACCACATTTAATATAATACCACAAATGGTTCCAATTGCATGCTAGAATAGAAACTGATATTATATGAAATCCTTACAAAATGATATATGTGGATCCTAAATTCTATAGTAATTCATTTATCATGCATTAATCAGATAATCCAATATCTCAAATTTTCATTCTATATATCTATATGATTGCGGATGGAAATATATACTAAAATTAAATTATGTTCCTAATGACATATAAAGGACATTACAAATGGTAGATGTGAACCTGGGATCAGGATCAGATAAACATGATAGAGGAACTATATGAAATCAGTCAATCTCTAAGATATAAAACTAAGAATGATTATCTAGATATAGATTACCTCTGTTAGGACAAAAATGAGAATCTTTAGACTATCGATCAACGATAGATCAGATCAAGTAGTTATCTTGAGATGTCTTCAGTGGTATCATGACGAATCCATGGATATGTTTCCCCAATTCAACTATGTCAACAGTAAATGTGGAAGCATACCATATAGAAATCTTCATTCTTCTTTAACTATTGGACATATCAAACACATCATAGTAATATCCTTTGTATTTCATTTCATACATCCCACCATAAAACTCAAATAGTTCTCAATACATCAAATTACTTCCAGGATGAATAGAAAATGGATAACTGGGAGCATCACATAAAAACTATTTCTTCATCTATGGATCTAAATTCATGCATAACCTCTTCCAAAATTTCAAAACACAATCTTTATCAAAGTTAATTCTATGTAACATATCCTTATAAAACAATTCAGCCATTTTCTAAGACCCTCTATATTCCCTATATTCATTTTTAATTCTGTATAATAGAGATGATTGTACATAAACATGAAATAAAACAAATTATTTTCATGCACCAATATTTTCCAATAACAAATTTGTAAAACCTACTACCAAAGGATCATGTTCCAAACATATCTTGGTTAATTTAACCTTATATTTTCAAATTAAATAAAAAGACAAATTATTTTCTTTTCAGAGATGATAATGAATCATGAAAACTTAATATATGATTAATTCCATCCATCTAGAATGTCAAATTTTCAATTATATTTGACTGAATATATAATTGAAACATTTTTTTTCAGTATATATTTGATATTTTAATTCATATATTTGATCCTCCAAATTTTTATTAACATTAAAACAACATCTAAATCCAAATAATTTGTATTTTAATATAACTAACGATTTTTAATTTGACCTGATTCCTTTAAAATTAGCATATAACTCATCATTAGTAAACAACCATGTAATTTCAAAGAATAATCACTATTGAATATAAATTCTGTATTTCTATATGTCAATTCCAATATTGTAGAATTCAAAAATAATATTTTTTATTCCATAAAACAATTTTGGATGTGATTGTAAATTAAAATTTTCTGTCTCGACCAATCCTTAACAAATTTTGTTTTAGCAGAATGAACTGTTTTTTCATCATTGGAAACTATGTAACCAAGGAATAAATTTTTTTCAATCCAAAACTCACATATTATAAATTTTCAATTATGGAAACATTATTTAAATTTTTTCAACACAACCCCAAATAGATTTTAACAGTCCTATATAATACTAGAATATATAAAAATTTTACAAGTAAACATCACCACAATCTTATCTAAGAACACATGACATATTGTATTCTTAAGATCCATGAATACAACAAGTGTATTAGTAAACCTAATCCACATGACTAAAAATTCATAATTGAAATATCTAGTATAAAACATATTCATCATAATGTATTCTTTATATACAACTAATGGTACCCTGACCATGAGTAATCCTTTGAAAAATATTGTTCTCCCAATATCTGATGAAAAAAATTTACGATATGAGGAAACTAATAGATTTTCATAACTATGATTTTATTCAAGGTAGTGTAATCGATAAAATTTTTCATTGAACCATTATAATTTTTATCAAGGAATATAGGAGCACCACATTGAGATTTTATAGGTCGAATTAATCCAATACCTAATTACTCCTCAAATTGCATCTTAATCTCTAATAGTTCAATATGATTCCATTGGTAAGGGGGTTTTGAAATCATATTACCATAATAACTAAGTCAGTGGTAAATTAAAATTCTTAGTCAGCTATCATACCATGAAACTCATCAAGAAAAACATCAAAATACTCTATTACTACTATAACATGATCATTCTGAATAGATCATTTGTTATCAGCAGTGAGTCCAGGATAACATTCATTTCTCTATATTAATTTTTTTCATCATCATAATATGATATTAATGTTAAGGGTACATTATCTTTTTGAAAATGAATATATATTTGAAAAAAAACATCTAAATATCTACAGTCAATCATAGAATGATAAAAATATATATATATATATTGCCAGAATATCATCAATCTCTACTAAAAGAAAAATAAAAATGTTTTCCAATAAATTCATCCATAGATAAGGATTGCAAGATTCTTATAATTTCTATTTTCTTTAAAATTTCCACCATGTTTTTTACTTTTTGTTCACGATTTATTTCATGAGGTGTAATTTCCAATTTTCAAGAAAATTTCTCAAATACTAGAGAATGTGTTATCCTGAAATAAAACAACACATTCAAATAATTTGAGTTAACCAAAAATTTACCTGATACGACTACATTTGGTGGCCTAACCTCTTATAAAGTAGTTTCAATGGATATGACTACACATTCATAATTTTGTATTCTTTTTTCATCTCTTCATTCAAGATCTTCACAAGATAATTATTTGAATAATTACCAATCCCATTAAACATAAATTTTTTATATAACTATAAATTTGATTTTTTCATACCACTACCACTATCTTTTCAGGGTTTTTAAGATCATTATGCAACATTTTACCACATTATAAAAATATACATAAATTGAGAAGGAAACCTCCAGTGTGGTTTTTTATTTAACCTCTTATTCTACAATTTTTTCAAAGAACACATGATCTTCTCGGAACATTACATCCACCTTCTTCTAACATTGTTCAATTCTTTCATAAATTTTAATCTCATGATAATCCAATGTGACTTGATACATTGGATTTATTTATGATTAAAAATATTTATCTCAAAATCAAGATCCAGAATGAAATTTATATCATACATTTCAAGTTATGGGAATCTTTATTCCTACGTAACCATTGATTCAATAGAAACAGTAGATGAAATCTCCTTAATTTCCAAAATATGGATAATTATTGACTAAAAATGATCAGATTCACCTTCAAAATGCACAAAAAAATGAATAAACATATGATTTTCTGAACACCCAAAAATAACAAAATTTGTTTCTAGGGATTTAATCTACCCTACAACTAGAACAATTCAGATGATCCTATAAATTATTATATTTATTGCCTCATGAAACACACTCATACAACCATGGTCCTCTATTGTTATTATGTATGATCTCATGAATTGATACCACCACCATTTGTCACCTCTTTCAAATGACTGATCATTGTAATAATTGGTTCTGTTCTAACTGTGACTATCTCAGGATTCAAATTTTTAATTTTGATATCCATATAATATCATCCTAGCATATCTTGATATTTTACACATTGAAAACAAATTATAAATTGAGATATCATAGATGAAACTACATATTAATCTTCAAGTGAATTATCATTATAATTTTAATATAATTTAAATATCATTTATAAACATCCTGTTAACTTTATCGTAACTCTAATGGTGTAGACCCTCATCGTATATTACATTTCCAATTTCTAGTTCTTGGAATGCCTTAGATGTAGGTATAGATTTGAGGGGAAGTGCGTGGGTGGAAGGATTTCACCGTGGTGTCATCGATCGATGTGTCTCAAATCAGAGTGTCGTCGATCGGTGTGTCGATGATCTATGTCATAGGGGATTTTTGGGTCTTCCTTTTCCAAGTTTTTCTGTAAAGATACTTTTGAGTCTTTTGACCATTTATAAAGTGATTTAAACTCGTTTTTATCCCAATACACAATTTTTTAAATCGCCTTAAATGTTGGACGACCCTCGACATACCCATTTTTCTCTAATTAAATGAAATAATTTAGCAAAGAGTTGATATAGTCACCCCTCTATTGGGGATTATTAAATAACAATTAATCCTATCATTTATAACCATCCTACTGTGTGGTGAAACCAAATTCCACATTTAATTATATTCAAAATTATTATTTTGTATCTCTATGACCTCGTCTTTTTATCGCACAGTATTTCCATCATTCTTCTTCTTGGCCGGTTTCTTTCATTACCGGGTATGTTTGGAGTCCCCTTTTCTTGAGGCTAGTGGTGCGTTGGTGTCGGGGCCTTTCCTACTCATTCGTAGAGTCCTCATAGTTACTTCTATGAATGTGGTGCATCCCCAGTAATGGAACCTGGAGAAAAACATCGATCATTGATCATCCAGGTAGGTTTTCCCTTCGTCTATCTTAACGGTGCTTCATGAGGGTTGGGTATGATAATATTTCTGCGGGGATGGTTGACAACAAAAGATCACGAAATAGTAAATGTATTTATAGAATTAAGGGGTGAGATAGATAATGCTACTAAATTGTTTTATCTTTTCTTATATGTTTTATATTCAAGGGGATTGTGTCGACTAAAAATCGGGGTCTTTTGTTTCCCTTTCATGCGCACTAATAAATCTCTATTTTTTTGGGTTTTATTAAAGTTATTGATTGACTATAACATGGGAACTGGTAAATCACGTAATCTCGGTTGATTAAATGTATTACTAATAAATAAGAATCCATCTATGGTCACCTCGGTTAAACAAACAGGAGGATGGAACTTAATCAATGATGTGGACAATCTAGAAACATTGTTTTTCAGTTTTGGTAATGTGTTTGGAATCTTTTGTTGATTCTTGTAGGTTGATGTGGATATGGTTGGGATCCCCTATTGTGGTCCAGTAGTTGGCTTGTGGATCTGTGCCCATATGTTTGGGCTTGTTTTGGTTATAGTACATTGAGGGATCACACATATCCATTTTGTTGTTTTGACATTATATGAGAACCGGGTGTGAATGTTTTAATTGCTGCTTGGTTGTCCTTCCATCGTTTATATATTGGTATGCCTATTAGTTTCCCGGTAATGTAGGATTATTTAAATGTAATCACTTGAATATGAAAACAAGAGAGAGTTAAATGGAGAATACTGTACCAGGGATGGGTTGTGACATGGTTGTAGCTATGGAGTTTCTTACGAGTGAATAGTCATGAGGGTGTTCATGATTAGGATGGCATTGGAAGCCCTAGGTTGGGAAGAGTTCTTTTTTACCTATATGTATAATTTTGTTTTTATTTTTCTTATATGTGCTCCATCACAGTTGAGAAATTCATTCTGAACACCCCAATTTCTTGGTGGAAGGCTTTTTTAACAACACTTCTTTGAGTGGTTGGTTATTAGGTACTTTTCTGGTACCTTTCATGAGTATCCCATGACTCTTCAGATATTCAGTGATGGACTAAGGTTCATTATAGACCAAATCACATCTGGAAGGGTAGTTATGGTGGTTTTCCAAGGTGTGTGTGGTTGGATGGTTCCCAAGCGTATTCGGGAGGTGTCCCAGGTGTATTCGGGCGTGGCAGTAGTTGTTTGGGCCCACATTTCTATGGGCATGGTTATGTGTTGTTGTGGACATGGTGTTTGTAGGCAGGATGTGTAGTTGTGGTTTCCCAGGAGTGTGCGGGTGGGGAATGGTAGTGGGACTGCAGTGAGAATGGCGGGGAAGGTCTTACATGTAGGACAACTTTAATAACCATTTGGAAAGTGTTACGGGGTACCCAAACATTTATGTTCTATTACAATTATTTTACATGACATGTGTTATTTTGGAAGTGTGCATTGGTGAGTTTTTGGGGGATCGATTCCTGGATAGGTGTTTTGGTTACCACTTTTTTTTCAAGGGTAATTAGAATGCCTCCCCGCTTGATCACGAGAGATTTTGGTTTTCCCTACTGAGTTTACGGGTCCTATCACCCTATATATATAAAACTGCATTCGGGTTTCTAAGAGGACATTGGGTATCGTCCAGAATCGTACTAGTTTGGACCTAGGAGATGTTTTTCTTTCAGTTGTTTTTTTATTCTTTTCTTTTCTATATTCTGTAGGTTTTTTCGTGTAATTTTTAAACACATAATGTTCCCGACACTTTCTCCATGGCGTGTGCATCTGTCTGCGGGGAGGACGCGCTGCTTGTTACCCCACATTCCCGCTTTCCAAAGGTGGGTGGCATCTGTTCCTTGTTCATGGACGTCTACTCCTTGATTGAAACCGGGATGATGGGATGTTGGTTCTTCCTTCCATGGATTCCTCCTCGGAGCTCATCACCTAGTCTGGGTCTCCATCATAGATTTAAGACGGGCTCGTGAAGCTCATTCCCAGTGCCATATCTACATGGACACTGGTTAATTACGCTGCTTCCGTCAAGACGCTCCAAGGGGTCTTGTCGGGGCAGCAACCTTTGGTGAGGAGAATGGTCACGTTGGGGAGTCGTCGGCATGTCTGTCTTTGGTCCCTCATCACAGGGCTTCTCGAGGGCACGGAAGCCCGAGCCATCCCACATCGAACGTGGGGAATGTGTATCATCTGAGGTTTTCTTCAGCTTCCCATGTTTAACACGGGGTGTGTTGCGAGTTTAACGTCTTGCGTAGATGGATCAGGTTGAAGGGCCCCTAGGGGGGAACACCGATGTTGGGGCCAGCACGTGGGCGGCTTCCCATATATCATGGAGTGGGATGGGGTGGCATAATCTCACCGGGATGTGGCGGCCCGGGTAAGGATCAAGATGGATGGTGGAGTGAGACATGGGGCTTACGTTCTGAGACAGCCCAAGAGGTGGAATACATTTTAATGTTATGCGGTACGAGGTACAGTTTAACGTCATGCGGGACAAGATACAGTTTTACGTCATGCGGGATGAGGGGTTCGGGGCTTACTCTCTGAGGCGGCCCAAGGTGGTTAGGGAACCGACATGGAGAGGCCGGGAAGACCAGGTGGTGGGCTTGAACCTCGAGATGGCTTCCTACATACCATGCCTTGACATGGATCAATGTCCTCGTAGTTCGAGGTAGAATGGGGGCTTGGAACACCTACAAGGAGACGGTTTGGTCCAATGATTATTGAGCATGAACCTCAGGGAGGCTTCCTACGTACCATGCCTTAACATGGATCAAAGTCCACATAGTTTGCTGAAAAAGTTGGGCTTGAACCTCAGGGAGGTTTCCTATGTACCATGCCATAACATGGATCATAGTCCACGTAGTTCGCTGGGGTGGGGCTTAAGCTCTGGGGCGGCCCATAAGAGGATGTCATGGTTGGTGCACACTCTATACCCACATGAGTCATGATCGGTGTGGGAAACAAGAGGCAGCAGGGACAAGACGATCATGTCACGAAGGGTGCGTCCGTGAGAAGTGGGATGGGGCATACGCGTTGAGCGGCCCAAAGAGGAAACAGGGGCTTACACGTGGTTAGTGTCCCTTGGTGCTGGGGCTTACTCCAGGGTGGAGGCCCATGGTGCGACAAAGCGCAGTGGGAAAAGGACTCCACTGGCCTTGGCAGGGGGGAGTATAGAGACGCACGGGTGCAGTCATCCGCAAGAAAGTCTAGGGGCTTACGCTCTGAGGCAGCCCTTCTCCCACGGACAAACGGCGCTCTGTCAAGGAGGATCTAATTCCATGCGAGTAAGAGTCCATTACCGTGGAGAAGAGTGGCGTAAAAAATTTCCGATCTTGGGGGACCCTGCGTACGGAGCACGGGCTCAAACCACATTTTAACGTCTTGTGTTAAGGACGAAGTGCTTAATAGTTTAACATCCTGCAGCTTGGACGAGGTGGGTTCGCTCCACACCCCTAGGGCTTACATTCCCAACAACCTCAACCCCTTGTGGAAGTGAAGGTATCAGCAAGGCTGTGGTGAAGGGGGGCCATAGGGAAAACCAAAGGGGGGTCCACGTTAGCGTGGCTATGTGAAGAAGCAATAGCTGTTAGTGTTCATATGCGGAGAAGCATAAGGTAAAGAAACACAATGAGAAACACGGCCCAAGGGACTTTGAGGTTACTTCGCACGTGCCTGGAAGGCCGTACGGGAAAACAACGCATGGCGCGCTTGCCCGGCAGGGGAGACATCAGGTGCCAGTGCAGGGGGCAGCCAAGGGGCATCAAGGTGAGGGTCCTGGGCTTTACGCGCAAAAGGGAAGGTTTGCGCGCAAAAAACCGGGACGAAGTGCAATTGGAACAATGGAATTGCGCGAAGAGGGAATTACGCGCAAGGTTTTGCGCACAAGGTAGGGTATTGCGTGCACGGACCACAGATTGCACGCAAGGCTCCAACCTGGGGAAGGGGAAAATTCACTGAAGCCAGTGGAGTTGCGCACAAAGGTAAACTCTGGGGCAAGGTTGCGTGAAATGAGGGATTACCTGGATGTCAGATTTCGCGCGGGGGGAGAGGAATTGCGCGCATGAGAGTTGCTTCGGATTCCTCAACCCCCAAACCGTTCGGGGTCACCTTCTATTTATAAGCAACCTCCGGCGCGGAATCCAGGCGACGCACGAAATTATTGCGCAGCAGGGACGGCGGCGTGAAAACATCAACCGTTCGGGACGCGGGCACGAAATTATTACACGTCGGCGTAGGTTCTTTTCGAAAATCTTGGGTTCCTTTAGTGCGGGACATCTTTTTTCACGCACCTCTCCCAATTTTTCTCGCACCACTTCCCAGGCCTCCAGTTCGGGCCTCTGATTCCGAATATGACTTAGATTCATCATTTCGAAACTTCCTCTGAGAGTTATGGACTTTTTTCGGCGTCAAAAAATACCCCCCCTTGGAATTGGATCGGCGAGAGGTCGCAATGATCGAATTCCAAGGGAAATGCCGAATCACTGAAATGCTAAGTCCCCTGATCATGTTGCGCATAAAATTTTGATGGGGCGTGAAAAATGCTGGACTCGCACAGAATCCTCTTTCCGCGCGGCGCGGAATCCTGGCCTCGCCTATAAAAAGGGGTGCTGGGTCCCAAATCTATACATCTGCTTTTTCTGCGCGATATGCTATTCTCTCTCAGGCGCTAAATCACTTCCGCAGATGCGCGTAAAAATGCTCTGGCAGCGCGGAATTCCTTCCAAAATTTGGCCTTGATTTCGCACCAGACCAGGATCTTCCGCGCTTCATGTTCCGATTGCGCTCTCATCTCCAGGATTTCACATGACTCATTCAGATTTCGTGCAGAACTCTCCGATTCCGCGCACTACATCCTGATTCTTCCCAACTCCTGAGAAATTCGAGATGGCTGCAAACCGAGTCGATGAGGGGGAATTCAATTCTCATAGGACAGAAATAGCGGCGAACGAGGAGGTATATGGCTCCAAGGTGATTGTCTCCAACAATCAGACCTTGTATAATCACTTGACTCTAGCCGAGAAGTCGTATCCCATGTCTGCAACCTCCCACTCTGGAATTTTGGCATCCTGGAGGAGGTGCCACTGCCGGGCTTCGAACTGGACACGCCGCGGTCTTGGGTGACTCGGGAGGACAAACTTCCTCGCTACAAAATCACCAAAAATGGCCATCCTGCTAGGGAAACTAGACATATGGATGTATATGTCCTGAACTCGAGGACTAGTACCATTACCGGGGATGAGCCTGTGGAAGAGGATTATCTAACACTCTACACGAGCACGTTCCGTCAGAGCATCACGGATGAAACGAAGGGCTGGCTGAAGGATTGTGACCTGCGGTCCGGGGAAAACTTCTCCAGCGAATGGGCCTGGGCGTTTTGGGTTCCCCATACCTATGACCAGTTCGGGGACAAACTGCGGTATATAGGTCTGTTCGAGGCGGTATGGACATCACAGTTCCATTTCCACCGCCAGCCTGAACACGGACCGGAGCTCTTCACCCGGTGGTCTCCTGACACCAACACATTACACCTTCATCACGGGGAAGTCTTCATTAGTCTCTGGGACGTTCATTTCATCGGCGGTATCCCACTAGAGGGTTACCAATACGACGACTTCGTTCCTCCAAAGAACACCTGGGGAGATAGGACGGGGACGCCTATGCGGACGTGGCACCTGTTGGAGCTGGCCAAAGAGAGGTTGGGGTTCAAGGACTTCCTGAAGGACGTAGCCTTCAAGGGCTGGTTCAGCCTGTTCCTTGAGAAGGATACGACCGTCAAGATGCCGGGACGGGGCAAACGGTGCCCAACCGTGACTTAGAGGAGAAGGGATGGGTCATACTGGAGGACCCTGGAGGTGGGGATATACCAATCATGGGGCTACCGCGTCATTAGGGTTGGGGACCCGAACGTCCGGTATGCCTGGTTCCTTGCCGCCTTCCTGAGCGGGTGGCTCCTGCCGGTGCGAGACACGAGGATGGGTGTCCGTCTAGCAACATTGGTGATGGTGGGCTCCAGGACCGCCGACAAACGGTTCAACTTGGGAGTCCCCATACTGGCCAATCTGTATACCATTCGGGGGCGCATCTCACGAGGGGGGTCGCCTCGGAGGGTATGTTGTCCCTTCCAGATCTTCCATGGTTGGGTGGCGGCGCATCTTGGCGGGTATACTTTCCCAAATACTGTCCGTCCTCTGGGCAACGGCCTGTGACCGTCCTTGCTAAATATCACAGGGGTGGCGTCGATGACGCTCAATGAGGAGGGCGTGAGGATCCGCATTGGCAACCATGCCAACATCTACTTCAGCCCGTTCCCCACCCCGGACGGCCAGCTGGTGCACAACAGTCGAGGCTCACTAGAACAGCAGGAATACTTCCAGAGAATTCGGGGCGGGGTGCTCGTGGCTCCGATTGACGGGAATGTGATCTGCGAGCCGTACATTCCATCCCGATTCGCCAGGCAGTTCGGGTGCCTCCAGCGAATGCTGAAGAAGGTATTTACGGCTGTCTGGCAGGAGAAGAATCCATGCGTCATGCGCCATATGTGGTTGATTTTTACCACCTTCGGCTCTGGCGACGCCGTCACTCTTCCCCCCGAAGGGATTGATGCTGGCCTAGAAACCGAATACGTCGAACACTAGACCATTGCGTACCCTGAGGGGCTATTACGCAAGCGCGTCCGGCAACTCGAGGTCACTCGTGTGGAAACCGGGCAATGGGAAAGAAGGAACAGTGCCGTCAGAAGGGGGAACCAACGACACGCCAGGCAGTGAGGCATGTGCATTCTAGGACTTCGGCATCAGGGACATCACATGGTGCTGCCACGTCCTCGTTACCCACAGGGGGGTCACATGAGGCGGCTAGGGATCTGCCTGGGAAGCAGATAAGATATCTGCTCGAACCTTCTCAATAAACAATTCTCCTGGCACTGTGGTCGGCATGGATGACCCTGCAGCAATCGCTGAGCGTCGTAGTCATCTGGCAGAAGATAATGAAAAACGGGATCCAACTTCCAGAGGTCGGGCTAATTCGAATTACCGACCGAGTAAACATCCATCGGCGACATTCTTATCTGACGGCCATGGATGCATACGCATGCCAGAGGGGGTGGCGTGTGGAGCCAACTTTCCTAGTGAAAGTGATGCTAGGCCAGGAACATGATCCGGAAGCGATGCCACTGGGAGAAGGCGACAGTGACGAGGAGTTGGAGGGGGAGGAGGAAACCGGAGAGGATGGTGGCGAGGGAGAATATGAAGAAGAAGATCCCGTAGGTGAGGCGTCGCAAGGGGCGACCTACCAAGGGAGTCTCCGAGAGAGCGGCGAGATTGCCAACTCTGATCTCGACCTAACTGAGATTCTTGAGGATTGTCTCTATCTTCATTCATTTCCCTCATTCGTCCATTCTCATTTCCAACTTCTAACTCACTACCCCATCCTACTCAGGAGAAGTTGAGCGTTGGACGGGCATCCCCACCAGAGGAGGTAAGAGAGGAACCGGTGAGACATGACGGGGGTCCGACACCCATCATTGAACTAACAAGCGCAGAGGGGTCCCCCATCATGGCAGCTCCTGCGGCGGGCGAATCACTGTGGACCGGCGCTCTGGATTCCTATAATTTTAATGCTTCACTACTAGTGCTTGGTGGAAAATGATCCCATCTAACCAGTGTATGCCTTGTGCAGTGATCTCAACACTAGAGGCACGTCAGGCTGCGGAGCCCGGGCCGTCCATGAGTGGACTAGCGGCGGACATACCACCTCGTTCGGAACATGCTCTCTGCACTGAGTCGGCCCCGACAATTGATGAACAGGGGGTGGCGGACATCAGCGTCACTATTCCTGAGATGAGGCCAGAAGCTGGTGGAGGCATCATTACTGATGGGGTAAGAGAAGAAGGTCGCCCGGACATTGAGGATTCTATCCCTCACGAAGACATCCCTCGGGCGGATCCTGCTGCCGATCTACTGGCGGCCTTCCCTATATACCGACCTGCTGACCCTGAGGAGATAGATGACTCAGACTCAGAGGCGGCCGAGGAGATCCCGGTGACATGGCGCAATGGGAGGAAGTGTATCCAGTGCTTTCTCAGGCAAGCCTAGTCTGATTGGCTGAGGCGGATGGGATCACATCAGACCTGGATACGCTTCCTGTGCGCCGGAGGGGCTGTCGCTTAGCATCTTCATCTAACGGTCTGTGATTACATGTCCGAGGAGATACACGAGAGCAGCCGGATCACCGACATTTCCCAGTGCCAGGAAGGATCAACGAGCGATCAAGTGCTGCTGAGGGCGAAGCAGGAAGTCCGGCACCTCAAAGGGCAGGCGGCAGATAAGGAGGTCTTCACCGCAACATGCTATGAGCATGTGGAATAACTGACGGCCTAGCTGGAAGATGCACAAGAACAACTGGTGGAGGCGAGTCACCAGATGACCGTGCTTCGAAGCAAGCGGGCGCAGGCACAAGTTAGGGCTGGCGAGCTGCGCTCTGTGGTGGTTGATGAGGAGAGAGTCTTCAAAGAGCGAAAAGCGGCCCTGGAGGCTACCATCCAGAGGGTAGCAGCACTGGAAAGATCACTTCAGCATGCTGTTCCCTAAGGGATTTCTTTTTTCCATCTCATGAACTTTTTGCTTGTACTGATCATCATCTCAATCCAATATATGGACAAATCCACTCATTTGTACCCTTTTTTTAATGCGCTCAACCATAGTTTCAAAATGAATAACAACTCAACCCTAGGATCCTATGGGACGTGCCCAACGCGAGAAGCAAGAGATGCTCATCATAACATCATTACGTTCAACTGTGGGGCATTGACCAAGCTTCAGGCGTCCAAAATCGGGCCTGGACTTCTAAGGAGACCAGAGGCCGATTGATGTTTCGACTTCTCAATGTGCCTTAACACACGAGCGGGGCAATGCTAATGGCATTTAAATTCATCCTAACACAGGGGGATGGAGAGAAAGGTTGAATCACGCTGCCCAAATTCAGAACCCTATGGGGCGCAACCATGGAGGATAACTGTCAACCGTGGCTGAAACACAACATCCACATCATGTTGGCCTGGAATGGGGACAATAAATGAGGGATGACCACTGACCATGTTCGCAAAACAGGGCCTAACTCAAATATTGTCGGTCAGTCTTCCAGAACGTTGGGCCAGGACAATAGGTGGACCATAGGTCTATCATCCATAATGTTAGGGGGTCCCGTCAAACATGACCAGTCCTCCGGAATGTTGGCCCAGGACAGTAGGCGGACCATAGGTCAAGCATCCTAACTGTTAGGGGAACCCGTCAAACATGAATGGAAATGAGGATCCGAATAAGGGGGAACGCAAAGAGTGGGAGGTGGAGTGGTGGCTTGTTCGAAAACAGTCCAACACTCTTGATATTGCACCACAATGGAGAAGGCGCATTAGGCGGACATACTGACCTGATCACGGGTCGTCCCAATTTCCAGGCAGGATCTATTTAGTGAGAGAACTGTTGCTTCCCATTATTACCATGGGGCATCCTGAAATTGCTCTGGGTAAATGTCCTGATTACACCACTTCTCATGAAGTCGTGCCGAGGGGCCGACAATAAAGAAGGACGGGGTTCAGCAATCCCTAGGGCTAGACCCAAGACGAAATTTCCGGGCGGTCCTACGTATCCCATAAGGATGAGAATCAAGCCACACATAGTTCTTGAAGCACAGTTTAACATCATGTTGGACAAAATACAGTTTAACGTCATGCAGGACGTAATACAGTTTAACGTCATGCGGGACGGGAAACAGTTTAACGTCATGCGAGACGATATATGGATCATAGTTTTAGGTCTTAGAGCTCGGACCATGAATAGGAAGGGGGAGAAACAGACACATGTAATGGCGGTTACAAAACCCGACGTGAATGAGGACCTACTCCCTACTTACCATGTGCTCTCTAGGGAAATGCTCGAGTCGAGGGACCAAACACAAAGGTGGGCTGGGCCCGAGGGGTAGTTCCCCACGTGCTCATATGTATCTCATAAGGATGAGAATCAAGCCATACGTAGTTCTTGGAAACATCCTAATTTAAGGTCTTAGAGCTTGGACCGACATCACAGTTTAATGTCATATGGTTTGGACCACCATCACAGTTTAAGGTCATATGGTTTGGACCAACAACACAGTTTAAGGTCGTATGGTTTGGACCAACATCACAGTTTAAGGTCCTATGGTTTGGACCAACAACACAGTTTAAGGTCGTATGGTTTGGACCAACACACAATTTAAGGTCATATGGTTTGGACCGACAACACAGTTTAAGGTAATATAGTTTGGACCAACACACAGTTTATGGTCATATGGTTTGGACCAACATCACAGTTTAAGGACATATGGTTTGGACCAACATCACAGTTTATGGTCATATGTTTTGGACCAACAACATAGTTTAAGGTCATACGGTTTGGACCAACACACAGTTTAAGGTCATATGGTTTGGACCAGCAACACAGTTTAAGGTCATATGGTTTGGACTAACAACACAGTTTAAGGTCGTATGGTTTGGACCAACACACAGTTTAAGGTCCTATGGTTTGGACCAACACACAGTTTATGGTCATATGGCATGGACCAACAACACAGTTTAAGGTCATATGGTTTGGACCAACACACAGTTTAAGGTCATATGGTTTGGACCAACAACACAGTTTAAGGTCGTATGGTTTGGACCAACACACAGTTTAAGGTCCTATGGTTTGGACCAACACACAGTTTAAGGTCGTATGGTTTGGACCAACACACAGTTAAAGGTCATATGGTTTGGACCAACAACACAGTTTAAGGTCATATGGTTTGGACCAACAACACAGTTTAAGGTCATATGAATTGGACCAACACAGAGTTTAAGGTCGTATGGTTTGGACCAACAACACAGTTTAAGGTCATATGGTTTGGACCAACATCACAGTTTAAGGTCATATGGTTTGGACCAACAAAACAGTTTAAGGTCATATGGTTTGGACCAACACACAGTTTAAGGTCATATGGTATGGACCAACACACAGTTTAAGGTCATATGGTTTGGACCAACACACAGTTTAAGGTCAAATGGTTTGGACCAACACACTGGTTAAGGTCATATGGTTTGGACCAACACGCTGTTTAAGGTCATATGGTCTGGACCAACAACAGAGTTTAAGGTCATATGGTTTGGACCAACACACAGTTTAAGGTCATATGGTTTGGACCAACACACAGTTTAAGGTCATATGGTTTGGACCAACACGCATTTTAAGTTCAGGTGGTTTGGACCAACATCACAGTTTAAGGTTGTTTGGTTTGTACCGACATCACAGTTTAAGGTTTTATGGTTTGGACCAACCGAGAGAGGAGCCTCGGGCCAAAGGGGCCTACGAGGGTTCAACAATCAGGGAGGGGCAGGTGATGCTAGCTCCCAGCTGTGTTGGGCCCGAAACGCAATGTCTAGGTGACTCCTCTTTTACCATGAGGTTGAGGGTCAAGCTGCACGTAACCTGTAAAGAAGAGACCCAAGCACATAATCCAGCGCTCATATCGCAAGAGCCCTGAGAGACCGTTACGTAGCTCGGTCTGTCCAATGTGCGGGGGTGTACTAAGGGTTAATACAAGGAGTGTCGAGATTCAACCTTGACATAGTGGGGCGAAACATGACATGAACAATGCCACCAACATTTAGGGCCCATGGAAGCCGGCGTGATGACTGAGGATTACTGCTGACCATGTTCGCAACGCAGCATCCTGTAGTGTTAGCCATGGGGACAGAAAAACGAGCCTCAACCGCTGACCATGTTCGCAACGTGGGATTCGTATCGATTTGTTGTCGGAAACCCTCGGGGACGTTGACCCATGATGGTATGAGATCCCTTGGGCATTGTATCTAGGCTGTTCTTGGGGGTCCCTCTGGGTGTGAAGGATGACTTGTGCCTGAATGAAGTGGAACACGAAGCTTGGAAAGTGGATGGAACTTTCCCACGTCGAATTTGGCAGTCCAAGTCCTAGACCAGAGTACCCTGAGCACATCAGAAGACCACGAGACAGGGTCAGAGGGCTCAGTCTGAGAGCGGCCAAAAGATGGCGGATCCCTGGGCAAAAGAGGGGGTGTAATGCCAAATACTCTGGGAACTGGAGGATCATGGGATCTCCTAATAGATGGGGCTGGACCTGAAATCTAGGCGTTCATGCGGTCCTACGTATCCCATAAGGATGGGAATCATGCCATACATAGTTTTGGAAGGTGTCTTTAAATTCCATTGGACACAGGAGGGCTAAATCCTGAGGACAGGGTGCGCGTGGTGTAGCTATTGCAGACCCGACGTGAATGCGGACATGATCTCACACCACCCCACACAATACTATGGTTATGGTCCCGGAGGTGAGACAGAGACGACAGCAGACCTCAAGCTGGACCCAAAGACAAAAAGGTATGGGCGCTCCTATGTGTCCCATTAGGATGGGAATTAAGAGAGATGTAGTTCTGGTAATACAGTTTAACGTCATGTTGGAAAAAATATGGATCTTAGTTTTAGGTCTTAGAGCTCGTACCATGGTGATCTTAGTTTTAGGCCTTAGAACTCAGACCAAGGTGCAGTCTAGGGTCGTGAGGGACCACACAGTTTAAGGTCATGCTGGACCATAGAGCCCAAATGTAGGGCAAAATGCAGTTTAAGGTCATGTTGGACCGTAGAGCCCAAATGTAGGGAAAAATGTAGTTTAAGGTCATGTTGGACCGTAGAGCCCAAATTTTGGGTAAAATGCAGTTTAAGGTCATGCGGGACCATAAATCCAAAATGTAGGGCAAAATGCAGTTTAAGGTCATGCTGGACCATAGAGCCAAAATGTAGGGCAAAATGCAGTTTAAGGCCATGCTGGACCATAGAGCCCAAATGTAGGGAAAAATGTAGTTTAAGGTCATGCTGGACCATAGAGCCCAAATGTAGGGCAAAATGCAGTTTAAGGTCATGCTGGACCATAGGGCCCAAATGTAGGGAAATATGCAGTTTAAGGTCATGCTGGACCGTAGAGCTAGGAAAAGTACTTCTTGAGGAACCTGGCGTTGGTGGGAGGAGTGATGTGCTCACCATACATAGTTACCAGGGAATATGCGCCATTGGGATAGACCTTGTGGACAATAAAAGGTCCCTCCCACTTGGGCTCCAACATAGGTGGTTTCCTGCGAGGAATCATTGGCGCTCTGAGAGCCAGCACCATGTCACCTTGCAGGAAGGAGCGGAGGCGAACCTTCTTATCGAAATCTCGAGCCATCCTGCTCTGATGCCTTTCCAAGTTATGTAATGCGCGAAGCCTACTTCTGTCCAGCACCTCCAACTCGGCTAGATGGATTTCGGCAACTCTATCCGGCACTTGCTGGTCGTAGACCGCCGTGCGCAATGAGGGAAGCTGAACCTTGATGGGTAGGACGACCACAGCTCCGTAAACCAGGGAGTATGGAGTCTCCTGGGTGGAATTGAGAGTCGTCGTCCAATAAGCCCAGAGGGTGTTGGGGAGCTTGTCCGGCCAACTTTTCTTATTCTGACCAACCATTTTCATCAGAATGTTAGAGAGGGTTTTGTTAAATGCCTCAATATGTCCATTTTCCTGTGCATGATAGTGGGAGGTGTGGTTAGAGCGAATGTTGTACTTGGCGTACAATCTTTTCAGCTCGGCCGCTCGGAAGTTGGTTCCGTTATCCATGAGGATAGCGTGAGGTATTCCAAATCGGTGGATGATATTGGAGCTCACGAAGTAGGCGATAGAACCAGCCTTGACTTCCCTGAGTGGGGCTGCCTCTACCCACTTTGAGAAGAAATCCGTAGCGGTCAAGATGAACCGGCACTGGCGGGCCATCGCTGGCGGGTAAGGCCCTACGACATCCATCCCCCAGACTGCAAAGGACCAATAATACTTAGTAGTATGGAGAGGCTCCGGTGGTCGATGCACAAAGATAGCATGATCTTGGCACGCATGGAACCTCTTGGCGTACTCGATGCAGTCGTGGATCATGGAAGGCCAGAAGTATCCCAGCCTCCGAATCTGGTGGGACAACTTCAACCCAGCCTGGTGGGCGCCACAGGAACCACCGTGCACTTCCTGCATGACCTGTGGGATCTCAACTCCTTGAAGACAATGGAGGATAACATCGTCAAACCCACCCTTGTAAAGGAGCTGCTCACGGCTAGGACCGTTTTGAATGGTGAACTACGGAGCGCGGTGCCGGATTCATTCTCTCTCTGCTCGGTCCACCGGGAGATTGTTGTGCTAGAGATATTCAACAAGAGGTGTCCTCCAGTCAGGAACTGTCTCGATCACCACGCCTGGAACCCTGAGGGGTCCTGACGCAGGGGCACCAGCTGTGAGATGGTTCACTCACGGGCCACGATCACCCTCTGGGATAACAGGAGAAGGGATATCAGGAGCAATGACTCTCCGGTGCACCATGTGGATGATCTGGTCATCATGTTTGGTATCCACGAGTGATGCGGCCAAGCTGGCCAAAGCATCTGCTCGACTGTTCTACGACCGGGGAACGTGAATGACATCTGGTCAGGAGGGGAACTCATCCATTATATGGAGGGTGCACTCCAGCAACGGCATGAGTTCTGGCTTCCTAACAGCATAGCCACTGTTAACCTACTTGATGACTTGCTCAGAGTCCCCTTTCACACATAGATGGGGCACGTTAACCTCCAAATCCAACTTGAGGCCAGTGATGAGGGCATGATATTATGCCTCATTATTGGTGCAACCTTCTGACAATAAGAAATAATATGGAAGGATGGATTGCTCCGGGGTGATGAAGACAATAACCAAGCCCACTCTGTTAATCCTAGGATCATTGAGCCTTCTACCGGTAGGGCTTTGGGAGGCGCCGTCAAAGTGCATCTGCCAGCATGGGGTGGCGTGTTCGACAGAGAGGATTGCCACATCAGGAAAGCCCAAATCCAGTGGCTAGTATGCAGAGGTTGGGTGGGCGGCGAATAAGTCTGCCAACGCCTGCCCTTTGACGGCCTTCTGAGGTATGAACCTAATGTCGAATTGATGGAGGATCACCACCCAGCGTGCCAATCGGCCGGTCAACATAGACCGACTCAGGATGTATTTCAACGGGTCTACCCGAGAGAGTAGTTGTACCTCGTGGTGTTGAAAGTAGTGCCTCAATTTCTGTACGGTGAATACGAGTGCCAGGAAGCTCTTCTCAATGGGAGAATATCTAATTTCCACATCGAGGAGCATGCGGCTGAGGTAGTATAGGCTATTATCTGTTCCCTCATTGTTCTTCTGGGCGAGAAGTGCGCCAAGGGATCGCTCTAGGGCGGTCATGTAAAGGACTAGCGGCCTTCCGGGAATGGGTGGCATCGGGACCGGAGGTTGAAGCAGTTACTGCTTGATTTCCTCAAAAGCGGTCTGACACTCTTCGTCCCACCCATAGGCGGCGCCTTTCTTCATGAGCCAAGAGAAGGGCTTACACTTGCGGCCAAATTCACAATGAATCGGCGTTTGTTGGATAAGTGGCCTTGGAGGCCTCGAATCTCCCGAATATTACTCGGGGGAGGCATCTGACTGATGGCCTTGATCTTCTCGGGGTCTATCTCAATACCTCGATACTTCACAATGAAGACAAAAAACATTATGGAGGTGACCCCGAAGGCACAATTCAATGGGTTCATCTTCAAGTGGAGAGAATAGAGGATACCGAACACTTTCTCAAGGCCTTTGATATGGTCCCGGTGCTGACGATATTTAACCACCAGGTCATCTACAAAGCACTCCACCAGTGTCCCAAGGATTGTCTTGAATATGCGGTGCATAGCCTGTTGATAGGTGGCACCCGCATTCTTTAGGCCGAAGGGCATAACCCGGTAGTAGAAAGTGACCTGGGGGCCCTGAAGGCAGTGAACTCTTCATCCTTAGGGTCCATCCAGATCTGATTGTACCCGGAATACCCATCCATGAAGGAGAGGGCTTGGAACTCGACCGTCGCATCGATCAATAGCACTGTCATGGGAAGGGGAAAGTCATCCTTCGGACAATGGCGATTATGATCATGGAAGTCGATGCAGACCCTGATCTACCCGTTCTTCTTCCTGACGGGAACAATGATGGCTAGCCACCTGGGGTACTGAACATCCTTGACGAAGTAGGCCTTAATGATCTTATCATCTTCGGCCTCAATCATGGCATCATGAATAGGGTGGATTTTCCTGGGAGGCTGCTTGAACCCGCGATGGTTTTCCAGGAGGCCAAGGCGGTGGATGACTACCTGGGGATCCAGTCCCGACATCTCGTCATAACTCCAGGAAAACACATCGTTGTTCTGTCTGAGGAAGTCTATGTACTGTTGTCGTTCCTCGGGAGGCATAGCGGCGATGACCATTGTGGGTCTTGGGTCCTCCTCACTACCGAGGTTTACCTGTTCCAGCTCATCGACCATGGTAGAGACACCCTCCTCAAAGTCGAGAGGATCATCTTCCATATCTTCTTCTCTGCTTGAGGAAGGATCTTCCACGGGGGGAGCCGTTTCGGGGCTGCTCGACCCTGATGGGGAGCTGGCACCGGCTTGGAAGGCAGAGGTCATCACGACGGGAGACTCATGCACTGCGGAGATCATGGCGATGAAAGTGGTCGATCTAATCCCATCTGGCCTTCGGCCCAAGGGGCCACACTTTATGACATCAAAACAGTGGTGACACATTGGCTTGAGCTGATCGATTCCGGCTTGGCGAAACAGACACGTTTGATGTATTGCTGTTGCCATGAGCCCAACGTCCCGATATCGTACAGGGGTAGGAGGCTCAGGGATCACCTGAGCCTGATTAGTATAAGAGTACGAGGTGATTTCCCGCCGTTGCTTAGACCTAGAAATATGCCTTCCTCTGGTACCTAAGACAACAAAGCACTCTCCCATATTGGGAGTCGTGGCCTCCAACCGATGGATTGGGAAGACATATGCGTCATCCATACCTGCCGAGGGATCACTTGCGACAGCGGCAGGCTCAACCTCACCTTCCAGGATTTTCTTGTCCTTGCTCTTGTAATATTCAGCGTCCAGGTAACGGGGTTCACAAGAGGCAAATGGAGAGGAATCTCCTTGGAGCACACCCACTCAACCATTAAGGGTGTATTTGAGGCACTGGTGGTATGATGAGGGAACCACCGCGTGAAGATGGATCCACGACCCGCCCATCAATGCATTGTAGGAAGTTTCTTAAGAGGCAACCATGAATTCAGTATTGGAAATTAAGCCGCCGAACTGGGTATTCAGAGAAATCTTGCTGAGTGAAGTTTGCTCGGTCCTATCATAACCTTGGATTCTGTGGTCGGAGGGTGTTAAATCATCATCGGAAAACCCCAGTTTTAGCAGTTTCTGAGCTTGGATCAAGTTAATCCTAGAACCCGTGTCGACAAGACAAGGACAGACTTCTACGCTATTGAACTGGCCAGTGATGTACAATGGGTGGATGTGCCCCTGTATGGGGAGGACTTTATCTTCACTGGTAAATGAGATAACTGCCTGACATTCGGCGTCCCCAATCACCTCGGTGTGGAAGGCTTCTGCGGCCGCTACCTCCGTTTCAAACTGGAGGGGGCTCCTTAGAGCCTCAACGAGCACCTCAAGCATTTCAGACGACAGGAGAAGGGCCTCAAGGATGGAAAGCCTTGCTGGAATTCCATCCAGATGCTTTAGGACATCATAATTTCGAGCCAAATTCGAGCTTCTGCTTACAGGAGGTCGCTCTGTGATTGGGGGCATGATGGGCCCTGCTGGTGGGACCGGCAACTGACTGGTACAAGGCACGTCCCGCTGTTCACTAACTAATGCCTGGGAGGTGGCTATCATGCCAGGACCAGAAAGCTGTAGTCGGCCAGTGGTAGGGCTGGGCTGGTTGTGATGCAGACAAGGTGGTTCTGCCTGATCCAGCAAAAAAAATGGTGGTCGAAGCGAACCGGTTGTCACCGGGTGAGGGAGCCATGAGTGCTTCTCTCTGTACCAGGCCTGCTGCCTGGTCTACGTAGTGTGCACGGCCTGACTGAAGGTGACGACTGTCGTGCCCTAGTGATTCACGTAGCCACGGCTCCATCGACGTTGGCGACAGATGGGGACATTGGGGAGGTCCACCTGGTGATTCTCATCGTCGGGATCCAAAAAGGAATTTACCAACTCTACGGTGTTATCCAAAGCATACCTCGGGCTCTCAGTCGAGCGATCATCAACTACCGGACATGATCTCGGAGGGATCCCCATCTCCGGGGGCATGAAATCGCCATGCGTGCGAGAAGATGACAGAAATGGCAGGGCGCGTTCCTTCTTATTGCGTCACCGCCTACTTTTCTGGGAAGAAGTAGACTAGGACGACGAAGCAGCGCTCATAGACTCCAAGGGCTCTGGCTGACTCTGGCAGGCACGGAAGATGCCATGGGCACGGGAAACCGTCCTGCGGGCCATCCAGTCATTATACTTCCGGGACCCCTGGTCGGAAACCTATTCCCACCCATCCCCATCATCACTACTATCATCTGATCCCCTGAAGACACCTACCACCTGTGTCGGGGCTGGGTCCAACCTGACTATGTTGTTGTCAATCTGGTCTTGGAGCCAATCCTTGAACACATAGAATTGATGGATGGTGTGTCCCAGGATACAGTGATAAGGGCAGTAGTTAGGGTGATCAGTGAGACACGCCTCTTCTATCTTCCGACACTCACGCAGCCGCACGATCCTCTACTCCAAGGCGCTTTGGAAATATCCGGTGATCTGGGCCTCACCAAATGAGTAAACTCGATTCCTTCTGTCTGGAAAGGGGACACTTGAGGACTGACCATGGACAGGGGCCGGAGGAGCAGGCCAAGGAGGCGGAGCCAGATTACCTCGCCTGGGTGGTGGCGGTGCGTTACGTAGAGGCGCCTGCTGATTTTGAGGCGGTCACTGCTGGGCCAGAGGTTGTGCCCGTGGAGGTGGACCCCTACGAGCCTGCGGAGCTGGCCTCACTGGCAGCAACTCCAGCTGTCTAGGGGCCTCTATCTGGGCCATAGCAGTGGTCATGGCTCTGGAGTCTCTCCTATCAGAGATCACAGGAGGCAGTGGGCGTGCCTGACTGGCCTGTTGCAGGGCTTCTTCGAGGCGATGCGTGTTGTCTGAGAAGTCCTGGAACCCTCCAGGGTAATTCTGTGTGATCAGGGAAGGAACCAACTCCGCCTTGATGTTCCCAACACACATCATCAATAATTTCTCCTAAGTCAGCGGCATGTCAATGGAGTACATTAGCCCCTTCCACCGAGTGACGAAGTACACAACTTGCTCGTCAGTCCTTTGCATGCACCTGAAAAGGTATGGAATGTTCATCTTCTGGGTTGTGGAACTGAACTGGTAGAGGAATTGTCAGCGAAGGTCCTCCTAGGTAGTCACCGATCCAATAGGGAGCTGGCTGTACTAGAAGAATGCTGGTCCTTCCAGTGTCTGAACGAAGCACCAGAGCTTGGCAGTCTCCTACTACGCCGGAGTCCCTAACATAGGCCCACACCTCGAGTTGAATAGGTCCAAGTGTTGTGGCGGGTCTCCGGTCCCATTAAAGGGGGAAAAAGTGGGGTTCCCATATCCTAGAGGAGCCGTCATGTCATCCACCCATGCTGGGTACGGCTTTCCATCTGGCGAGATCGCCACCTGCCGAGTTTCCAGGGCCTCTAAGCGGGCGACGAGTACTTCCATCAGATTATCCAGATGCGGATTCCTATCCTTACGAGGATCTCTAACCAAAATCGCATTGCCAGGCTATTTGATACGGTAGTCGCGCTCAACAGCTCGTAGGGCAGCTGGTAGAGTGACTCTCAGAGCGGCAGGAGGAAACCGAGCAAGGTCCCCAAGGTTGTCTCGCCGTTCGGGAGGGTTTGGCGAAAAATATTGCTCCCTCTTGCCATGGGTTCCACTATCTCCCATATCGGAGAACACGACATAGTCACAGTTGCCCGGGGGGATCTCAGCAAGTGGTAGATGGTCCTACCCCTGCTGTCCTGGTCTAGGAGCACCGTAGTTAGGTCGTTGCTCCGCAATGCGTTCGTCCAAGAGCTCATCAACCAGCCTCTTTTGCTCAGCTAGTTGTTGGCGCAACATGGACTTCTAGGGATCTTCCACTACATTCTGCACTAAGGAAGATGGGTCGGAGAGTTTTACAGACCCAACAGGCTCTTTACCCTTGCCGATATTTCGTCTTAGTGTCAGTGCCTCCTTGGGTACAGGAAGAACTAGGAGGCTCCTCTATTGGCGAGTAATATTCCCAGAAGGGTCTAGTAGCAGCCTGTCCTCGTGGGGTGATTCCCCATCAAGGGGCTCCACAATGTTTCCCTCATCTGAAAGGTCAGCCATGTTGACCGCGACTACCCTTGGAGACATTCCCTCAGGGCCACCCGGTGGATCGGGCTGTCGGAGGATCGCACAGAAGAGGAGAGTAGCATACTGCCCCCATCTGCGGACGTGTGCATGGGTGGTGTCTTCCTCGATAAATTTGTGGAGTACTTGAACGCTCTGGATGCATTGTTGCTGGAGGGCCTTGTGGTGGTCTAGCGATTCGGGATTCCAGACCGCAGGGAATGCTTCTAGGTCGACCCGGCGACCCTGCTCACTGATCACCTCATGATGCACTTGTCTCCCGGGATAAGGTGCTAGCTGATGGCGGAGGCGGGAGTGAGTCACCTGAAGAATCTGATAGAAGCATTCAAACTCTCTCGGGGTGAGCAACTCCAGCACATCAAAATCTGATTCTGCAACTGGCCAAAACTTCTCAGGGAAGTGGCCCGCTGCAAGAACAGTACAGAAGCTCCACGGATCCGGTTTGGGGTCCAGAACCTGCCGCCCCTGCTCGTCCACCAAGGAAAGTTGGGGAATTGGCAATGGGGCCGAGGTAGGCCGCCGGGGCAGTGGGCTGGCCGATGGGGAATACGGAAAATAGGCCGATTGGCCGCCGATCCCGGGGTCATCCTTTAGGGTTGGCAGTGCCCTGGCCGCCACGTCGCGATAGGATGGGTCAGAGAATGGGCCCCCTGTCATGGTGTCGGTTCCTTCCAAGGGTGTATCGCCTCACGATGCTTCTGTCGGTCCCCAGAAAAGCTCCTCACCCTCCCTAATAGGGGCGGGAGGTGCTTCCGAGGAGGCCAGTGGCAATTGAGGGCTTGACCCTCGGCGGTACGCCATGTCCTCATCCTCCTGGATATACCTTCTAAGGCAGGAGGGAATCATATGGATCTTGCATTAGGGGAGTACGAGACTGACGTGCCGCGTCCCCATCCCTGCCCTCAAATCGAAGGGTTGGGGGGACGGTTCCATCATCAAGTCGTACTCTACCACAGAATCCGAGAAACAGACTGGTCTAATTTCCGTCTGGACTCCCCTGACATTCCTCCTACGGCGACGATGCCCGGCCTTCCTACCCCTGGGTAGCTCCTCAGGGTAAGGACGAATTCTGTCCTGGGGTTCCCTGGCCACAATAGAGCTGGGGCAGAGGGGACTGAAGGACAGAGTGTGAGGAGCACCGGGACAGATGTCGAAAGGGACATGGGGAGGACCACCATGTGAGCGGGAAACTGGATACACAATGGTTCCATGCTCGCGACCAGTAGCAGGGGGAGTGAACTCATACCCCGTGTAGTTGGTGCTGGAAATATTCATACCCGGAGCGTAGCTGCCGCGAAGAAGCTTTCGACTTTACATATTGGAGGCATGGAATGCGCCTTCATGTTGAGCGGCACTACCGCGAATTGGTCCGCAGTGGCCATTACCTATGTCTGCGACAGGGAGACTCAACCAAACATGCCTGAAGGGCGGTTGGGGTTTTGATCCCAGTCGGGGACGTGGCTGCCCCTACAAAACGTGTGCGGGGCTCTGGAAACAGGAGTCAGCAGTGGCTCAGGCCACAGTGGTTGCTGATGTTAATTCCCCAGGACGGGCATTCTCTCACGCTCGGGCCTGACGCTAGCGTCGAGTCAGTTGGGCTGGAACCGGTGGTGCAGGCATGAAGATTTCCTGCTCCTCGGCTAGGGGAGTCGGGCGGCGGCGTTGACGCAGCCTGGGGGGGTTCTTTCCGTTAAACCCTGGGTTGGATCACCAATTGGGTGGACCTGGACATCCCCCACCTCATTTTCGTAGGGGAGGGCTGTGTCCAGGCGCTCTGTGGATAGACTCCTGAAGCGGTTGAACGTCGGCGTGGGGAGCGGCGGATCCCTGCGTGGCCCTCGAGAGCGGCGATGCTGGTGAGGCGCAGCCGCCTCTAGATCCAAACGGGCCATGCCCTTGGTGTGGATGACCCCTTCCTTGTCATGCCTACGAACCAGGTCATTGATCACCATCCACTGGGTGATTTCTGACGGGGAGAGGGGGAGAAAGCGCCTGGCTTCTACGGCGGTTGAAGTCGAAGTGGCCATCAAATGGGCAGGACCGCGTGGGGTAGCCACGTCGGTACTGCCCCTGCCCCTTCGCCGGTGGGCAGTTAGAGGCCGAGTTCCGAATGTAGTGATCAGATTCCTTGAAGTAGGGAGATCAACCCATTAGCATCAACAGGAAAGGAGATCAACAACCAAAGCCCATCGTCATTCCGTCTTCCATGGTCTGCAAGAGTGATCCCTGCTGATGACGGCGTAGAACAGAGTAGTCAACGTCCTGAAGACCTCGACCCTTGGTGGGTTCACGTCCCGGTGAGGGTTACCCGGACCTGGTGACATGCTATTCTTCTAACGCCCCGACAGCTACCATTCCCCGTTTCGTGGAGAAGAGCTTCAGGTCAGGTTCACCATTTTTGTGGATCTGATGCCCCAATGGCTATCGTTCCCCGTATGGAGGAGAAGTTCTTCACGTCAGGTTCACCATTTTTTGTGGAGCCGACGCCCCGACAGCTACCGTTACCCATATGGAGGAGAAGAGCTTCACATCGGGTTCATCATTTTGGTGGAGCGGACGCCTCGACGGCTACCGTTCCCCGTATGGAGGAGAAGAGATTCACGTCAGGTGCACCATTTTTTGTTTCTGACGCTTTCTCCGGGGCAAGTGCATCCGTATGCGGGGATGACGCACTGCTTGTTACCCCAAATTCCCTCTTTCCAAAGGAGGGAGACATCCGTTCCTTGTTCAGAGACGTCTGCTCCTTGATCGAAACCGGGATAATGGGATGTCGGTTCTTCCTTCCATGGATTCCTCCTCGGAGCTCATCACCTAGTTCGGGTCTCCCTAATAGATTTAAGACGGGTTCATGAAGCTCATTCTCGGTTCCATATCTACAAGGACGCCGGTTAATTACGCTTCTTCCTCCAAGACGCTCCAAGGGGTCTTGTCGGGGCAGAAACCTTCGGTGAGGAGAATGGTCTCGTTGGGGCATCGTCAGCATGTCTGTCTTTGGTCCCTCATCACAGGGCTTCTCTAGGGCATGGAAGCCCGAGGCATCCCACATCGAACGCGGGGAATTTGTACCATCTGAGTTTTTCCTCAGCTTCCCATGTTTAACACGGGGTATGTCGCAAGTTTAACATCTTGCGTAGATAGATCGGGTTGAAGGGACCCTAGGGGGGAACACCGATGTTGGGGCCATCACGTGGGCAGCTTCCCATATATCATGGAGTGGGATGGGGTGTCATGATCTCACCGGAATGTGGCGTCCCGGGTAAGGATCATGATAGATGGTGGAGTGAGACATGGGGCTTGAGTTCTGAGATGGCCCAAGAGGGGTAATACAGTTTAACGTCATGCGGGACGAGTTACAGTTTAACGTCATGCGGGACAAGATACAGTTTAACGTCATGAGGGATGAGGGGTTTGGGGATTATGCTCTGAGGCGGCCCAAGGTGGTCAGGGAACCGACATGGAGAGGTCGGGATGACTGGGTGGTGGGCGTGAACCTCATGGAGGCTTCCTACGTACCATGCCTTGACATGGATCAAAGTCATCGTAGTTCGGGGGAAAATGGGGTCTTGGCACACCAACAAGGAGACGGTTTGGGCCAATGATTGTTGGTCATGAACCACAGGGAGGCTTCCTACATACCATGCCATAACATGGATCCAATTCCACATATTTTTCTGAAAAAGTTGGGCTTCAACCTCAGGGAGGCTTCCTACGTACCATGCCTTAACATGGATCAAAGTCCACGTAGTTCACTGGGATGTGGCTTATGCTCTGGGGCGGCCCATATGAGGATTTCGTGGTCTGTGCGCGCTCTAAGCCCACGTGAGTCATGCTCGATGTGGGAAACAAGAGGCAGCATGGAAAAGACGATCACGTCGCGAAGGGTGCGTCCGTGAGAAGTGGAATGGGGCTTACGCGTTGAGCGGCCCAAAGAGGAAACAGGGGCATACGCATGGTTAGCGGCCCTTGGTGCTGAGGCTTACTCCGAGGTGGAGGCCCGTGGTGTGAAAAAGCGTAGTGGGAAAAGGACTCCACTGGCCTTGGCAGGGGGGAGTATAGAGATGCACGGGTGTAGTCATCCGCAAGAAAGGCTAGGGGATTACGCTCTGAAGCATCCCTTCCCCTGTGGAAAACGCAGCTCCGATAAGGAGGATCTAATTTCATGTGAGGAAGAGTCCATTCCCTTGGAGACGAGTGGCGTAAAAAATGTCCGAGCTGGGGGGACACTTTGTACGGAGCACGGGGTCGGACCACAGTTTAAAGTCTTGTGTTAAGGACGTAGTGCTTAGCAGTTTAGCGTTCTGCAGCTTGGATGAGGTGGGTTCGCTCCACACCCCTAGGGCTTACATGCCCAACGCCCTCTACCCCTTTGTAGGAGAAGGCATCTGCATGGCCGTGGTGAAGGGGGTCGTAGGGAAAACCCCCGGGGGGTCCACGTTAGCGTGACTATGCGAAGATACAATAGCCTTTAGCGTGCCTATGCGAAAAATCATAAGGCAATGCAACGCAATGGGAAACACTGCCCAAGGGACCTTGAGGTTACTTCGCACGAGCCTGGAAGGCCGTATGGGAAAACAACGCATGGCGCGCATGCCCGACAAGGGAGACATCAGGTTCCGGTGTAGGGGGAAGCCAAGGGGCGTCAAGGTGAGGGGTCCTGGGCTTTGTGCTCAAAAGGGAAGGTTTGTGCGCAAAACACTAGGATGGCGCCCAATTGGAACAATGGAATTGCACGCGAAGAGGGATTTACGCGCAAGGTTTTGCGCGCAAGGAAAGGTATTACGTGCATGGAACATGGATTGCAAGAAAGGCTAGAACCTGGGGAAGGGGAAAATTCACTGATGCCGGTGGAGTTGCGCGCAAAGGAGAACTCCGGGGCAAGGTTGCGCAAAATGAGGGATTACCTGAATTTCATCTTTCGCGCAGGGGGAGACAAATTTCACGCACGATAGTCGCTCAGGATTCCTCAACCCCCAAAACGTTCGGGGTCACCTTCTATTTATAGGCGACCTCCAGCACAGAATCCAGGTGACGCGCAAAATTATTGCGCGATAGGGATGGCGGCGCGACAAAATCAACCGCGTGGGAAGCGGGCGCGAAATTATTACGCACCGGCGTAGGTGATTTTGCGAATCCTAGGTGCCTTTCGCGCGGGACATATTTTTTCGCGCACCTCTCCCAATTTTTCAGGCACCACTTCTCATGCCTCGGGTTCGGGCCTCTGATTCCGAATATGAATTCGCTTCATCATTTCGAAACTTCCTCCAAGAGTTAAAGACTTTTTTCGGTGTCAACACATACATATGGAACATGCATATGGGAATGGTTTGTTATGGCATTACATTTACCTCCATTTTTGGTGTTTTTGGGATTTTCTATCTTATCTTCAGATCCTACTAAATGAACAGGTAATGCCTTCTGTTTTTTGTTAGAGTATATTCCCTTGGTGTTATTCACCACTTCGGGTCCTATTGAAGGTAGGTTTTAGGGGTCATTATCTCTACTTCAACATGATAAAGGAAGGGTGTTGCAATTTTGTCGCCTCTTTCCTCATTTTGGTGAAGGCGGGTTGTGAAAAAATGGTATCAAAATCATGGTTGATATATAGGATGGAAAATGGGGTTAGAAATAGTGAGGATTGCATGGTAAATTAGGGAAATAATGTTATGTAATCTTGGTGTGAAAAATAGGCCATGGAAGGAATTCTGAGACATGGTATTTTAGGGCCCCCATGATATAATGCAATGAAAAAGGACCTACCAAACACACAAATGAGTATACACTAATTCATGGTAGAGACCCTATGAAAGGTACATTTCTCATAACGACCTATGTTCTTACATATTCTGTGTGGTCTGGGAATCTAAATGAATAAAATGTTTAAGAAAAATTTAAATGAAATCATTTAAACTACTTGGGAATAGACATTCCATTTTTAACTTTGAACTAAAAAACCAAGAGGATCACCACAATTAGTGTGGGGTATCGAGGACCAGAAGGAATATTTTGATGATCAGCTTAGGGATGACCGAGAGGAGTAGGATTACTAGTGGAAGAGAACACATTTTTCCTTAAAGAAGCAGACCCTCGAGAAGTATGAGGGTAGAATCTCAGACATGGAGACAGAGAGATGGATGGAGGATCTGGTGATATCTTTCAGCTTAATCTGGGCTCCGATGGAGTACTAGGGTCCTCTGACTGTGAGCCCGATGTGGGGCGCAACACTTAAATGGTGGACTTTTTATCTAGGGGAGAAGAGGGAGGCTTATTTTTCATGGACTAACATCAAGAGGGAATTTCAGGTAGAATTACTCTCTTCCATGATAAAGGTGGAAGAGAGTAAGGAGTTACTCTCCCTTCATCAGGGGGAGAATGACAGTGAGGTAGCTGGGAATCATGTTCATGGATGTCCTTAATTTTTTCCCAGACCTTTTTTTTGGATGAGGAGTCTCGGGTTAGACGATTAGAGGAATCAGTACGACCATCTCTCATGTATGTTGTTACTCCATTCACCCTACCGATGTACATGGAAGTCCAAAAGAATGCTGGAGTGGTGGAGAGGATGCACATGCTTGGTGGTGTATCGTGAGAGGGGATCCAGTTGGGCTCATTAAAGGGAAAGTTTTTCAGTAGTAGGCCTCCAACATCATGGCATTCTAGGTTTTGGCATGTGGGGAGTAGGCCTCAGCAGTTCCAGATTCGATCTCTGGCTCCTAACCCCTTCCTGGAAGACCCTGTACCGATATTATTCACTTATGGTAGTCAAATGAATCTTCAGAATCAGTGTACAAGCTGTGTGCGATACAATTGGGTTGGGTAGGTACAACGGCCACCTCTGTTGGAACAGTTCTTAGCCTGGCCCTTCCAGTAGCAGCTGTAGAGATATTAATCCCCGAACCTTAGATAGAAGACGTGGAAGGAGGAGGCTGACCCCATGGGTGATCCTTAAGGACCTCCACTAGTGTGTGGTCGGGGAGGCGACTGAAATCCGAGAGGAAGAGGATATTGTCGTTGGCTATTTCACTCCATAGAGGCAGCAGTTCAAGAAGGGCCATAGGTCGTTTGGTGTAAAATCATCTTGAATAGCACTCTTGTATTAGCTTTATTTGATTCAACAACATCACACACTTTTGTTACACATGGAATATCCCATGCCTTGGGCCTAGAAATAGAGAGACTCACCATGCCGCTTGTGATGAGTACACCAGTTGGGGGGTTATACTAGTTTGTTTGCTGTTTTTCAAGGTTGTAGAATAATTTTGGGGATGCAATAGTCTAGTGGGGATATCTTTATAATACAAATTCATATATATGATGTCAACGTAGGCATCGAATGGCTATTTTCTATGCTAGATGTTATCAACTATTTCCGAGGAAGAGTCAAGTTCTCCGATGAGGATGTCCATTATGTGGCATTCTTCAAAGAACGAAATTTTCAGGTGGGGAGATGGCGTGTGGAGCCTCTCCAATATATGTTGGCCGTGATTACAGCATAATTAGTGGATTAAGAGATGATAGATGATCTGAGTGTTGTTAGAGAGTTCATAGATATTTTTCCTGGGGATGTTTTGACTTTAACCCCTTGACGTGACGTTTAGTTCGGGATAGACATACCACCCGGTGGTTGACTAATTTACTTGTCTCCACACCAGATGGTACCTTCTAAATTACAGGAGTTGTAGACTCAGATTGATGATATGATGAAGAAGTTTTTTTTCCCGACCCAGCGTGTCAGCATTAGGTGCTTCTGTCTTGTTCACAAAAAATGCAGATGATGGTCTGAGGCTGTTCATAGACTACCTAAGACTGAATCAAGTAACAGTAAAGAACTATTACCCTCTCTTGAGGATTCAAGATATATTTGAAAAACTAAGGGGAGTAGGTTGGTTCTCTATGATAGATCGTAGGTCTTGGTATCACCTATTAAGGTTGAAGGATAGTGATAATCTGAATACTACATACAGTTGAAGGTATGGGCACTTTATGTTCATAGTTATGATGTTTGGTGTTACTAATGCATCTTTTGTCTTTATAGGGGTCTTGAACCCTATTTTTATGATTTCTTACTGGTTTTTTATTACGTTCATTGATGAAATTTGGATAAACAATAGATTAGGTGAATAACAAACTAATCACCTCAGGATGGTCCATAAGATCCATCGACTTTACCAGCACTTTGGGAAATTTTCCATGTGTATGTTCATGACACGATAAGTGCATTTTCATGTAAATTTTGTGTCTAATTAAGGGGTGGCAGTTGATCTGCCAAATGTTGAATCGGTTTCTTCATGGGAAGCACCCAAGAATTTGACAGAGTTTCGTCGTTTTCAAGGTCATCTAATATTTTATCAGAGATTCAAAACTGACTTATCTGGAGTATCAAGATACTTTAATATCTTTGACCAGAAAGGACCATTCCTTTGTATGGAGTGGAACACTTTAGGTAGCATTCATCTATCCGAATGAAAGGATGGTCAGTGCTATAGTGCTCATGTTTCCAAAAGATGAGGTGTCGTATGAGGTATTTTGTTATACTTGTAGACATGGCATGGGGTGTGTGCTGATACAGTTGTTGGGAGTGATATCTTATGGGCCTAGGATGTTACATCATCATGAACATAACTATTATACTCATGAACTAGATCATTAATTAGTACTGTTCACATTGAAGTTGTGGAGACATTACTTAATCGTGGAGAACATTTTCGTATTCACTGATCATAATAGTTTGAGGAATATATTTACCCAGCGGAGATGGAACATGGGACAACTAAGGTTGGTGGAGTTTCATTAGACTACAACATAGAGATCTGTTACCCTGAAGGTAAGTGGACGTTGTGGATAATCCCTTATACAGGAAGTCACAGATGGATGTTGTTCTAGAATATGTGGATGTCTGGAAAGAAATTGAGGGAGTTAGCGGCCCTTCTCCATGATGAAATGGTGGATGGTGGTCGAGGTTGTCTATTTCAGTTGATAGTGCAAACCTCCATGTTGCAGTATGTGGTGGAGTCTTAGTGGGGAGACATAGTGAGTGAAGTGACGAGCGATCGGGTTAACCAAGGCGATGCCCCAGAAGGGTGGTCCGAGGATGGTCAGAACAAGATGATATTCTGAGGGATGTTGTTTCCCTCAAAGGAGATGCATGAGAGTGTTCCCTGTGACTTCCATATCTCACTCATAGTGGTACACCCTAGAGTTTTCAAGATGTACCGAGGCCTGAGGGAACAATTTTGGTGACCTGGAGTGAAATGGGAAGTGGCAGAGTTCGTGGAATGGTCATGGTGTGTTAGTAGGTGAAGGTTGAACACCATGTCCGAGGAGGTTTTGTAGCCTTTATAAGTCCCTAAGTAGAAGTGGGATGAAATATAAATGGATTTATTCACAAGACTACCCAGGGATCAAGGAGGATATGAATCTATCCGGGTAGTGGTTGACTGGTTGACGAAATAAGCTCACTACCTGGAGATCAAGGAGTCGAGTGCGGTGGGTTACTTATCATGGAAATACATGGATGATGTGGCGCGAGTGCATAGAGTTCTGAGGTTCATATAATCAGATAGGGATTCACGATTTACCTCACAATTCTGTATGGGATTGTATTATTCTTTTGGAACACAACTTTTCCATAGCAGTACTTTCCACCCCCATACAGATTTGAATACATAGAGAACTATCCATACATTGAAGGATATGCTACGAGAATGTATTTTGGACTTTTGGGATCATGGGAATAACACTTTCCCTTAGTAAAGTTCGCCTACAATAATAGATATCACTCTATTATTGGAATGTAACAATTTGTATCTGTGTACGGGAGTGACTGTCGTCTGCCCATGTGTTAGGCTGAGGTTTGGGAGGTAGGTGTCAATGGCCCATAGGTAGTCCATAGCACAATAGAGAAGGTTCATCTTGTTCGCAAGAGGATGAAGGCAGCCCATGGCCGGAAGAAGTCACGTGATTATTTTAGGAGGAGGCCCATATAGTTGGATGTTAGAGACCATGTGTTCATGAAGGTTTCCCATCGACATGGGAAACGATGGATCAGGAAGGGGAGAAAGCTCTATCCTAGGTTCATTGGGCCTTTCAAAGTGTTGGGATGAGTTGGTATAGTGTAATATTAGCAGGAATTTCCACATCAGTTGGACAAGATCAATGACATTTTCCACGTCACACATCTTCGATGATCTCTACAAGATGACTCCAATGTCATTGACTGGGGAGAGATAGATATATGGAATGATGCTATGTTTGTGGAGCAACCAGTGAGGATGGAAGATCGAAATGAGAAAGTTCTTCATGGACAAAAAATACCTTTGGTTCATGTTTTATGGAGGCACAGTGGCATCGAGGAGAGTATATGGGATCGAGAAGCTCAAATGCGTGCCCAGTACCCAAAGCTGTTTTGAGTTTACTTTCTGAGCCTTCCTTGCTATTCTTGATTTTGTGACATGTGGTGATGTAATGATGAAATTGTTGATTTATGAAATGTGTTGTTTTCCATGATATCTAAATGTGCGTGAAGATTCCTGACTATGGAGAAGGGGTGGACCTGATCCCTAATAAAGATGGATTAATGTGGAAGCGATTGAAATCTTGCGGGCGAACCAGTGCAGCCCAAAAAAGATTGTATCTTGACATGGGGGAAGTTACTCTCTAACCCATAGGATTAGACGGTGTGAACTTATATGTTTGTGTGATCTGTTGGGGGAATGGTGTGATCATATATGTCTAAAGTGGTTTGGTCATGACACTTATCTTTGGGGATAGTTTTTTTAGATCCATCCTCATGGATCAGTATTAAATATAATTCTAAGGGGTAGGAATAGTTTTAGAGGTATCTAATGTAATGTCTCGGACCCTTCTAGTATTTTAAATTGCCAAATTCTGGTGCATGGGATGCCTTGGATGAATGTTTGATTCTGAGGGCCATCATGTGTGTGGTAGAATGTCACCATGGTGTCACCCATCTGTGACACCGATCGGTGTATCAGCAATTGATGTTTCGTCGATCGGTGTTAGAGGGGATTTTTGGGTTTTCATTTTCCCTATTTTTCTATAACGCTATTTTTGTGTCTTTTAACCCATTTTTAACTGGTTTAAAGGCGTTTTTAGCCCCATAAAAAATTATTTCAATCCCCTAAATGTGGTACTACCTTCGAAATACCTATTTTCCTCACTTTAAATGAAATCCATTAAGGAAGATCTGTTATGGTGACCCATCGAATGGGAATTGTTAAATAAAAATTAATCCAATCATTTGTAACCATCCAGCTGTATGGTAAAACCATGATCCACCTTTAAATCCATTGAAAATTAATATTCCATTACTCTAGGACCTCCAATTGTTTTAGTATTGGAATTCCTTCATTCTTCTTCTTGGATGGTTTCTATCCTTCCATGGTACATTTGTAGTCGCCTTTATAGAGGCTATTGGTGAGATGGTGCTGGATCCTTTCCTTCTCATTCTTAGTGTCCTCATAGTTCTTCCACAGCAAGTCACAGGTCTCCATTCTTGGTTCCAGGAGAAAAACATCGATCTTCCATCATCCAGGTAGGCATTTCTTTCGTCTCTCTTTATTGTGCATCATATGGGGTGGTTATGATAATGTTTCCAATAACAATGGATGAAAACATAACATTACGAAATAATAAATGAATTTAATTAATGAAAGGTTTTGTTCAATAATGATATTTTACTATATCATAATTTCATATAGGTTGTAAATTTAATGTGCTTGTGTCCATAGAAAACAGTTGTCGTTTGTGGCCCTATCTTGTGCACAGATAAAACTATTTTCCCTAGGTTTTATCTTTTTTGATTTAATGACTCTAACCTGGAAACTAGTAAATCACATAATATCAGTTGATTAAATTGATTCCCAATAAATAAGAATTATTTTGTTTTCACCTTGATTAATTGTAAGGAATAAACTTAATGAATGGTGTGGACAATCAGGAAGCTTTATTATTATATTCAGGTAATATGTGTGGTTGCTTATGTTGATTCATGTGGGGTGAAGTTTATAGGGATGGGATCCCCTTTTGTGGTCCAGTTGTTATCTTATGGACCAATTCCCATATGTAGGGGTATGTTTTGGTTCCAATACATTGAGGGATCTCACCGATACTATTTTTTGTTGTGACTTTACAAGATAACCAGGTGTCAATGTTTATATTACACGTGGATGTCCTTCCTTCCATGACTTGTTGGTAGGCCTGTTAGTTTCATAGTAGTATAGGATTATTTAAATTGAATCACTTGAATATGAAAACAATAATGTGTTAAATGGGTAATAGTGTTCTAGGGATGAGTTGTGACTTGGTTTTGGATATGGCATTTCTTACGAATGGATAGACAAGAGGGAGTTCATGATTAGGAAGGTTTTGGAAACACTTATTTGGTAGGAGTTCTATTAACCTATATGTATATTTTAGCATTTATATTTCTTATTCGCACACACTAAAGTTGATAACTTCATTCCAAACACCCCCATTTCATGGGGGAGGGTGTTTTTCCAAACACTCATATGAGTGGCCGCTAATTAGCTCCTTTTATGCTCCTTTTCCCGAGTATCCCAAGATTCTTTGGGCATGTTTTGGGGGCTATATTTCCATTATAGACCATGATTAATTGAGTAGGGTAGTTATGGTGGTTTTCCTAGGTGTTTGTGGGAAGGTTGGATCCCAGGTGTCTTCAAGATGAGTCATAGGTGTCTTCAGGCGTGGCAGTAATTGTCCAGGCCCAGGTGTCTATGGACATGGTTATGTGTGGTTGTGGACCATGTGTTTGTGGGATGGATGTTTGTTGCAGCCCAGGTGTGTGCGGGTAGGGTATGGCAGTGGGACTTCAATGAGAATGGCGGGGAAGGATTTTCGTGTAGGATTTCTTGAATTATTAGTGGGAAAGTGGTGTGAGGTACCCAAACATCTATGTGCTATTACTATTACATTACATGACTTTCGTTATTTGGGGACTATGCCTTGGTGAGGATTGGGTGGATAGTTTCCTTTCTAGGTGTTTTGGTTACCTATTTTTTCATGGGGCATTAGAATGCCTTCCAACATGTGCACAAGAGATTTTGGTTTTCCCTACTTGTATACTTGTATACTCAACCTACATATATAAAAATGATTTCAGGATTCTAGCAGGGCTTTAGGGATCGTGCAGGACTGTACTAGTTGAGACCTTGGGGTAGTGGCCATTGTTGGTGCTGTTTTTTTCTTGGGTACATTCCTTTGGAGTTTTATTTTACATTTTATGCACATTCCTTTAGAACATGAATATGGTTATGGTTTGTTTTCGATTTAAATTTACCTCCAATTTTTGTGTTGTTTAGTTATTAATATATTATCTCCTATTCCTACTAAAAAATAGGGGGTAATGCCTTCCATTTTGTGTTTCATTCTATATCCTTGGTGGTTGTCGCCACTTTGAGACCTATTGATGGTGGGTTTCGGGAGTCATTATTTCTCCTTCAACTTGAGGAAAGAAGGGTCTGGTAATTCTGCTATCCCTTCCCTCATCTTAGTGAAGGCGGGTCGTGACACTATCCTCTAATGTTATATAAACCAACCTATGATACCAATTATAAGGCCCTGACCACAAATATTACATAATCATTAGTTTGGTAAATAATAGACTTATATTCAAATTGAGGATCTTTTCAGGTTTATATTCTTAAAGAATTAATCCATCATTAATACATAACATCCAATAATAATACAATAGGATACTAACAAAATAATATGCATTTTTAAAAAAAAATATATTCTAAAATAGTACATGATTTATTTTCATGATAAAAATATTCTGGAATTGTTCCATTCATATACCCATCCTTATACCGTGTATAAAACTTTGAAAAAACATTGGATGAGTACAAGAAGAAAAATAAATGATATAAAATAATGAATTAAATCATTAGTCTATTAATATTTTATACTGATAAAAACTTTTTCCATAAATCATAATTTCCACTAATAAAAACACACCTCATGAAATAATTTTATTCCTAAAAAAACATTTCAGCAATAGTAATTCAAAAATGTAACTCATGTAATCCATATCATACATAAATTTTGATTTCAAAACTATATTGGGAGTAACCTTCATGGTTATATTTCGAATACCCAACATAGTATATTTCCTAAATCTCTTAGGAGAAACCCAATATTTTAACTCTATCTAACTAACCCATAAATTAGAGAGATAAAAATAGCCCCGATACAATATTTTATAATGGGACCACTCATTTATATATTCAATTATTTGAAACAAAAACATAATAAAAACAAAAAAACATTGAATAAAAAAATAACATTTCTGCATTGAAATCACAAGATATCATTTCAACATATTTACATAATAAATCCCTTCTCAAAACCATTTCAAATATCAAATTAAATGGAATTGTAATATGGAATTTATTTCCCTTGTAAGAAATAAATTCTTATAGAAGATTAAAAATATAAAATAACGATTACAGTGGTAAATAAGTCATTGTCGTTGTATATGTTAAAAATGATTATTTTTTTATTTTGTACAGAATGTCCAACAATCAATATAAAAAGAATAATTCTAAAATAATATTGAATGAAATTCATTATATAAAATAATATAATATATTCTAATTACATTCACACTTAATAGTTGAATGACATAATCAAGAAGTATATATTTATCCCAATAAATAGAAATTTGGTTAAGAAATTACCTTACCTAGAGTCTCACTTGAATCGTTTGTTCATTACCATCCTGAATATTAAAAATAGGTTAATTTATAACTACATCTGATACTTATTCATGTTTATTATTATTTTTATATCACTTTTTAACATGTTATACAAATACATAATTATTTATGTTTATGTCAGACTTTTTGTCAATATTCGGTACTAGAGTCAAGAATGAACTTGGTATGATGTCAATAGCCCATTTGGTCATAAGACCATCATCTACATAATATAAAACATGATATTAATATATTATATATAATTATATAACTATATGTTATGACAAATAGGGGCCTATATACCCTAAGAGGGGGGGGGTGAATCAGGGTATGGATATTCTTTTTCAAAGTTCTTCATGTCCCACTAGATCATGACCTCTTTATTACAAGGGTCACTTTGTTGGCACATGTGTTTTTATTATGATCACTTATTTTCATCTTTATATGACAATGATGCTTTGAATGTAATACAGGGAAGAAACCATGTAGACACATATATTTTTACTCAGTTCACCCTCACTGGGCTACGTCTAAGGAGCATACGCAAACATGTTGTCGGTCGTACCAAATTTCACTATTATTCACTAGATGGGGATACAATGGTTCAGGAACAGTCACTCTGTCCTAGGCTCACTACCTTTACAAGGTTTAGGGTTAACTCACTGCATTCCCAAGGGTCTCTCTCTGTTTCTGTCTCTCTGGCTCACTACCGGTGGAGAGGATCACCTTCTTCCTCTTCCATTGTTGACTGCTCCAGAAAGGATCCACTCACAGTTTATTGACATGTAGGTATCTTAATTATCTATAATGAATGCATCCCCTATTGTATGTGAAGTCTCTTTTGAAGTCCAACTTTTACTCGTAGATGAATCTCTCTTTTTCAACGAAGGTATCGGGCAAACTTCCAGCTTCCATGCAGCCCGAAAACACTTCTGAAAAAACAACCTTACTTGGCACTCAAGTCTAATCTAGTGTGGAAATATCGGCATGCAAGTCACAACTGGTGTGCATGTCCACCATAGACACTTGCGTGACACAATATTCTGTATCTCCAAACTTGCACAACGCTCTTCCCTCGACGCCCAAACCAATATTTGAGCGCAACAAAAAAACAATCACCCTTCTTCAAATCTGGCATGGAAGTCCCACTTGCGCGACACACCACCACTGGTGCGACCACCACACGTGCACGATGGGAGCTCTAATTCTTAAAATTGTTGAACACCATTGAGAAATGAGAAGGGGTGGATGAGTATTTATAGGAAATTTGATCACCCTGCACGACGGCACACAAGTCAACCCTCAGCGTGCAAGTCTCGGCGCGCAAGTCTCTTCCACTGCAAGTCACTTGCGTGACCCACTTCTAATATTGTGATAATATCTTTTCTTTTCCATATTTTTATGTTATGATCATGAAAAAAATCAGGTTCACATGTTTCCAATCCTCCTAGGTACTGGCGCACAAGTCATTTCTCTTGGCGCGCTTGTCACCTGCGTGACCAACGCAATACTTGTGCGGCCCTTATCCCTTTTCCATATATTTATGATCTTATCTTGAAAAACATAGGGAGCGAATGTTTTCAAGACATCAAGTCCACGGCGTGCAAGTCCCTTTTCCAAAATCAAATTTTCTTCATTTTTCGATTTTCTGGCCCAAAAACTTGGCAATCAGTGGAAGCCGCCGCCACCTTGTATCTGTTCTTTTTGTACCGCCTCCAAATCATCCATTCCTTTGTCTATGTTCTTGAATAAAACATTGATCATTAACCATAGCTATTGAACATGGCATGCCACCATGAAATCCCCTTTTTCAAAAAATTTGTATGTCATGGTTTGTTTTTTCAACAATCACAGCAGAGTTGTTCACTTTGTCAACAAACACAATCACCTAAAAATGCATCAATGATACCTTGAGGGATTTTTTCCCAACAATATCCCCCTTTGGTTTTGTTGAAAACTCTTCCATAAAAAGATACATCGTTAATTATTCAGCCACAATTCGCCTTTTGTGATTCTGATAGTGATCAAGGATTTACTCAACACATACTCTAAGTCCACATGAGCAATGCTCAGTGTGAGAAGCAAGAGTAAATTAAAAGTTCATCAATGAATCACTTAATCTCTTACACCCATTTTTGACATCAAAATAATACCAATTTTCTCAAAACTGATACTGTTTTTTGGAAATATTCTTCCAACACCACTCATCTACTTTTATCACGATCCTTAGCTATCGTGAAATCTATTCTTTGATCGATCACTTCTAGAATCATCATATTTAATATGCACCCCCATTTTCATTGCTCCCACTGTCTTTCTGGTCCACCTGTCAGCTTCTCCCCATATCAATCATGATTTGTCAAATAGTCACACTGTCTCCCACTTGAACAATCACTATTTTCTCCACCTTTTTCATCGAACCCAATGATCGATCCTTTGTAGTCTGTAATAGAGTAGAGAACAAAATTCATCACATTAATGAATAACAAATCAGACCTCGGGGAGAGGGGGGTCCCACATACACACTTATTCATGTGCGGGGAGCCGACTGAACTCATAGAGCCAGTCGATGCCTCTCAAAAGCTTCCATGGTTAAGGCCGTTGTCAGAATTTCTGCAACCTGTAGCTCCGTAGGCACATACTGCAACTTCACGATTCCATGCTCAACCTTCTCCATGATAAAATGATACTTTATCTCATTGTTCTTTTTCCTTGAGTGATGGATGGGATTTTTTATGAGATTGATAGAACTTGATTTATGACACCGTATTTCGATTGTATACTTCACTTCAAATGCCATATCATCAAGTTGTGGCTTCATCCACAATAATTGTGTGAATGATTTAGTGGCCACAATATACTCAGCTTCCACAGTGATCAATGAAATAAATTATTGCTTCTTGCTTAGCCAAGAAATACACAATCCACCATGATAGAATGCACCTCCTGACATTTATTTTCTGTCATCTACTGATCTGTCCAAATCTGTATCTATGTAACCCAATAACACTGATTGTGATTTGTCATTATACATCAGACTGAAATCCACTGTGCCTTTGATATACCGAAGTATTCTTTTAACTGCATTCATGTGGCTTTCCTTGGGATTACACTGATATCTCGTTGCTTGGCATGTGGTGAAAACAATATCAGGCCTTGTCGTGGTAATGTAAAACAAACATGGAATAATTTTCCTATATTCTATGATATTTACTTCCTTTCTATCCTCATATTTTGATAATTTCATCCAGGTAGCATCCGAAGTTTTCATCTCCTTGAAATTATAATGCCAAACATTCTCATAACCTCATTGGAAAATTTGGATTGAAAAATGAATGTTCTATTTCTTCCTTGTGTCATACCAACACCATCATCCTTTAATTACTAACGTTGTTGAAACAGAGATTGTAATCAACCCCCCATGATGGAAACCAAGCTTCTTCAAGTGCTGATCAAGCCTTGAGTACCATGATCTTGGTGCTTGTTTCATCCCATACAACATCCTCTTTAGCCTAAAAATTTTGTTCACATCCTGATGAATGAGGAAAACATCTGGCTGCTCAATGTACACCTCTTCATCCAGGACCCCATTTAGAAATGCAGATTTTACATCCATCTGGAACACTTTGATCATTCTTTCCACTACTATGGCTAAAAATAATCTAATTGACTCCAACCATGCAACAGCTGCAAATGTCTCATCAAATTCAATAACCTCTATTTGGGGGTATCCTTTTCATAGTATTTGTGCTTTGTTTTGAAACACACTACCATATTCATTAATCTTGTTGCGAAAGACCCATTTAGTCTCGATGACATTCTAATCTGCTGGCCTCGAACAATCTCCCACGTCTGATTCTTCTCAATCTAATTTAGCTCTTCATTCATGGCCTGAACCCTGTTTTCATCTTCAACTACATCAACAAGGCATTTTGACTCAAGCTATGTTAGTAATGATGTATGATGCAGTGATTTCATTATTATTATCTAAATTGGAGCTCACTGGTCACTAATGATAGTCTGCCTGTAAATTTTAGCTCGACTCTTTGGTTTTTGTGCAGATAAGGATTTTACATCCTCGTACTCACCATCATCATCCTTATCTAAATCATCTTCAACCACATCTACTATCCCTAAGTCTCTTACCACATCCTCACATTTAACAGAAAATGTTTCACTGTTTCATGGTTCAATGACGTCAAATCTTTGATCATATTCTCTCAGATTTCTGTTGACACACCTTTGATTTTTTCTCGTAGCTTCTTGGTATCCTGAAAGAAGTTAGCTCATACCACATTTGTTAGAAAAAAATAGATAAGCATGAGATACAAGATTTTAGCTGCTTCTTCGGCAATGTGTCTTCTCTCAATAGGCAACACTTGAGAATGGGCAGACAATAATTTCTTTCATAGATAGTGAATCTGATTATGATATTGATTTCTCTCTGAAAGTTATACAGCTCTTACTAGGATTAGGCCACACTTTTAGACCCTTAAACTTTCTTCTTCTTCTGCATCATCTATTCTCATCTTCCACTCAAAATTGAGCCATTAACAAAATCTCTAAGCCCAAAGAGTTTTAACTCTGTGTAGGTAACAAGAGATAATGTTAATAACACAATCAATTTCTATAGTGCTTTGTTTCTCCCTTTCTTGTCCAACTCTGGTACTTGATTTCAGTTAATTAAAACTCTAAAGCATATCACTTCTCCACTTTGCATCCTTAGATGCCACATCCCCATGGATTGTATCTCCCTAAATCCAGAAACACATGAATCATCAGTTAAATGCATTTATATACATAGGGAGATGGGTTCTTATGGACTCCTCCAGATGAGAATTGCGGTTGATCCTGATGGGTCAACCTTTTGAATCTTTCTTTTAGAGAATCACATTCCTTCCTTGCTTCTTCTAGCTGCCTGGATAAATTCAATTGTTCTCGCCATATGACTATGCATTCATCACCTGTATGTTGAGTCTTTTTCTGATATGATGATTCTACAGGCCTAGCCATTCTCACAATTTTGGGTTTAAACCCACTAGTACACATTTATGTCGTTGATGTTCTACCAAAATTCCATTTTCCTTTATTATTTCTCTGAGAAGGAATCTCTTTTCTTTCCATCTTCACTTTCTTCATCCACCATTGAAAGGATGTTTCACGTTCTTCCACATTTCTCTATGGAACACGACATTCTAATTTTTCAATACATTATTTTTTCATCATTCATTTATCAGATGTCTAAGTCGCCACACTATTTTGCATTGGTGGTGGGTCCTCCACTGAACGAACATTCTTTTTACTCACAGTTGTAGTGTTTCCTCCCTTATTCTTCCAGAAATGTTCATGTTATTTCTATGAGGGTGGTTGTGAGTGTCACAGAGGAGGTGATAGATACACCTTTTGTTCATCTCTAAGTGATTCCCCTGAGGCTCTAAGACTATTCTCTAACTTTCCACTTTGATTTCCAATGTACAATTTCTTTTTATGCATCACTGGATTCAAGATTCACTTTTTGGGCTCCTTTTTCTTTCTTACATTCTTATTGCTGCAATTTCATGCCAAATGTCCATGATTAGAAAATATGAATCATATTATATTAATGTCATGCCTCAATTCATCTTCTCTTAGCCAAGGTGATGATGCATCTAGAGTTTTTCCTCTGAAATTTAACTCCGGAGCTTCCTGACACATATTCATGGAATGTCCCATCCTTCTATTGTAATAACAACTTATGAATGATTTCCTATAAGAGACTCCTCTCTCAGATTTCAAATGACGCTTCTTCTTATTATCATATTTTTCAAAGTTTATATTTTCACAGCCTGAAATGTATTCCAATGAATATGAACGATAGCTTGATAGGTGACCATGAATCCCACAGAAATAGAAAATGTCATCAATACTTTTTGTAAGTATCATCTTAGGCCAATCTCCAGCACCAATATGATTTATTTCACATTTGTAACTATTCATAGCTCTCTTTCTATCTTTCATGGGAGGGAATTCATCAAATCTGATATGAGTTGTTATCAGACTATATGGCCTTTGAGCTGAGAAAATTTGTTCTTGCCTCTTTTCAAAAATATAAAATTTGTTTTTCATTTCATCATCACCTGCCAAAGGTTTATCTAATAGAATTTGTAAGGAATCATTTATTTTGGGATTTCCTTTAGCATTTGGATTTCTCCACTTCCTTCTTCACTGATTCTATATCTTCTTCTAACTGTTGAATCTTCATGTCCCTTGATTCAATTTGGGCATTGGGTTATCTTATGATATTCTTTCCACAACTCATCTCATATTCCAGTTCTCATGTGAGTTTTTCAACCGTGTCACTTTGCTTCACTACATTAAATTTTCCCTAAAAAAAATTAGATACAGCTTCATTCTGTTGTTATATCATTTGATTCTTTAGAAATTCTTCCAAAAACTGTGTTTCCATATCATCATTTCTAGATTTATGATTCTGAACTTCATCTGACATTTGATCATCTTCATAATCACCAATCTGTTGTTTTCATTTCATTTTAGACATCTTTTTTAGTTCTTCACATTGAGAATCATTCTTCTCCATTAGGTCAGTAGCCACATCAAAATTCCTTCTATTTATTACTCTTAGCTTGTTGAACTCAATATCCAGTACTTTGATTCATATATCTTTAGATTTAACTTCTTCATACAACTTCTGGTCCACTTTCTTTGTCATGCTGACAACATCTATTGGTGGCCTCCTTCTTGAAACTTCATCATCATCAGTTGTTTCGGCATCACTTTGATGTTCATTTACATCACTCATTCCTACATAATGATTGAGTGAATCAATCTTTTCCCTAGTATCTTCATCTAGGCCTTCATTCAGAAAGTTTTTTGATTCTTTTAATTGAATCATACATTTTCCATACACACTTCCACACTGAGGAATACCACCTGACTTCTGATTCTTCTTTGCAGTTTTTCCCTTTTCCATGGCACACTGAGATAAGAGCAGACTGATTCTTTGACCACACAGATTGACTCCACCAAGTCGGAGCAAACAAATCTTATAACAAAAACCTTTCCTCTGATACCAATTTCTATGACCAATAGGGGCCTATATACCCTAATAAGGGGGGTGAATCAGGGTATGGATATTATTTTTCAATGTTCTTACTGGCCCACTAGATCATGAACACTTTATTATAAGGGTCACTTTGTTTTCACATGTTTGTTTATTATGATCACATTTTTTCTTCTTTATATGACAATGATGATATGAATGTAATGTAGGGAAGCAAGCATACAGACAGAGATTTTTACATGGTTCACCCTCACTGGGCTACGTCTATGGAGCATACGCCGACAAGTTCCCGTTCATACCAAATTCCACTATTCTTTACTAGATGTGGATACAACGGTTTGGGAATAGTCACTATGTCCTAGGCTCACTGCATTTACAAGGTTTAGGGTCAGCCAAATGTTTTCCCAAGGGTCACTCCCTGTTTCACTATCTCGGTCTCACTGCCGGTGGAGAGGATCACCTTCTTCCTCTTCTTATTCTCACTCCTCTGGAAAGGATCCACTCATAGTTTATTGACATGTAGGTCTCTGCATTATCTCTAATGAATGCATCCTATGTTGTATGTGGATGCTCTGTTGAAGTCCAACTTTCACCCGTATATGAATCTCTCTTTGCACTGAAGGTATCGGGCATACTTCCATCTTCCACACAGCCCGATAAAACTGAGGAAAAAACAACATTACTTGGCACACAAGTCTAATCCATCGCACAAGTATCAGCACGCAAGTCACAACTAGAACACAATTCCACCATAGACACTTGCGTGACACAAGCTTCGGCATCTCCAAACTTGCGCGAAACACTTCCCTTTACTCCCAAACCAATATTGGCACGCAACAAACAACAATCGCCCTTCTTCAAATCTACTGCGCAAGTCCCCCTAGCGCGACACACCACCACTTGCGCGATAACCACACATGTGCGATAGGAGCTCTGATTCGTCAAATTATTGAACTCCGTTGATAAATTAGGAGGGTAGATCCAGTATTTATAGGCAATTCGACCACCCTGCACGATGGCGCGGAAGTCAACCCACTGTGCGTAAGTCTCGGCGCGTAGGACTTTTCCCCTACAAGTCACTTGTGCGACCCACATCCAAACTTGCACGAACCTATTTCCTTTTCCATATTTTGATGTTTTGATCTTTAAAAACAATAGGCACACAAGTTTCTAATCCTCCTAGGCACTGGCGTGGAAGTCCTTTCTCTTGGCGCGAAAGTCACCTGCGCGACTAACTCAATACTTGCGTGACCCTTATCCCTTTTCTATATTTTGATGATTTGATCTTGAAAACATATGGTGCGCAATATTTCAAGCCAGCAAGTACACAGAGCGCAAGTCCCTTTTCCAAAAACCACTTTTCTTCATTTGTTGCTTTTCAGGCCCAAAAACATGGAAAACACTGGAAAATGGCACCACCTTGTATCTGTTCTTTTCGTAACGCCTCCGAATCATTCATTCCATTATCGAAGTTCATGAATAAAAAATTGATCGTCAACCAAAACTATTGAACTCGGAAAGCCACCATGAAATCACCTTTGTCAACAAATTTGTATGTCATGGTTTTCTTTGTCAACAATCACAACATAGTTTTCCACTTTGTCAACAAACACAATCACCTCAATAATGCATCAATGATACCTTGAGGAATTTTTTCCCAACACTATATATTATAATATTTGATGAAAATATAAAAATACCATTCAAGGATACATTAGGGTTTATATACGCATGAACAAAATTTTATTTATTCATCTCGTATAGAAAAAGAGAAATCAAATGAAATTTATATAAATATATATAGATATATAAAATAACTTTAGTTAAATTAACATTTCATTTATATAATATATTTTTAATTATTCAATATTTATTAAATTCTAGGAGATATGTGAAAGAATTACATCATGTTTCAGAGGTAGTAGTCCACACATCCCCAAACGATGTTATCTTATAACATCAATGTGATACGAATGATGATAATTTTAATATATCATTTTCATAATATGAAATAAGTTATAAAATATAAATTTAAATATTATTTACTATGAAATATAGTTGTAACACCATCCATAAAGTTAGTGATAGAAAAGTAAAGAAAACATAATTCAACGAGGTGATTAACCTGCATAACTTTGAAGACAATATCATTTCTTTAAATAAGAAGAGGTGAGAAAATAAATGGATATCATATATTTAATTAGAAAAATAACACTACCATATTTCCATTATTCTATAGTTATCATTCATTTATTTTTGAATAAGTTGAGGATAATATAGAATAAGAAATGAAATTTACAGTGGAACATTATAAAAATTACTTCGTGATTATCCCCTCCATGAAACACCATCATGGACCTCAAATTTAGTCTTTCGGAGATACCAGCATCAAATGGACGTTAGGAGAGTGAGAAATAGATTTTTTGGTAGATATTTGAGTTACTAAAAGACTTTATTGGATGAAATATGGTAATGGATACAGGTTTTTATTCAGGAGGAGTGGTGTGTTGAAGTGATTAATTTATTGATTATTTAACATTAAAAGATAACCATATAGAGGTGGTATTAAATTAAAATACATTGGATTGTAATTTATGTTTTATATGATTTTTGTGGTTTATAAAAACCTAAATGAAAAAATAGTGGATATATTATTTACTTATGTTTTTCTTTAAACAATTAATTTTAACCCTTATCATTATTTCAGTTTGACAACTGTTACTATTTTTTCCTCAATAACATTTTAATACATATTGATAAAATAAAACATAAATCCAAATTTTCACATTCAGTTTATAAATATTGTTTCTTTCCTACATAATTCAGTTAAAATAATTGGGAAAATTATTTTTAAAATTATTTACAGAGAAAATACTAAAATGTTGGTTTTCAATGAGAAATGTTCAAATGAATGAAATTTTTTTATATATAATATCAATTTGAAATTGATTCCAATTACCAAAATTATATTAAATGATAAAAATATTATCTAAATTTAATTTAAAACTATTTAATTGGATAAAAAAAGTTTTTAGTAAATTATACTAAAAAACATGGAATTAAAACAAAATATTTTTCACAATTCTTTAAAATATGAATATAATCAGAATAATGCATAAAATGTATCCAAACAATATTTTTATATCAATTTTTCAAAGAATAAGTTTATATAATAAAACTGATAATTTAATTTTGTTATAAAAATATTAAAAATGGGTACTCTATAAAATTTTAGTAGAAGTACCTTATACAAAAAAAATAGAGCTTTTATTATGAAAATTGGATTTAATATTATGTTAGGATCATAAAATTTATGGGAAGAATGATAAAAAGAAATAATAAACATGTGTAAACATAATATAGTTATTTCATTTATTTCCCAAAAATTTTACCGCTAGTCATTAACTGCCATTTAAATTAATTATATAAATAATGTATAATTTTCTATATAACATTGTCTTGTGTGAAACATCAGATTTTAGAGAAACTCATTGTTGGAAGTCTGGAATGCACTCAGGAAAAGTTTCCCAATTAATGGAGAATTAATATCTAATTCATAACTATTTCAATGACACAATATTGACGAATTATATAATTTTTTTTGGTGTTTCAACAAATATAATACATGATTTCCTTGATATCATAACATCTTCTATAAGTGATGATTTTGATTATTATAAAAATATATTGGAATTTATTTGTGGAAGTGGATCATCTATTTTGGATGAATATTGGAAAATATTTTCCCAATCAATTATTTTCTAATATATTTAGTAAAATTTTATTTGATTTTAAGGAATTTTTTATGGAATGGTTTGAATTCAATATTGGGTATTAATTTTGATGATTATTATATCATTTGAAAGGTTATTCATTTTGGAAATAGTAACATAATATTATAAAAAAATTAAAAAAATTTAACAATAGGAGAAATAATTCTTATACCTTATATGATTATGTGGTCTTTAATATTTGATTTTACAGATTCATGTGTAAAATATTCATCTTAAATAATCATTATATGATTAAAATATGAGGTTTTCGGGAAAATTGACATAAATTTGAATCTCTAATAATCAATTAACCATATTTCGTTATTCTATCTGTATAGATATTGAAAATTTCCATCAACTCTATAGAAATTATTTTTATTAAAAATTTTATGATTAACTTGTCTTATGATGATATCAAGGACATTTTACTCAAATATTTCGATTTTTTAAATTCATTCACATTATTATGTACCCATTCTATATCAATCTATATTAGTCCACAAGAATTACTTTTCCCTTCAATATAGGTCTATAAATTTACCCCCAGATTTCTACAATGTAGAATCAATGTTATGAAAAATTTGGGATACATATATGATTCCCACTTTTTCATTTTAAGAGGAAGATTTCATAACCCTTTGGTTGATGTGGGTTTCAATAAATAAATTCTAAATATGATAATAAATTAATAAAAAGGAATAATTTTAGTGGAGTAATTAATTTTTATGGATGTAGGATGTAACATATAATGATTTTATGGAATATATTCTTTCATATTAATTTAAATTCTTTAATATATTTCATTATATACAATAATTATTTTATAAAACATGAAACCCAATAAAATTTTTATCATTTATGTAAAGTAAAATCATATTCTTTTGATTAATTATGTTACACAGAAGCACAAGTCTTACCAGAAAACAAGAAACTATTAATATTATTATGATGGTCACCACCTAGCCATTGGGATGTTTGGAATAAGTGATATCAAATAAATTAAAAATAATTATTTATCTAAGTTTCTAAAATTATTTTTTTAGTTACCAATCAAGTAAAAATATAAATAAAGAACTATTGAATAAAAAAAATTTATATTTATGAAAAAACTATTTTTTTGAAAATAATAAACTTTTATTAAAAGAAGTTGTAACTATATGTGATTAATATTAAATATATTTATATTTTAAATTCAATTAATTTGTTACAAATTATTAAGATATTAATAAATCAAACATTAAGGATAAAAATTTCCTTATTTTTATAAGGTCATTTTCACTCAATTTAAATGAACAGTTGGTTTAAAAATAAAAACTCGTAGTTTTAGAAAATATTTTACCATAAATAAAATTCATTTTTAAAAAATTAATATCAAAATTTTCTTTTAAAAAATTGTTATATATCAGATATGTTTTATTTTTTATTAATATTGAAGTAATAGATTTTATTAGAAAACTTTTTTTTAATATATAATTTAAAATTTAGAATTATGTTTTAACTATTTTTAATTTATAATTGCATCAATTATATATAATATAATAAAATTTATTTTTAAGGAATATATTTAACATTGAAATAATAAATATAAATAATTCAAACTATTGGAAATTTTAGATAAAAAATAACCTTTCATGCTATATCAACCTGATTAAAATTAAATTAAATTCTACTAAATTTGTTATTAGAATTTGTAAAAAATGATTTCATATTTGGGTTTACAATTATTTATAATTTATAGTTAGGTTAAAAACATTATTAAAAAAATTATTAAATTAATAAAATAAAATTAATTATAGTTATTAAGGAAAAAATGAGTTTATTAAATGGATAATCATAGGATATAATGCATATAAATGACCCAAATATTTCCTATATTTCTAGCTTCCATATTTATAGAAATACAAATATAAGGTTATATAATATTCAATTTTTTCCATTGGGGGATAATTAGAACATGAATATGAAACAATTCATTTCATGAATAAAAATTATGTCTCATTCCCCAATTATAAAACACCATTCACTCTCCCCATTATTTACACATCTAATGCAATTTTTTCTGGTAAAAACTATACATAATTCAACTACAATAATTCTCCGTAACATTTATTTTGATCAATTTCATCATAAATCTACAAAAAAAAATTCTATTTTATAACGGAAATTTAGTTTCTAGACGAGGAGGTAACATTCTTCAATGAGAACATTATTTGTATATTTTTATTATACCCATAAAATTATTATTGTTCAATTATTATAAAATTAAATAATCAAACTCAATATAATTAAATATTTTATATTGATGGTTAAATATTGACCTACACCCACATCCATTATATGGGTAAAGAAATCACCATTCATATGTATGATGAATTATTTTCTCAGGAAATAATTTCATTCATTTTTCTTTTACCACCTCTTATGGTTATGAAATATAGTAGTCATAATATTTTTATTTATTATATATTATAATTAAAATTAATTAAAACATATATAATATTTATATAACACATAACATAATTCATTACATTTTTTGATAATACAATTATATCACCTACTGACTTATGGACTACCGCCTCCTCAAAGTGATTTCGTACGTTCCCTAATTACATAGATTGTATAATGTTAATGTTTAATAAATTTGTATTATATAAATATAATATTTAGTAAAATAATGAAATAATTATAAACTGATAGATATAACTTATCATTTTATTCTTTTCATTTCACACTCTAATTTGGATATAATATCGATCGTTGATGTGCCATATTCTACATCCATGAAGTCATGTGATTCTTGATTTTTCATCATCACATCACAAGAATCATATTTATTCATATAAATATATAAGAATATATAATTAAATATTATGGTATTTATTATATAATGTTAAATATGTAATTATAAATTAAACATACCTTCTTTCTGTAAATATTATTGAAAACTGGAAATGTTACTCATGAGTACGCATGACTTACAATCTCAATGATCCTATCAATGGTTAATTTTTAATAACCATTTCAAAATTATATTTTAAAATTATAAATTAATTAAAAATTTGATAATTATATCATTTATATTATTATAGATATGTTTAATTAATTACCTGATTAACTATATTTGACCCATCAATGTTTGTAACGACATAGAAGCCAAATATATTTTACACCTTTGAAAAAATCATTATTGATTATGTAATTTTATTTAACATTTTTATAAGTTATTTAAAATTATTAATAATCATTGAAATTTTAATGATTAAATATAACCACTAAAACATGTTTTTTATCCTGTAAAATAGAGAAGAAGCCTGAACAACCCGAATCATGGTAAGGGATTTTCATCTCAAATTATATATACATGAGATAAATTTCATATTCACCGGTTAAGTAAATTTATATATATATATATATATATATATAAATTGATATATTATATCTTGATTTTTTTAACTTTCTAATATTTAAATTTTTCATTGAATGATTATTACTTTTTGGGTTTATCTTTCAAATGTTACAACATATGTAATGGATTATCATCTCTCTTTTTATATCAATGAGATAAATGTCATATTCATCACACACATACTTTTTGTGGTGTATATAATATCCATGAATATATGACATATCATTAATTTTATTAATTATAGGTTATTTAAAGGTTTTATTTTTTTATTATTACTTTTGGGGATTCATATTCAAATGCTACCAAATTTGATTAGTGTTTCATATCGATTTATAATATATTGAGTCATATTTTTTATTAAGAACCTAATTTATATATATTTTCTATACAAATCAAATAATTTTATTTTATTATAATTAAAAATAAATTTATGGGTATTTACATATCCAATTTATTTTTTTTATTTTATAGGTTTTAGAGTTTCAATGTAACCAAAGAAGTAATCAGTTTTTTTCATAGTTTTAATTCATTGAGATGTTTTTTATGTTATAAACCTATCACATATTATGAGGTGATATAATTTTAGTTTGACAATTAATATCATGAATATAAATATTATAATTATATTATATGTAGCCGTTAATGTTCTTACTTTAGGGGTATTATGATTCAATCATTTCAAAATGGTATGGGACACGTCGAATGTATCGATATTATTTTCCTCATGATTGGTCTTTTGAATCATTGAATGCATTTTCTATTCATCCACAACATAAATGACTAATTTTAATTATCATATAATGTGTATATTTTTTATTGTTAATATATTCTTTTAGTCTTAGGATGGATTATGATTCACTAAAATATAATTTTACAAAAATATTCAGTTTCCCTAAGTTAACCATGTTTCAATTATTTTGAAATAGAACCCATTTAATTTTTACAGGATAATCATGTTTCAAAAATATTTTTATGAAATACTTTTATTTTAAATGTTTTATTCATTATTAAATAATTTTTTATGAGAAAAAATTTAATATTGATTTATTAATCATGTATCAAATATATTTATTGGCAGCATGTTTCAATTTTCATGGGTTCGTTATATTTTAATGAAGTTATTATGGAACCATTTTTTTCTAATGGTTAATAATTTTTCCATGAGATTATTTTAGACCCTATAAAATTTCCGTTTATTAATTTATTCAATGTTATAGTGGTTGTTCTATAGTTTTTATGATTAACTTTACTATTTTATGTCTTATGCTTTTTTAATTGTACTTGAACATTTGATAGGTGGAGACATTATAAACCCATGATGGGTTGTTCAATGATAAACCAATGATGGGTAGTTTTTTGATAAACAAAGTTTGAAGTTTACATGATAATAAAATGATCGGTGGGTCTTTGATATCCCTATAAAGCATAGAATGTGGAGTTAAACATTATGTTTATTGTATTGGTTATAGTGACTTTATGAGTGAAAAAATGATTTCCCATCTATGGAAATGTATTACTTACTTTTTTATGAAATTATAATGTATATAATGATGAATGTTGATATAATATAACTCTTGATTATTTATTTTTATGTCTATGGGATTATCCATGATTTCTTTTTTTATGATCAATTCATTGATTTGTTTGAGTACCTTTATGATTCTTTCATGAACACTAATTATTTCATCATACCCTTATACACATCATACAATAATTCATGACATTCAATTTTTTAATTATTATGTTTAACATTTTTTAGAATTTGAACTCACCCTACTTTTATATCGTTTCCCATATGTTTTAAATAAATTGTTTTGAATGAGTTATGTCTTTGAGCGATTTAATAAGTTTGATTATGTTACATTAAGGTGATAAAGAAAATCTATGATAAGTGGCACATTTTTTCATTCATGATAATAAATTATGATATATTTATTCATAATTATCTAAAACTCTAAAACGAAATTATCATCATATATGTATGTGGCTGATGGTATTGTTTTGATGTTGTGAGGTTTAGTTTAAAAATATGTGTCACAATTTTTTGCATCATTTCCGAGATTTTGATGTAATAGATTTCTTCAAAGGATTCTTGTGTGTGGGTTATGGATATGGTATATTTTCACTCTAGTAAAGAAATTATTATATTGATACCACATTCTAATAATTTTTATTATTAATAAATATTTACTTTGATAATAATATGATTATGATATAAGATACAGAAATTTTATTTTTGGGAAATATATATTTTCAATCACAAAAATAGGTTTTTTGAGTTGAATAATTCTCAATTAAAATATATATTTCTAAAATTTTATTATAATTAAAATTTATTAAATATAAATTGTAAAATAATATTTTAAAATAAAATGTAATTTTTATAATAGTCAAAAAGCTATTATCGTAAAAACCCATATTTATTATATATGTGGATTATAGATATAAATGTTTAAATTTTCATATATATATATATATATATTTAAAATAAATTTTATTTTTCATTCTATAGATAAAAATCATAAAATATTTTATTTTTTTGAATTTTTTAGATAATAATACTTTTGGGAAAAATTATGTTATATTTAATTTCGCAAAATGTATTATAGCATAAAATGTGAAAGGTGTGATTAAAAATTTAAAATAAAATGGATCCATAACAAAAAATTTGTTTTTCATACAAATAATATATGTATATAATTAATTTATTACTTATATAAACTCATAATATATCATTGAAAATCATAATTATATTTGAAGGTGTTAAAACCAATTTCTTATTTACACAACTCATTTAATCATCATCATGGGAATTATATATATTTATTCATTTCATAACCATAAAAAATAATGGAAAAATCATTTTACTAAAATCATGATAAATTGGTGGTATGATTTTTAGTTTTTATTACTTTTTAATATAGAGAACAAAACCATTTTTTGGAAACTAATAAAGATATATCGTTTATTTCTTTCAATAATGAAACCCCAAAAAATAATCCAATTCACTCAAAATCTTTGGAATATGATATTACTCTACATTTACCTATATATATTCCTCCCAAGGGTCCCACATGATCTTATAACGATCCTCCCAAGCTTTTAAAAGCATTATACACTGTATGAGATCCTCCCTCTCCAAAATATTCATGACAATTATTAGAATAATGTATTCAAATACTAATTGATCTCGTGGGGAAATTATTATACAAAATATTATTTTTAAATTTTGATAAATATATAATTTTTTATTCATTTCACCTAAATTTGACCCTCCCATGAATCATTATGTACTCTAATTATCCTACTGAAATTGTATTAGGATTTTCATGCCAAAAACTTTTGTAGCAAATTACTTTACGAATATTAACTAATGGGTACTATCTTTGATGTATCAATAATTCAATTATATTTTATTTCTATTTAGTTAGAATGTTATAATATATACTTGTGTAAAACTTATTAAAATACCCATTACGATTAATGATCATTGTGGCACGCTGATACATATACAAGATATAAAAGTGATTTGTGCGCTCGGATTATTGTAGTTATCCAATGCACTAGGTAATGCTATTATCTCTTGAGATGCAATATAGCATGAAAGGGGGGATATAATATGAAAAATATGATATTTTTTACTATATTTTATCCATAAATTATGTTCTCTATATCATGGTTTACATTTTTTCCACTATCATATATTTCTTTTATGTTGTCATGTTATATGAAAAGTTATTATTCAACATTATGATTATCACAGCTCATATATTTCCATTATATACCTCTTTGATCACATGAAATATTTTACCTAATGCTAAAAGATTATTATTCAAACAATTTTCAATATATGAAACATCATATTTTTTACATAACATGGTTTTCATATATATGTTTTGAAGAATTATTAATATTTTGTAGAATGTAATGATTGTAATTATTAATGTAGTATTATGTCTCTAATAAGTTATTAATCTTTAAAAATAAATTCCCAAAGACACTAGGATTAATTATGGTCATTGATTGAATAATATCTTCTTTTATATAATTAATCAGGTAATGGTGGGTTTTAAAGACATGCTACAACATAGTTGATGTGAAGGCATATTGTAGTTATTTTTTGGTATTATGATTAAAAATAATATTAATATCATTATGAAAATGAATAATAAAAAAAATTAAAAATTTTATTATGTATATATTAATGGTTTTCCATGGAAATACATATGTGTTTTATTCTACTATTTGATGTGGTTAGAACATAAAGTTGATTAGGGGTATTAACCCACAAATGTCACATTTAAGTAGACTAGATCATCACCATGATCCTGAAAAAGGTCCTTATTTCATGAATGGATAGACACTCCAATGTGGATATGCTTCTTTAATTTTTTAATATCTTTAATACCCATTATTATGGGTAAATAATGTATCATATTATTTTATGTAAGGAGTTATATAATTAATAACATATATAGAAACATAAAAATATATATGTCAATGAGTATTTTAAAATTATGTGGTACACATTAATTTCAATTGTTTCATATTTATGTTTTTAATATATATAAATTACTCAATACTAATTTTATCATTATTAAAAGTTAGTAGAAAAAAAATTAAGAACCAAGTCAATAAGAAATGTGAGGGGAAATTAATTAAAACCCTAATGAGATTCCAAAATCAATGGGCATTGGAATTGTGAAATTCAGGTTAATATTTTTTCAATTAATTCTGGATTTCAAAAGAAAAGTTGATTAGGGGAACCCCCATATCCACCTCAGAAATTAAAATTTCATTGGAGATCAATATGTGAAAAAATCCCTAAAAATTAAATGGATATTTTCAACCATTAATCATAGAGAAATATATCTTTTCCATATAATAGATAATTTATATCCTTTAATTCTTTTTTAATGACAATGTCTTATATAATTATTATCATATTTATGGAGAATATGATAAATAGTAGACTTTTTTCAGAGATTAGAAATTTGAGTTTAGTGACCCAACCATAGAAGCACGAATTCATTATCTTATGTCCATTAAATTGGCATGATTACAAGTAATCAAGCCCAGAAGGATTAACCAATTTAGTATTTTTAGTAAACAGATACTTAAATGAGTCCTTTATTACAAATGACCACACTAATTACACCATAATTTTTTTTCTTTCTAAAAAAATATTATTGATGATAACTCCAATAAATTTAGTAAATCCTTAATTATCATACATATTAGGATTATTTGATTATGTCGAAAGAAACTTATTATGGATGGGATAAAATTATCATTTAGGAAAAATATAAGATATTATATAATTAATCAATAACATTATTAAAATATAATGTTAAATAACTAACAATACATGCCATGTATTCAACTAATTTAATGAAAGAATGTATAAAATATGGCATGTTAATAACTATAAATACATACAATTGAAATTATAAATAATTAAATATCAATATAGAAGGTGAGAATCTAAAAATAATTTCATCTAAATCAATAAAGTGAAAATGAAACATATCAATAGATATGTTGATGAAAAATATAACAAATGAAAAATAACAAAATATAAATTAGGTAAACTCTTAAATTCTGGTCATTGTTTCTTAGTAACATGACAACTGATTACAATCATGAACATTCAGATGACTATTTATAGATAAGGGTAAAACCCAAATTATCAACCATTTCTCTCATGAGAACCTATCAATGCATCGAGGAGCTATATAATTTCTTGGATCCACCCAATATTATCATTAAAAAACGTTCCTCATATTGAATAATAAAAATAACTAATTTTTTTTAACAATTATCTATATTGAATGAGAATTTAAAATTTATCAATAACCCCCACCCCACATTTATACATCGCATGTAATATGGTATATGATTTAGTCAATAATAATATCTATTTAAAATATTTTGGATAAAAATGATAAAATAAATGATAAATGATCATCTTAATATGGATATTTAATGGAGACTAAAAATTAAATCGTTGAATTTAATGAGAATACCATCCTTTTCCAAATTAGTCAAAAGACATCTATAAGAATAATATGGATGTATTTAATAAAAAAATCCCTTGGGTAGTAAAAGTAAATGGTTGTTGTCATTGGTGAAATAAAATAATAACATTTAAAATATCTTGAGTGAATAAACCTTTCATTTTAAAAAACCAATTGAAATTACTTTTTATTGAAAATCCATTTGAAAAAAATATTTAAAAATAATTTAAAAATTAATAAGAATAATAATTTAAATGATGGCGGATAAATCCATACATGTCGTCCTAAGAAAAAATAATATTCCATTTGTTTGAAAAAAGGATATAAAATTCATCATTTGGAAAAAGACAATAATATTCCATCAAAAACATTGGTAAAAGAAAAAATCATTTAAAAATTCCCTTACCAAATAATTTGAAAATCATTTTTGATGAATATGTTATAAAATAATATTTTAGGAATAAAATAGTTTTTTATACTATGTAGAGAAATAAAGTAATTTTATCAAAAAAACATTTTAATTATGAATGAATTGATCATTATTACTAGTCTTCAAAAATATTCATGACTAATAAGAGAATAAATAACTATTTTATTGAATAATGGTAATATAATTTCCCCAAATGGAAATTTCATTTAAATATTTCTAAAAATATAATTGAGTAAAATAATCGTTAAATATTCATCAGTGTTCCATACCACCTTGAAACATTTTTTATAATAATGATCATGATTGAATAATCCTAAATGAATTAATTAAATAACAATAATTTATGATTATTAATGATAAAATATTATAATAGTAACTATAGATAAACCACGCAAAAGATATAATTGGTCAACATGAATATTATCCCACGATTGTAAAATTATAGAGGAGAATCCCTAAAATAAGAATGAAAAGACACAAAAGTAATAATCATCAACTGAATAGTATAAATATCATTAATATGAAATCATTCATTATATTGGAACTCAAGGTCAAATTATTTAGATCATAAATAAGAAATTAGGTGCATAACATTAAAGTAACCCTCACTTAATGGATAAAGTGACAAGGCTCCCTTAACATTAACTTCTTTGTGTTGTGTGGCCTTTACCCTCTGTATAGTATGGATAAAAATGATTATAATGTATAAAATAAGCATATTATTATTTTTTATTTCATATATGATCATCTTATAATATATTATTACATGTTTCTTAATAAGAATTCTTTATTTTAAATATTTTGGGTGTTAATTTCCTAGTTTTTCGTATATGTTTTAACATTTTAGTTATCATACTTAATAAATATATCAGGTTTTCATCCACCCCAAAATGTAAACCATGTTTTATTATCATATATGTATAGTATATATGTATTTATATTAGTCAACATTATTTTCATATTATATATAAATGCACCTTTCATGGATACTGTAAGTCGTACATACATTTGAATGCAACATTAAATTATTTGACATGTTAAAATAATAATAAAAATGATAAATATGAATATTATAATTTCAGTATAATAGATATGTTATATAAGATTCATATTTTTATTAAAACCATCCTTTTAATGTTCCATATATGGAATGAAAGTGTCATATTTCTTTAAGGTGCAGTAGTCCACACATTCTCAAATGAAATTATCGCATTTACACTTGATGAAAACTATTCAGGAATGTTTTAAATAAAAATTATAAAATAATAATGAAATAATAAATATCATATTTAATATATCTATATAATCATATTTTCAAACATATTTGAATCTAATAGAGGTGGTAATGGAAAATTCAACATCCATTGTATCACGAGAAAATACTTTTCTATAGACAGAAACATTTTTTATGTTACCCATTATGTGGATGTGTGTGCACATGAAAGATGAAATTAAACAATAACAACATCCGAGTATATTTATTATAATTTTTATTTTTTTAATGAATATAATAATAATTGGCGGCACATTAATGGATATAAAACTACAAATCATGAGAGAATATGTTACCTTTTAATCAGGTAACTTATTTTCGTATAAATCAAAAGGATTAATTAGTAGTATTTTTTCTAAAATTTTTGATTTATGGTAAAGGGGATGGAATTAGGGATAATATTTGGGTATATCATGAATGAGACTAATAGGTTTGGAAGTTTTAATGATTTGGCATAGGTGATGGAATGTTATAGAAAATGAAGAGAACTCATTTGAAATTTTTGGAATAATTTTAGGAATACCCATGTTATTACGAAATAAAAAGTCCGCAGACAAAATAAAAACTCAATACATTAAGTTTTATGATAGATATATTTCCATTAAATTGGTTTTGGTCAACTTTATTGGTCATTTGTTCCCCTATGAATATGGTTTAGACACTAATAAAACATAATTTGACCTAATCACTTGGATTAATGTTACTCACTTTTAATTTTTCACTTGGAAAAAATAACATGGTATTATTAAATAAAATTATATTAATATATTTATAATTTATCTAATATATCTTTATAATAGATTTAAAATATAATATAATATTAATAATTATTTACATGATAATGTAGTTTTTAAATAAAATGAATTATATTTTGAATACGTTTCAATATATTATTTTTCTCAAAAAAATCCCAAAAAATGAACTGAAATAATGATTTGAAATTTTGAATTCAAAAACAAAATTTATATTTTCAAACTAAGTTCATAAATTTATACAATTTCATATTTAAAATGGGTGTTCTATTTAAAGACTGTAAAATTATAGTTATGGTAATATAGGTTTTTATTTTTGTAAAAGGGTTTGTTCTAATATTATAAATATCAAACCTAATGGATAAATTTACGTTATATTTTTTAAAATTATAATATATATGTTTAATTAAAATAATTCATTAATATTAATTAATTATGTTTATTAAGGAAATCATCTTTTGGAAGCATAAAAATTGCAGTATTTCCTTTAATAACTAATTGGTTTTTATTTTCATTTCTCTTTAGATGGTAACCAATTAATTAATTTTATATTTATATAAATCAGAAAATTTATTAAGATAGTTAATATTCTTCATAAACAGAAACATAAAATATTGATTATATCCTATTATAATAAATAATAATATCTTAATAAGACAATGTTATTTGGTGAAATGTGGTCATGCTTGTAACACAACAATCGAGTCTGGTAACACTCATATGTATCTAAATCTATTGAGGTAGGAAGCTATTTTGTGTAACATAAGCTATCTCTATTTTGAGATAATTACAATAATATCATGTGTTGAATCTTGTAAAAATAGAAAATATATAGTATATTCTCAGGATATTATTTTTCACTATGTTTTTGGAATTGTCTCTCAAATACGTTATTGAATAAAATGTAAATACATTAAAATTTAAGGGGATTACATGATGAAGATATCAATGGAATGAAGTGGATTGAATTATGGATAGTGTTTTTGATAAATATTTTCCTCTCAATATACAACATAAAATTGAAACATATTTCTATATCATTAAGAAAAATGATGATTAATCGATCATGTTTTATAAGGAAAACATAATAATACTGTTATTACATTACTCAAGAGTGTATTTTTTTAATAAAATTATACTTTACTATCTCTTAGGTGAAAATATTAAGAATCAATGAAATCTTATTGATATATTAGAATTTAGGAAGCTATGATGAAATTTTATGACCTCCCCTCACTCTCAAAATTGAGTTTGGTATATTTAAATATTATATTGGGGTATAACATAAAAATATGAGATTAGATTTTAATTATATTTGAGAAATTAAAAAAATGAGTTTAAAATGATTTATAATTTCAGATGTCAAATGTCTTTGAATAAGAAGTATATAAATTTCCATATTGGAATAAGAATAAAATTTAGGATTTGTAATGTATGGAATGTGGGTATAGATTTGCAACTGGAGAGACCCACCAATGTAATGGAAGAACAAATTTATCAAGTCATCCCCAAGTCTATTGTATTTCATTTAAAATGAATGTAACATGGACACTAAGAGAATAAATTCCCTGATATAATGGTTTTTGGTGATAACAATGGGAAAAACCCTTTTGGCACAAAAGAAATAATGATAGTGTATTCCTTTATAACTATTGAGGTGGTTCCCAAAAAAATATGTGGTGATAGGTGTGCAAGATAATAATTCAATAATAGATAATATAATATATCACATTGGTTGTATTCATAATTAATTATAATAATAAATATGTATAAATACTCAATATCCAAAATAAATTATAGAATTTTAGTTATTATTGATGGTGACTAATGGATAAATAGTTTACGTACAAGCACTAAACTCATCCATCATCTAAATTTTAGAGTGTAGTTTCCTAAAAACCAATATGATACTATCATTATAAAAAATCTCATCCAATTATTCTCTAGGATATTATTTATTTTTATATATTCTATATAAATTATTTTGACAATGGAATCACCATCCCTAAAAAACATTCCCTCGAATTTTATAAATGTTCATTTAGAAGAGTGAATATTATGTATTACCAACATATCAATAATATAAATTTTAATATTTATATATTTAGTATCTATTAAAAATTATTAATGCTATAGAAATGATATTCTATTAAAAATTCACATTGAAAGTGAATTTATTAATGTGTTTCCAAAATAACTAACTAGTGTTACACCTTGATGTGTGGTTTATTTGCAAATTGAGTTCATACCTAGAGATGTTCTAATATACCAGACACAATATAGATTTTTCAATGTTTCAATTTATTGGATGAATAAAAGAATAAATTATAAATGAGATAATGGGTTTATATGACCAAGAGCATCCCCATGGGCTGCACTAGTCCTCTTCATCAAGAAAAAATATGTGAAAAAAGAGAATCTGAATTGATTATCATGGCATCGTCTGGATAACGTTTAAAAAGTATCATAATCCCCTAATTAATGACATTATATTTCATATAAAAGGATAAAACTAAATCATTTAGGTGTATATTTGGTTTTTTTATTATAAACCTATGGTAATGAAAGAGTATATAACTAAGATTAGTAATTTTTACATGTTATGCACAATCTGAGTTTATATGTATTCCATTATGACTCACTAATGGTGTAAAAATATTACAGGACTGAATTAATAGAGTATATAAGTATTACCTAAATACATTTCTTGTAGTAGATATATATTTTATATTATATTATAATACAAACTAATTAATTATAATTATGATATTTTAAATACATTATTTTATACATTGTGGAATTCAATGTTATATCAAAAGTAAAGTAAATTTGAGTTTTGGGAAAAAAATGTAACATTAAATGGAATGTTGTCAACAACATAAAAATCTATATGTATGGTTCAAAATAATTTATATTTGAATGTTGTCCTAGGCCAACATATATGATATAAATCTATATTTTCTGTGTATATTATTGGCCTTATAATCGATATCTAATATTATTCTATTGATATAAAACCACACTAAAAAATATTAAACTGAATAGAGTCAATTTTAAATAGAAATATAAAACTATTAGATATATTTAATGGGTTGAATAACTGGATAATAACTACAAATATAATCATATTTTTATTTTGATAGAATTTTTCAATGGTACATAAAATTTAATTTCTGTATATATTTAGTAAAATCACCTTCAAATGAGGAATATGGGAGTCGTGGTGGTTATATTGGAGTATGGTCCTTGTTCAGAGTTCATATCCCTGATAATTGATGAAAATAATAGGTTCTATGTATAGGATAAAACGTTTCACCCAGCCTACATGGTTTAACCTGAACTAGTTTATTTTAGATAGTGGGTGTAAATGGAAACTCAATTTTTCAACAACCGTATGACCCCAATAGGATTCTTGTGAGTCCAGTTACATGTTTGGGAATGTCTTAATTCCCATGGTTTTTGTATAGTTATACAAACATTATACCTATCCATATAAGGTTCCCCTTTGATGAAAAGTTTGGTGAATAGTTGGCACGTGGTTTGGAAAACCATTTGGCCAAAACGTGTGCCCCAGTTTTGGGGTGAAATATCGGTACTTCACATACTTAATTCTTTTAAATCCACATTCATCCTATATTTATTTGTTCCAATGGTTTTTCATTATCCTTAATGAGTGGATATATTTCCCCCACTATAGGTCATTCTCAATCTCCCCAGTTACCCACAGAAACCACTCACCATTGGACCCATCTGAGTGCTCTCAGTAAGCTCTATCATCTACTTCCTTAAATTTAAACGTTCTTATAATATCTGTATTGTATATTTAAGTGTGACTCCTAATTCAATATTTTAATATATTTTGAAAAATTAATCCATTTTATTCAATTTTAATTACTTTACAAACCTTAATAATAGATTAGTGGAGTGCTACTACATCAAGGTAGGGGTTTGTTTTCCCATATTTTTCTCCCACTTTTTTAAATGATGTGTTATTATTCAACTCACTTAAAGCATCTAGATATTAATATAAAAATTAATAAATTAAATATATTGTATTTATATGTGAAGTGTAAATCAAAATTTTGGAGAAAACCATTATTTTTGTGTTGGCCTATTTATTGGACACCCCTTGGTCGAGTATACTTCCGATGACCTTTTTTAGAGTTCATTGAGTTACTTGCATCTGTGTAAATTTACCATTTTTAAATGATTTTATTTATAAATTGAATTCTGATAATTTTTTAGGGATTTATTTCCCATATTATATTTATTTTTATTCATAAAAACCTTTTATTAGGATTATTACATAGTAAAAATGATTTAATGACCTGATTTCTGCATAGTGAACATGCATTGGAACCTAGTGGCAGTGCATGGGCTTAAGTCCAGATTACAAGGACCTTATGTCATGTATCATATTATTTATGAATATTTTCTTTTAATCAAATATATTATATTCTATTCCACTTCTTCCTATGATACATCTTAATATTATTACTCATTGAATAGTTGATCGACATTATTTGGATGTTATGCATAGGATTGAAAATTATCATGAGGTCTTTTCTTTCCTTGTTTATGTCATGTGAATATATCTATATATATATATATATACCTTGTGATTTTTCCTATGGTTTCCATATTATTTAATTTAAAGGGTGGGATATAACATGAGCCAAGATTTCATTATGTTATGGATTGTTTCCCCTTATTAGGTTGGATTTAATTTACATGTAGAGATTAATACATTGGATTGTTATGCAAGGGTTATTTGGTAGGATTATTTATACTCATGAGTGAAACTTGTTACCTATGGGAGAAACCATGGATGTAATAATTACCATGATGGCTTCAAAATTACTCTAGTAATACGTGGTCCCTTATGAGAGATAGTTGATATGGACTCAAATTTCACTATTCCATGAGTGATACAAGGGAAACCATTATGGATTTCTATTGATGGAGTTGGTAGGAATTAGTTATATTGGAGGCTCCATGGGTGAACCATATAATACTACATACATCACCATGTATGGAATTGATACCCCACTATTTGATTAGAATATTTAATGATTTATTCTACCATATGTAATGTTTCATATTTCTATTAAGTGAACCCTTTAATAATGACACAGAAATGTGACATCCATGCCAACAGAAATTCCTGGGGTATTCCTACGTTAGAATAATTATTTTTATTTGACTGTTTAATTTTATAAATTAAATTAAAAGGTACCTAATTTATGAAATCTATATTTGGATAATGTATTGGTCAGGAGTCTATTTAATAACCCAGACAACATTGTTTGTTTAATGTTTATTTTTTACTATAAATTTATTTTTATGTGACAACATTTATTTATTTATTTATTGAATAATTTGGATTGGAATAGATCCCTTAGTTGGTGTACTACAAATAATTTATTTGAAATAATTCTTAGGCTGACCTTGGAACATATTACTATTTCTGAGACATAGGTATTGATAATTGAAACCATGACGCTTTTAATTTTCGATCGATTTATAGAACTATGATGATGTTTTGAGGAAGAGGACTAAGCCTATGATCATGATTCTTGTAGAAATTTTTTTTATTATATTTTTACAACTATTAGTATATTAATTCATACCACAATTCCATTGTAATCCAAATTTCATATATAAACATGATATTCAACAACATATTATTTATTATTGTTATTAATATTACACAAGTCACCAATTTCTCTTAATTGGATAATTTCATTATTTCTTTTACTCTCAATTTCATATTTATGAATCTACTATTTTATATATACATTTTTCTATGGTTTATATTCTGAAATATTAGTGAATAATCTCCCCAAAGACACATCCTTTTCACTTATCACTAGTTATTATCCTCTAGCATACAAGGATGTGAAGTTGAGGTCTTTTCGCCCACCATCTCTGGGAACTATTTAGTGCCACATGCGGTGGAATGAAAAATTGTGGAATCAGATTTTTTTTTACATTTTTCCTACTATATTGGTTTTATAAATGATTCTAGGAGTTAAAAAGATTTGGAAATGATCTAGTTCATGGACATCACTTACCCATGTATATGAAAAACACAATTATACAAGATGAGAGATCGTAATTAATGATTATTCCATTTAATATTGATACGACATCAAATTTGGGTGATGAACATATCATGTTATATTATAAACATTATTATTATTGATATAATGATTGTCCCATCATACACCAATGATTTGAATACATATCAATCATTCCTTATACATGTAACTATAAGAGAAAAATTTCATGAATTATGCCAAACCATATATATTTTTTAGCAAGAAATATAAATTAATCATGTGATTTATGAATTTTCCATATCTATTTTGACAGATAGTTCTCTTGTTGTTATATATATAAATTCTCTAATTATACCATTATAGATGTGTTATAGTTAGTGTTAAGTGGAAAATACCCTCTAATTTATATGGTATACGGAACCTTATAAATTTCATATAGTAATTGTAACATCCCAGGTAAATAAAGAACATGAGTGTTTTCATATTTCATAGTAATTGTGAATTAAATATTAATTTTACTTTTAATGGGTTTCTATGTTCGATAGCATACCTGATATGCAACAACAGGTTTCTTTGAAATCTTACGTCGCATACTAAAAATATAATAATATTATTTTAAAAGGAAGTTAACTCCCAACTGTTGTGTTGGAGGTAATGAACAAACCTAACTAAAATAAGATTATACATGTTTGTTAAATGTATATAATTTTATCCAATAAAATTTAGAGGCTTAAAATGTGAATAAATCTAATTTTAAGCATAATTTACATTAAAAGGTCAATTTAAAACCACTTAATGGAGAACCCTTTTTAAATCTAGTTTTGGCCTCTATTATTAATTATATTTGAACAAATAATATCCTTCATTAGAATTTGTTCATCAAAATTTACATTGTGTAAATTTTTGGGAATTTTTCTCGATAAAGTTCATTTTTAATAAATAGTGGAAAATATTGTATTTTAATTCAAAACTACATTTTAACATAATTTATTAATATGGTTAGATTATATTTTTAATTGTTTTAATGTGTAATTATAATATATTTTTACATTTTATTCCAATGTTGTTTATTTTAATTAATTTCACATTGAATTTTGACATAAGAAAATGTCAATCTATTGATAGTTATTATTTCTCAAAAAAACACTATCTGTTTTAACAAAAGAAATTAATTTTAAATTAATCAATGAATATTATATGATTAGAATTTTTAAAATAGACATAATTTTTGAATTCGGAATATCAAATATAGATTAGGCTTAATTTTTGGTATTTTTCTAAAAAACATCACTTTTTATGAATAGTGAAACCATTTATTAGTAGTTAAAAAATATGATTTTTCTTTTAAATTAATTTTTACCACATCTGTGAATTTAATTTCAAAAATCAGACATACATTTTAGTTATTATTATGTAAAATTTGGTTCAATAGGATGATAATAATTTTTTACTTTAATTTACCGTAGTTAAAGATAAATAAGGTAATTCAAGGAAAAAAAATATTATAATAATTCAAAATTTCATTTAAAATTGTTCTGTACATATTGGATTAATACTGGCTGACCATGGGCATCCATGGATCAATTTTTTGACCCCATATGTCCATTTATTAATGATAATGACACATTAGTTTAATTAACATATATTAATTGCGAAAATGACATAAAAAAATATTTTTTAGTAAATCATTTTTTACATGGGGTTATATTAGTCATCTTATTTACTATAAATATTATTTGGACCATGAGTCATCTTAAATTTGACTTTAAGGATTTTTTGTCCATTTGAAACTGAAGATTAGTTTATAATAAAATAATTGTTCCAATCATTCCTAAAGAGCCCCTCCTCCCCCATATAAAAGGACACCACTTCTAACCAATTACTCACACCACTAAATCTTTTTTTCATGACCATACACTACCTAATTATGCTCTATACATCCTAATACTATTCATAAAATCATTTAATTAGATATATGGAACTTTAAAAACACCATTTGGTTGAAACCAAAGGGAGTTACCAAAATTAATGTTAGTAGTTCCTCATAACTTATTTTCCTTTATTTTACTTCTCCAACCCCTAAACTCATTTTATAACATTAATTTAAAACAAAAACATTATCCTAAATATACTATGATGTTTTTAATAGATGGATTTGAATGACACTTACACACACCTCCATCTAATGGGTAATGATCATAATGTTTCTGTGGATAGAAAATTAACGCCTCATGAAATGTTGATTGATTGATTATCTCCTACCGCCTATCATGGTGGCCATTAAGATGTCACAACATTTTTATATGATATATATAATTTTTATGTTTTATTTATGATTTTATTTTTTTATTTTGTCTCTTACCTTTATGGTTTTCATTATGGGTAAACATGGTAATTTCATTTCAGGAAGTTCGGACTACCGCCCCCTCAATGTGATTGACTCGTTAATTCCATTTGTGGGACAAAAAAGGATGTTTTTAATGATATTTTATATGATATTATACATTAATTATAATATAACCATGTATCATTCTGTTTTAATTCTATTAAACTGTGAAATTGAAATGAAAGTAACTTTCATTCGTACGTAGGGCTTACCGTCTCCTTGAACGGTGCATTTCATTTCTTAAATACAAAATGTTATGTACTATTATAAATACATAAATATACTGGATATATATAAAATGTATGGTATCTAAATCAGTAATATAATTCTTTATATAACTGATGTATGACCACATGAACAATTTTTAATTATAAGATGTTCATTTTTTGACTCGAGTACTAAATATCGACAAAACGACCATTATTAACTTAATTGATTACATAATTATTATAAAATGGTAATAATTGATATGAGAAGAATAATAAACTTGAAAAGGTTTCTTAATAAATTATAAATTAACTTTATTTTATTATTTAGGAGATTAAAGAACGAGTGGGTCAAGTCAGACAATGAGGTAAGGAGATTTCTTATCTCACTTTTATTTCTGTAAGACATGCATTTTTCAAAACTTATTCATTTCATGTGGTTTATTGGGTTCTGCCTTTTGATTTATATTATAATGATTCTCATTATATTCATGATATCCTATTATTCATTTGGCGGTTATTAGCTTTTGGTCAAACGACTCAGTTGATTACAACGTGGTAATGGGTTTCATCTCGCTTTTTTTCCATGAAATTCATGCTATATTTTCCACTATTTCCTTTTTTATGGTGTATGTACTACCCAGGATTATACTGTTTGTGTAATATAAGTTCATTTATGAGTATTTATATCTTCATTTTATGATCCTTCTTTCATTAGGTGTATGTTTTGTATGTTACTAAATCGGTAAGGGAACCTTTCACCCTCATCTTTTTAAAAGAATTCTTTTTGTTATGTCTTTTTATTTACATCTTATTTTTTTGGGATATGTTATTATATATCCTTATTGATGTAAATTTTATGTCCAACATGGGACATAAACATACTAAAATGGAATAACCATACGATCTACTTCCACACATATCACTAAATGTAATAGCCATATACTAAAATGGAATAACCTTTTTTCCATAGTAGGTTATTGCTTTATGCCATTCATTCCCACATCTATAGAATCATCATGTCCCTTTGAATCATTTCCCTAGGTTTTTCTTTCCACATCCTTGACACATAGGTTTTTGAACATACTTACCTTTATGATTATTACCTGAACATTCATATTGATTTGTTTCTCGCAAATATGGTGCCTTATAAAAATTACCAAGGTTATGTTTGTCAATCAGGAATCTAGATAGTTGGTTGAGAATAACCACAAGAGTTCTAATTAAATCTCTCATATCATTCAGTTGTTCATTCATAAAGCTGTCACAACATTCTTCACATCAACTATTACTTTGGTGCCTGCTAGATCTAGCCATTTACTAAAACAAAAAAGGTTGGTGTGAGTATATGAGTAAAATCCTAATGTAATATCATATGAAGAGGGTAAATACATATTAATGTTATCTTAAACTCATTAAAAATAAATACGGCTCTTTTTAATATTTTAACCATTATGGTTTGGTTACTTATGCTTAGATAACACTATAACCTCTAAAGTTATCTAAACTGACCTCTGATACCAACTATAAGGACCCTAACCTTAAAACATACATAATATTTATTTAGGATAATAATTCAAATTGAGTATATTTTCAGGTTTATGGTTTTAGAGAATTTGGTCATAATCGTTACATTTATTTTCAAAAAGTGAAAAGTAGATATTTCATCTCAGTTTCCATTTATTTTAACATAACAAAAACTCTTTAGAAAAATATTCTTGTATACTTTCATGTTTAAGATAGCATGGCTATTCCATGATCCCATCCTTGACCATATTCTTCTTTAAGCCCTCTAAAAGTTTTTTCAAAACTACGGATGAGCATAAAAATCTCAGTAGGGGATACAAAAAATGACCATTTAGTGATCTGTGTGGAACTCAATCATATGGTTATTCCATTTAAGTATGTTTATATCCCAATGAATTGGGTATGGAAATATATCATATGGCTATTCCATTTAGTGATATGTGTGGAATTCGATCATATGGTTATTCTATTTATGTATGTTTATGTCAAAGTTACCTTTATATGTTATGTGTTCTTTATATGCGGTTTATTGTAATCTTTTGATTAAAAAATGGCAAGTAATGATATTTTATTCAATGAAGAGTATTTACTACATAATAAAGGTGAAAATTATACTTATGATAAAGTATTCATGGTTTACTTGTTGTTTTGAAAATCTAACATTTTTCCTTCTTTGTGTATCCCTTACTGAGCATTTTATGCTCATCCAAAGTTTTGAAATGTTTTTCATAGGACTTAAAGGATAATAGGGTCAAGGATGGGATCAAGGAAAATCCATGCTATCTTAATCATGGAAGTGGACATGACTCTTTTTTTCAAGAGTTTTGGTTTTGTGAAAATAATTGAAACTGAGTAGAAGTTTGTACTTTTTAATATTTGAAAAGAATTGTAATAATTATAAAATAATTCTCTAAAACTATAAACATAAAAATATCATAATTGTAAATTAATAACCTAATTCAATATTATGTACGTTTTATGGATGTGTCCTTATAGTAATAAATATAATATAATAGAATTATATAAAAAAATGTCTCAAACTGAATGTCCTCATTAAAAAAATGATCACCATATATGAGAATTTTCGTTCATTGACCTACACCTGACCATACTAGTGTGTATTAGTTCCTCTCTTTAATTATATTTCTATAACCATTTTAGATCATAATATTATTCCTCTAAGAGTATGATGTCGGTTGAGTCATGTTATAATTGATGCACTTTACATACCTTTTCTTAAGTAATCCATTTCTATCTCCTCCTACCTATTATAAATTCTTTCTATGTAGCAATCTTGGATATTTTTTTATCTATTATGCCTTGATTTATTTTTGATGTATACATATAGAGTTGGGATGATCACACTCTATAGGTGGTGGGCCCTAATAATCCAATTATACCTCATATTGTAACAACTCATGCACCACCTGTTAAATTTTTTTTGGTAAATGAATCTCTATTGCCTAAAACATTCATTTTGATTAGGGTGCCAGCTGCCCTAAGCCTACTATGGAAGAGATGGAATGGTTTTTCCAGCAGACACATTCAAAAAACATTTATGTGGATGGAGTTCCTCAACATACTTTTCTTGGATAGGATAAATGGTATATATCTTAGATAAGACACCTATATATAAGAGGTTAATTCTCTCTAGTGACATGTAAGTTGATTTTGTATTATATTTGTGGTAAATTATTTATTAGGATATCTGTCATCAATGTATGGTCTTGGAAGACTTCAAAATAGACTTCTACGATCAATTCATTTTGTAGACTCTATGGGTGGACTTCACTAGGGAGATAAGGAAATTTCAAAACGTTTTATGACTATTCTATAATATTCTTCTTTTTTTACTGATTTCTAATGTATTTATCAGTATTTGATTAGTGATGAGTTCATGAATGTGAGGTATATTGGGGACATAATTTGATATGAGTTTTTGTTTTTGGTGGATGTATTTTGGTAGAATATATTTATAGATAACGTTAACCCATACCATATTCTAGTACACATACACACAGACACTGGAAATTTGAACATGGGATGTTTAATTCCGTGGTAGAGGGATAGTTTTTCTGGTAGTAAGATGTTTTTTCATGTGGATTCATATGGGGAATGTCCCATATAGTTGATATAAATAGTAATATCTATATTTTATTCCAATTTAGAAGTCTAGGACATAATATGTTCCAATTCACATGGAATCCAATTTACAGTTGTGCTTCTAAAAGGATAATTCCACTTTAGTGAATATTCTAGTCATATTCTCCAGCTTCAATAGAGGGAATTTGTAATGAAACCTCTATCATGTAATGGATTCCCGACTCCATCCAAGAAAAAGAGTTTTCCTCCAACCAATTGAGTGTGCTGAGGTGTTACCGTTCATGAATGTGGTATTCTTTCCCAATATATTTGGTGTTAGCAGAGTACATCATTTAATTCTAGTCATAGAGAATATCAGGGACATGGTTCATACAATTTTAATACAGTGCATCAAATACATGAGTAAAACTTTATAGAGTTATCTAAAGTAAAAGGTTATATTCATGTAACTATAATTTAGCATAATCCATTTTTTGATAATTCTACTCTGTTGTATATTATATATTTTGTGGTTATTAAAATAATGGGTCATGAAATACAGTACATATGTTGATTCATGTCTCTAGAGATTCATTCGTTACCCAATGCATTGGAGCACTATCAGGGTGCACCCTTAAATTTTCCTTTATTATCATGAAAGCCACATATATCATCATCAAACATTTCATAAAAAACCCATATAGCATAAAGGAAATGGGTTTCATTTCATAATCAAAACGTTTTAAAAACTGCTTTAAATACATGATCTTTATGTCACTTTAAATCCACAGAAAGGGAAAGTGGGTATCATGTATGAATATCCAAGAATTTAAAATAGATCATTTTGGTATATATGTGAATATCTCTTTAGGGGAAAGAGATCTGACTATTCACTTAATAAAATAAATTAATTTGACAATAAGAGAGAGACATTTTGAGACGGAAATTCTGCAGCATAACTGCTATATAACGAGGTTTTTAGAAAACATTGAAAATAGAGGGGCCATGGGTCACCCACTCATAAATGATCCATAAAACAGTAGGGGGACAGAATATAAAGAATTTAAGAACATGGAAATTAAATTTTAAAGACATACCATATGAAATGAAGAACTTGAAAGGAACACAAAAATAAGATTTCTCTTACAAAAAATCGGCAGCCTAACAACGTCACTTAATCTTCAACAAAAATGAATTGATGAGATCAAATAGGGTCTCTATTAAAATGAAAATAAAATATCAGAATAATAGAATATATGTAATACCCCAACATAATAAAAAGGAACATGAAAGACTAGCCATTAAAATAGATCTTGAAAATGAGAAAGATGAAAGAATCCTTTAATAATTCGGTAGCCTAACGACACCACTTTAACATTCTTAAAATGAAATGATGAGAGAAAGAGGGGGGATCTTATCATATTAACATTAACGATAAGTATGATAGATATATAGATAATACCCCAAAAAAATAAAAAGTAACTTTAAAGACATGACATGAAATTAGAACTTTGAAAAAATGAGAATGGTGAAAGAATCCCTTAAAAATTAAGCAGCCTAACAGCGCCACATTAACATTCGTAAAATGAATTGATGAGATCAAATTGGGTATCTCGTCTTATGGACATAAATCATCAGTATGATAGTTATTTAGATCATACCCCAAAATAATAAAAAGGATCTTGAAATACTTGACATGAAATAAGAACTTTGAAAAAAAATGAGAAAGGTGAAAGAATCCCTAAAACATCGACAGCCTAACGGCGTCACATAAATTTCAACAAAAATGAATTGATGATATCAAATAGGGTCTCTAATCATATGAACATAAAATATATGTATGATAGATATAGATATAATACCCCAACATAATAAAAAGGAACTTGAAAGACTTAACATGAAAGTAGAACTTGGAAAAGAATTGAGAAAGGTGAAAGAATCCCTTAAAAATTCGGCAGCCTAACAGGGTCACTTAAACATAAACAAAAATGAATTGATGATATCAAATAGGGTCTCTCATCATATGAACATAAAAATTAATTATTATAGATATAGATATCATACCACAACTTAATAAAAATGAACTTGAAAGACTTGACAAGAAAATAGAACTTGAAAAAGATAAGGGTGAAAGAATCCGTTACAAAAATATCGGCAGCCTGACGGCGCCACTTAAACATTCATAAAATGAAATAATGAGAGTAAGAGGGGATATCTAATAATATTAACATGAAAAGGTTAGAAAGAAGAATATAAAATAAAATACTCCAACATAAGATCATGGAGCATAAAAGAAATGACATAAAAGAGATTACATGAAAAGAAAGAGAGAGGTCGGATCCCTTACCTAAAAACGTAACTCTTAAAACTCAATGGTTGGGAAATTGAGGGCTTGGGGGAACCATGGGAAGACTCTTTTGGAGGTAATGAAACTAGAGCTCCATTGGGGGAGAGTTGGGAGTCTAATGGATGAGAGGATTGCTTTGTATTTATAGGGAAAGTGAGGGAACATGGCATTAATGGCAAAGGGACACCTCGTTGGTGGTTTTGGCAAAACCATGGGCTTGCCCAAGGTATTTTCCCATGGTATTGGCCAAATGGTCTCCCCATACAACAATTCATCACCTTTGGTCATACAATCCTTAAAATATCTCATGACATCATCATGAAACCGTTATGATGTCATTAAAAATATTGAAACCCTAAAACTGTACTTTCACTATTCATCAAAAATTCAACTTTCTCAGAAAAATCCCAAAATTTCACGTTAACCAAATATCAATGCTGTGATTTCATAACTGAACTCCAATTTATAAAAAAATTCTAAATTTTTTTAATTGAATTTTTAAGTAAATACACTATTCACCAAAAATTCATTTTTCTCAGAAAAATCCCCAAAAATTACCTTAACATAATATCGATGCTCTGAGTTCAAAACTGAAATCAATTTTATAAAAATAAATTTCTAAATATTTTTAATTTAATTTTCAATTAAAAAACACTATTCACCCGAAAAAACTAATACTTGACTAATAATTTATGAAACCGTTATTTAACAATTTTATTGAATCACATTACTTAATCAAAGTGCCTAGATTATATTAATACATTCTTTAAGTGAGATTACTAATCTATTTTGTCACATTACTAATCCTAAGCATAAAATCACTATTCATAATTTACTATTCATCAAAAATTATTTTGATCTTATTAGACTCTAATTTTCGTATTGAACATAATTGTAGAAGACCATTTTTTTAAATTGTTACACATTTTTAATTATTTATGTTTTCATCAAAAATTTTAAAATATCCTTTCTCTAAAATTCATCAAAAATATCGATACTATATTTATCCGGACATTTGAAAATTCATAAACTTCATCATAATAAGAAATCAAAATTTTTATTTAAAACAAAGGATTACACAATGCAGTTACGGTCTCCTTACATAGCCCCTTGTCACACCATAATGAGTCCTATGTGTAAGGTGTGGTAAGGTGAGATAATCTGAGGGAGGCTCGGCCATCATCACATGAGTAGTAATTTCAATCAGTTTGAACTTCTCGCGAAGGTGATTTCATTCTAGATTCACACGATGAAGTTCATCTTGGGTTTGGTCCAGAGCAATGCCCAGGGGTGCTACCTTCTTCCCATGTTTCGTTAGATGGGCTTCAATTGTCCTAAGACTACTTGATGAGGCCATAAAATCTATATTAATTATCCAAGGTCACATGCAACATTCAGTTTTCAATGGTCATACTGACTAATGGTCATATAATAGTAAAAACCCAATAGTTTCATTTTAATTATATTCATGTTATCAAATGAAACAATTTTGTTGAGTATAATAAATCACAAAAATTTAGGAAACAATATTTATTCAAAATTTTAGGTCATTACATTCTTCCCTCCTTAAGAAATTGCATCCTCACAATTTTTAAAATTGGGTTTTGAAATTTCATTGAATGTCCCACATCAGAAAAAGAGTCAGTAACACTATCACTTTAAAAGAATGAAAAGGAAGTACAAAGGCAACCCGTGTTAACCAATACTAGGATTCCATGTTGGAAAACATGTATATGGAAGAAAAAAACAAAGGGTCAAGTTCTGAGGGAGAGTGATAGAAAACATGATTAGAAGAAATTTAACCACAAGAAAATCACAAACTTATGATGTGTGTAAACAGTCTTTGACTACCCAGTAAGAATCTTAGAACAACAATGTTTTTGTTTTACGTTCCATTTAATAATTTTTGAGGAATTCAATTACTACATTGAATAAAAACATATGTAAATATACCTACCTTCCAGTAGAGTTTCATCCATTAATAACTTTCTACCAAAACTAATCTTTTCTCCAAAGATGACCATTCAAAACTACTTGGTCTCATCAAAGAACAAGAATCATCTTATAGAGAATCACATAGTCCACCAATGATTAACTATATATTTCTTATATCATTAATCATTATCCCAAAAACAGAAAGGGTAAGATAAAACGAATCTTCCAAAAAAAATAACCCTAGAGGATGGAAAGATACTATAAATCATCAATGTTCCACGGTACTAGACAAAGTTCATCATAGACCATTCCATAAATAACTATTCTTAAAATTCCTCAAAATAAACCAAACTAAGATTGAAACCCAAATAAAAGAAGGATTTGATAACATAGTCTTCCAAAATAAACTTCATTGTACATCTCCAAACAATATCAACCACTCCTATCATCTTATAACAAAAGTATCTAATGTAAACATATTTTACCCAAGATAGGTTAACCATTTCCATAAGTAACCTAAATTACAATAAGTCCACATTAAATTAATCGATTCTTCAAAATATAAGTCAACCATTACTCTTCAATGAAAATAATATAGTAATCTATTTACCCCGATCATATTGGATCCCCAAAATAGTGAATGTCTTCCAAAATAATAATTATCTTTTAATCCCCTAATCATCTCTGTCATATTAATATGGAAATCATTGTATTTCCTATCACATTGGTTGTTGGGACATGTTCTTCCATTTCCCACCATTAATTAAGAAAAGAAATTATAATTAGGGGCTTAAATACATAGCAAATAATCATGAAACGGAACTTAAAGCATATAAGGATAACTTGTAGAAGAAAATTATACCTTATCTTATGATTCCCTAGGCTTCAAACTAGGTTATCGATGTTTATATATTCTTATGTGAATCTTTATTTTATTTTATGTTTGTTCCTTTAATAATGGTTCATACTAATCTTATGAATTTACCAAAGCATATCCCCCGAGAGGGTCATAACCAAGAGTGCAGCAAGGCTCGTTGTCGTGTACCAATTCCTATTGGAGTCTAGCTCAAAGCGGTGTTTTCAGGTTTTACCCTTATGTACATCTGTGCCAGAGCCACCTCTACCTGCTCGTATCCAGACATGGATGTATTTGCTTGGCAACCCCTTACTCAATACTCACCAAAATACCAGGAAGATATCCTTTATTTAAACTTTTCTATAGGGTTCTTCCTAAAGTTTTCATATCCTAATTTCCACAAATAACTAAACCATCCTTTGATACCAACTATAGCATCCCGCCTTTTATCACATAAATTTTCATTACATTATACAAAACTGAGGATCTTTAAGGTTTAGTGTCTTCGAAACCAGGAACTTAATAAATGAAACAGAAAAGAAAATTCATCTTAAACACTTGAAAGGCTTGTCCTTATGTTCATCCTAGGTTCATTACTGCATTTCATAACCTGGGTACATACATCAAAAGAAAAGGTGAGCAGAAGGCCCACTAAGGGAAATAAGGGAAACATTTAACATGTGAACTTGAGATCCATCAATAATGTCAAGAAAAGAACATTATGGCATGAGAATGAAATCATGAAGCATATAATAATAAAAAAACGTATTTCATAACTTCAAGATGTGGCTACAACATTTAACAAAGACAATCATTTCCATTTCACCAAGTTTCATCCACAAGGTGTCAATAAAAATTACCAAGGTTATTCACCAAGGTATCAGTCTAAAAGGTCATCTCTAGAGATTAAGTCTTTACCCAATGAATTGGAGCGCTATTAGGGCGCACACTTAAATTTGCCTTTATTATCATGTGAGCCAAATATATAATCTTCAATAATTTCATAAACAAGACATATAGCATAAAATAAATCGGTTTCATTTCATAATCATAACATTTTAAAAACTTCTTTAAAGACATGATCTTTATGTCACTTTAAACCCACAGAAAGGGAAGGTGGGTCTCATGTATGTAAATCCCTGAATTTAAAATAGAAAATTTTGGTATATATGTGTATAACCATTTAGGAGAAAGTTCTCAGAGTATTAACTTAATAAAATAAATTAATTTGAGAATAAGAGAGAGACATTTTGAGATGGAAATTCTGCAGCATAATAGTTATGCTACGAGGTTTTTAGAAAACATTGAAAAGAGAGGGGAAATGGGTCAGCCAATAATAAATGATCCATAAAATAGTAGGGGAATAGAATATAATGTATTTAACAACATGGAAATGAAATTTTAAAGACATTCCATATGAAATGAAGAACATGAAAGGAAGACAAAAATAAGATTTCTCTTATGGAAATTCAGCAGCGTAACGACATCAATTAAACATCAAAAAAATGAATTGACGAGATCAAATAGGGTATATCATCATATAAACATTAAATATCATTATGATAGATATATATATCATACTACAACATAATAAAATGAACTTGAAAGACTTGACAATAAAATATAACTTGAAAAAGAAAAGGGTGAAAGAATCCGTTACAAAAATTTTGGCAGCCTAACGACGCCACATAAACATTCATAAAACGAAATGATGAGAGTAATAGGGGATATCTCATAATATGAGCATGAAAAGGAAAGTAAGAATAATATAATAGAACATCCTCCAACATAATATCATGGAGCATAAAAGAAATGACATGAAATAGATTACTTGAAAAGAAAGAGAGAGGTCAGATCACTTACCTTAAAATGTAACTCTTAAAACTAAAAGGATGGGACCTTGAGGGATAAGGGGCACCTTAGGAGGACTCCTAGGGAGGTAATGAGACCATATCTTCGTTGGGGGAGAGTTGGGAGTCGAATGAACGAGAGGATGGCTTGGTATTTATAGGGAAATTGAGGGGTCAAAGCATTAATGGCCAAGGGACACCTCGTTGGTGGTTTTGAAAAAACCATGAGCTTACTCATGGTATTTTCCCATGGTATTGGCCACATGGGTCCCCCCATACAATAATTCATCAACTCTGGTCGGAAAACCCTTAAAATATCTCATCACATCATCATGACACAGTTATGATGTCATTAAACATACTGAAACCCTAAAACAAATTTTTTCACTATTAATTGAAAATTCAACTTTCTCAGAAAAATCCCAAAATTTCACCTTAACGAAATATCGATTCTCTGATTTCAAAAATGAACTCCAATTTATAAAAAAAAATTCTGAATATTTTTAATTTAATTTTTAAATAAATACACTATTCACCAAAAAATCATTTTTATCCGAAGAATCTCCAAAAATTCCCTTAAAATAATATCGATGATCTGAGTTAAAAAATGAAATCCATTTTTTAAAAATAATTTTCTAAATAATTTTAATTTAATTTTTAATAAAAATCACTATTCACCCAAAAAAACTAATACATGACTAATAATTTATGAAACTGTTATTTAACCATTTTATTGAATCACATTACTTAATCATGGCGCCTAAATTATATTAATACTTTCTTTAAGTGATATTACTAATCCATTTGGTCACATTACTAATCCTAAGCAGAAAATCACTATTCATAATTTACTATTCATCAAAAATTGTGTTGATCTTATTAGACTCTAATTTTCGTACTGAATATAATTGTAAAAGACCATTTTTTGAAAATCAATACACTTTTTAAATTATTTAAGGTTTACGTAAACATTTTTAAAATATCCTTTATCTAAAATTCATCAAAAATATTCATACTATATTTATCCAGACCTTTAAAAATTCATAAACTTTTTCATAAGAACAAATAAAATTTTTTATTTTAGACAAAGGATTACACAAGGCAGTTACGGTCTCCTTATATATCCCCTTACGACACCAGCATATGACCTAAGTGTAAGGTGTGCTAAGGTGATAGAATCTGAGGGAGGCTCAGGCAGCATTTCACGAGTAGTAATTTCTATCAGTTTGAACATATCGCGAAGGAGATTCCGTTCTAGCTTCACGGGATGAATTTTCGTCTTGGGTTTGGTCCAGAACAATGCCCAGTGGTGATACCTCCTTCTCAAGTTCCGTTAGATGGGCTTCGATTGGACTAAGACTACTGGATAAGGCCATCAAATCTATATTAATTAACCATGGTCATTTGCAACATTTAGTTTTCAATGGTCATACTAACTAACAGTCATATAATAGTCAAAACCCAATAGTCTCATTTTAATTAAACTCTTGTTATCAAATGAAACAATTTTGTTGAGTATAAAATAACACACAAAATTAGGAAACAAGATTTATACAAAATTTTGGGTCATTACATCGGGTGTTGATGACAGGGAATGGGGGAAAATTATTTCCCAGTGTTTTCTAAATGTGGGACACAGGGGTATTCCTATATGAATCCGGATCCTAAAAGTATCAGAATAATTCCATCAAACAACAAGGAGGTCATGATCGATCAAAATCAGATGATAGAAGGTCAAGTGGTGTTGATATGAATTCAAAGAAAGACTATATCAAGAAAATCATGTCTAACAAACCAAACCTAAAACAAATTAAGAACACATTTAATCCCTATTGTTGATATAGCATCACATGAATCGTGTTTGTACCTTTCCACATATCATGCACAAATGGTCTCCACCTAGCCCCTTTCAACTTCATACAGTGTTTTTTTGACATCCACCTTTGGTGGTCCATGTCAGATAAATAACTATCATGTAATTATAGTTTCATTTCATATATTATGATGGTGATGTTTATTAAATAATCTAAAATAGAGTATATGATAAGATAAAATTATTTTTAATTTAGAAATATAAAACCAATGATAATGATGAGTAAGTCTTATATATGGACTATAAAGTACCGAGGTGTCCGGTGTGATCTTACCGGTGTGTATAAAACTGTATGATATTTCCCCCATCACTTGTACCATAGATAAAATGATAGGAAATTTTTCTAGAAAATATTTTTGCGGGAATTTGTGGATTATATGTTTTTAGGACATTATTTGCATATATTTGATTCAAAAATGAAATTCAACACCACCATGTAGCACCATTTATAATGCTAAGAGTTCTAAATAATTCTACTTATAGATAAATCATTTGATAAAATTTATTAGTTAATTACTCCTCATGACTATAAAAAGACAATACTATATTATTAGGTGATTTTTGATCCTAGAGTATGATATTTGGTGAGGAATTTTGGGCCACCCCTTCTGGTAATGTATTTAGTATTTCCCCATATATGTGGGCTACATGACCGACATGCTTGTTGATAGATTCTTAGAGCTCCCTCTTTTAGAACATGGATGTCATTTGGTTGAAAAATATAGATTTCTCGTTAATTATTTCCATAATAACAATGGTAATTGTGTTTTATGGGTTTTCTAACACCTCATTCACTTCTATTAAACAAGTTGAATTATGTTTAATCCAATTAATATGATACTCTATTCTATCTAGTATGTGTCTATAGTAATTCAAATTATATTTGTATGATATTCATATTAATTGAATAAAAATACCATAGGGATTGATTATTGAATCCTTGTATGGATAATTATGTGCCATCCATATGACGAGATATGGAATGAAACTCAACCATTGGATGAGTTATTTGTCTCTCATTTATGGGTTTAGTAATAAACCTGAGTGTTTTATTATTATTTTGGTGAAATCCTCATATCTAGTTAAATTTTCTATTTATGGTTTTATGAAAAGGATATTTGGATAGAGATGTAGTGGAATGTGTTATTGTTACTAAAATAGAGATAAAATAATGTGTTTAGAAAGTCACTATATATGAAAAGTGAATGATGAAGTACATTTGTATGGAGTGGATTATGGATGATGAGACCTTTAATTTACTAATCCTCCAAGTAACATTTTATTTTCATGATGTTGTGATTCCTTAAGAAGTATACTTATGTGGACTAATTCAGTTGGATCATCAATATTATTGAGGAATAGGTATTTTATTCTATTAAGGATTTTGTTTAATCTAATACATAAGGTAAATTATTTTTTTCAATGGTCTTAGTGATAATATAGGATTTCTCATCTTGAGGCATCAAATTGTTTCTTTTTTTTCATAGTTTTGATAAATGATTTCTCATTCAATGTTATCCTAGCTATATTCTACATAAATAATTTTTGGGTCATATTCTTAAGTGAAATTTAATATTCCTTAATAGTTTGGGTTTCCCCATTTATGGGTAAAAATGATTATATGGCACATCCCATGGGTTTTTTATTATCATTTATTTCACCATTTTTAAGTCACCATAATATATATTTTTATGGGAGATAAGACATATTTGATGAGTAAAGACATCCCAAAGGAATGATCAAATAACTATACTATTTTTCCCGATTAAATATTTGTGTATTGTGATTATTTTTAAGGATTAACCCTACTGTTGTAGAAAATGGAATTGTTCATTCTGTGGAGCTTCATTGGATTAGAATAAGTATTTCATTTTTAATCTTTTTGGAATGAACTATTTCAATGGTTTTTTAGGATTTATATTATTGGTTGAGATTTTCTCCATAACTACTGGTTTCTAGCGTAAGAATACATGTGAGTAGTTCCCTATGGAGTCCATATAATTTTACACTGTTATATTCTATTATAGATTATTCAGATAACATTAATGATTGACTATTTTGAGTCATTTTAGGAATGGAAGATGTTCATCTCAGCTTAGGGAGAGCCAAGGTAGTATGATGAGTGACTTCATTGGGTGTTCCCTTCATGATTATCTAGATATGATATGAAGAATATTGTTATATAGGATGTTACATTATAATGCTTATGATTTGGTAATATATAGAATGTGATTAGAGTGGAATGATTCCATTATTTTCCTGTTGATGAAAATGTGGAAACGGTCAATGGTGAAGGAGTTTTATACATGATAATATTGAATATAAAATTATAAGAGGGGTGATTTGATACTAATTCCATGATTTATAATTCATTTATATGAATTAATGTTAGTTTTTAATGTATGTTGATATCATATGAGGCCCATTTTCAGTGGTATGTAACATTCATTTAGTCAACTGAAAATAGTGTTTGATGTGGTCACATTATCATTGGTTGATAGTCTTTGGGGTTTCCCATTAAATGATGGGGAGCATGAAATACCAGTTTTAAAATTCATTATAGAAGAGCTATTTCCTCATTAAACAAAAGATTCATGGAATTTCATTGTGCTCTACTGAATTTAATCAATTGGAAAGATAAAAGGTGTTTAATGGTATTATAGGCAATAATACATTCTTCCTATGGTATTGGTAGTCTTTTTGAATTCATCGAATAATGATATTCTTAAAGGCTACATCCCTGATTCTTGTTATAGTGAATTGGTCTGTTTTTGAGTGTTTTCATTCTAGGCCCTTATAGTTCTATGACTAATTAAACATTGGCATAGCTCATGTGTTGGGGTATTATCTTCTTTCATTTGATAATTTTTATGATTCCCAATATTCTGTTAGATTTTTATTCCTCTTTATTAATATGTATTAATGAAGGAAGGGAGGTTGTTGATACAAAAAAATTTCCAGTGAAAATTAATTAATTTTTTTTTATAATTTGTGATTTATATGGCAAAATTAATTTTAAAATTTTTATATTCCTTATAAATGAACCTCAATTTTATTATAATTATGTTTCTCATAATATAATTTTATCTCCTATTCTATAAATTGGTGATATTTTAATTGGGAGATTTTATATTATATTATAATTTAATTAAGTAAATATATTTTCTTTAATCATTCAATTAAATTTATATACCTTTAATGATGATCTAGATGGAAATTATAACTTCATTACTATGTTTATAAATGAATTTTCCAATTATGAGATTCAATGACTATTATGAATCAGGTTTTTAATTAATCCTTTGGTTTGTATTATAAATATGTTTTTATTTTATTTATCCCTATGACAATATATCATCCCACCTCTAAACCTATATTGGAGAAATCAAATTGTGATTGATGTTAGTGTTCGAATGAGGATGGAGAGACTGAAAGGCTCCCTAGTAAGGGAATCTGATTAGAGGTGGAACAAAAAATGATGATGAATAATAACAATTTTTATCACAGAATAATTGTTGATTTTTTGTGATGTTGAATTAAATTTTTGATTTCACTAGGATCTATCTGTTACTTATCTTTTTCTATTAAATTTATTATTTATGGAATGGAAGGCGTTCTTATGTCGATCATCAATTGATAGCCCACCAAATTCCATATAATGTTACTTGATTCAGAATCTCGCCATGGATTAGATAGTGGTTTCAATAAACTATGTGGTTAATGTCACATTAGGGGGTGTACTGTGTTAGGGGGTGACAATGAAATGAGAGGCTAATGAGAATTTGTGAATGAGGATAAAATTATTTCTTGAATAGTGAATTTAGCATGGGTTGTGGTGGTTGATCCATGGGATTACGATAAGGTGTCAAGATATAATTGGTCTATAGTAGGTTAATGAAATATATACACAATGTTGTATAACTTCTATTGGATTCCAACTACCAATACAGAAGTCAATGACATGGTGTGGGCCAAATAGGTCATATATTTCTAGCACCGATGTGAAATTCCCAATGAGGTTAGAATAAAATGGATACCCATGGTGTTTCCTCCCTAAAATTTTATAATAATAGAAATAAAAATTATTCATCTACTAGATCGAGGGTGGGACTAAATTTGGATCATCCACTAACTCACCTGGTAGTATAGGTCGTCCAAGATTGACGCAATACAAATCAATTATGAATGACATAAGCATGGTACAATTTTTCTATTTTTCAATATTTTCTTATATTTGAAAATTACAAAAATATGTACTAGCATGACCTTTCGATGTACATCCTATAGGGCATGTGGATGTCTTTATTTCAATTATAAATGGCCTCTAAGATGCTTCACTTTACTGCATGATCTTTTTTTTGAACCTCCCTATCTGGAGAGTGTTTTGGAAAAATATATATCTACCATGAGTATAATTCTACATATATCCTAATAGTGCATTTTAATTATCTATCTAGTACTATTACATGAAATTATAGAATTAATTTATAATGATAATCCACCTGTTAGAAGATAATTTTGATATAGTCTCACGTAGTGACCCCAATTGAATGTTGTTTCTTGAATGGAATTACATAGCGATATTTCACTTAAAAAGAAAAAACTCATTCACATACTCCTATATCTAAATATGTTTAAGTGGTTTGGGAAAAAATATATAGTGTTATTGGTCATCTATTGTTTTTTTAGGGTCTTCATGGATCAATAATAAAATTTTAAATGAATAGCTAATCTCCAATATAACAAACCATTTTATTTTTTCATCATTAAGGGAGATAGTTACATTGATTTTTTGTTGATAAATTTGTTAAATTTGTAGTCTAGAAGAATCAATGTAGATATCAATAATGATTATGTGATTTGGGAACTCCCTCATGAGAGTGTTGTTTAATATTTTCATTGAAACTCCTCATAGTAATAGAGTTGGTACTCTACAAGATATGTGGAACTTGGGTTCACCATAGAGTAAATGGTGTGTTGGATTTCCATCTATCTGTAATGGGTTGTTTCATAAAAGGAATCATATAGTTTTCTCCATGATCAATTGTGTGACTCTAGCAGTGTTTGTGCCACCTAGAATTTCTAGGGTCTCCATACCTTCTGGAGATTGTGTTCATTATATTCACCCATATCATTATAAAGGTAGTGTATTTTGTGGATGAGTGTGGAGATTCATATTTTACATTTTTAAACTCTCCTTTCATACATTTCTAGTTCACAAGACACCCATACTCGATCATAGTGTAGACGGATAAGGGACATACCTATGATGGTATGCAGTAGCAAACTCCCTCATTGGATGAGCTATGATTTAGTCATATTTTGGGTTAATAACATAAATCCTAATATTATTATTAAAGAATTTTGATTTCCATATTTGGTGAAATTTATGATTCCAAATTCAATTAAAGGTATATTTAGGAGTTCGGTCAATGTCTACTGGTTCTTTTCTATGAATAATTAAATGGAAATGAGTTCATATGTTTTACCTACATTACAGTTGAGTATTGGTGTGAGTGTATGAGTAATGTCCCATGGATTATGATATCCATCAACTTAGGATCTTCCAAAAATGGTCCATTAGGTGTTATGTGATAATATAAATTATAATCCCATCACGAGGAATGCTAATGTTTCACCATGTGTGTATTATAGGATGAAATAAGTGTTACCGATATATTTTTGGGGTTCATTTTATTTGGATGGGAAAAATGTTTTACACAAATTCATAATATTTATTTTTTGAGTGATTTTCTAATGGAAGGAGTTGTTTTATATGGTTTTCCTGGGTATATTCACACTGATTTATGATAATGAATTTTTTATGTGAAGACAATTCATCACCATGGATTCTAATATCCCCCTTAACTGAAATTGAAAACTCTACAACATATTACAATGGTGTGTTATAAATATTAACATTTTCTCCTACTTTTTCAAGGAATAATATTTCTTGTTTTCTACTAACACATGAACATAACTTATTATCACACATGTTGTTATTATGAAGACTCTATATATATCAGTTGTAATATAAATGGTTTTGAATTATTTTTTCTGGTAATTCATTATCTTAGGAGTGCAAATGGGATTTTTGGATTGAAATTTAATTATTTATTTTTTATGGAACAGTTATTCCCTTATTAATATTTAATAGGGTTCAATTGTACAAAGTGTGTTTGTGGTTCATATTAATTTGTAATGTCTTAATATTTTACACCATGTTATTTTTATTAGATTTATACATGCATATTTAGTATCTCATTTATTTTTTTATAGCCCATACGACTGTTGAATTGTTTTTCTTTAATGTCTATTTTGATGTTCTAAAAACTTTATTTGCTAACTGTTGTGTTTTTTATTATTTCTCCTTCAAATTAGTCACTATAAATAATCATGATGGAGGCAATATTCTAGTAGAGATAATTAAAATCCCTAAACCATGAAGTGGAGTCGGAGTATCATATGATTACAACAATAAAGGGAAATAGTAAATAATTATTATTATCAATGTTTCATTTTAACGTATATATTAGATCATAACATCAGGGTTGAACATATTCTATGAAAACCAAAATTCAAAATTGATCGTGGAATCTATACATTTGAATCAATAAATTCATCAAATCATAAGAACATAATGATTTTAAATAAAAGTAAATAATTTGTAATGAAATACTCACATATATCATTTGTCCTAATAATATAATGAAACCCAAGATATACATCAATGTTTATTAATAGAATATTAAAAAACAGTAGCCACTAAAATCATTGAAATTTATTATATAAAATCAATTTATTATTAAATTAATTCACAAATAAATTATTCTATGTTTATAAAAAACCTCTAAGGGCTAGGATAATTACATTTTATATAGAATTGGTTATCAAAAATTATAATATAAAACTAAAATATATATTTAATTGTAATTATAATTACATTTCCTGGATACATTTACCTAGGATAATTTTGGATGGTAAAAAACTATCAAATTATAAAACTAGAGGACCCATGATTTAATTAGAAAACAATTAAAATAAAAAATGATGGTGTTCAAATTGAAATCCAAGGGTTCTGATAATGTGTCCCCAATAGAACGGAAGAATAAGGAGGAAAATTCACAAGAAATATATATCAATGATAATATAAAAATAGGTATCACCATAAATAAAATCACTAAAAATCATAGAGGTAATTAAAATCAATGGGGGAATGGGGAGTTCATATATGGTAAAAACATGTGTTTAGTTTCAAGTGAATGGTAGTAAATGATATTGAAATGTGGTAATGTAGAAAGATAATGAATGTTAAATCCCAAATTCAAAAGATAAAATGACATCAGCTATTTGGATGACAGGTTTATAAAATCATATTATAACGATTAATATGTCACTGGACTCACCCTGATGATCCCAATGGATTTTTTCAAGGATTAAAATAATATATTCCAAAAATTATGGATCCGATAAAAAAAAATATATCCTTTCACATTAGAATGTCACATGGCTTTCACTAACCATTCAAAAACATTTTGGCATTCAAAATTGTCTAATATTTAAAAACAATTTTGTAAAATGTGTGAAAAATGATAAATATTGATAAAATTAAATAAAAGAAAAATATAAATAATAAAATTTGTTGTATGGAAGTTGAAAATCATCCAACTATATGTCTTTACGCAAATATAAATTCATAACTTATTCATGAAATTACATGATCACCCTTACAGACATCCCAATTTAGGCCTTAAACATACCTTACCTCATTTAAATCTATACCAACGAGACAAATATATATTCAAAATCAAACCATGCCATATGATACTATAATAGAATAATAAATATTCTAGAAATATCATTTTTTTCACAAAATTAATGATATTAATAAGACATGATATATTAAAATAATATATTGATTCTATATATAACACAACAAAGCACTTAATAGAACCTAATAACATTTTTATTAAAATGTGGTATCAATTCTTTAAAAATTTCATTATAACAACATTATAAATAATAAAATTTTATTAAAAATGGATTAATAAAAAAATATCCTATATCACTATGGCAAAGATCAAAGACATATCAAAATTCAATGAGGAATAATGGATGAAACGATAATTCCTTGAAAATTATGTCCATTGACCAACATTAGGTATTCTATAAAAGATAGTTATAACATCATTCTTAAAAACACAATCTTATAAATAATATGATTATTGTACAATAATACATTGTTATAGATGATTATAATGATTCAAAAAAGGTATTTGGGTTACCATGGTGAAAAAAACTAATAACAGAGAATGGATTATTTTTCAGATGAGGAATAGATGGATACTAAGAATAATTTACCAACTTATCTCATTCGTATAACATAGTTTCATTATCATTCATCTTATCATAATATTTTGAATTTTAATTGACATATAATGGAGGATTATAACCTCATTCTGGAATAATACCTAGATAGTGACTCCACCATCATGGATTTATTGACCATATCATCTAATAATTTTAGGGTAATGGAATATAAGAAAAAATTTCATTCAAGATAAATAATAAATATATAATTATGCATCATTAACATGTCCCGGAAAATTAAATTTCTATAGAATGTATTTGGCTTCCTAAAAATGGGGTCATACCCCTTTAATATCCAATAACATGGTTGGATACCCATAACATTTTTCTCCCTCTCTATAGTTAACATATGATTAAAATGGAAAAGAATATTTGTGTTCTAAATTAATTTCAGATGAAAAATAAAAATTAGAGGATGTAGTTCGATGTTCCTCATCAATTCCAAGATTTATTACTTCAATAATATCTATTATGGTTTTCATGAATTGAGATTATAGTGTATTCAATAATTAAACACTCCTTCAATTCTCTATAAACAAAAAATATCTTCTCAGGGTACTTGGTCAATAAGGAAGATATGTCAAAAATGATAATCTTATTATTCTACTACACAGTTTAGTGCCACATTAGGGAAAATGGTTCCATGAACAACATATAATCATTAAGATGAACTATTGTGAGAAAAAATACTAGATACATTCCTTCCATTATCTATCAATATATTTTCGGGAGGAATCAACTAAAATATAAAATAGAATACTCCATTAATATAATAAAATTAACACCAATAAACATTAATTGACTAATGATAATCAAATCATAAACACCAGAAAGAATAACATCATTAAATAAAATTTATTTTTCAACTTTGAACCATTGGAAAATCAGGAAATGTTATATTGAAATATGTTAGAAAACAATATTTCAATTTTTAATTCATTATATAATTGGAATCTGAAAACAAATTCTATAAAATAGATAGAAAAATTAATCTTATATATTTGAAACAAATTAATTACATTTTTTATTGGTTATTTCACTAAGAAATATTAATAAACTCCCTTGAATATCCTAATGTATTCATAAAATTACACTTTAATTCATGTGTCCAGTAATCAAACAGAACCTAAATAAAATTATGAAAATATAATTGTTGAAAATCCAAAAATGGGTGTAGTGGCTACTGAGTATTTTTAGTATGGGTTGACATGCCACGTGCCAACCATTTGACCACCAATAAGAGATTCCATGAACTATATACACAATAAATTAATGGATTCTTTGGCCTTGTGAAAAAATAATTGACTAGTCATCTTTATATTTCACTCAAATATATACAAATACTTTTATTAACTATAATATCATCAATATAAATTAAAATTACATCACCTAAATAAAAAATATACAATAGAAAAAATGATATCTAGAAATTATAGACTCAAAACATCATATCCTAGTGTACCTTATGTTTCATCAAAGACGGTGATGATCGAGACCTAACAGACGACCTCCCTATAGAGTTTTGAAAAAAATGTGTCATATTGACAAGAATCCAAAAATATAACTAAATCTATAATATTACATTTTCTTAAGATATTTATCTAACCCTTAACATAGAAGCATTTCTAGATTGGGTAATAGAAAAAACATTGTTTCTAATGGAAATGGGGTGGAATCTTATGTTAGGAAATCAAAAAATATATTATGGAATGAATTTTACATAATAATTAACATATTATTTGAAGAATAATTCAATAAATACTTTGTGATCATTGATCCACTCCTCTTATAACCTTTACAAATGAAAAAAATTGATTCAAATACAGAGAAACGAAGAAAACCAAATAAATAAAATTTAGCATCACATATTTCACGAAATATATAACATTAATGGATAATAAAAATAATAATGATGGTTGAAGAATTAGATAATAATTTTGTCTAATCAATATAAAAAGGAAATAAAATTTCCAAACACATTCTCTTTATTACCCATGGGAATAGTCTATAAATAATATTATTTACTCAATTATCATTATAAATGTTGATTTTTGAAATTCTATAAAATACTAAAAACCATAATATCAAACCAATAAAAATTACTCAACACTACGAATATTAATTGGAATAAGTAGCATTGAAATAAACATAAATTAACTATTTATAAAATTTGGTTCAATTTACTTATTAAAAAATTTAAGAAACTCAATTTTTTATAAATTATTCAACAATAAGTTATATTATACATTAACAAATGAACAAAAAACCTATTGAAATTTCATTTTGAAAAACAAAATATTCATTAAAAAATAATATCATTACAAATAAATAAAATTTTAATATTTAATTCAGTATAAAAAATACCCAAAACACATTTTGTAAAATCAATATGATCAACTCATCATATATAAATATAAAATCGATAAAAAATGAAAATAAATAGGGTGAAAATTTTGTAATTTCACTGTAATCAATATAAAATCAGCCATAAAACAAAGACATTCATTGGTATAAAATTGTTAAAATTATAATAACATTTAACCATCCATTAAAAAAATATGGGTAAATTAAAAAGATCTTACATTAAAATTAACAATAATAAAAATAACATGGGATCATAATCATGGTAATAGTAAATTTTTTAATGTAGGTTATATTTAATCATGTGAAAATCCTAAACAATTAATGTAATAATATTTAAGGTTCATGGATGGAACCAACTTATGAAATAATCGATGAAGTTCCAGGAAATCAAACACATAACATTCCTATCCTAACATCCACGGAAAAATACATAGGGGGAATCATAATAGAAAAATGGAAGATTTTTTCTAGTTCATGAACATTGAAATTATAGTAACCATCTAATAGTATTACACGTTGATAACAAGGTTCCCATAAAAATAGTGATAATGGGTGAGGAAAAAATTATTTATGTTATGTATTTAAGTAAATATATCACATTCATGTTCCCCATCAAACCACTTCACAATCTGTAATGTGAATATAATCTTTAATAGATATAAAAGAATTATTTAATCATATTGAAAATCAATATAAAATATATTTTCATAACAAACGTAAAATCATAATAGAGTAACAAATTTAATGAAATAACATTCTGAGTCAAAATTAAAAAATAACAATATGATGTTATATGTAATAATTTTATACATATGTATAATTATTGATTGAATTTCCATTTTTGAAACCATGTGATATTGGGGATGGTAATATTTATTTTAATGTTAAACCACCATGTTATATTAACAAAATCCGTAACATCATTTGAAAAATGAATCACAATTTCACAAAAACATTATTCCGGAAACTACGAACATATATTATTAGTATATATCATTGTTTTATTTTTAAGAGACACATTAAATTCAACTAATAATAAATCTAAAATAATAAAACAATATAAATCAAGTAATCAAAATGTGAAAAAATTTAATGTTCAAAATAATCTTTTAAACTATAATTACTTCTATGAAGACCTTTGAGAAACATTAATAAATAGATATCATTCTTAATTTTATTAAATAATGATTTATATATATTCAAGAATGATAGGGAATATAATAAAAATTGAATGGCTTGGATACATAAACTTATCACCATTATAGATGGTTTAAAATCATAAAATGCAATATGGGGAGGAACCAAGATATAAAAAAAACACTAAAAATAAAACGCACATGTTGACGGAAATAATCTATCCCAAGTGTTCACTATCATAGCCCCTTGAAAAGTGGAGGGTGATGGAATGAGAATATATGATGATTCAAAATTGAAACGAGGGACTCATATGATGAAACTCATTTGAAATAATAGATGTTGTCAAAATAGATTATAGATAAATGGGTGGCCATGAATAGTGGTTCCCATTGTCAGTGTTGTGTGAATATATAGATAAGATGGTGACTGTAGGGTAAATTTTGTATGGGGAAATGGTAAATTTAAAATTATAAAAATATGATTGAGTGAAATTGTTTGTAAAATGGATAATAAAACGATATACCAATAATGAATATGGATAGACACTCACCAAGAGGTGAAACACTGCTTGAACAACCATGGGTCAGAAATTAAAAACCTCTTTGAATGAAAATTTAATCAAATTTAATTTCATGCTACATCATCCCAAATTCCAATTCGGTTTAGTTCTCCATTAAATAAAGCCTAAAAATAACTCCTAAAAATCATCTATAACCAGTCAAAAGTGAATAAGGGTTCCACACATAAGGATATCATTAAATTATTTCTTCGAATTTAACTTTATCAAATCTATTAAAATTCAATAGATTATCAATCTTCATTCTAAATCCAAGATTTATTCTTTCTATATTGAAATTAAAATATAATTCCCTTTAACATTTAATATCCAATAAACTTAGATATTTCTATGATATCCATCACCACCACCAAATATATATTTATACAAATAAAACATTATATTATAAAACCATTCATTGTATGCGCTTCCCAAGGATTCAGGAGTCATGCACACCCAATATCCATGGTGAAAATAATATTCTTTTACATGTTTTCAATGATACCCACTGAGGATAGAATAAATAAATTATTCATTATTATAGAATCATAAATAAATTTTCAGCAATCTACAGAACAAATACGTTTTAGCATTATAGTTTTAGATGATTAGGGGAAAAATTATCTAATATAATCCATATAATTGAATTCTAAGGGAAATTTTTTCCCTTAGAAAAATATTCCCTTATTCTACAATAGATACGAAACATACCTCACAAAACTAAAAATACATGATAACCATCTTGAACAATACTATATATTACTATTTATATTTACCAATGAAAATGTAAATATTTGAATATTGAGATAAAGAAATCAACATGTAGTATCTTATATAGGATTTTATCATGTAATAAACAATGAATGATTAATATATAAGAATTATTTAATTAAAAAAATTCGATATTTCTTATCAAATGAAATTTAAATATATAAATGGGTAAAATAACAACATAAATAATAACCTATATAAAAATAACTAATTTCAGGGTGGGATAACACAAAATATCAAATATTTTAATCATATCATCATAGACACAATGAAAACATAATACATTCCATTTCTAACACTACTGAAAAATAAATATTACATTCTTAGTCAAAACTTGGAAATTAGATATTCCAACATTGCCATATCGAAAAACAATTCTTTCCAAAATTCACACAATAAAAAAAATTTCATACTATAATGATCCCAACTTTGAAAATATTCCCCCAATCATTTAAATAAAACTTATAACTCCTATTATCATATTTTTCTCCATGGAATTATCAAATTGGATGTATTACATTAAATACGAATATATGTTTGTCCTTTATGACCTACCAATTCCTCTATGATGCATAAAAATATACTCCCATCAAATCAACTATAAATATCTTATGATTTCACCGTATATTGAAAGATCAATACCACACATATTCAATATTTCATAGTAATCAATAAACATATGTATAAATATGTTGGGTTAATATATTACCAAGTGAATCCCAATAATAATAATATGATAATTTATCCACATAATCATAGAGGATATAATCATCATAGAATAACCCTTATGGTACAAAATAAATATATAATTACACTGAAATACTTAAAAATCATCTTAAAAACATTAAATATTCACCTAGAAAATTAAGATGAAGCACCATTTTCATTTTAAAACACTTTTAGGAAATCATCTCATAAAAAATAGAAAAATGTAATTTCAATGAAAAATATAAAATATTTAAAATTATGTTTTTAATGAAAAAAATGATGGAAATATGAAAATAACGTAGAATGGAAATAATTTTATATTATATTTCATTCAATATTCAAGGAATATTCAATGTTAATATAAAATTATGTTATTGTCATTTTAAATATAATTTTTATCAGATATCAAAATGAAATTATGAAAAATATATTTAAAAAGAGATAAATATTATATTTTAAAAGACGTACTGGAAAATAAATAATTCATGGAGTTGAATAGAATATATATTAATCTGAATGTTATATACATTATGATATTTTGAAATACTTATATAGAAACATGGCTCTTAAAAAATTGTAAAACATAATTTATAAATGATATATATAGAAATAAAAATCAAACTTGGATAAAAATTATGACATTAAAAAAATAAAACAATACATTTCATACTTAATATATATATATATTATAATGAAAAATTAAATAGTTTTATGGTTATTCATAATAAATATTATTTTATATGAAAATAAGAAACAATAAAAGAACAATAATTATCACAAAAATACTTCATCATGGATTTGAGGAAGGATAAATGAAAATCCTCTTAAGCATTGTATGAAGCAAATAATATTTCCATGATATTTATTATTATAAAAAACATATATGAATATAATTGCTGATGAAGTATCATAACTAAATGAAGTGAACTTCAGTTAGGAACTACACATAGTGGTTCTATAAATATTATATAGAGTAAAATTACAATTTTGAATAAAAAATATAATATTAATTAACATAAATATAAATATAATTATTATATAATATGTCAATAATGAGTATATATAATGTATAAAATAATATATCTTCATAATATAAAGCTGTGTTTGAAAGAGGAAATTTTTTCTCATGAGGACCCCTTAATTTAACCTTTCACATCCTCAAATGTGATTTAAAATACTTAATTATTTAAATGATATAAATTTATTTTATGAAAATATATATATATATTATATTATTATGATATATTTGTTACCACTCCTTATATGTTTTTAGTTAGTTATCATTCATTTTCATCATTAGATGTTAGTGCCCTTGATTATTTTATATAGGATTCATAATGTCAAAAGAAATTATCATTACATGAAATGATTTATTCATACCAAGGATATATAATTCATTTTATCACATTGTATACTATTATTTATTATGTTATAAATTCATTCTATGTGTATTTTAGTATTGATTTGTTAAGATGAAATTGATAAAGAGTTTTGATTGTGTAAATTGTAATACAAATAGATTAAATTATAATAACGACTAAATTTTCTATAATTCTATTGAAATATGAAAAATATGTTATTTTTATTAATATATTAATCTATTAATGTATAATAATATCTATAAAAATCCATTATGCAGGTGATATAAAATAAAATGCATCCCTCACAGAGGAAAAGTCCATATATTCTACAAGTGATGTTTTTATTTTCTAATAGTTGTGATTAAAAATAAAACTAACACATATATAGTTATAATACATTAATAAACTCAACACAATTTTATTTATTAATTAATTAAGTTATTAAAACAATTTTTAAAATCTGATGATCAATAATTAATTACACCATTCCCTATACATTTTAATTATCGTGTACACACATAAGACATTTTCATTTTCCCCTAAATGAGATGAAGGTAAAAATTCCATCAAATTGGATAATAATATACAGGTATATATTTAATCATTTTTAATTATCTCCACTTGAATATCAATACTTATGAGGAAGCATAGTAAATCTAAACTAGTTATTCATAGTCGTGGTAGTCCTCATGTATCAAAGAAGACATTAAAATTTTTATTAGAAAGGATGGAATGGTAGATAGTTATTTTTATATTTCGATATTTTTATATATAAATAATAAAAATTTAAATGTATTAAATTTGATAATATATATATATATAGATTTAAAATATAGATTATTAAAATGTAATGGATTAAATATTACACACCTTGATAATTAGAACCATGCATCAGTGACATTCTTGATATGGACTTCTTAGGCACAAATATATGGAGTATAGGTTTATTAAAATAAAAAATGATTATAGTATTTGAAATATATTTTATTTTTCAATATTGTTTCTATTCTGATGTATAGAATCGAATGGATTGAAATGAGAACAAGTTATAGTTGAAAGAGGGATTTTTTTTCTAATAATTGAGTGTTTTTTGAGTATTAAGGTTGGAATCACATGAATGATAGGTAATATAGGTGAGTACATTTTGGTGATATGTGTAGGTATAAAATTACCTTCTTTGAAAAGTCATCACCAATGTCTAATTTATATGTATATCAAACAAATTTCAACATAAATTAACTTAACCATAATTAAAATTATTAATCTTTATTATATTTTTACGATGGTTTTTATTTTTTATAAAAACAAATATTTATAATGGATATTGTTTTTATAATAGAATTTTTTTTATAGAGAATATTATAGGAAATACTCAAACAAACCTAACAATGATTATTTATATTCAAAAATTATATCCTAGACATTAAAATTGCAGATAAAAATGGAATTAACAAAAAAATGGGATATATATATATATTCCCTAATCAAGATAAACATATTTCTAATTTTTTTTAATAATAACCAACTTTTATGTAATTCCATTTCATTCATATGTTATATTTTCAAACTAATGATTATTAATTATTCTTATGATAAATATTACAATTATTATTTATAACATTATAAAATTAAATTTTATAAAATTTATATCATTCTCTAAATCATAATATCAATATTTCTTCACAGTTAATGTTTTGAATTTATTAGAAAACATGATTTTCATAGTAATTATTATAGAATACATTTTTACAAAACTATCAATTAATATAATATAATTTTTAATTATAATGTTATTTTATTATTTTAATTATATGTGAATATATCATTAGTATTTTCGAGTTATATTTAATCAAATTAATTTGATTGGAATCATATTTTTAAATATTTTGTTATAAGTTTATTAATAGTTATGAAAACATTTTTGTCAAAAAACCTTATCATATTTCATAATGTTTCTTATTATTCATTAATTAAAAATAATACCTAATGTTGAATGATCCAATGTAAATATATGGATCGTATAAATAAACATAGGATTTGAAATTCATATAGTGAATATTATATGATATAGATTGTATTTTCTATTTTGGGGAATATTTATATTTAAAAACACACACAGACACCCACAAAACTCACCCTAGCCTAAAAGGTCGGTTCTAGCTCCAATGTTAAATAACCCACCAAACCACCCACTTTATTTAATTATTTTTTTTTCTCCTGAACTTCCAATGGTAATGAATCCAATTACATGCCTTGAAGGCCCACTATTGGATGGATAGATATCCCATCATGTATCATGTATGGGTTACCACCTACACATCATTCTTACATCACATCCCCCATGATGGTTTTATGTCCAAGTGGTTGGAAATACCACATAGGATGAATAGTACTACTGATACAGTACCATGATACTATACATGCTATAGTACCCATAGTTTTATAGATCCTTTTATAGTGTCTTCTCTAGTGAGGTTATATTACATGTGTAAAATCATTCCCCCCATAATTGTAATTTTTCTAATGAAATATTATAAAGATCCATTACGATTTGGGTTTTCCTCCAACTGCTATCTATATATATTTTCAATTTTTCTTTATCTTTTCCTTGAAAATCTATATTTTTTGTATAACTAAATTATATAATTCAATATGGTTTTCATTAAAATTAAAATCATCCACATAATTGAGATTATATTGATAAAATGTATTCCATATTTGTTATAGTGATGATTAATATTTGTAAATAAGTTAATTTTAATTTTTGGAAAATTTTAATAATAAACGTAGTAAATATTAGTTACCACAGTAAAAGGAAAATATGGTAAGGTTGGGTAATCAAATTTTAACATAGACTACAAACCTTGTATAATATATAGTATGAGTATATATATTTTAATTTCAATATAATAAAAATTACTTATTTACCATTTAACATTTTAAATAATAATTTTCATTAAATGAAGACATGATCCATTAAACTATAAATTTTATTTTTGGTAATATATATTTTCAATAAAGAATTTTTTTTTGATTAGTTATTGATTTTTTTATTAAATGATATTCAAACTATGTATTATTATTAATTATTATATAATAAGATAAATTATTATATAATTTTATGAATTGGAAATGTAGTTTTTATAAGGGTTAGCAAACTAATATTTTTAAAAAATGACAAATTTTCAGTAAATTTTTATTTTTATATAATAATGTAAACTATAACTATTAGTAGTTTTTTATTAAATAAATTTTATTTATCGTATCATAATGTAAAAATAATACAATGGTGAAATAATCATTAGTTTGGGAGACAATTTAATTTGAGTGTAAAAATTAAGTATGGTATAAGTGAGTGGAATTTAATATTATAGCATGATAACCAAATATATGAAATAAATTATATAAATTAAATCTATGAAAAAAAATCAACTATATTATATATTTTTATGATATTTTATTACTTTTATGATGTCTTTATGAGTCTTCAAAAAACAATATAATATTTAATGGTCTTAAAATCATTTCATTATGGACAATACTCACTTCCAAATTACCATGATAAATATATTAATTATTTTTTCCATTGATAATATAATAAAATGAAACCCACACCTATTTGGAAGAAACCATTTAAAAATAAATGTGATTTTTTTGGTTTTACTATTTAATTCTTGAAAATTCATAACTTTTGTCTCTAAAATACTAGTGAACTCCCTCATATTTTCGAATATAATACTTCCAATTTCCCGTTTTTATTTAATATAAAACCTTCGAGAATATCCTATCAATATTAAAACATATATATATTACTCCAATGGTTTCCCAATCAATTGTGAAGATCCCCCCATTCATTTTGAATCACCTTGGCAGGGTAAGGGAGCTCTCTCTATCTCACTCTTCGATTCTATTCAACAATAGTCTTAGTATTTAGTAGTTTAAATCAAAATTGGTTATAAATTGCTAAATTATAAATAAATCCCAATTATAAATAATATATTTTATATAATTGATTATTCATTTATCACCTAATAATATTGAGTTTATTGAAGCTATTAGAATGGTGAAATTATATAAGGGACCACTCTATCTTGTTTTAAATTCTAGCATCATCGTTGTATTTATTATTTTCAATGTATATTGGTTTTGAATGAATGAATATTAATATATATATATATATTATTAATTTCCTAATAATGATTTATCATTTATTCTCTCCCATTGTAGAATTTTCATATTTTATTATTATGCCGAAATTTCGTGTGGGATCATATCATTCTCCTCGTTACACATGAAATAAAATTACATAATAAGATTTCTCATACAATTACTATTGATTGGATATTATAATCCTAATCCATATTGCATCATTTACATTATATATGTTATTAGAGACCCCTTTGACTCTGATTAATCCCTCCCATGATTCATTATTAAATATTGTTAAGATGCCAAAATTACACTGTTAATTTTATATGCTAGGATTGTATTCATGAAACATCCTTTTAAAAATATTATTAATCAGATAATATTCATCCAAGATAATATTATTATATATCACACAAAATATCCTTTATAATTTAATGTCGTTGAACATATCTTTATCACTAATTGAGAAAATTAATCAATCATCATGTAATTTTGTTATACTGCCAAAATGTCATTATTGTTTTCAATACTGAAATTTTTTTAGGTGTATACCCATACCCGAATCCCTTGATGGTTATTCATATATTTTTACTAATTCATCTTTTATTGAGTAAATACATGTATTTAACACACAATCCATAGTCATGGGATTAAATTTTTTGATATATGTTCCTTTTTTATATGATCTATTTAGAACACATACACATATACTAGATAAGATTCTGAAGGGTCAACCATATAGCACTCTAATGCTTTGGTTAATGTTTTAGTCTTATTACATTCAATCTGTGGTTATAATAAGCCATAGAAGGGAAATTATGATGTTATAACTTAGATGTTAACCTTGAATAATGATATTGATATCATGTTTCTAGTTGTTTCCACATTAAAATGTTTCTTTCAGGTTATCATTCGATAAAATGAAACACAGTTAATGTTTATAATTCTAACCCATATCATGTACTATTGAAAATAGTATTGTATAACTTGTAAAACATTTTTCATGTTATTATTGTTTTTCTCTCTTTTTAGTCATTATATATCACCCCATTCTTATCTATCTCTGTAGGTTATTCCATTCAGTTTTTTGAATGATTGAATATAAAGAGAATCTTGTGGTTGTGTTCAATAATGGAGATGTTCCACCACTATTTTATATTTTAATGTAATGTTTCAAATTAACCAAATATACATGGATTATTATTATTTTTTTCTCTATTATTTTTATTCTTATGAAATAAATGGTAGTTCAAATTATAAGAAATAGGGTTGTGAAATTTCATATCAAAGGTCTATCTAGTAATTTTTGGGATTTGCATTAGAAGAATAGAGAATAATCTTTTTGGATAATAGTATTTAAAAGATAGAATGATTAATATTTTTTAATTATATAGTAACTAATTTTTAATAAAATTCATTTTTATTGGATACTATAATAGGATGTTGCTCAAGCATAGATACACCAAGAGGTCAAAAAAATAAAAAATCTCTATTAGGCCAGATTGAAACTCGAAGAGGTTCATTACAAAGTTATTTTTTTACTCCTAGTGTCATACACTCTAGGGATGTGAATTAGTGAATTAGAAAGCACATTACCGACCATTAGTTTGGGGGAAAATTTACCAAAAGATTCTATGTTCAGAAATGGATCATTGATATATTATATTGAGGCCTACACATTCATAAGTTATAAAAATACATTTTATCAATTCTAAATATTTAATTTTTTTGGATTCCAAGTCATTTAAATTATTGTTTAAAATTACTCATCCATAATATTACCATTATTCTAGTAAATGTTTAGAAATTTCACGAACTGATTCAACAACCATATCGAATAGAAAGGTGATGAATTTCCAATGTTATACCTAATGTGATGGGAGCTCAATTATGAAATCCTGACAAAATTCTAAACCAGGTATCAAAAATTTTAATTAATTACTAAACACATATTAAAATCCCCTTATATCAAAGAGGAGAAGGATGGAAAATCTAAGATGTTAATTTTATAAAGGTGGTAATGGAATGAACATTCGTGGTCATGCATTTAAAAAAACTTACAAGGAAGCACTATGTGAAATCCATTATAGTATTATAAATTTATTTAATGTTTGTATAAATAAGTTATAAAGATTCTAGATTTAAAAATAATAATCATTTTCACTTAAACCATAGGTTTGGAGGCTTTGGGAATAATTCAAGTAAATTCCCTAATCTAAGTGTTAAATACTAGACAGATGACAAATTCTTCTATATTCATTGAATCAAATGTATTGGAATGTTTATGTATTAAAGCTGAGAATTATTTTTTTGATGTTTTATTTCAATGTAATTATGGATATGAGTATCATGATAAGTATCATGAATATTTCATTTTCGTTTTCAATATGTAATTGAAAAATATTTTTACTATTACTGATAACCTATAAATTTTTTTTGGACAATGTGATATTTTGGAAAACACATGGTTGATGGATTTATACCCATTAATATGTGTATGAAATTATAGATAATCTTAAAATTTATTTTCATTATTTGGTTATGTCTAATATTATCTTTAAAAAAACTGATACAACATCAGGAATTTTTTTGATGGATGTAATGAATTATTATGTATATTTTAGGAATTACATTAATAGGTCTAATATTTTTTCTATGATTAATGATATTTCCATGGTTGTTTTATTTGGATGAGGTATAAATACCATTTGGGATTAGTAAAATATATTATTTGATAATAATTTTATTATGTTTCTATTTGTGTAAGTTGAAGGACTTGAAACATAAATTGTGTTAAAAAATATTTTAATTATGAGGTTATTTTAGTCATTTGGGATATAGGGGTATTAATTTAATGAATTATATAAAATAAACTATATGTATTTTTATTTAATTTTCGATATAAATGAATTATGTTTTTCTATTTTTCTATATTATCTTAAATTATCATTACCATTTTGTATTTATTAAGGATAATACGAAAATATTATTATTTATTGGTTGATTATATGATCAATTTGAAGCTTATTTTAGTGATTTAGGAATAAAATCAACTTTATTACTAATTGTGTGGAGTAAAAATTAGATTTTCTTTGGAATTTATTAATGGAGAAATAAAACTTTTCATGATAGTATATTTGATTATGTTTCTAGTCTATCGGAAAATTGAATTACATAATTCCTGAAAAATAATCATGAAATAATAATGTTTTAATATTATTACAATTTATGTTTTATTGATGGTCTTTTCACCAATCTAGATTTATATTTTTCATGTCATTGGCTTTAAGGTAACCATGTTCACTATATCTCACTAAGTGTTGTTGGGTGCTTGTTATTTTACTTAAATGTCTATTTTTTCACTTCATATTGATGTCCTTAAATATGTGAACCATGTTATGTGATGGCCTTCATATTTCTCTTTCCCTCTTTTCATGTTGATGTTGTATTAACAATTATTACAATTTGGGATTTGAATAAGAACATTTTCATGTTTCAAAATATATAAAACCATGCACTACTGGAAAACAAACCTATACCAACAGTTTGGAACAGTTTGTATAGGCCTCCAAACCGTTGGTATAGCCTATACAAACGGATTGGAGAACCGTAGGCAAGTAAGCCGTTGGGATAGGTCTATACCAACGGTTTTTAGAAAACCGTTGGTATATACCAATACCAACGGTTTTGAATACCGTTGGAATAATTAATATGAAAATATATACCAACGGTCTATAAAACTGTTGGTATATATATTTAAAAAAACGTCCGCTGGGATTTGATCCCTAGACCTCCAGTTTATCATTGAACGACCTAACCACTAACCTAACATAACTTTTGTGATCATAATTTGAAAAATATATATTTGTATTATCATAATTATTTTAAATTTTGATTTATAGAATGTTCTGGTTTGGAGAATCTGATAAAAAATTAAAGGACATATACCAACGGTTGTCAAAACCGTTAGTATAGGTCTATACCAATGGTTTTGAGAACCATTGGTATAGGTCCCTGGAATATTGGTAGTGTTGTTGAAATACTGGGGTCTTTTCCCAACGGTTTGGCCAAACCATTGGGAAAAGTGGCCACAAATTGGACCATTCCCAATGGTTTGTCCAAACCGTTGGGAAAAACTACACTTTCCAAAAGGTTTGGCCAAACCTTTGGGAAATCCTACCCTTTCCCAATGGTTTTGGCTAACTGTTGGGAAAAGTGGCCACAAAATGGGCTTTCCCAACGGTTTGGCCAAACCGTTGCGAAAGGGGGTATATAATTGTTGGGAAAGGTCACATTTCTAGTAGTTATTATTTCATTAAATTTGTTAGGATGTAATTTATTATATGTGAATAATATTTAATTATTATTGTTTTAAAAGATTAAATTATATTCTATAATATATGCAATGCATAAGACTGATCCCAAAAAAATGATTGTTTAAATATTATTGTTATATCCCATATATTAATTTGAGGATATAAATGGGATTATAAACATTCATATATATATATATATATATTAATTTACCATAAAACAAAAATAAATTTATAAACTCTTAATAAATAATCACTTAATTTTTAAAATTGTCAACTTATTAATTAAAATGATTTCTATTTCTATTTGTGGAAAAAATTTATAATTATATTATAATTTATTTAAAATATATTTTATAAAATTATGATCATTTATTAATAAATGAAAAAAATTAACATTGGGTGAGATTTTTTTATTTTTTAGAATATAGTATTTTAATTAATTGTGAAATACAAAAAATGACTTTTAAAAAATATCCTTCTTTTGATATATTATGTAATTTAAAAGAAACATTATTATGATAACTTTACATTAAATTCAAGTAATTCTTACTTATATAAATATAATCCACATAATACTTATTAATCATAATGATACAATATTTTATGAATGATTATTTTTGTTGATGAGAACCCATTTTTCTGAAAATGTGTTTTTGAAGAAAAAAAATTCTTTTTTGTTTTTTTAACAACAACACATAATGTGGAATTATTAAAATATTTTTATGGATCAATATATATATATATATATATTTAATTGCATATAGTGAAGATAACTAGATTTAATCTTAATGTAAAATCATCTAATCTATGATAAGTGTATATTTACTAAAAACAACATTCTATTGAACATGATGGTATAATTTCTAGTTAAAATTCCCATTATTTGCGATTTATTTTATATATAATGGAATCCATTTATGGAATAATCCTAATTAATAGTAATTAATATGTTAAATTTAATATTTTGGACAACATAAGTTATAATTTTATAAAATATATATTTCGACAGTTAACGAAAAATAAGTCAATTAAGGCATAAAATATTATAACAAGGCCTTGAAATAAATTAACCATAATATTATGAATATTAATATTTTAATATATATATAAAATGATTTTATTTTAAAAATTATAACGAAATTAATAATAATTTTGAATAAAATCATATTTTTGATATTTTAGAACGTAACTAGTATTAATAATAATATGAATTCTTAATAAAGACAATATTTTTGATTAATTAATGAATTAATTAAAAATAAGAAATTATAATTAAATGTTTTATGTAAATGATCTATATATTAAATATCAGATAATATATAATTTTTTGATGTGAAAAAATAATTTTTATATTTTTCGTAAACTATTATTGTCAAAAAATACATCATTTTTTATTAATAGGGATTTTAATTTTAAAAATATTAATCATACATTGTTTTGATTTATTAAGATAAAATAAATATTATTTTCAAATTTAAATTTTTTAAATTATTGGAAGGTTTTTTCCATTTTTTTAAGACTGAGAACATCTTGGTTAAAAATTAAATATAGAATAAATTCATGGAATGAATTATGACATCATAATGACCAAAACGTCATTAAATTTATTCTATTAGTGTTATCTATGAAAATATCCATGTTTTACCTTTAATATAATATGATTTTTTTGTTAATTTGAAATATTTTCCAAATTTGATTTGTATAATCATAAATCAATATAATATTTTACTTATTTAAAATAAAATTTTTTCTGAACTTGTCTCACTTCAACATCACCAACGGATGGATTTTAATAATTTATTCTCTGAGAATTATAAATTTACAAAATGGATCATAGTTTGTCTTTTTCTTTACCAAAACTAGGGTTTGGCCAATTATTTTGTTTATTTGGTGTAACAAATACCAATGAACAATGATTGAGAGATAATAAATCATTATAGTCTCTTTTAATATATAAATCCACCAAGGATTCAATTATGCATTACTAAAAAATCAAGGATCACATCCTTATTCTCCCTTCCCCACTCTAAATTCATCCAATGTTCCAAACATCTCTCAAGAAGAACCTACCAATCAATTGGAATCACCCCCTTAGGGTGAGGGACTTCTCTATATTATTTTCAATTTATGAAACTTAATTGAATTAAACAATTTGAATTTTGATAACCCCAACCAAATAAGATTTTGAAACATAAACAAAGAATGAAAAAAATAATATGGTAATTATTTTCAGGAAAAAAATAAAAGTATGAATATTAAGGTCAAGACATGAAGGCCTCTTAAACCTCGTACAGACTTGTGATCATATGTCTATTTCTAGGCTACATGGAGGCTACACTCATGGGGTATAACCCATTCGATGTCTTATAGAGCCCTCACTAGCACACCATCTGACCCTTTTTAAGACCCCTCAGACAACTAAATGAGCACCCCCAAGAAGAATAGTTTTTCAATGGCATGAAACTAGAGATCTACCCAAAATCCTTCAACAATATGGAGCGATGATATTGAATTATAGGGACCACAAGTGGTATCAAATATAATTCATGAAATCATCATTGGGAAAAATAAAATTCCTTGAAGTTATTAATGAAAATTAACTAGAAAACCAATCATTCATCACATAAAACAGTGGAAATAAAGAGGAGGATGTAGGAGGGGTCTACGGTCACTAAGAGACAGGAGACATGCACAAATAGCGATCTGTAAGATTCTAATAGTCCTTGATGACATGTATGCTTCAACTCACGCAAAAAAAAAAATTTAATTTCAGCCTCACAGCCTTGATGTCCTCATATATATTATTAAACTCATGGTGCTCTATATATATATAATAATGGTCATTCCCACAACATGCTTTCAAACTCCTTATATGAAACATATTGGTCAAATGAGGCATGATTTTAAGTTCGTGTAAAAACAATTCACTCATGTAATATCTCTTGAATCCCAATTATTATCACAAAAAACAAAGGAGATAAGTTGTTAAGAGGTGTGAGGTATTTGTGGTCAATGAATGACATATTACATTCCCACCAAGAGTCAATGGTGACATGTATGCCTCATATTGTGGATGATCTTATCCTTGATAGACCCCCATATAGATGTCCTCAGATATGTCATGAAAACTTCCTTACACGTCCAGGGAGAATGAATATATCTTGTCATGATGTTCATGCATTCCTCCGTATGACCCACATTGGTAATGAAATTCATCACAAAAAAATATATTAAATATCATAAACTGCACAGATGGAATCTCACATGACAGCTATCCTTTTTCTTGTGAAACAAAGCGATTCATATTGGTGGAGGCAATAGTTACCCACAAGGGCTAAATGGTATTTGATGCACCTATTGAACTTATAGAACTATCCGACAATAATATATGAATAGAAACGCAAGGAGAGTTTCTTCCATTAAACACATTGTTCTTTAGATAACAGTTGGACATGTCACTGTGACAACATGGTGGTCCATGGACATGAGCTCATGATCATAAAAGTCTTTAAGAAGAATAAAACTATCTTCTAAAGAATTAAATGGTGTATGAGACTTGCAATATTGGAAAATTAGGTGACATGCCCTATGTTGTCCCTGGAAGAGACCAAGGAAACCGTGTGGCACCTGGAATATTTTATAGTTTAATCCTGGACATGTTCCAAATATTCCACACAAACTAATGATTATCCTAGTGGAGAGGCCTAAAAATTAATGACCCCAAAAAAATTAATGGTTGGATTCATTATTAGTAACTCATAGGGATTTGGATCTCAAATTCTATAGACTTATAATATCAATCACGTGACTGTATTTCTTTTTGCAAGTTAATATAATTGTGGGATTCCGAAGTAGTCATTCTCTAGACATAAATGTACTTATGTTCATCATTGATATTCACAAGAAGGTAATATAGTGTTTTATGTACCCTGCAATCTCTTTTGATCATGAGATATCCAAGACAAATAACAATAAAAAAACCTTTGTATTCTCAATAAATAGTATGATTGAATGAGAAATGTGTAAGGATTATGTGAAAGAAATTATCTATTCACACTATGTCTTTCATGTGTGTCATCATAGACACATGACATAACCATGAAACATCTCCTAGATCTAAAGGGACTCCATCATCATGCCACCAGGTACATGTAGAGTACTCCAAAAAGTCAAAATAATTCCAAGTACTGTCACACATACACCAATATGATCTTGAAGACCCCCTGGTATTATCATACATAACATTAAATGTCCCACAAACCCATTTACTAACTCATATAATGGAAATTAGTCATGTCATATGAGCCTACGATAGGATATATAAATGAAGACTAATCCCTCAATGCACTACCTGGGCATGTAACATAAGTCTCGTGATGCCCTCAACACATGTCGCCCAGGTCTCACATTGTATCCCATAGGTGTCATCTAGGACATGAAACACCTCTCAGACTATACCACAATATCTCTTCCAACAACCTCAGTATGTTTGATGCCAGATCATGTGATGGCTACAATGATATTCAAACTGAGACATTTGACACCCTCCAAACGTTTCAATCTAGATCATGCAATGGCTCCCAGGATATGCCTACTAGGTAATGAAACACACATTAGATAAGAAGTCAATGTCAGCAGTGTTGCATCATTGTATAAAACCTGAATGTTTTGTACTACAAGTACACTTATTACCCCCATAATAGGTATATGTGGGAAGCATTCCTAAGACATAAAATATATACCAAACATCTAAGGGATTGTCCCGATGTGCATGTCCCAAATCCATATTCCATGAGGTTGTTCATTTGATCCCCATTTATTCTCCCCCTAAGATTTCTTCACATGATCATACGGGATATAAAAAACACATATCAGGTATCATAAATTATTAATATCAAGAAAATACATAGTTTATAATCTCTAATAGAAAGGGAAATATGATGGATTTCATTCCAACCTTATTCATGATATGCGTTCTACCTCCCCTAGATGATCAAGATCTATATTTATCTATTGGAAACCTAGTATCATAGAAATTATTTCAATTAAATGACATTGATTACTCAGCCCCCTTTATTCTCACAACGAGGAAAGATCATCCCATCTGCAATATGTACCTCCCTAATTGTATTGGGTATCCTGAGTGTGTAATCCCCCACATAAATGTACTACTGCAACTATTATTCTCTCCATACATGAGATACTTTTGATTTTGTGGTTTCAGGTTCATGATTGAATATCTTTTCCCAATCATAGGTCCATCATCATGTTGTTATGTTGCATGGGTGAAATGAACTACATTTTTATTGATTGATTCTATAACCAGAAGATGTAGTACGCCCCATACTGGCTTAATAACATAATTGGAATATTATCCACCACTTCATATAGTGGAATATCATTAAAAACTAGGTCTTACAGCTTCGGAATATTAACAACAATCTATAACTGAAGAGTGATGAAGAAACATAGATACATACATATGTAATAACCTCTTAGATACTGTTTTTATGCATAATAAAAGAGATATAATCTTGAGTCATTTCAATCGAATGACCGCTCCCATATGGGGATTTAGAATAAATTCCTAAAACATATCTTAAATCAATTCAAGAGTCTCTTATAGGAAATAATTAATCTGAAAAATGAATGATGAACCAGACCTCCCATCCTTTGAACCAATGTGAGTCCACAGGAGTCACTAGGACTAGAAATGTAGACAATAATTATCCTTTGGAATAGTGGTACATACCCATCTATGGATAAGGTAACCAATATGTATTTCTAGCGAATAAAAAATAAATTTCATCCCTAGTATGTCTTATTGAGTGTGGCCATAGGATACACATCAATTAAATCATCAAGGTAAATCACGTTCCATGTTCACATATAGAACTAGACAAAACAAAAATGGTGAACTCAATGTGAATTTAATAACATCAAATCAGTGGGTTATGATCCACCGAGTCAATATTTCATGTCCCTTATATGAAAATGGAACATATATGATTGATGTGACCATTTTGGAAGACATTGTTTCTCAAATCATATGTACAGACATCATAGCGCGACCATCATACACTACGATTCAAGTAATTATATTTTCTTGTAGAGAAGTACACATGATTTTAATGGAATAAAATGGAGTATAAGACAATTTTTCTAACCATGCATATGTAATTGAGCATTTTTATTCCAATGATATAGAACAAATCAGTAACCTTGTTCCATATTGTCTTAAAAATTATAGAATTTCAACCCAAGTGAATGTATTTGTCTTCCAACACTCATTATTTTGCCACATCCACTATTGTGACCCATTTAAGACATAATGAAATCTCTCTTACCAAGAAACATCAATTGTAGATAGTGAATAAATTTGTCCAAGAGTTCCACCAATAAGGTATGATCAGGACTGTGCATTTTTCCCCATGAGATGCTTTAATCAACAATACCAGTGATCCCACATTGACCAAGAAAGGCTGCAGTTAAGCTAATCTCCCAATCACCATGACCAACAAATTTTGGAGAATATCCCCAGAGATTGATAAATACCACCTTCCATATATTATAAAAGTGGACCAAAAAGCCCAAAATAACTCCCTTCTTGTTCAAGTGCCACTTAGGAGGTCACCGACAAACTGTTGTCATCAGGATCGTCCTGCTGGTACCCATCAGTCACCTTCCAGGGGTACCTTTTGATACAGAGCTTCTTATGATGTCCATGAATGGGCTCCAGGGAGGAATAATAATTTTAGAAGGGAATTGGATATTTTGGGGAGGGTTTATATTCCTACTCAAAAATATGATGCATGACACATACTCTAGAAAGAACCAATAAGAAGGATCATATTCCTATTAAATCAGAACATTTTAGTGGGAATATTATACACCCATCCAGTAGATGGATTGTATCCCGGATCCTACCATGCATCCCTAATGACATAGTCTGGTAGGGACCTGACCAAATTATCATTCCCATTTATGAATTCCATCGGCATACTACAATGGCACAAAGAGGAGAAAGATGGTCACATATCTCTACTTTAATCGATGATATCTATCAGCAAATAATGGAGGGTGAAAATTTGAATTCATATATACCTACAAATACATTGCTAAATTTCTAATATATTTTTGCAAATTATGATGGTATCCACTAGCTTATTTCATTAAAATTACCTATAATGGGATATGAACAATCTTCTAGCTGTACATGTAGGACAACTAAACATGATAATCATCATGAGTGAGTGGTTACACCATATAAGGTGCACATTATTTTATCGACTCAGTAAGATAATTAATATATTCTAATGAATGATAATGCATCAAATTAGGCCCATATTGTAGTTCCTTATGGGTCCATCAATGTGAGTACGACACACACCTCAAGATAGGGTCACAGACCTATCAGATAATTTCAAAGGCATACTCCAATGGCCCAAAATAGGTCATATATATTCCCTATGGATGAGGGTATCCAAGTTAGAGTTGAACACGACTCGATATAATCTCATATTATTGTAATTGAATCAACAAATAATGTCTAGCAGAACATAGATGCATGGTGCATATTCCATGTTTTGTCGAGAAACGACACACCCATCATCATTCTAAGGATATAAAAGATGAATCTCATATCCCTTTTAACATTAATGAGGACCATTGGCATATTTGGGTGGGGAATTCATATTTGGACTAGGATCATAAACTCTTTCCAAATAGAGCTCACAAGTTGAGAGTAGAATATAGCTCAACACATGGTATACTCTTATTTTGAATGATCAGCAGCATATCCAAAATGCTCATAATCAGTCTCATAATCCCATCAAGACTCTCTCTCTCCAAGTGATAATGGAACATGCCTCAATGAAGTCTCATATACTTCTCAACAATAAGCATACATATCAGCATATTCCAACATATTCTTACAAGTTTTACCATAAATCCATGTCACCTAATAGTTATAAACATGTTCTATAATCATTCATATAGAAGGCTAATACTTATACACCACCACACAATGAAGGTAAATATATTATAAGCAAAAAGTAGAATAGTTCTCATATTAATAATTTGTTGAATTCTAGTGTCCTTGAGGATTTTCATGATAGATTCTCTACACTATAAGGGTATTTTATTTCATCAATCGAAACAGATGTATATGTAGTTCATTTCCACGATAGTACTCCTCGTGGTAGTGTGGAAATGGATCGCATGGACTGTAATCCTAAAATCCACTATTTTCAAAAAATACATGATGATATATCTCATTAGAAAGACCATCACTTTTTCCACACAACTCTATATAGAGAGGTGAAATAAAATCCAAAACAATTGAACAAAGTGAGGGTCGAGACACTGCCCCATAAAATTTTAGGAACACACCAATCTCATTATATGGTGATGATTGGATCCATATTCAATTGTATGAATTAATGGAGGCATGTTACTGTGATGATGAAGAGGATTAAATTGACATATAATAAGTTTTGTATGGAAACAACCTCTCCATCATGTTCTAGCCCCTCGTCACTTCCAACTATGAGATACCCACATAGCTAGAAAAGTAGTGTATTCCATATCTATTCCAGAATATATGGGCAACTCATTAGTGACTAAAGGATCAATATATCCCATATCTAGTAGATGTGTGTCTCCTTCATAAATTTGGTACATGCTGTTTCCAACTCAATCTAGCATCCATATCCATGGATCAGGATCAATAAATAAGAAGGACCAATAAAAATCAACAACATTCTTACCACCATCAAATTGTGTTTCAATGAGAGCTATTCTTCGAAGCTACATCAGATATACTCATTCGAGGATGTGTACACTAAAGAGCATTAATCTTTTCCACTCCCCTAGAATATGATAATCCTTATTATATGGAATTTTAAAATGTTATAGCCTTTGATGAAATCTTGGTACTAGGTAATGCTCAAGCTAGTTGGTCACTAAAATAGATTTCCACAACATCAATGGTGCTGAGAAACCTTATATATTGATAGATGATATCTAATAGGATTCCTAAATTGACCCCACACTATAATATGATGATGTTTCGAATATAGCGATCAATGTGAAATCACCTGGGAGTCTTCATGAAAGGATTGATCCTCACAATGGCATGTGATCACACCCATCTCCAAAATGAGAATATGTAAGAATAAACACGGAGACCACAATAGTAGCAGCCATATCAGTTTTATAGGAGCAAACCATGCCCCTTATGCTACATGAATATCTACATCTGCCTCTAGCCCTCATGTTGACCATTCATGAAAGTATTCAAGACATACCTACTAAATTCACAGGTGAACCCCAATATAATGGTATTGGGAAATTTATTTCTTAATCACCATAAAAAATATTATTTTTCATTAAAAGGGCCCCAAATACATCAACAATAATTCTAGACCATCCCCATTCCCACTAGGGTTGGAGAATTTATACCAACATGATCATCCCGGAAATCATCATCTCCTCGGCCAGATTCATTGGATCCTTAACAACAGGAAAAATAGATACATATGGCTTCCAAAAATGACCCCCACTCCACTGGGCATCGGAAATTTCCATCATCATCAACATCACAGAGGGATTATGAATTTTCCTGATTAGGATGGATGAATCAATGGTCAGTGTCCCTGTCACGACCCGTCCTCGTGGCCCGTGCCGTGACTACCCCAAGCCCGCCTTCCATAGGCCAGGGGCTGGCGACTAGCACCAAAGGCGTAAAATCCCGATAACTGGGAAGGCATTGCCTTTATAAAGAAAACAAGCACCACAGAGTACAAGCGGAAGTAAAACACAAAGTACAAAAAGAAGAGCTGAAAAGTAAAAAGGGGCCGGAAATACAAGCCCAACTGTAAAGTACAACTCGAAAGGGAAAACAGCGACTGAAAAGTAAAGCTGCTACGCTGAGATGTCCACTGGAAATCCCACCTGAAGGGTGGGTACAGATAGCTCCTCTGCTCCTCGGGTCCCGCCATCCGCTCCGAGTATGTCCCGCCCAGTGGTCCACCTCCGGGTACCGCCTCGTCGTATAGTCCACCTCCAGGTACCGTCCAGTCCTCGAACCTTCGGCTTCTGTCAGCACTGTCCGTCGTCTGCAACCAACACAACGAGGTGCGGGCATAGCCCGTGCAGGGGTGAGTATAACGATACTCAGTAGGGACCCCGAGACCCTCAAGGTCTCACTAAAACCAACAAGGATAAACACAAGAAGATCTCAACAGATAAACTCTACTTAGGTATATGCCCATACATATACCTAAGTTATCAAGTAACCCATCTCAATCATGAGGAAACACAAGGATTGTGAAAACGACGGATAACCACTACCCGGGTATATGCCCATACATATACCAAAGTTAGCAAGTGACCCATCTCAATCATGAAGTAAACACAAGGTCAAAAAGTCTCAGCTCAAACCAGGATTTTCATTATCGAAACCGTAACTGCTGAAGAGCTCCGTCTCTAGAGTGTACAGTGGTCCTGTCACGACTCCGAGGTACTGCTCACTAACCTAAGACTGCTGAAGTACTCCTCCTGTCGAGTACTGCGGGCCAGCCACCCAAACACAGTAGTGTTTCCCGCCGAGGTATGTCACCAAAACACCGTAGTGCACACCCCCTAGTAGCCTGCTGAGGTACTCTCCGGACGAGCACCGCGGGTCTGCACTGTCACACAGGTAGTGCTCCGTCCGCCATGGGTCTGCACCCCAGAAAGTAGTGCTCCGTCCACTGGGCTAGTCGACTCACTCCAAGTCGAGTCGGTCAAGCAGTCGTCAGGTCTCAACCAGCTACACGGTCTCCGTACTTCGCACGCTCGTCACTGGGAGGGTCCGCTCCACGAGCTACAGGTCGATACTCCAAGTATCTCAAAGTCCCACGAAGAAGTGTCTCAAAGGTCCGTCTCGTCACAGGGGTCTCAACGCAACAGACGGCGCGTCGATCGGACGCCCGGTCTGTGAGTTATTAGCCTATTCGTCCCAGGGGCCCGGTTGGTTTCGTGAGCGAAACCAATCCCGGCCGTATCTCAACTGTACCCCGAACTCCCATAGGGTATACTCAAAGGGATCGTTACTCAACGTAACCACCAACGCCGCTGACGGTTCGTCAAATGGACATCCTGTCTGAAAGATATCAGCTTTCTCGTTCCAGGGGCCCGGTTGGATTTCGGGTACAATCCAACCCGGCCATACTCCGACTGCATCCAAAACTCGGGCGGAGTATGTCAAAAGTTCCGTCTCATCAAGAGGAAGTCAACGAAACAGACGGCGCGTCAATCGGACGCCCGGTCTGTGAGTTATTGGCTTTTTCGTCTCCTGGGCCCGGTTGGTTTTTAAGGCAAAACCAACCCGACCGTACTCCACCTGCGTCCAAACCTCGGGCGGAGTATGCCAAAAGATCCGTCTCATTAAGAGGAACGCAACGCGACTGACGGCACGTCAATCGGACGTTCGTGGCTCAAGATATGAGCGTTTCCGCTCCGAAGGCCCGGTTGGTTTCGTGAACGAACCAACCCGGCCGAACTCAAAGTAATCCGAAACCTTGAGTGCAATATACCGAAACGACCGTCTCGATCCAAGGATCGCGTTGCCGCTGACGGTTCGTCGATCGGAGGTCCGAGGCTCAAGTTATGAGCCAAAAACTAATTCTGGTTCGAAACGGGGGGTCCGGGTCCGGGCCGACCCGGCCCGACCCCCCCTGGGCGGCGCGGCGGCCGGCGGCGGCGGGCGGCGGCAGCGCGGCGGCGCGCGGAGGCGCGCGGAGGCGGCGCGGCGGAGGCGGCGGCGGGCCGCGGCGGCGGCGGAGGCGGCGCGGCGGAGGTGGCGGTGGGCCGCGGCGGCGGCGGGCCGCGGCGAGGCGGCGCACGCGGGGGCTAAGCCCCGCGGTTCTTGGGTGTCGGCGCGGCATATAGCCGCGCCCCTTTGATTGAAACCGCCCCCCACGTGGGGGCCGGTTTATTTAAGAGAACCAGGGGGGCCGGCTGCCCCCCCTCCTTCAAGAACCGCCCCCCCTCTTTAAGAGGGGGGTTTTTATGGGAAGGTCGGGGGTTTAATTCCCCCGGTTTTTAAGACATCCGGCCGGCCAGCTGGCCGGCCGATTTTCTCAAACGGGACCGGAATTTCCGGTCCCCTTCTTCGGCTTCCGACGCCGGCGGCCCGGCCGCCGGTCTTCACATCCCGCCGCGGCCCGGATCCGGCCGCGGTCTCCTCGTCCCGCTGCGGCCCGGAACCGGCCGCGGTCTCCTCGTCCCGCCGCGGCCCGGAACCGGCCGCGGTGTTCGTCGTCCGGCGCGGTGCGACGGCACCGTGCCCCTTTCGCCGTGCTTTGATTCTTTTCAACGCGGCGCGACGGCGTCGCGTTCTTGAATTTTCTTCCATGGTGTGCGCGCGACGGCGTTGCGTAAAATAAAAGCACGATCAACCGCGTGGTGCGACGGCACCACGCCTCTTGCTTCCACCCGCAAGAACAAACAAGATCGTTGGAGGGGGTTCGGCCTTGTTCGTGCGGTCCGGCCCACTCACGTTAGAATAATAACGCAACTTTAAATAATCAACATCCTCACGTTAGTCATACGAACCACGAGCAAGAATGAGATAATTAAAAATTAAACAACATCCCCTACCTTGGTATAAGGTTCGAAGATCATTCTACGTTCCGCGGAAGACGACTTCGCAGAGGTCGGGCGTCGCGGTCGTCGTTCGTCAATTCCGTTGACGAAGAGACGCGTCCGAAGAGGCACGTCGTTGGCGAATCCTTGTACGCCGACGAAGGTTGTCCGAGGAAGGTGCGGTGTTCTCTCTCGTTGACACCGAAGACGAAGAAGAGCGGAGCGGCGTTCTTCGTCGGAAAATTGAGCGTTCTACGTCAAGTCTTGAGGAAAGTCAAATAAAATGGAAACAACAAACTCAAGAACCCCTACCTCGATAGTCGCACGTTGACGGAGTCGTGGAATATCGGTGTCGATTCCTGTGACGTCGGAGGAAGAGTCGTTGTCGAAGGCGTTCGTCGCGGAAAACCGTCGCGGAAGAGATGACGCAGAAGAAGTACGTTGCGTCGCGGATACGGCGTCGCGGATGGATCGTGTTCTTCGGCGGAGAAGTTCTTCGTTGAAGAACGACGTTCTTCGCGTTCTTCATTGAGTTTGAAGAAGAAGAGGAGGCTCTCCAAAAGCTCTCAAGGAGACAAACAAAACAACCCAAAATAAAATAAGACCACTTCTTATTTTATTATTACAATACACATTAGAATTTCAAAAGTTTGAAATTCAAAAAGGTTAAACTCCCATAATTAATTAAGAACTCAAGTTGACAACATTAAATGAAATGAGTTAAAGGGGAGGTTTTGAGAGAATTTGAGGAGTTGGGGTTCGTGTGGACCCCACCTCACTTAATCCTCCCAAGGGAGGTTAAGTGGATGTGGGTCCCACTCCCAACTCCCTTTGGTAGGACTTAACTAGTTAAAAGAAATAAAATTTGTTCCTCACAAATTTTATTTAACTTAAACTAAAAACCCAAAAACTAACTATCAACCCGCAACAAACGCAACTCCCGAAAAGGACTCTTTAAGCGAATATCGGCGCTGCGAGTTCATCGGTGCCCTCGGATTTCAATTCCGAGCACTGGATCAAAAGTTAGGAATTCCCGCTCGTTCGTTCACTGAACGTACCCGAGCCAAACTTCGGAAATTAATTCCGGGCACTCCGGGCCTCAGAATCAGGTGTCGTCTGAAACCGCGCTCTTGTAAAATTCTAAAGAAAATTAAGAAAAAATTTCACTTGAATTTTACGGGTCTTTACATTACTCCCACCTCAGGGCTTTACGTCCCCGTAAAGCTACATCAAAAACTAGGGAAACAAAAGAGGGTACTGAGCACGCATCTGAGCCTCCCGCTCCCATGTGCTCTCCTGGAGATTCCCGTGCCGCCATCTGTTGCGCAACAAGAGGAATCGATCGCCCAAGTAGGACCCGCTCCTGTCGATCCTCTATCTCCACCGGGACCTCTGTAAAAGTCACCCCATCGTCAACGTCAAGCTCCCCATGGTCAAAGATGTGCGTCGGGTCGTGCACGTATCTCCTCAGCTGAGACACGTGGAAGACGTCGTGCACCCGGTGAAACTGAGGTGGTAGAGCCAGGTGATAAGCCACCTCGCCAATCCTGCTGAGAACCTGGAAGGGTCCGATGAAGCGCGGAGATAACTTGTCGCCTCGGCCAAATCTCCGAATACCATGTCGAGGTGAGACCCGCAAGAAGACGTGGTCACCATCCTCGAACTCTAGTGGCCTCCGCCTCCTGTCAGCGTATGACTTCTGCCGGCTCTGTGTTGTCCTCATCCGCTCCTGGATGACATGGACCTCCTCTGACGTGGCCCGGACCATCTCTGGTCCCACAAGAGCTGCGAGATTTCTTCTTTGCCGATAAGAGAAACCTGGTCTCATCCCCTGGATGAACCACATTCTTTGCCTAAAACAGTCAATCCTAACATGGATGATACTAATCCATACCAAGGATGACGTCGTAAGGCCTCGACGCTACTACTAAGAGATCCAACCGTTACTCTCGCCTCCAAGGGTTGAGTCACACTGTCGGCATCAGTGTGTGGTAACTGGGTCTCCTCCAGTAGATGTCTCACAAGTGAGGGTCAAGTCAACAGTCAACTGGAACCTCTTAGTAACATCACAAAAGAGGACAGGAAAGAAAACATCACAAAGGTATGCGTCTTTTATTATTGCAGCTCATATTACAAGACGCTACACAAAAGCAACATCAACATGGAACTAGAAGTACAAAAGACGTATCCACTAGTTCCTCCCCTATCCACAGATGACTCGGCTTCTGATCGAAAAACACGCGGTAAAGGCAGAATCTCCTGTACACGCTCAGGGTGTAGAGATACTGGCACAAACTCCACCCTGAAGAAGGTCTCGAAGTCTTCCCATGCGAAGTTCATCTCATCGCAAAACTGAAACAAGTGGCTCCACCACCTACCTGCTGCTGCCTGAAGGAGGCTGGTAGCAAAGATCACCATGAAGTCTGCCGGCGTCCCCACTAGCCTGAAGACTCTCACCACAGCCTCCAGCCAAACCTCAGCCACCTGCGGGTCCGTCTCTCCCCGGAACCTGGGTGGCCTCTGGCGCTGGAACTCGTGCAGTGCGCTCAAGCGTCGTGCATCGCCTATTGCTGGGGCTGGTGGCATCGGTGGCCCAACGTATGGTAGTACCGCTGGTGCCTCCGCTGGTGCCTCAACTGCAAGAGGGCCCTGTACCGAAGCCTCGTCGCTCGACAGACTGTCAGCACGCTCATCCCTCCGGGCTCTAGCTGGTCGTCTGAGAAAAGACATCCTGAAAGAAACAATGTAACACGATCAAACGATTATACCTGGTGAGCTGACCTGGTTTGAGCTGTTTTAAGGGGAAAAACTTTTGAAAACACACACGCAATCAGTGTTTTCGTGCACAAAGTCGGAAATCAGTTGTCAGGGTCCTGGTGTATGGATACGTCGGCCGCCCGCACCAACACTGGACTCCCTGAACTGAAAACCACACTCGGTACCCTTAACACTATCGCTTCACAGAAAGAAAGATCAGAGTTATAAGTTCTGCGGTAGAACCGAACTCCTCTGATACCAATTTGTCACGACCCGTCCTCGGGGCCCGTGCCGTGACTACCCCAAGCCCGCCTTCCATAGGCCAGGGGCTGGCGACTAGCACCAAAGGCGTAAAATCCCGATAACTGGGAAGGCATTGCCTTTATAAAGAAAACAAGCACCACAGAGTACAAGCGGAAGTAAAACACTAAGTACAAAAAGAAGAGCTGAAAAGTAAAAAGGGGCCGGAAATACAAGCCCAACTGTAAAGTACAACTCGAAAGGGAAAACAGTGACTGAAAAGTAAAGCTGCTACGCTGAGATGTCCACTGGAAATCCCACCTGAAGGGTGGGTACAGATAGCTCCTCTGCTCCTCGGGTCCCGCCATCCGCTCCGAGTATGTCCCGCCCAGTGGTCCACCTCCGGGTACCGCCTCGTCGTATAGTCCACCTCCAGGTACCGTCCAGTCCTCGAACCTTCGGCTTCTGTCAGCACTGTCCGTCGTCTGCAACCAACACAACGAGGTGCGGGCATAGCCCGTGCAGGGGTGAGTATAACGATACTCAATAGGGACCCCGAGACCCTCAAGGTCTCACTAAAACCAACAAGGATAAACACAAGAAGATCTCAACAGATAAACTCTACTTAGGTATATGCCCATACATATACCTAAGTTATCAAGTAACCCATCTCAATCATAAGGAAACACAAGGATTGTGAAAACGACGGATAACCACTACCCGGGTATATGCCCATACATATACCAAAGTTAGCAAGTGACCCATCTCAATCATGAAGTAAACACAAGGTCAAAAAGTATCAGCTCAAACCAGGATTTTCATTATCGAAACCGTAACTGCTGAAGAGCTCCGTCTCTAGAGTGTACAGTGGTCATGTCACGACTCCGAGGTACTGCTCACTAACCTAAGACTGCTGAAGTACTCCTCCTATCGAGTACTGCGGGCCAGCCACCCAAACACAGTAGTGCTTCCCACCGAGGTATGTCACCAAAACACCATAGTGCACACCCCCTAGTAGCCTGCTGAGGTACTCTCCGGACGAGCACCGCGGGTCTGCACTGTCACACAGGTAGTGCTCCGTCCGCCATGGGTCTGCACCTCAGAAAGTAGTGCTCCGTCCACTGGGCTAGTCGACTCACTCCAAGTCGAGTCAGTCAAGCAGTCGGCAGGTCTCAGCCAGCTACACGGTCTCCGTACTTCGCACGCTCGTCACTGGGAGGGTCCGCTCCACGAGCTACAGGTCGATACTCCAAGTATCTCAAAGTCCCACGAAGAAGTGTCTCAAATGTCCGTCTCGTCATAGGGGTCTCAACGCAACAGACGGCGCGTCGATCGGACGCCCGGTCTGTGAGTTATTAGCCTATTCGTCCCAGGGGCCCGGTTGGTTTCGTGAGCGAAACCAATCCCGGCCGTATCTCAACTGTACCCCGAACTCCCATAGGGTATACTCAAAGGGACCGTTACTCAACGTAACCACCAACGCCGCTGACGGTTCGTCAAATGGACGTCCTGTCTGAAAGATATCAGCTTTCCCGTTCCAGGGGCCCGGTTGGATTTCGGGTACAATCCAACCCGGCCATACTCCGACTGCATCCAAAACTCGGGCGGAGTATGTCAAAAGTTCCGTCTCATCAAGAGGAAGTCAACGAAACAGACAACGCGTCAATCGGACGCCCGGTCTGTGAGTTATTGGCTTTTTCGTCTCCGGGGCCCGGTTGGTTTTTAAGGCAAACCCAACCCGACCGTACTCCACCTGCGTCCAAACCTCGGGCGGAGTATGCCAAAAGATCCGTCTCATTAAGAGGAACGCAACGCGACTGACGGCGCGTCAATCGGACGTTCGTGGCTCAAGATATGAGTGTTTCCGCTCCGAAGGCCCGGTTGGTTTCGTGAACGAACCAACCGGGCCGAACTCAAAGTAATCCGAAACCTTGAGTGCGATATACCGAAACGACCGTCTCGATCCAAGGATCGCGTTGCCGCTGACGGTTCGTCGATCGGAGGTCCGAGGCTCAAGTTATGAGCCAAAAACTAATTCTGGTTCGAAACGGGGGGTCCGGGTCCGGGCCGACCCGGCCCGACCCCCCCCCCCTGGGCGGCGCGGTGGCCGGCGGCGGCGGCCGGCGGCGGCGGGCGGCGGCGGCGCGGCGGCCGGCGGCGGCGCGCGGCGGCGCGCGGAGGCGGCGCGGCGGAGGCGGCGGCGGGCCGCGGCGGCGGCGGGCCGCGGCGAGGCGGCGCACCCAGGGGCTAAGCCCCGCGGTTCTTGGGTGTCGGCGCGGCATATAGCCGCGCCCCTTTGATTGAAACCGCCCCCCACGTGGGGGCCGGTTTATTTAAGAGAACCAGGGGGGCCGGCTGCCCCCCCTCCTTCAAGAACCGCCCCCCCTCTTTAAGAGGGGGGTTTTTATGGGAAGGTCGGGGGTTTAATTCCCCCGGTTTTTAAGACATCCGGCCGGCCAGCTGGCCGGCCGATTTTCTCAAACGGGACCGGAATTTCCGGTCCCCTTCTTCGGCTTCCGACGCCGGCGGCCCGGTCGCCGGTCTTCACATCCCGCCGCGGCCCGGATCCGGCCGCGGTCTCCTCGTCCCGCTGCGGCCCGGAACCGGCCGCGGTCTCCTCGTCCCGCCGCGGCCCGGAACCGGCCGCGGTGTTCGTCGTCCGGCGCGGTGCGACGGCACCGCGCCCCTTTCTCCGTGCTTTGATTCTTTTCAACGCGGCGCGACGGCGTCGCGTTCTTGAAGTTTCTTCCATGGTGTGCGCGCGACGGCGTTGCGTAAAATAAAAGCACGATCAACCGCGTGGTGCGACGGCACCACGCCACTTGCTTCCACCCGCAAGAACAAACAAGATCGTTGGAGGGGGTTCGGCCTTGTTCGTGCGGTCCGGCCCCCTCACGTTAGAATAATAACGCAACTTTAAATAATCAACATCCTCACGTTAGTCATACGAACCACGAGCAAGAATGAGATAATTAAAAATTAAACAACATCCCCTACCTTGGTATAAGGTTCGAAGATCGTTCTACGTTCCGCGGAAGACGACGTCGCGGAGGTCGGGCGTCGCGGTCGTCGTTCGTCAATTCCGTTGACGAAGAGACGCGTCCGAAGAGGCACGTCGTTGGCGAATCCTTGTACGCCGACGAAGGTTGTCCGAGGAAGGTGCGGTGTTCTCTCTCGTTGACACCGAAGACGAAGAAGAGCGGAGCGGCGTTCTTCGTCGGAAACTTGAGCGTTCTACGTCAAGTCTTGAGGAAAGTCAAATAAAATGGAAACAACAAACTCAAGAACCCCTACCTCGATAGTCGCACGTTGACGGAGTCGTGGAATATCGGTGTCGATTCCTTTGACGTCGGAGGAAGAGTCGTTGTCGAAGGCGTTCGTCGCGGAAAACCGTCGCGGAAGAGATGACGCAGAAGAAGTACGTTGCGTCGCGGATACGGCGTCGCGGATGGATCGTGTTCTTCGGCGGAGAAGTTCTTCGTTGAAGAACGACGTTCTTCGCGTTCTTCGTTGAGTTTGAAGAAGAAGAGGAGGCTCTCCAAAAGCTCTCAAGGAGACAAACAAAACAACCCAAAATAAAATAAGACCGCTTCTTATTTTATTATTACAATACACATTAGAATTTCAAAAGTTTGAAATTCAAAAAGGTTAAACTCCCATAATTAATTAAGAACTCAAGTTGACAACATTAAATGAAATGAGTTAAAGGGGAGGTTTTGAGAGAATTTGAGGAGTTGGGGTTCGTGTGGACCCCACCTCACTTAATCCTCCCAAGGGAGGTTAAGTGGATGTGGGTCCCACTCCCAACTCCCTTTGGTAGGACTTAACTAGTTAAAAGAAATAAAATTTGTTCCTCACAAATTTTATTTAACTTAAACTAAAAACCCAAAAACTAACTTTCAACCCGCAACAAACGCAACTCCCGAAAAGGACTCTTTAAGCGAATATCGGCGCTGCGAGTTCATCGGTGCCCTCGGATTTCAATTCCGAGCACCGGATCAAAAGTTAGGAATTCCCGCTCGTTCGTTCACTGAACGTACCCGAGCCAAACTTCGGAAATTAATTCCGGGCACTCCGGGCCTCGGAATCAGGTGTCGTCTGAAACCGCGCTCTTGTAAAATTCTAAAGAAAATTAAGAAAAAATTTCACTTGAATTTTACGGGTCTTTACATTACTCCCACCTCAGGGCTTTACGTCCCCGTAAAGCTACATCAAAAACTAGGGAAACAAAAGAGGGTACTGAGCACGCATCTGAGCCTCCCGCTCCCATGTGCTCTCCTGGAGATTCCCGTGCCGCCATCTGTTGCGCAACAAGAGGAATCGATCGCCCAAGTAGGACCCGCTCCTGTCGATCCTCTATCTCCACCGGGACCTCTGTAAAAGTCACCCCATCGTCAACGTCAAGCTCCCCATGGTCAAAGATGTGCGTCGGGTCGTGCACGTATCTCCTCAGCTGAGACACGTGGAAGACGTCGTGCACCCGGTGAAACTGAGGTGGTAGAGCCAGGTGATAAGCCACCTCGCCAATCCTGCTGAGAACCTGGAAGGGTCCGATGAAGCGCGGAGATAACTTGTCGCCTCGGCCAAATCTCCGAATACCATGTCGAGGTGAGACCCGCAAGAAGACGTGGTCACCATCCTCGAACTCTAGTGGCCTCCGCCTCCTGTCAGCGTATGACTTCTGCCGGCTCTGTGTTGTCCTCATCCGCTCCTGGATGACATGGACCTCCTCTGACGTGGCCCGGACCATCTCTGGTCCCACAAGAGCTGCGAGATTGCTTCTTTGCCGATAAGAGAAACCTGGTCTCATCCCCTGGATGAACCACATTCTTTGCCTAAAATAGTCAATCCTAACATGGATTATACTAATCCATACCAAGGATGACGTCGTAAGGCCTCGACGCTACTACTAAGAGATCCAACCGTTACTCTCGCCTCCAAGGGTTGAGTCACACTGTCGGCATCAGTGTGTGGTAACTGGGTCTCCTCCAGTAGATGTCTCACAAGTGAGGGTCAAGTCAACAGTCAACTGGAACCTCTTAGTAACATCACAAAAGAGGACAGGAAAGAAAACATCACAAAGGTATGCGTCTTTTATTATTGCAGCTCATATTACAAGACGCTACACAAAAGCAACATCAACATGGAACTAGAAGTACAAAAGACGTATCCACTAGTTCCTCCCCTATCCACAGATGACTCGGCTTCTGATCGAAAAACACGCGGTAAAGGCAGAATCTCCTGTACACGCTCAGGGTGTAGAGATACTGGCACAAACTCCACCCTGAAGAAGGTCTCGAAGTCTTCCCATGCGAAGTTCATCTCATCGCAAAACTGAAACAAGTGGCTCTACCACCTACCTGCTGCTGCCTGAAGGAGGCTGGTAGCAAAGATCACCATGAAGTCTGCCGGCGTCCCCACTAGCCTGAAGACTCTCACCACAGCCTCCAGCCAAACCTCAGCCACCTGCGGGTCCGTCTCTCCCCGGAACCTGGGTGGCCTCTGGCGCTGGAACTCGTGCAGCGCGCTCAAGCGTCGTGCATCGCCTATTGCTGGGGCTGGTGGCATCGGTGGCCCAACGTATGGTAGTACCGCTGGTGCCTCCGCTGGTGCCTCAACTGCAAGAGGGCCCTGTACCGAAGCCTCGTCGCTCGACAGACTGTCAGCACGCTCATCCCTCCGGGCTCTAGCTGGTCGTCTGAGAAAAGACATCCTGAAAGAAACAACGTAACACGATCAAACGATTATACCTGGTGAGCTGACCTGGTTTGAGCTGTTTTAAGGGGAAAAACTTTTGAAAACACACACGCAATCAGTGTTTTCGTGCACAAAGTCGGAAATCAGTTGTCAGGGTCCTGGTGTATGGATACGTCGGCCGCCCGCACCAACACTGGACTCCCTGAACTGAAAACCACACTCGGTACCCTTAACACTATCGCTTCACATAAAGAAAGATCAGAGTTATAAGTTCTGCGGTAGAACCGAACTCCTCTGATACCAATTTGTCACGACCCGTCCTCGGGGCCCGTGCCGTGACTACCCCAAGCCCGCCTTCCATAGGCCAGGGGCTGGCGACTAGCACCAAAGGCGTAAAATCCCGATAACTGGGAAGGCATTGCCTTTATAAAGAAAACAAGCACCACAGAGTACAAGCGGAAGTAAAACACTAAGTACAAAAAGAAGAGCTGAAAAGTAAAAAGGGGCCGGAAATACAAGCCCAACTGTAAAGTACAACTCGAAAGGGAAAACAGCGACTGAAAAGTAAAGCTGCTACGCTGAGATGTCCACTGGAAATCCCACCTGAAGGGTGGGTACAGATAGCTCCTCTGCTCCTCGGGTCCCGCCATCCGCTCCGAGTATGTCCCGCCCAGTGGTCCACCTCCGGGTACCGCCTCGTCGTATAGTCCACCTCCAGGTACCGTCCAGTCCTCGAACCTTCGGCTTCTGTCAGCACTGTCCGTCGTCTGCAACCAACACAACGAGGTGCGGGCATAGCCCGTGCAGGGGTGAGTATAACGATACTCAATAGGGACCCCGAGACCCTCAAGGTCTCACTAAAACCAACAAGGATAAACACAAGAAGATCTCAACAGATAAACTCTACTTAGGTATATGCCCATACATATACCTAAGTTATCAAGTAACCCATCTCAATCATGAGGAAACACAAGGATTGTGAAAACGACGGATAACCACTACCCGGGTATATGCCCATACATATACCAAAGTTAGCAAGTGACCCATCTCAATCATGAAGTAAACACAAGGTCAAAAAGTATCAGCTCAAACCAGGATTTTCATTATCGAAACCGTAACTGCTGAAGAGCTCCGTCTCTAGAGTGTACAGTGGTCCTGTCATGACTCCGAGGTACTGCTCACTAACCTAAGACTGCTGAAGTACTCCTCCTGTCGAGTACTGCGGGCCAGCCACCCAAACACAGTAGTGCTTCCCACCGAGGTATGTCACCAAAACACCATAGTGCACACCCCCTAGTAGCCTGCTGAGGTACTCTCCGGACGAGCACCGCGGGTCTGCACTGTCACACAGGTAGTGCTCCGTCCGCCATGGGTCTGCACCTCAGAAAGTAGTGCTCCGTCCACTGGGCTAGTCGACTCACTCCAAGTCGATTCGGTCAAGCAGTCGTCAGGTCTCAGCCAGCTACACGGTCTCCGTACTTCGCACGCTCGTCACTGGGAGGGTCCGCTCCACGAGCTACAGGTCGATACTCCAAGTATCTCAAAGTCCCACGAAGAAGTGTCTCAAAGGTCCGTCTCGTCACAGGGGTCTCAACGCAACAGACGGCGCGTCGATCGGACGCCCGGTCTGTGAGTTATTAGCCTATTCGTCCCAGGGGCCCGGTTGGTTTCGTGAGCGAAACCAATCCCGGCCGTATCTCAACTGTACCCCGAACTCCCATAGGGTATACTCAAAGGGACCGTTACTCAACGTAACCACCAACGCCGCTGACGGTTCGTCAAATGGACGTCCTGTCTGAAAGATATCAGCTTTCCCGTTCTAGGGGCCCGGTTGGATTTCGGGTACAATCCAACCCGGCCATACTCCGACTGCATCCAAAACTCGGGCGGAGTATGTCAAAAGTTCCGTCTCATCAAGAGGAAGTCAACGAAACAGACAACGCGTCAATCAGACGCCCGGTCTGTGAGTTATTGGCTTTTTCGTCTCCGGGGCCCGGTTGGTTTTTAAGGCAAACCCAACCCGACCGTACTCCACCTGCGTCCAAACCTCGGGCGGAGTATGCCAAAAGATCCGTCTCATTAAGAGGAACGCAACGCGACTGACGGCGCGTCAATCGGACGTTCGTGGCTCAAGATATGAGTGTTTCCGCTCCGAAGGCCCGGTTGGTTTCGTGAACGAACCAACCCGGCCGAACTCAAAGTAATCCGAAACCTTGAGTGCGATATACCGAAACGACCGTCTCGATCCAAGGATCGCGTTGCCGCTGACGGTTCGTCGATCGGAGGTTCGAGGCTCAAGTTATGAGCCAAAAACTAATTCTGGTTCGAAACGGGGGGTCCGGGTCCGGGCCGACCCGGCCCGACCCCCCCCCCCCCCCCCCCCTGGGCGGCGCGGTGGCCGGCGGCGGCGGCCGGCGGCGGCGGGCGGCGGCGGCGCGGCGGCCGGAGGCGGCGCGCGGCGGCGCGCGGAGGCGGCGCGGCGGTGGCGGCGGCGGGCCGCGGCGAGGCTGCGCACGCAGGGGCTAAGCCCCGCGGTTCTTGGGTGTCGGCGCGGCATATAGCCGCGCCCCTTTGATTGAAACCGCCCCCCACGTGGGGGCCGGTTTATTTAAGAGAACCAGGGGGGCCGGCTACCCCCCCTCCTTCAAGAACCGCCCCCCCTCTTTAAGAGGGGGGTTTTTATGGGAAGGTCGGGGGTTTAATTCCCCCGGTTTTTAAGACATCCGGCCGGCCAGCTGGCCGGCCGATTTTCTCAAACGGGACCGGAATTTCCGGTCCCCTTCTTCGGCTTCCGACGCCGGCGGCCCGGTCGCCGGTCTTCACATCCCGCCGCGGCCCGGATCCGGCCGCGGTCTCCTCGTCCCGCTGCGGCCCGGAACCGGCCGCGGTCTCCTCGTCCCGCCGCGGCCCGGAACCGGCCGCGGTGTTCGTCGTCCGGCGCGGTGCGACGGCACCGCGCCCCTTTCGCCGTGCTTTGATTCTTTTCAACGCGGCGCGACGGCGTCGCGTTCCTGAAGTTTCTTCCATGGTGTGCGCGCGACGGCGTTGCGTAAAATAAAAGCACGATCAACCGCGTGGTGCGACGGCACCACTCCACTTGCTTCCACCCGCAAGAACAAACAAGATCGTTGGAGGGGGTTCGGCCTTGTTCGTGCGGTCCGGCCCCCTCACGTTAGAATAATAACGCAACTTTAAATAATCAACATCCTCACGTTAGTCATACGAACCACGAGCAAGAATGAGATAATTAAAAATTAAACAACATCCCCTACCTTGGTATAAGGTTCGAAGATCGTTCTACGTTCCGCGGAAGACGACGTCGCGGAGGTCGGGCGTCGCGGTCGTCGTTCGTCAATTCCGTTGACGAAGAGACGCGTCCGAAGAGGCACGTCGTTGGCGAATCCTTGTACGCCGACGAAGGTTGTCCGAGGAAGGTGCGGTGTTCTCTCTCGTTGACACCGAAGACGAAGAAGAGCGGAGCGGCGTTCTTCGTCGGAAACTTGAGCGTTCTACGTCAAGTCTTGAGGAAAGTCAAATAAAATGGAAACAACAAACTCAAGAACCCCTACCTCGATAGTCGCACGTTGACGGAGTAGTGGAATATCGGTGTCGATTCCTTTGACGTCGGAGGAATTGTCGTTGTCGAAGGCGTTCGTCGCGGAAAACCGTCGCGGAAGAGATGACGCAGAAGAAGTACGTCGCGTCACGGATACGGCGTCGCGGATGGATCGTGTTCTTCGGCGGAGAAGTTCTTCGTTGAAGAACGACGTTCTTCGCGTTCTTCGTTGAGTTTGAAGAAGAAGAGGAGGCTCTCCAAAAGCTCTCAAGGAGACAAACAAAACAACCCAAAATAAAATAAGACCACTTCTTATTTTATTATTACAATACACATTAGAATTTCAAAAGTTTGAAATTCAAAAAGGTTAAACTCCCATAATTAATTAAGAACTCAAGTTGACAACATTAAATGAAATGAGTTAAAGGGGAGGTTTTGAGAGAATTTGAGGAGTTGGGGTTCGTGTGGACCCCACCTCACTTAATCCTCCCAAGGGAGGTTAAGTGGATGTGGGTCCCACTCCCAACTCCCTTTGGTAGGACTTAACTAGTTAAAAGAAATAAAATTTGTTCCTCACAAATTTTATTTAACTTAAACTAAAAACCCAAAAACTAACTTTCAACCCGCAACAAACGCAACTCCCGAAAAGGACTCTTTAAGCGAATATCGGCGCTGCGAGTTCATCAGTGCCCTCGGATTTCAATTCCGAGCACCGGATCAAAAGTTAGGAATTCCCGCTCGTTCGTTCACTGAACGTACCCGAGCCAAACTTCGGAAATTAATTCCGGGCACTCCGGGCCTCGGAATCAGGTGTCGTCTGAAACCGCGCTCTTGTAAAATTCTAAAGAAAATTAAGAAAAAATTTCCCTTGAATTTTACGGGTCTTTATAGTCCCACTTATTCCTCCCATCAAAAGTCAAACCCTAGTTGGTTGCGTCCCACCTTACCATCATGAATGCAAAAAACCTCAAAGGCCCTATTAGGAAACATAGAGGAAAGGAGTGCCCATTAATTGAAATTAGACCCCACCATGTTCTCAATCAAAAACATCCATATAAGATCAAGGGCCTGAATAATGAACTTGATAGAATCCATGAATGATCATATTTTTGTGAGGAATGTAATCGTAAAAAAACGATTTCCCAACAAGCCATCGTGAATGACATCACTATTAATATGGATGATATTGATCAAGATGAAGATGGAGAGGGGGCATCATAGAAAACTAACCCCATGAGGAGGATCATTTGGACACACCAAATGAGGTTGTGTGCACTTGTATTGAATGAATGCTTCAAAATATAGCACTGCCAAAGAACATGTTTCCACCTCCTTGGAAAAATATTGGAATGGATTAAGGGAAAGAGGAAACTATATATAAATTTACAACAATAAAGAAAATAATTGTATCAATAAGAGATTTAAATAAGATTTCTACAAAAAAATCCTGAGGAGATACTCAGATGAAATATCCCGACATATTATCATCTCTATATATGAAAGGATATTCTACCACCAATGGTCGATCCATCAGAAGTAGCGGTATATGAGTATCAAATGGATCTAGATCAAGATATATATTGTATTTAAATGAGGAATATAATATTATCAATACTTCCCTCTGATGTGGAAATAGGATCTCTATTTCTAGGGTAATCTTTCAGTCATTGGATGAATCTTGGATCAATGGGAGATGAAATTAGAACACCCTCAACTATCACCACTCATTGTATATGGATTGTAGGTTTGCTGAGGTAGTTATTCCCCCAGTTCCACTTAATACCATAGAATAGTTTTCTAATAAGATAGAATCCATAAAGGGGTGATGTGAACCTCTGTTTGCTGAATGGAATCCATATCCTGAATTTGTGGATTAACTTCAATCTCCACCTAACAACAGAAACCTTACCATTTCAAAAATCTCACACAATTTGAATCCATGTCTGTGATTATTATGGTCCAATGAGTTTAACTGGAGTAAACCATATTAAATGGTTTTATATATACTCTGATAAGGCTAATCATTGTCTGATACAAAAGTCTACTAGCAGGATGTGTCATAGGATGGGAATAACTACATAGTCAATTTCATTATCACTTCAGTTCAACAATAAGGAAATGGTGATTGTCGATCCAACAAATTTCATGTAATGGATGAATGAGAGGGTTTTTTATTTCATAGGAATATGTAAGGTATTTTCCTATTCTATCAACAACACCCTATCATTGGAAAAACTACTAAAAATATGTGATTAAAATATCATGGATGAGCTATAGAATCCCGTAATCCCCATGAAATATCTAAAATGGCTCATATATTTCACCAAAACAACACGAAAACATGGATAGGAAGTTTAGAAATCAAGGTACAAGTCTCTATTTATGACCAAAATAAAGGGGAAGACATTGGAACTAATGAATATGTAGTTATTAGTCTCATGCCCGGAATTATTCTCGTACATGCACATAAGATAGCTCTGAACAACCCAACACCTCTTGTGGATATGGGAATCCACAAAATCACCTTCGTCCTAAAGTACATAGAATTCATGGTCACCTTGGATTTATTTAATGTATGAACAATGAATATTCTCAATGAAATGATTAAATACCTATTTATTTCATATGATTCATGGTTAGTAAGATCCTCATAATTCCAAATCCTTGGAGGCCTAATTGAGTAATCATTTTAAATTGTCCCAATTAAAGAACATTCCACAAAAGTCATAGTACAAATTTCTAGACTTTCATTATCTTAAAGACATATTTCATGGCATGGTTGAATCTAAAATGGTTAATGTTGACAATTCTCTAGAGTAGGTGACTTTGATAACCATCGTCTGATCAGAAGGAGAGGATAGTTGGTTGAATGTTCTAGATAGGTGAATGCAGAATTCTAAAAACAGGACGACATGGAAAATAGTTTATTAAGAACATGGTTCGTTGTTGAATAGTTTCAAAAACACACAAAATCTCCAACTATAAGAATGGGGACATCTGAAGTGCCTCATAAGGGAGGGTGTGATGAGTAGAAGAATGAATAAATAGGGGATGGAGTGCCATATTTTTTATCAAGAAAATACCTTAATCATGAAAATTTAAACCCTCCATAATGTGTGTCATTGGAATGACCCCCCAAAATGTAATCCTCTTTGGTTGAATAATTCATTTCGGATCGGTCAACACAATACACTTTTTAAGATCCTACTCTGATGATCGTTATTTCCCTAGATATGATTATCCTGCATATAACTATGGAATGAGAGGCCAAATGTGTCGGAACCGAGGATACAGGGGACAAGTCAAATGTGGTCAGACGAAATATTCAATACGTATCCCCATGAGAGGAATATATGATACCAAGACTAATCAGAAAGAACTCTAGTATGATCAAAAAAGGAATGGTGGGGCCTCAAATCCCTCGAGTAGTTTCCTGCATTGGATATTATTGCATGATTACATAGTAGGGGTTCAATTAGATATACCTAGATAAAGGTGATGAGAGATGAGACATTCTCTAATAGAATTATATAGCCACTAAATCCCCACCTATAATCTAGGTCCATATACCATATCTTCTCTAGGTCCTAAAGCACATGCTCCATCCCTTGAGCCACATCCCCAGTTACAGACCCACATCGGGAAGCACTGACTCTACCATGAAAGAATGATGTTCTCAAACAGCTATCTACAGTACAATCCAATATCTTAACACTTAATGTGCTTCATAAATCATTATAACATAGGGCTGAAACGTTTGTTTCCCTATGGGGCCAAAAATAATTTCATAAAGAAGTTCCTACAACTGAGGACTATCTAGTGGAGACAATGTACTTAGGATGTCCTGTCGCCATCTCGTTCATTGATCAAGGCCATAGGGAGGCCATCCAATGCCACTTATAACCTTTTTAGGTCTTTTGAAGATAGAACAATGTTGATGTCCAAAGATGCATATTCATCCCAGCCTGAACTCTCTGACAATTGGGGAATGGTTAAAGGAATATATGCTCTACCATTTTACTATCAATGGGGTATGATATAAATGAGTAAAGACCCATTTATAAAATCGTAATATATTCTCAATTTAGGGACCTCAAATCTGATTCTATGATTGTAGTTATCTAGTAGGACACCACATATAATGTCCTCAATGGAAGGAACTAGATTCACATTCACATTAAGATACCTAAAAAATTCTTTGAGTTTCTAATGTACCTTATTAGTGGAATGGTATACATGGTACAACGATACAACACCCCATTCAGGACATACAAAGCCATATGACTAGAGGAATACTATTACATGAAGGGAGGTAGACAAAAAATAGTATAAAATGATATACTGGTGCATGAACCCAATGTCTTAGATATGATATTGACTATGTGATCCTCATAAACATGGTTGAAATAGAACATTCAATTCCCAATCTCCCAACCTCTCATTCCCTTAGTAAAAAATCAATTATATCAACTGTATATAGTGACTCAGATTAAAATGGATGATGACGATTCTTCTCATGTCCTCCCTCACCCTAATATTGGTGGAGAGGCTTTAAGAATATCATCATTAATGGAATACGTCTCCACAGATTCACTAGTAGATCAAAATGATTTTATAGATTCCCCTCCATCATTCATGGAAGGTGTCTCCACCAACATAGATGAGATCTAGCAGGTATGTTTGGGAATAGAAGAGGAACAATAGAATATTTTTATAAGTTCATATATTCCTCCCTATGATAAAGAAATATAAATTGAATTTATAAATCTTCACCGATATTTTTTTACTAAAATAATACAGAAATTCCCAATCTGAATCTAGGTGTGGATATGCACAATATCGGACAACCTAATGAGAATCAAGGCTTAAATCTGGTAGACTTGGAGGATACACCCCACTAATGCTAAAAAAAGCGGCAAAATTTAGAAAAATTGATCAAAACCATTTTTCTTCAGAAAGCAATGTACCTGAGATGTCCATACATCATCATCCCTTTTAATTAGAAGATAGGAAAAATTAGAGATTTCATTGATTTTATAGAAATTAATAATAATTTCCTAAATTAAAGTTTAAAATTTCTGATACCATTACTCAAGATCAATGAAACTAGTATATTTTTTTAACTTTCCATTATGAACGTGTACTTAGCGTACAATCATGTTTATATGGCCCTTGAGGATAATGAAGCATTTTCCATCAGATACCCTCAAGGGATCATTAGAAACTAGGTCATGAACATTGAATTAATAATTTCTAGTGAAAGATATCAAAGTTCCATGGATCACATTTATAGTCCATGCCATTGAAGTATTGTTGACTGTTGTGTTGATGATATGGTCATTAAATGATGATAGTGATGTGATCACTTAACAGGCATCCGATTAATCATTAAAAATATTTCACAACACCGTATAATGATAATTCCAAAAAAAAATTCATTCAAGGAAACATCATGTTGGTTTATCAACATTGTGGTACACCACCATAACTTCTATCTATACATAAAAATTACTTGTGTTAATGTAGAAATTTATTTCTATAGAAATCTGATAGATTTAAGGGGACTCTATGGGGACCTCACCAAAATTCAGTGACTCATATCCAACCTAGTTGTAAAAGATCTTCCCATTATGAGTCTAATAAAGATGGGATTATCCTACCAATGGTACAATGAATGTCAAAAATCCTTTGAATGTATCATGCACTACTTATTGAACTGATCTATTTTTGATCCTGTGGTCAAATGGGGGACACTCATCTTATATATGGATTCCATGGAACTCAAATTGGTCACTATCCTCACATAGAAGAACGATGTGGGAAATGATAATATTCTATATTTCCTTAGAATAACCTTTCTAGATACTGATAGGAGATATTCTGATGTTGATAATACTTTCATTGCAATCATATTTTTATTGAAAACGATGAGGTATTACATGCAGCATCATGAAGTACACATTATCTGTCATTTTGATACAATAAAGTACATACATAGCCCCCCCCCCCCCATTTTGACTGGACACATGGTTTGATGTGCATTCATTCTGTAAGAATAATACATTTAGTTCGTATAACTATATTCAGTGAAAGGGAATTCCTATTATGATTTAATAACAGCAGAACATGCCCTAAAAAATACCATAAAATACAATAATATCCCTAATAAAGAAGTCACAGTTTCACCCAAACACTCACCTAATATGGGATATGTATTTTGATAGTTCATTCGAGAGTCACATGGACACATGAATGTAAAACCCAAAGCTCAACTATGATGTTTTGGGGACTGTATTTGTCTCTCCACACAAAGATGTTTTTTCCTACCCATTCATGATGTTTGAAAGTCTGCACTATTAATATGGTCAAATACCATGCCCTCATCACTAGATTGGAAGAATAACTACCACTCCACCTGCCATATATGAATATCAAAAGGGTCTTGAAACAAGGTATAATGTATATCAATGGTGAATATGACACTAAAAAAGAAGAATGAGACCCTCTTATTGGCTATGTCTAGGGATTGATGGTAGAATCCCCATTAAATCCCAAAATAAATGTTATTCTTCTATCAGAACATGTTCACGCCGACGCATAGGCTAACACAACTGAAATCCTATCTGAAAATGATAATTATAAATAATCAATTCACATCACACATTTATGAATGATCTCATTGATCATCGTAGGTGACATGTATGTGATCATTTAGTTCCACACCACCCTAGATAATTATGATCTTGTGACCACCCCTGTATAGATGGAGGCTATAATAGAAAATCACCATCACGAGACTCTCCCAAAGGATCATGTTGGAAGGGAATAGATCTGATGTTAGGTAGAAAAAATTACCATTTAGGATTTCCTGTATGAGTAAAACATTCACTAAAAATGTTTCATTGATGCAATTGTCCTTAAGTGCGTAGCAGGTGGAGAAGATCACTCCATAATTAATGAATTCCCCATATTCTCTTGTAGTGAACATAAATATAGAACTAGGTTATCGCCCCTAATAGGACGTTGGGATATTATAGGAAAAAATGTTAGAGGACTCGGTACAATTCAACAATAACATTCATGTACTCCCAATTAATGAAAACATCATCCTTCATCCCACATAATTGAATCACAAGGATACGAATTCCTAGATATTTACTATTTATTGGATGGATGTTGTGGGGCTATATCCATTAGCCGCATCATATCTTTTCTTTTACATCATTACTTCAACCAAAATCATTTCCAAATGGGCTGAGCCGATACCCCTCAAGGAATTTGTGGAAAATAATATCCCAAATTTAATGAAATACCTTATAATCAATATGTTCATATTCCCTCACAAAATATTGAGAGGAAGAAGAACCATCTTATGTTCCATAGATTTGATGAAGATTTACCAAGAGTACAATATTGAGTTAAATCGTTAATCTCACTATGATGCCTTGGAATGTGGATATATGGTGGTCATCAATAAGACTATATCAAACATACTCTATATGACAGTTAACAAGGATAAAAATTACTGTCCAGTCAAACTCCTCTAGGTTTTATGGTCCTACCGTAACACCACTTGTAATATTACACAAGCAACACCATTCTCACAAGTGTATGTAACAAAGGAACTATTGCCCATATAATTCCAAATTCCCTCAATCATTATATCCACTTATAGACAACTATCATATTAATATCATTAAAAAAAGTTACTAGATTATTTGGTATAGTTAGATGAGAAAATATTGAGAACACTTGACAACCTTGAGGCCCAACAAAAGAAGATAGCACGTGCCTTCAATAAACATGTTATCCTTCATTCATTTCCCTAAAGAGAATTGTTGATGTCCCACAAAAATCCATTAATAATGGGTAAGATTCTCCCCAGATTGTTTTCCATGTTGGAATCACCTTTAAACATACATCTTGACTATCATAACGAATCCTATTTTCTGGCAATCATGGATAGGGATCATTTCACACCTCCATCCAATTCATGATTTCTCAATAAATACATTTCATTAGTTATAGAAATATGGTATCAACATCAATGTAAGTCCCATATAACATCGTCCTTGTATGAAATTAAACAGCATGGTATATCTCATCTTGTGTACATGGAATTAAGCTATGAAATTTCTTCCTTGCTTAATGGCAGTACGATAAATAGTTTCGCTATAACTTTATAAAACTTGATTACTATTCCCAGGGGGATCCATAGGAAAATCCTAATTATATGTCATGGTCTAGACCCTACATGTTAGGAAATTCATTTGTTGTATCCATTTTCTATCAATGAACAATAGGATGACCTACAAATTTCTTTCTTTCTGACACTGCACATAGATCATGTGATCGTAGGAATTTTGGTATGGACCTATCCTCACATGAAGGGAATAATGGTTAATTGATGGTCTATTACTTCCTGAATAAAATACCCCAGATGGATTTCCATGGTTACATACCACATAATGTTATAAACATGATCCACCAAGATCTACATGTGTGTTGATTATAATCCTTATGAGATACGCCACAACACCCAAACAATTCACCCTTGGGAACATCCATGTGAATATCCTTTTTCAAGGCCTCGACCGGAGTTTCCCAAGAATGGTTCATTTTTTGGATTAGATATATTTTTTCCTTATCCACATTGGATTGATTCATAACAAAACACTACCCATATTCATGTTAGGAAATTTTTATTGAGACCTAAACTACATGGTCCTGCATATTGACATAAGTCCATACAACACAACAATAAATTATGTTGCATTGTCCTCACCATAAGACATTAAACTACATGGAATTCCAGAACTATGTGGTGTTTATTCTCATTTTCATGAGATACATATTGATTCCCAGTTTTCATCCTCAGAACCAACCTTGAAATTCCTGTATATCAAGATCACTTCACCTATATCCTTTTTGAATGTCGATAAACTACACTAAAATTCATCCTTACTACCTAAAATTACACTACATGGAATTACGTCTATATCGCATGGCCTTAAACTACACAGAGATGAAAATCCAAGCTACATGACAGTCAAACATGCATACAATCACCCATTTCTCATCCATTATAAAATGACCACAATGTATTTTCCTATTTTAACCAATGTATGGGGTTCATCCACTATCATTTAATTAATCGTCAAATACATTTAACAGAAATCATTTTTGATGAATCTCGGGACCCTGTAATCCTTATATGGCCCTTGGAAAGGATATCCTAATTCATTGAAACCTTTCTTTACTATGAATACATGACCACCACTACCATAATTGATCATATGGCTAGAAACCAAATGTGTCACTCTAAAAAAGGACATTATGATTCTCATGATCATCGACATCATCATGGATGTGCTCAACACCTCAGATCATCTGATTCCTATGGTCAGGTTGGACAACATAACGGTGGTGGTGGTAGAACCTTGAATCGACCCCCACTGCCTACTACACGACCAACTCTTATTCCACGTCTACATACTGCATGTGGACCTTCTCGATCAAATTTATGCATCTACCGTGGAAGTCTCTCGACCCTCTTCTGATCATCTATACGAAAGTTCAGGAAATTGCGAGCCATGTGACCATGTCCTCCTCATGAGTAGTATTGCATACTCCAAACATGTCCTCCTATATCACATGGTCCTCGTACCACTTACATTATATCCTATGGTCGTCCACTATATGGTATGTACTGCTTGGGCCCCTGCATCATCCATCTACTTCCTAGTATTGATGACACTGGCACCTGACATTTGCTGGTGGCTCTCACTGTCTGTGCCTGGTCAGCTAGGTAGCTCTCCACTGAATTTCATCACTCTAGCACCCCATCTTGCATCAGAATGCTTATAAATATCTTAGATGCTCTGATATTCTACTACTGCCCCTTCTCAAAGGTTTGGGCCCTAAAGAAAGTGTCTTTTACCATTTCATTGGAGTATTAGGAGTGTTCATTGAACCTCACCGAGTACTAGGCCACAGTCATGCTGCCCTTTTGTAAGTGCAACAGCTCCTTCATGCGCACTAAGTGTAGAGTCGCTGGGATTAACAGTGCCCTAAAAAGGCCCTCTAAGTCCACCCAGATGAGTGTCACCTTATCCTATATTTGGAGTGTTAGACTCTACCTTCTCCCAATTTCTCCCTAGAAGAGATTGGAAACTAGGTTCCCCATCAGATCCGTTGTTGTCCCAATAAAGAATAAAACATTGGCCACAGACTCCTACCATTCCTCTACCACCTACGGGTCTATATCAACTCATAATGATGAAGTATTCTACCATTGTAACTCGTTTCAGGCACCCAAGCATCGTGAATCCTCTATTGGTGGGGCTGGTGGCAATGACTTCCCAATTGGTAGTGATGCTGCTAGTTCACAACCAAGAGGGTGTTAACCCCATTAGAGGTCCCTACACTAAGGCCTCATCACTCGGTGGGCCGTCATCGCATACTCTCTATGGAATCCGGGATGGATGTCTATGTAGAGACACCCTAGAAAATTATAGGTGTGCTATGGTCAATGAGTTATACCTGGTGAGATGACTTACAAGAACACAAGAAAAACACTTAAAAACTCATGCAATCAGTTTTTCCATGCACTAATCCAGAAATCCGAATTCAGGGTCCTGGTGTATTGATATGTTAGCCGCCACACTAGCACTAGATTCCCAAAATTGAAAACCACACTCATAACACATAACACTATTTCCACATAGAATAGATCAGAGTCCTAGTTCTTTGGTTGAACAGACTCCTCTGATACCACTTTGTCATGGACCATCCCTCGAGGCCCATGCCATGACTACCCCCATGCCTATCTTCCATAGTCTAGGGGCTGGCGTCTTGCACCGAAAAGATGTATCTCTATAACGAGAATTCATTTCCTTTTTATTAAATACAAACACACAGTCTACAACACAACATGATGAAACCACGATGTAAACTACTATAGTAAAAAAGATCACTGAATATAAAGGTGTTGAAATACAAGTCCAACAAAAATGTACAAGTACAATTGAAATGTACAAGTACAACTAAATTTTGAAAATTATTTCCTGGATCATCCATCAAGGATCCACTTGAAGGGAAGGTATAGCTCACGATTAGTAGTCCCTATGTCACGTCACACCAAATTTTCCAACTTCGAGCACTATACAGTCCAAGCTCCCTCAGTCTCGATAATTGTTGTATGCCGTCCTAAAAAGACAAAATAATGTGTGGGGATAGACAATGCTGGGGTGAGTATAACAATACTCAATAGGGACCCCGAGACCCTCACAGTTCTCCCAAAGTTCCACAAAGGAAAAACCACAGAACAAGACCCCAAAATCCAATCACAAATAAATAGATATCAACTCTTCTTAGGAATATTCCCTTAAATATTACTATTTTATCATTATATACTCATCTCATACATGAGGGAAGAATATAAAAAAGGTAACACCATGAAGGTAGAAGTACCACACATGTAAAAACATGAAGATAACACCACAAAGTTACTAGTGCAACATTGTTAACACCACGATGATAGAAGTACCACACACATAACAACATGAATACAACACCACGAAGGTTGCACCATGATGGTAAATCCATGAAGGAAATACCACGATGGTCAAAGACTCATATCACAATAACGTTTTACATATGTATATAAATATAGATGATTATTCATAAGCTTGATCATTTTATTCTATTAAGAGGAAATCTTTTGGACCCACATAGGATCGATAGGTAAATACCCTCACAGATCCACAGAGTATATGAACGACATATGATCGGTATGTGTTGACTCACATAGGATCATTTTGAGCTGACCCACATAGGATCTGTTAGATTCTAACACGAACATAATCGATAGTTGTTGACCCACATAGGATCGATGTACTTTAATTACGTTAAAGCCTACTACATGATTCCTCTCACTCTGTGTGCTCGAGAATTTAATAATCTACCCCTTTAGATATCAATTTTATTAATTCTTACACATAGATCCACAACAAAGTAACCCAAAGGACCTCTATTTTGTAAGGGTTCCAACGTGATAGACCGTGCGTCGATCAGATGTCCTGTCTGTGAGTTATAAGCGTTTTAGTTCTGAGGGGGCAGTTGGATTTGGGTTCTATCCAACCCAACTATACAAAAACATTCTCCAAAGCACAATTGGATTATACCACAAGGACCAATGTTCTCCATGGTCTATACGTTATAGAATATTTTTCAAACGGACGCACGGTTTACAGGTTATGACCCTTTAACCGAAACTAGGCCTGGTTGGGTCCAGGTCTGGTCTGACCCAATGCAGACTGGACTGGGATAACCTGACCCGATTCAGGTCAACTAGACCACGTCTAGGTCTGACATGGATGGGCTCGGCCTGCTAGGTAGTAGCCCAGCCCAACCCAGAAGGGGGGGCCTGTCCCACTAGAAGGCAGCTGGACCAGCACGGGGCCGCGGGCTAGCCCGCTTAGCGCACGACCCACTGGGCAGGTGGCCAGCTACTGGGTGGAGTGGCCCGCGGGCTCACCGCCCTCCCTAGCCAATACCCAGGTGAGTGACCCCCAGTTTTCCCGAACAACTGTGAGTGCTGTTTTTGTCTCCTCCATAGTGGTGGCACCACATAGTGTCTCTAAGTGTCATGAAGACCAGCTATAGTGGGTCATGCCTCCTATCGCAGCTTGCAGGTGTCCACCACTGTCTCCAGCTATGTGCGACGGTGCACCGCTCCACCACCCGCTGTTGGAAAATGTGCCAAACACCTACATTGGTACTCTTCTGTGAACGAGCCGCAACCCACATCCTCCGAAGACGCGCTAGTCGCTCCGCCCTCCTCTTCTACTACCGGTTGGTGTGCCAAATGCCTCTTCCAACTACCACGATTGATAAGCCATTTCTGGTTCATCTGGTAGTGTGGTTCCTCAGCTCCTCCCTCAAGGCTGGCTGCAGCTGTGGTCCCCACTGGCACCGGGCATGGTTATCACCGCACCGACGACCATTCACAGGTTAGATGGTGAACTATGGTGTCCCATTTTTCTATATAAATGTGTCGTTAAACTTCTCAAGAGATCTCCATCAGTTCTAGCCCATCAAAATTGGGTTTTTTCCATCCTAAAGAATCGTCTATGAAGAATTCACAAATTAATCATGATAGAGGAGGGGCCAAGACTTGTTCATTTGGCTCGTTCCCTCCCTGTTACCTTGATATAAATAGGTGGAAGAGATAGAATCATCCATAATTGAAATTAATCTTGTAAAAATCTATACCTCAATATTTTTGGGGCCCTCCAAACTTGTGGATGATTCTGCATTTTTCATGCCCACAACTAGCCTCCAACAATGTATCTCGATCGTCAATCGTCAGTTCGGTGTTCAGTGTCGTTTTTCACTACTCACCAGAACCGACTCTTCCCTCTAGAGATTCCGTCGTGACACATTATCATCACTCTGTTTCTTGGTGATGTAGTGTCGATAAATCTCCCCAAACTCCATATAAATTAGAGAGAGGTGAGGGTCTCTAACTCCGTTATTATTTATGAGAAATCATTTAATATAAATCTCCATAATTACCAATGATGATGTAACCAAGGATTCGAAGGGTCAATCCATCTAATGTCTTGACACGTCGCTGGTCCCACGATACTGCTTGTCTATTTGAGGAAGAAATAACTAAATTAAATAACTATGTTATTTTATTATTCTTTTAATGTTCCCAGCATCTATCCTTTTCTCCATACCTAATGCGTTCGAACTGAAGTCTCCCTTTAAGATAATTCTAATGCTGTAGATTCAACAACACCATCAGATTTTTAATTATATCACCAGTTCAGAAGTTAGAAAACATATCTCTTACATTTATTTAACATACCAATAAAAGTTTACAAATTCATTTCGGGATCCCCAGGCCTCGGAATCACAAACCGTCAATTTTTTCCAACTCGTAATAATTGCATATAAGAAAAAGAATTACATAGAAAATAAGGTTCGTTACCATGTTTCAGGATATATTCCATAAAATTGTGATTTAAATAACATAATTAACATTAATAATACTACTATATAATTATAAATTATACCTATGTTTATTTTTCTTAATGATAAAGAATACATGTTATAAGTTGGATATTATGTAACATACCATTTTAATAAATGTTCTTTAAGAGATTACATTAACAATAAATATTTAGATAATATCTATATATTATAAAAAAATATTTATAATGTATTTTAGTATTCTATTAAAAACATTATAGAAATTTTCAACCATTATTTACATTTAATTAGTGGTTTGAACGAAATTATCCAACCATTTTCTAATAGAGGATGATTAAGGATTTTCTAAAAAGAATGATCGAAGAATTTTTTTTTGTATTCTACAAAATTAGGGGTTTTCACACCATAATTGCACATGAATTCTATTAGGATCTAATTAAATTTATCATAGATAATTTTAATTTTTTTAAAAAAATTGTTAGTATTTATTTTATTTTATGAGTTTATTTCTAATTGAAATGTTTATTCTTTTCATAGAATTTTATTATCATACAAGATTTTTGTTTTATAATTATTCTATGCTTCGTGTTAATTATTTTTTATAATGGGTGGTGATACTATAAATAAAGAATAGGTGGCTCAATGATAAAACATGTATGTATGGTCACATTATTAACCATTTATGGGTCATTTTATGAAAACCCAAGTATGGACGGTATCTAATAGATTATAATGAATTTTATACTCTAGTGACGGATTTTCTCTATAAAGATGATTCCATTTGAAAGAGTGATATAAAAAATGTTGTCCCATGTTACCTACATATCATTTAGATTAGTATTAGTATTTGTTAGGAATGTATTATTGTAGACCCTGGAAGACGCGTCCCCAAAATTTTCCAAATTCTTCCATACATGATCCAAGATTGTAGACCATTTCGCAAGCTTCGATTTGGTAGGTCGTAGGGCCTGAACGGAGTTACGGATTAGGAGTTATGGACGTTTGAAGTTGGGTTGGAAATCTGGTTCGCGAAGACCATTCGCGAAGCCCCCCCTCCGTGATCGCGGAGCGCCGCCGCAAAGCAATGAGGCGAGAGGCTCCGTGAACCCATTTGACATTTTCGATGCGCTGCGAAGACCCCTTGTGAAGCACTAATGCGAAGCACCGATGCGAAGCACCCGTGCAGCGCGGTCCCGCGAAGCCCCGCCGCGAAGCGCCCCGACCATCGCGGCCTCGCGAAGCTCCAGAGGCGGTGATGCTCCGCGAACGCATTTAACGTTCGCGAGCCGCCGCGAAGCACCATAGGCGGTGCAGAAGTTCTACTTCGCGGCGCCCCTACCTATAAATACCCAGCTCACCCCCCGTCTCCAAAAAAGGACAGCCACGGCCACTTTGCCCCTTGGGCGGCCGAGTGGAGCTCCGCATTGCGGCTCCGCGAAGCCATGCTCCGCGAGCAGCTTCCGTCGCATTGCTACTCCGCAAGCCGAGACTCCATGAGTCCATGCTCCGCGAGCCTATGCTCCACGATGCTGATTCGCGAGACCAAGCTCCACGAGAGCCCTTTGCTCTGTGATGTTGCTCCGCGATGCTGCTCCGCGAGACACCTTTGCTCCGCGAGCCCTTGCTCCGCGATGCTGCTCCGCAAGACCAAGCTCCGCGAGACCCCTTTGCTCCGCGAGAGCCATTTTCTCCACGAGCCCTTGCTCCGCGAAGCTGCTCTGCGAGATCCCTTTGATCCGCGAGAGACTATTGCTCCGCGAGGCCATGCTCCGCGAAGACCTATCCTTTGCAAGGATCCTACCTTCGCGCCCACCGGTCCATACCGCGGTGGCTGCGCCCCCGCACCCCCGCTCGGGGTCCGTGTCGGGCTGCGGTCCCGGCCCTCCGGGCCGGTCCCTTCGCTACCGTCACCGACCCCCATGAAGAATGGAGAGTCGCACCGCGACCTTTTCGGGCCGGGATGTCGCGATTTTCCATTGCGCACTTATGCGCTGCCACCTTCCACCTATGGAATACCATGATTAGAGATACTCCTCCACACAACATGAAACACCTTGAGTTGACATATTCCTCTGGGTTTCATTCCATGTCGTGAGTTGAGATTCTCATCATCAATCCCCCGAGTACCTTGAGTCGAACCATTTCTCAGGATACTCCTCCAAATCCTATCACTTGGCTCCTATGCCAGGTTGAACCAGAAAGGGATGCCCTTTTGTAAGTCCCAACACCAACCATTTCTAGGCACCTTCTGCCTAATAGTCCTTTCTACATGACTATAAACTGTAGTACTCCCTATGTTCCTAACATAGGATGCCTCTTTCTCCAAACAATAGATGCCTCACGCTCCATGCATGAGATGCCAACAGTCCTATCTACATGGCTCTAAACTGTAGTTCCCCCAGTCTAACAAATGATAGGATGCCTTGTGCTTCAATCATGAGATGCTAACAGTCCTACCTACATGACTCTAAACTGTAGTATTCTCCCTTTGATCCACACATAGGATGCCCCTTGCTCCAAGCAAGAGATGCCTTATGATCCTAGCATGAGACGCCAATAGTCCTACCTACATGACTATAAACTGTAGTATTATCCTTATGTTCCATAAATAGGATGCCTCTTGCTCCAAATAAGAGATTCCTTATGCTCCAAGTATAAGATACCTCTTTCCATGATTACAACAGCATAATTCCAACACCCCTTGGCATTCTCCCTCTTGTGCACCAGTGCATAAGTGAAGGCCTCAACTCACCAGTGTGTTGGGATGCTCCCATGGCCTGACATGAGGAAGAAATTACGGGCAACTTCCTAGCGTAAGCCCCATTCACGAGTGTCGCTCCTTAGCGGCACCCGGGCAGCTTCATAGCGTAAGCCTCATTCACCATCTTCGCTCCATAGCGGCACCCGGGCAGCTCCTAGCGTAAGCCCCATCCACCATTGTCGCTCCATAGCGGCACCCGGGCAGCTTCCTTGCGTAAGCCCCATTCACTAGTGTCGCTCCATAGCGGCACCCGGGCAGCTTTCTAGCGTAAGCCCCATTCACCAGTGCTGCTCCATAGCGGCACCCGGGCAGTTTTCTAGCGTAAGCCCCATCCACCATTGTCGCTCCATAGTGGCACCCGGGAAGCTTTCTAGCATAAGCCCCATTCACCAGTGCTGCTCCATAGCGGCCCCCGGACAGTTTCATAGCGTAAGCCCCATCCACCATTGTCGCTCCATAGCGGCACCTGGGAAGATTTCTAGCATAAGCCCCATTCACCAGTGCTGCTCCATAGCGGCACCCGGGTAGCTTCCTAGCGTAAGCCCCATTCACCATTGTCGCTCCATAGCAGCACCCGGGCAGCTTCCTTGCATAAGCCCCATTCACTAGTGCTGCTCCATAGCGGCACCCAGGCAGCTTCATAGCGTAAGCCCCATTCACCATTGCCGCTCCATAGTGGCACCCGGGCAGCTTCCTAGCGTAAGCCCCATCCACTATTGTCACTCCTTTTCAGCGGTAATCCGTTGACATCCCTATGCAGCGGTAAGCCGTTGACAACCCTATCCAGCGGCAAGCCCGAAATCATCATCATCCTTTTCTTTGGGCCTCCATCCTGGAGTAATTCCCAACACCATGGGCCGCCTAACGCGTAATCCCCTCTTCGCTTATCACGGACGAATCCTTCACGACGTGATCGTCAGGTCCTTGTAACCTCTTGTTTCTCACATCGAGCATGACTCACGTGGGCATACAGTGAGCACCGACCCAGACACCCATCCCATATGAACTACGAGGACTTTGATCCATGTCAAGGCGTGGTACGTAGGAAGCCTCCCTGAGGTTCAAGCCCACCCGTCATTTCACGTCGGGTCTCACTCCCGTCCAGCACGACGTTAAACTGCATTCTGGACCATTGGTAAGCCGTTGTGACCCATCTTAGTGAACTATGAGGACTTTGATCCATGTCAAGGCATGGTACGTAGGAAGCCTTCATGAGGTTCAAGCCCACCAATAGTGGACCCCCGGGTCTACTTTCACGTTGGTTCACCGACGAACCCATCCCATAGAGAACTATGAGGACTTTGATCCATGTCAAGGCATGGTACGTAGGAAGCCTCCATGAGGTTCAAGCCCACCCGTCATTTCACGTCGGGTGCCATTCCCGTCCAGCACGACGTTAAACTGCATTCTGGTCCAGTGGTAAGCCGTTGCGACCCATCTTAGTGAACTACGAGGACTTTGATCCATGTCAAGGCATGGTACGTAGGAAGCCTTCATGAGGTTCAAGCCCACCAATAGTGGACCCCCGGGTCTACTTTCACGTCGGTTCAATGACGAACCCATATCCGAACTATGAGGACTTTGATCCGTGTCAAGGCATGGTACGTAGGAAACCTCCACGAGGTTCAAGCCCACTGCCCGTCGTTCATTCATGTCAGGGTTCACTACCGTCCTGCATGACGTTAAACTACATTCACATCCCAAACTACGAGGACATTGATTCGTGTCAAGGCATGGTACATAGGAAGCCTCCATGAGGTTCAAGCCCACCGCCCGTCGTTCATTCACGTCAGGGTTCACTACCGTCCCGCATGACGTTAAACTGCATTCACATCCCGAACTACGAGGACTTTGATCCGTGTCAACGCATGGTACGTAGGAAGCCTCCACGAGGTTCAAGCCCACCGCCCGTCATTCAATCACATCAGGGTTCACTACCGCCCCGCATGACGTTAAACTGCATTCACATCCCGAACTATGAGGAATTTGATCTGTGTCAAGGCATGGTACGTAGGAAGCCTCCACGAGGTTCAATCCCACCGCCCATCGTACATTCACGTCGGGTCACACCCGCGTCCTACATGACATTAAACTGCACACTCCCGTCCAGCATGACGTTAAACTGTATGTCTCCTTGTCCTGCATGACATTAAATTGCACACCCATTCCCTAGCGAACTACGATATCTTTGATCCATGTCAAGGCATGGTACGTAGGAAACCTTCCCAAGGTTCAAGCCCACCACAAGCGGACCAAGGTCCACCTTCACGTCGGTTCGCCGACAAAGCCCCATTTGAACTACAAGGTCTTTGATCCATGTCAAGGCGTGGTACGTAGGAAGCCTCCACGAGGTTCAAGCCCACCCATCATCCAATTCACGTCGAGTTCTACCTACGTCCAGCACGACGTTAAACTACAATTCCAGTTCGACGGCAAGCCATTGTGACAAACCCGAACTACGAGGTCTTTGATCCATGTCAAGGCATGGTACGTAGGAAGCCTCTACGAGGTTAAAACCCAACATCCGGTCGTTCCGACCTCATTCACGTTGGTTCACCCCCGTCCCACATGACGTTAAACTGTATTCCACAACCCAAACTACGCGGACTTTGATTCCCTGCCACGGGGATACGTAGGAATCCTCTTCAAGGCTCGAGACCAACTTCACCATCGCCCCTACGATGGTCCCATTTCACTCCCCCTCCACTTCATTCATCCATCCATCAACCATCCTAATTCTTACCCAGGCCGCCACATCCCGGTGGGATCATTCCATCCACCTCCTCGTTGCTCCTAGCGGCGCATGGGCCGCACTCCATGTGTAAGCCCCAGCATATCTCCGGGTCGTTGTCCTCTATGTACACCCCGATTCATCACCCTTTCGAACTACGTGGGTTTTGATCCCGGTCCTCTACACAGGGTACGTAGGAAACCTCCAAGAGGTTCAATCCCAACCAATGGTAATGTACCCCATCCTGGGGTGCACTTCCCATGATCCTCCCTCAGTGGTGTTCAGATCATCCATTACGGTGTGACATCTCCCCTCTACAGGGCACACCAACATCGATCCGTCTCTATGGGACGTTTTGATCACCCTTATTTCGTCTCTGTAAGACGTTAAACTCACGACCTACCTCGTGATAAACATGAGATGCCTGAGGAAAACCTCGGATGACACGCCTTTGGCATAACCGTCTTTGCAAGACGTTAAACATGCTGCATACCCTGTGTTAAACACGGGAAGCTGAGGAAAACCTCAGATACATGCCTCAGGTTATGCACCGTTGAGATTCCCTCTCATGAGGAAGAATACAGGTTCCCTAATGTCCATGCACCCGGAGATGCCCTGACATGCCTGATGGTGCCGTCTACTCCGACCGAAGGTCGCTACCATGTCAAGACCCCATGGAATGCCTTGACCGAAGTAGTGTAATTAACCGGTGTCCATGGAAACATGGAACTGGGAAGAGTTTCACGAACTACGTATTAAATCTATGAGGGACACCCGGACTAGGTAATGAGCTCCGATAAGGAATCCACGGAGGGATGAACCGACATCCCATCATCCCGTTTCGATCAAGGAGCAGACGTACCTGAACAAGGAACGAATGCCGCCTGCCTTTGGAAAGAGGGAATGTGGGGCAACAAGCAGCGCGTCCTCCACAGACAGATGCGCGCGCCCCGTCGAAAGCGTCGGAAACAGAAATGGTGAACCCGACGTGAAAGTCTTCTCCTTTAATAGTGAGTAGACCAAATGTGTTGGGAAACTAGAGGCATCATCCATGTGAATTACCTCTCCATTATAAGTGAGAGGATGAGTAGCATTCGGTGTTTGAAGATTACGGTCCATCGTCTCCTCGCCGACTCCGCCGCCTCAAGAGGCCGCGCAGGTGGCTCCGCCACCCGACTCCATCGGCTCCTCGCCGACTCCGCCGCCTCAAGAGGCCACGCAGGTGGCTCCGCCACCTGTCTCCATCGGCTCTTCACCGAATCCGCCGCCTCAAGAGGCCGCGCTGGTGGCCCGGCCACCCCACTCCATCGGCTCCTCGCCGACTCCGCCGCCTCAAGAGGCCGCGCAGGTGGCTCCGCCACCCCACTCCGTCGGCTCCTCGCCGACTCCGCCGCCTCAAGATGCCGCGCAGATGGCTCCGCCACCCCACTCCCTCGGCTCCTCGCCGACTCCGCCGCCTCAAGAGGCCTCACAGGTGGCTCCGCCACCCCAATCCCTCGGCTCCTCGCCGACTCCGCCGCCTCAAGAGGCCGTGCAGGTGGATCCGCAACCCCACTCCATCGGCTCCTCGCCGACTCCTCCGCCTCAAGAGGCCGCGCAGGTGGCTCCACCACCCCACTCCGTCGGCTCCTCGCTGACTCTGCCGCCTCAAGAGGCCGCGCAGGTGGCTCCGCCACCCCACTCCGTCTGCTCCTCGCTGACTCCGCCTCCTCAAGAGGCCGCGCAGGTGGCTCCGGCACCCCACTCCCTCGGCTCCTCGCCGACTCCGCCGCCTCAAGAGGCCGCGTAGGTGGCTCCGCCACCCCACTCCGTTGGCTCCTCGCCGACTCCGCCGCCTCAAGAGGCCGCGCAGGTGGCTCCGCCACCCCACTCCGTCGGGTCCTCACCGACTCTGCCGCCTCAAGAGGCCGCGCAGGTGGCTCCGCCACCCCACTCCCTCGGCTCCTCACCAACTCCGCCACCTCAAGAGGCCACGCAGGTGGCTCCGCCACCCCACTCCATCGGCTCCTCGCCGACTCCGCTGCCTTAAGAGGTGGCGCAGGTGGCTCCGCCACCCCACTCCGTCAGCTCCTCGCCGACTCCGCCGCCTCAAGAGGCCGCGCAGGTGGCTTCGCCACCCCACTCTCTCAGCTCCTCATCGACTCCGCCGCCTCAAGAGGCCACGCAGGTGGCTCCGCCACCCCACTATCTCGGCTCCTCGCCGACACCGCCGCCTCAAGAGGCCGCGCAGGTGGCTCCGCCACCCCTCTCCCTCGGCTCCTCGCCGACTCTGCCTCCTCAAGAGGCCGCGCTGGTGGCTCCGCCACCCCACTCCGTCGGCTCCTCACCGACTCCGCCGCCTCAAGAGGCTGTGCAGGTGGCTCCGCCACCCCTCTCCCTCGGCTCCTCGCCGACTCCGCCACCTCAAGAGGCTGCACAGGTGGCTCCGCCACCCCACTCCCTCGGCTCCTCACCGACTCCGCCGCCTCAAGAGGCCATGCAGGTGGCTCTGCCACCCCACTCCCTCAGCTCCTCGCCGACTCTGCCGCCTCAAGAGGCCGCGCAGGTGGCTCCGCCACCCCACTCCGTCGGCTCCTCGCCGACTCCTCCACCTCAAGAGGCCGCGCAGGTGGCTCCGCCACCCCACTCCGTCGGCTCCTCGCCGACTCCGCCGCCTCAAGAGGCCGCACAGGTGGCTCCGCCACCCCACTCCGTCGGCTCCTCGCCGACTCCGCCGCCTCAAGAGGCCGCACAGGTGGCTCCGCCACCCCACTCCATCGGCTCCTCACCGACTCCGCCGCCTCAAGAGGTCGCGCAGGTGGCTCCACCACCCGACTCCATCGGCTCCTCACCGACTCCTGCCGCCTCAAGAGGCCGCGCAGGTGGCTCCGCCACCCGACTCCATCGGCTGCCCGCCGACTCCGCCGGCTCATGAGGCCGCGAAGGGGGAATCCTTCCCCAACTCTATCGGCACTTTGTCGACCCCACTCTATTTTCACCGGCAACTATGGAGGTGCTCCTCATGCCACCACCATTCGGCATGTAGTCTTCCATCCCTTCCAGGCCCCGTTGCCCCGTCGTACTGACGTCTAGGCTTCCACGCCTTCTGGGCTCCATCGCCCCGTCGTGCCGACGTCCAGGCTTCCATGCCTTCCGGGCTCCATCGCCCCGTCGTGCCGACGTCCAGGCTTCCATGCCTTCCGGGCTCCATCGCCCCATCGTGCCGACGTCGAGGCTTCAACACCTTCCGGGCTCCATCTCCTCGTCGTGCCGACGTCGAGGCTTCCACGCCTTCCAGGCTCCATCGCCCCGTCGTGCCGAAGTCCAGGCTTCCACGCCTTCTGGGCTCCCTCGCCCCGTCGTGCCGACGTCCAGGCGTCCACGCCTTCTGGGCCCCGTTCCCCGGCGTACCAACGTCGAGGCCTCCACGCCTTCCGGGCCCCGTCGCCACGTCGCGCCGACGTCCAGGATTCCACGCCTTCCGGGCCCCGTTGCCCCGTCGTACCGACTTCCAAGCTTCCACGCCTTCTGGGCTCCTTCGCCCCGTCGTACCGACGTCGAGGCTTCCACGCCTTCCGGGCTCCATCGCCCCATCGTGCTGACGTCCAGGCTTCCACGCCTTCCGGGCTCCATCGCCCCGTCGTGCCGACGTCCTGGCTTCCACGCCTTCTGGGCCCCATTGCCCCGTCGTACCAACGTCGAGGCCTCCACGCCTTCCAGGCCCCATCGCCGCGTCGCGCCAACGTCCAGGCTTCCACGCCTTCCGGGCCCCGTTTCCCCGTCGTACCGACATCCAGGCTTCCATGCCTTCTGGGCTCCTTCGCCTCGTCATACCGACGTCCAGGCTTCCAAGCCTTCTGGGATCCTTCGCCCCGTCGTACCGACATCTAGGCTTCCACGCCTTGCGGGCTCCATCGTCCCGTCGTACCGACGCTCCTAGCTTCTTCACCCCTACAGGTCGAGGTAATGTAGTCATCTCTACTACCCTTGTGACACTCTGTGTCATCCCAAACCACCAAAATGGGGTAGAGATGACCATTCCTCTACCGACACAATTTGTGTGTTTTAACGTCCTAGTTTCCTGACGTTAAACTGTGTAACAACCATGTCCTAGTTGCACGACATTAAACTGCATAACATTCTTTGTCCGTCATGACGTAAAACTGATCATTATCGTCCTGCATGACATTAAACTGCACAATCGTCCTGCATGAGGTTAAACAGCTCATCTTCGTCCGTCATGACGTAAAACTAATCATTATCGTCTGTCATGACGTAAAACTGATCATCGTCCTGCATGACGTTAAACTGTTCATCTCCGTCCGTCATGACGTAAAACTGATCATTATCGTCCTGCATGACATTAAACTGCACAATCATCCTGCATGACATAAAACTGCTCATCATCGTCCTGCATGACGTTAAACTGCTCATCTTCGTCCTTCATGACGTAAAACTGATCATTATCATCCTGCACGACATTAAACTGCATCATCGTCCTGCATGACGTAAAACTGTTCATCTTCGTCCGTCCTGACGTAAAACTGATCATCGTCCTGCACGACATTAAACTGCATCATCATCCTGCATGATGATAAACTGTTCATCTTCATCCCTCATGACGTAAAACTGATCATTATCGTCTTGCACGACATTAAACTGCATCATCGTCCTGCATGACGTTAAACTGTTCATCTTCGTCCGTCATGACGTAAAACTGATCATCGTCCTGCACGACATTAAACTGCATCATCATCCTGCATGACGTTAAACTGTTCATCTTCGTCCGTCATGACGTAAAACTGATCATTATCATCCTGCACGACATTAAACTACATCATCATCCTGCATGACGTTAAACTGCTCATCTTCATCCGTCATGACGTAAAACTGCACATTATGGTCCTCCACGACCCTAAACTGCCAGAGAGTCCTGCACGACCCTAAACTGCGACATGGTCCTAGATGACCCTAAACTGCGAGAGGGTCCTGCACGACCCTAAACTGTGACAGTGGTCCTGCATGACCCTAAACTGCGAGAGGGTCCTGCACGACCCTAAAATGTGACATGGTCCCGAACGACCTTAAACTGCATCCCCGTCCTCACTGCAAGACGTTAAACTGCAAGCCAGTCATGCCTTCCTGACTGAGGCTTATCCTCATACCCCTTGGCCTCCTTGGTCCCGCACGACCCTAAACTGCATCTCTGTCCTCACTGCAAGACGATAAACTGCAAGCGAGTCAGGCCTTCCTGACCGAGGCTTAGCCTCAGGCCCCTTGGCCTCCTTGGGCCCCGGCCCACTGTATTCACCGCGAGACGTTCAACCACAAGCTGGTCAGGTCTCCCTGACCGCGGTCCGGCCCCAGTCCCCCTCGTTTCTTCCCGACTTACCCTCTTATAGGATCGTACGGTGTGGTGTAGGACTACGTCCTCATTCACGACGGATTACTTGCCACACCGTACACATCCCCGAATGAGATGCCCCTCGTCCCGCATGACGTTAAACTGCATGTCAAGAACTACATGTGGCTTGATTCCCATCTTCATGGTATACATAGGAACGCTCGGACGCCTCATCTTGAGCCCAGCCCCAAGCATTTTTCTTCCGCTATCCCCCCCTAGGGGTAGTTTCCTTGGAGAATCATTGTGCAGCAGGAGTAGGGTTTTTTTAGCCCCATTCATACAACCCCGCTTGCACAAGGATTTTAAGGGTCACACCATGTGCCCACTCCCGTTCTTCTATCCTCCCACGTCCTCACCGCACGACGCTAAACTGCATGGCCTTCAAGAACTACGTATGGCTTGATTCTCATCCTCATGAGATACGTAGGAACGCCCGGGCATTTTGTCTGTTGGCCCAGCCCAAAAGCCAAGATCTTCCCCTCCGTTTAAGATATGGCAGGGTGCACACTTTTGCCCCAATTCACATCGAGCAAGCCTCGACCCAGCTGCACATCCCCCTGGAGGTGTTTTCCCCTTTCGTGGATGGATACCGCTATGTTTCATCCACTCCTTGACTGGGATTCCAGCATTTTTCACACCCAGAGGGACCCCCAAGAACAGCCTAGATATAATGCCCAAGGGCTCTCCTACCGATACGGGCCAACTCCCCCGAGGGTTTTCAAGCAACAAGCCGATACAAGTCCCGCGTTCCGAATTTGGTCAGCGGTCGACGCTCATTTGTTGCTCCCATAACGGGTCACCATAGGAAAGCTGTGTTTCGAACATGGTCAACAGTGTCCTGGATCTTCGAGTCCACCCCGAGATGTCCCAGACATCGAGTGTAGTGATTCATTCTGCCCCATCCTGAGGTGACAAACTTCTCCCAGGGCGGTGCTTACAATCGGACCCACGACCCTGATTCACCATAGGGGAGTACGGTATGGTGTGGGATTATGTCCTCATTCACATCGGGATCATGTACCATGTCGTACGCCCTCCTTTACGAGGCCCAGCCTCAGGCCCTTTGGCCTTCTCGTGTCCTCGACCCCCGTCCTCATGTAAGACGTTAAACTGCAAACCAGTCAAGTTTTCCTGACTGATGCCTGACCTCAGGCCCTTCGGCCTTTCCGGGCCCCGGCCCAGGTCCCTTCTTACCTGGAGTGTATGGTGTGGTGTGGGACTACGTCCTCATTAACGTCGGGATCGTGTACCATGCCGTACGACTCCCCTTACGAGGCCCAGCCTCAGGCCCCTTGGCCACCTCGGTTCCCCGACCCTTGTCCTCATGTAAGACGTTAAACTGCAGACCTGTCGGGCCTTCATGATTGATGCCTGATCTTAGGCCCCTTGGACTTCTCCCCAATCTCTCACCCAGAGTGTACGGTGTGGTGTGGGACTACGTCCTCATTCACATCGGGATCATGTACCATACCGTACGACTCCCATTACGAGGCCCAGCCTCAGGCCCCTTGGCCTCCTTAGGCCCCTGGCCCCTCGCCCTCTTTGCAAGACGTTAAACTGCAAGCCATTCAGGCCTTCCCGACTGAGGCTCAGCCCCAGGCCCCTTGGCCTTTCCGGGCCACGGCCCAGGTCCTATCTTATAGGATCGTATGGTGTGACGTAGGACTACATCCTCATTCACGACGGCTTCTTCACCATGCCGTACACCTCTCTTGTTTAGGGGTATATTACTCCCCTCCTCATCCCGTATTATGTTACACTACGTTTGGAGAACTGCGTGTGGCTTGATTGCCATCCTCATGGGATACGTAGGTCCACCTGAACGTCTAGCCTTCGGGTCCAGCCCCATACATCGGGAATCTTCATCTCATCTTGGCCCCTTGGCCAACCCCTCCTTCATGAGAGAATTATATGGTGTGGTGTAGGACTACGTCCTCATTCACGTCGGTCTTGTAATGACCACTCCATGTACCTCTCCCTCTTGAGCTGTTTCGTCGATCCCTTTTCCGGCGGTTCACCAATGTGCCTAAGAGTACTCTGGTTTATTACCTGGAATGCTAAGCTTTACTCGGACACGTCCGCGTCTCCTTCCAGGATTTGTGTATCCCTGCATCAGGGCTTTCATCATCCTTCACACCTGGAGGGACCCCCAAGAATGGCCTGGATACTACGCCCAAGGGCTCTCCTACCGTTACGGGCAACGCCCCTGAGGGTTTTGGACAACAAATCGATAAAATCCTGCATTGCGAATATGGTCAGCGGTTGATGCTCATTTGTTGTTCCCACTTCAGGCTAGCGCGATATGGACACTGCGTTTCCACCATGGTTAACAGTTTTCCTCTCTCGCCACGCCAACCCATTAGGCCCAAAATGTCAGGTGCACAATTCACGCCCTTCATCACTTTATCGTTTCCAAGTAGAGTTTTGAAACTCTTGGTACTTTTCCTCCAGGAACGTCTGCAGGCTGGGGAAACAAGCCATGTCAAAGGTGTCCTTCGAGGCTCTCTACCAACTCCCGTTTGAATCCCCCCAAGAATTGCGATGAGGATACCCCCTTGTTTCCCACAACGAGTTTAGCTCACGTGGGCTTAGGGATCGGGTTGACATCTGTGCTTACTCGGGAAGTTGTCAACCATTCATGGTCCGAGATCTAAGACCATAAACTAAGATTCTCATCTAGAACTACGTTAAGCATGATTCCCATCCTAATAGGATACGTAGGAATGCCTAGGCCTCCTTTCCTTGGGTCCAGCTTGAGTTCAGAAAATTCACCTCTCTAGTCCTGCCTTCAGGACCCTGATTACGGGGCTGCATCGCATAGTGGGGGGCTATGTCCTCAGTCACGTCGGGTTTTCAATAGCCGCACCACGCACATCCCCATTCTGAGGTTCAGTCCTCCTATTCCTTGTCCTTCATGACATTAAAAGGCACCCTTCAGAACTACGTGTGGCTTGATTCCCATCCTCATGGGATACGTAGGACCACCTGAATGTCTAGGCTTTGGGTCCAGCCCCATCTCTTGGTTACCCTCAAGTTGAGTCTCTTGACCCCTCGCAGTGGTTCACCCATGTGTTAATAGTACTCTGGTTTAGGTCCAAGAGTGCCAGATTCAACTTGATCAAGTTCCTTCCACTTGTCAAGCTTCATGTTCCCCTCCATTCGGGCTTTCATAACCTTTCACACCCAGAGGGACCCCCAATAACGGCATGGATACAACGCCCAAGGGCTCTCCTACCATTACGGGCCAACGCCCCCGAGGGTTTCGGACAACAAATCGATAGAATTCTGCGTTGTGAATATGGTCAGCAGTCGATGCTCATTTGTTTGTCCCCATTTCAAGCTAATGCGATAGGATGTTGTGTTGCGAACATGGTAAGTAGTAATCTTTTGTCGTCACGCCAGCCCCTTCGGTCCTCGAATGTTGGTTGCATGATTCACATCATCTTCCACCTCATCATGTCCAGGTAGAATCTCGACACTTTTGGCGCTATCCCTCAGTGTACCTTTGCAGGTCAGGGAGAGAAAGCTGCAATATGGCGTCCTTCAGGGCTCCCATGGTTCGTGGTCCTATCATACGACCCTAAACTGTGACATTATCGTCCTGGCTGCATGATGAAAAATGGCACTGCATTGTGGTGACCTAGTTGTAGAGGACATCACGTTGGGTATTGGTCACGTGCCATGCCATTTGTCAACGCCTATCACAGATTGATCCTTGTGGTGACATTACGACCTATTATTCGAGGTCTGTCGCTTCACAAAAAACCCATTCATCTTAAATGACAAACGAGATTTATCAAATTCCGCTTCTTTTAGTGAAAGGGCCATGCCCACACTTCACTTTTCCCCTGGCACTGGTACCTTACCATGACACCCTCCAGAACTACGTATGACTTGATTCACTTCCTTATGAGATACGTAGGAGTGCCCTGAGATTTTCCTGTGGGCCCAGCCTAGCCTTCGTGTTCGGTCCCTCGACTCGAGCACTTCCCCAGAGAATGCATGGTAAGTAGGGCTTAGGTCCTCATTCACGTCAGGTTTTCTAACCACCTTTCCATGTACCCCCTACTCCCCTTACCCATCCATGGTCCGTGTTCTACGACCCTAAACTAAGATCTCCCCATGGGAAAGGAATCTGCTCCCCCTATCTAATACGTATCATTTCCATAGTTAGATGTGTTTCGAAAAAGAGTCCGAAGTGTGGGATTTTCATGGGGACATTCCCCTCATCCCATGACCAAGATTCGTGAGCTCGCTATTTGGATCCTCATCCTCTTCCACATACAAAAGGACCCTCGGACGACATGGATACTAGGCTTAAGGGCTCTCCATGAATGTTGGACCTAAGGGCCCTCCAATCGTTTCGGGCCAACGTCCCTACGGATATTTGACAACATTTGTTACATGGTCCCGTGTTTCGACCATGGTCAATGGTCGACCCTCATTTGTCTGTTCCCATTCTAGGATAATGCGATATGGATGCTAGGTTTCCGCCACGGTCAGCAGTTATCCTCCATCGTCATGCCACCATCATCATGATCTGAATCGTGAGCGCCATGATTCACACATTTCCACTTCCTCATGTTCAAGTGGAATTCCATCATACTCGGCTCTTTCTCTTTGCACATCTAGGTGCGCTAAATGATCGCGTTAGTGTTATTGGGTCGGTATTCACCGATCATCCCTTTTCCCTAACCTGCCCCTTTTTGTGTTGGGAAATTCCCACCACTACTGCTTGTTTCCCACACTGAGCACGACTCACGTGGGCTTAATAGTTTTGGCAGGATGTGTACCAACACGGTCAGGCTCCTCATCGTCCCGCACGATGTTAAACTGCGCTTCTTGAACTACGTACGGCTTGATTCCCATCATCACGGGATACGTAGAGACACCCAGGCATTTCACCTAGGGTTCAGCCCCAAGAATCGCAAAATCCTGTTCCTCCCCATTTCTGGCCCTCTGGCCTAACCGCTCGGGGGGAACTATGTAGTTGCAACTTTTGCCCTGAACATGTTTAGGATGCCCCAAGGTCCCATTGGGAAGCAGTAGGCCTCCTCTCTATAGAGGCCCTGTCCCAAGTAAGGAATTATCCATGATCAAACCAATGCGCCCATATGGCGTACTCCCACCCCGGTGGTGTAATTACATGAGTGTTGGATTCTGTTCAGACAAACCATCACTCCATATTCCATGCTTTGCGTACCCCTTATTCGGACCCTTGTCCCATTTCATGTCTGAAGGAACCCCCTAACGGCCTGGTCTCATGCCGCATCGGCTCACCTACCGTCCTGGGCCAATGTTCCGGAAGACGGGTCATGTCTGGAAGGACCCCCTAACAGTATGGATGTCTGACCTATGGTCCTCCAAATGTCCTGGGCCAACGTCCCGAAGGATTGATCGACAACAAATTCATAAAATCCCGCATTGCGAATACGGTCAGCTGTCGATGCTCATTTGTTTTCCCCATTTCAGGCTAACGCAGTAAGGATACCGTTTCTCCGCCACGGCTAACGGTTGTCCTTTATTGTCACGCCACCTCCATAGTGTTCCAGATTTTGGGTATCGTGATTCACACCTCCCACTTCCCTCTGTTTGGATTGATTCTAATGCCCCTGGCGTTACCCCGCTCGTGCGCCAGAGCAGGGTGGGAAAAGTAGGTCGGCTATTCAGAGAGCCATGCTCCCCAGCTGTAACCCCTCTCTCTTTCAGGATTCCCCCAAATTGTGATTGATGTCCCATGTCGATCCCCTCGCACCTTCCGTTGTTTTATACTCTCGTACAGGAGATCCTATTATCTCTTGTTTCCTGCACCGAGCATGGCTCACGTAGTCTTATAGATTTAGTTTAATTTATCCTCAATGCGATCGAGGTACAATGGACCCCAATGCACGCGTTTTCCTCAGTCGTTTCCTCAGAACGCGGTCCGCCTCGCCCTTCTCGTCCTCGTGGGACCTCGTTCTTAGGGGTGGATTTTGTAGACCCCAGAAAACACGTCCCCAAAATTTTCCAAATGCTTCAATACATGATCCAAGATCATAGTCCATTTCTCAAGCTTCGATTTGGTAGGTCGTAGGGCCTGAACGGAGTTACGGATTAGGAGTTATGGATGTTTGAAGTTGGGCTGGAAATCTGGTTCGCGAAGCCCATTCGCGAAGCCCCCCCTCCATGATCGCGGAGCGCCTCCGCGAAGAAATGAGGCGAGAGGCTCTGTGAACCCATTTGACGTTTGCGATGCGCCGAGAAGACCCCTCGTGAAGCACTAATGCAAAGAACCGATGCGAAGCACCAATGCAGCGCGGTCCCGCGAAGCCCCGCCACGAAGCGCCCCGACCATCGCAGCCTCGCAAAGCTCCAGAGGCAGTGATGATTCGTGAACAAATTTGACGTTCGTGAGCCGCCACGAAGCACCAGAGGCGGTGATGCTCCGTGAACGCATTTGACGTTCGCGAGCTGCCACGAAGCACCAGAGGCGGCGCGGAAGTTCTACTTCGCGGCGCCCCTGCCTATAAATACCCAGCTCACCCCCCTTCTCCAAAAAAGGACAGCCACGGCCACTTCGCCCCTTGGGCGGCCGAGCGGAGCTCCGCATTGCGGCTCCGCGAAGCCATGCTCCGCGAACAGCTTCCTTCGCGTTGCTGCTCCACGAGCCGAGACTCCATGAGTCCATGCTCCGCGAGCCTATGCTCCGCGATGCTGCTCTGCGAGACCAAGCTCCCCAAGAGCCATTTTCTCTGTGATGTTGCTCCGCGATGCTGCTCCGTGAGAGACCTTTGCTCCGCGAGCCCTTGCTCCGCGATGCTGCTCTGCGAGACCAAGCTCCGCGAGACCCCTTTGCTCCGCGAGAGCCCTTTGCTCCATGAGCCCTTGCTCCGCGAAGCTGCTCCGCGAGACCCCTTTGCTCCACGAGAGACTATTGCTCCGCGAGGCCATGCTCCGCGAAGACCTATCCTTTGCAAGGATCCTACCTTCGCGCCCACCGGTCCATACCGCAGTGGCTACGCCCCCGCACCCCCGCTCGGGGTCCGTGCGGGGCTGCGGTCCCGGCCCTCCGGGCCGGTCTCTTCGCTACCGTCACCGACCCCCATGAAGAATGGAGAGTCGCACCGCGACCTTTTCGGGCCGGGATGTCAGGATTTTCCATTGCGCACTTATGCGCTGCCACCTTCCTCCTATGGAATACCATGATTAGAGATAATCCTCCACACACCATGAAACACCTTGATTTGACATATTCCTCTGGGTTTAATTCCATGTCGTGAGTTGAGATTCTCATCATCAATCCCCCGAGTACCTTGAGTCGAACCATTTCTCAGGAAACTCCTCCAAATCCTATCACTTGGCTCCTATGCCAGGTTGAACCAGAAAGCGCCTCCCTTGTGTAAGTCCCAACACCAACCATTTCTAGGCACCTTCTGCCTAATAGTCCTTTCTACATGACTATAAACTGTAGTACTCCCTATGTTCCTAACATAGGATGCCTCTTTCTCCAAACAAGAGATTCCTCACGCTCCAAGCATGGGATCCCACAGTCCTATCTACATGACTCTAAACTGTAGTTCCCCCTATCTAACAAATGCTAGGATGCCTTGTGCTTCAATCATGAGATGCTAACAGTCCTACCTACATGACTCTAAACTGTAGTATTCTCCCTTTGATCCACACATAGGATGCCCCTTGCTCCAAGCAAGAGATACCTTATGCTCCTAGCATGAGACGCCAATATTCCTACCTACATGACTCTAAACTGTAGTATTATCCTTATGTTCCAGACATAGGATGCCTCTTGCTCCAAATAAGAGATGCCTTATGCTCCAAATATAAGATGCATCTTGCCATGATTACAACGACATAATTCCAAAGCCCCTTGGAATTCTCCCTCTTGTGCACCGGTGCATAAGTGAAGGCCTCAACTCACCAGTGTGTTGGGATGCTCTCATGGCCTGACATGAGGAAGACATTACGGGCAGCTTCTTAGCGTAAGCCCCATTCACCAGTGCTGCTCCTTAGCGGCACCCGGGCAGCTTCCTAGCGTAAGCCCCAATCACCATCGTCGCTCCATAGCGGCACCCGGGCAGCTCCTAGCGTAAGCCCCATCCACCATTGCCGCTCCATAGCGGCACCCGGGCAGCTTCCTTGCGTAAGCCCCATTCACTAGTGCCGCTCCATAGCGGCACCCGGGCAGTTTTCTAGCGTAAGCCCCATTCACCAGTGCTGCTCCATAGCTGCACCCGGGCAGCTTTCTAGCGTAAGCCCCATCCACCATTGTCGCTCCATAGCGGCACCCAGGTATCTTTCTAGCATAAGCCCCATTCACCAGTGCTGCTCCATAGCGGCACCCGGGCAGCTTCCTAGCGTAAGCCCCATCCACCGTTGTCGCTCCATAGCGGCACCCGGGCAGCTTTCTAGCATAAGCCCTATTTACCAGTGCTGCTCCATAGCGGCACCCGGGCAGCTTCCTAGCGTAAGCCCCATTCACCATTGTCGCTCCATAGCAGCACCCGGGCAGCTTCCTTGCGTAAGCCCCATTCACTAGTGTCGCTCCATAGCGGCACCCAGGCAGCTTCCTAGCGTAAGCCCCATTCACCATTGCCACTCCATAGCGGCACCCGGGCAGCTTCCTAGTGTAAGCCCCATCCACTATTGTCACTCCTTTTCCGCGGTAAGCCATTGACATCCCTATGCAACGGTAAGCCGTTGACAACCCTATCCAGCGGCAAGCCCGAAATCATCATCATCCTTTTCTTTGGGCCTCCATCCTGGACTAAGTCCCAACACCATGGGCCGCCTAATGCGTAAGCCCCTCTTCGCTTCTCACGGACGCATCCTTCGCGACGTGATCGTCAGGTCCTTGCAACCTCTTATTTCTCACACTGAGCATGACTCACGTGGGCTTAGAGTGAGCACCGACCCTAACACCCATCCCATATGAACTACGAAGACTTTGATCCATGTCAAGGTGTGGTACGTAGGAAGCCTCCCTGAGGTTCAAGCCCACCCGTCATTTCACGTCGGGTCTCAATCCTGTCCATCACGACGTTAAATTGCATTCGGGTCAAGTGGTAAGCCGTTGCGACCCATCTTAGTGAACTAAGAGGACTTTGATCCATGTCAAGGCATGGTACGTAGGAAGCCTTCATGAGGTTCAAGCCCACCAATAGTGGACCCCCGGGTCTACTTTGACGTCGGTTAACCGACGAACCCATCCCATAGCGAACTACGAGGACTTTGATCCATGTCAAGGCATGGTACGTAGGAAGCCTCCATGAGGTTCAAGCCCACCCGTCATTTCATGTCGGGTCCCATTCCCGTCCAGCACGACGTTAAACTACATTCTGGTCCAGTGGAATGCCGTTGCGACCCATCTTAGTGAACTAAGAGGACTTTGATCCATGTCAAGGCATGGTACGTAGGAAGCCTTCATGAGGTTCAAGCCCACCAATAGTGGACCCCCGCGTCTACTTTCACATGGGTTCACCGACGAACCCATATCCGAACTACGAGGACTTTGATCCGTGTCAAGGCATGGTACGTAGGAAGCCTCCACGAGGTTCAAGACCACCGCCCGTCGTTCATTCACGTCAGGGTTCACTACCGTCCCGCATGACGTTAAACTGCATTCACATCCCGAACTATGAGGACTTTGATCCGTCTCAGGGCATGGTACGTAGGAAGCCTCCACGAGGTTCAAGACCACCGCCCGTCGTTCATTCACGTCAGGGTTCACTACCGTCCCGCATGACTTTAAACTGCATTCACATCCCGAACTACGAGGACTTTGATCCGTGTCAAGGCATGGTATGTAGGAAGCCTCCATGAGGTTCAAGCCCACCGACCGTCGTTCATTCACGTCAGGGTTCACTACCGTCCCGAATGACGTTAAACTGCATTCACATCCCGAACTATGAGGACTTTGATCCGTGCCAAGGCATGGTATGTAGGAAGCCTCCATGAGGTTCAAGCCCACCGCCCGTCATACATTCACGTCGGGTAACACCCGCGTCCTGCATGATATTAAACTGCACACTCCCGTCCAGCATGACGTTAAACTGTATGTCTCCTTGTCCTGCATGACATTAAATTTCACACCCATTCCCTAGAGAACTACGAGGACTTTGATCCATGTCAAGGCATGGTACGTAGGAAACCTTCCCAAGGTTCAATCCCACCACAAGCGGACCAAGGTCCACCTCACGTCGGTTCACCGATAAAGCCCCATTTGAACAACAAGGTCTTTGATCTAGGTCAAGGCGTGGTACGTAGGAAGCCTCCATGAGGTTCAGCCCACCCATCATCAAATTCACGTCGAGTTCTACCTACGTCCAGCACGACGTTAAACAGCAATTCCAGTTCGACGACAAGCCGTTGTGACAAACCCGAACTACGAGGTCTTTGATCCATGTCAAGGCATTGTACGTAGGAAGCCTCTACGAGGTTCAAACCCAACATCCGGTCGTTCCGACCTCATTCACGTTGGTTCACCCCCGTCCCGCATGACGTTAAACTGTATTCCACAACCTGAACTACGCGGACTTTGATTCCCTACCACGGGGATACGTAGGAAGCCTTTTCAAGGCTCGAGACCAACTTCAACGTCGCCCCTACGATGGTCCCATTTCACTCCCCCTCCACTTCATTCATCCATCCATCAACCATCCTGATTCTCACCCAGGCCGCCACATCCCGGTGGGATCATTCCATCCACCTCCTCGCTGCTCCTAGCGGCGCATGGGCCGCACTCCATGTGTAAGCCCCATCATATCTCCGGGTCGTTGTCCTCTATGTACACCCCGATTAATCACCCTTTCGAACTACGCGGGTTTTGATCCCTGTCCTCTACACATGGTACGTAGGAAACCTCCAAGAGGTTCAATCCCAACCAATGGTAATGTACCCCATCCCTGGGTGCACTTCCCCTGATCCGCCCTCAGTGGTGTTCAGATCATCCATTATGGTGTGACATCTCCCCTCTACAGGGCACACCACCATCGATCTAGCTCTATGGGATGTTTTGATCACCCTTATTTCGTCTCCGTACGACGTTAAACTCACGGCCTACCTCGTGATAAACATGAGATGCCTGAGGAAAACCTCGGATGACACGCCTTTGTTGTAACCGTCTTTGCAAGACGTTAGACATGCTGCATACCCTGTGTTAAACATGGGAAGCTGAGGAAAACCTCAGATATATGCCTCGGGTTATGCACCCTTGAGATTCCCTCTCATGAGGAAGAATACAGGTTCCCTAATGTCCATGCACCCGGAGATGCCCTGACATGCCTGATGTTGCCATCTACTCCGACCGAAGGTCGCTACAATGTCAAGACCCCATGGAATTCCTTGACGGAAGTAGTGTAATTAACCGGTGTCCATGGAAACATGGAACTGGGAAGAGTTTCACGAACTACGTATTAAATCTATGAGGGAGACCCGGACTAGGTAATGAGCTCCGAGGAGGAATCCACGGAGGGAAGAACCGACATCCCATCATCCCGTTTCGATCATGGAGCAGACGTACCTGAACAAGGAATGAATGTCGCCCGCCTTTGGAAAGCGGGAATGCGGGGCAACAAGCAGTGCGTCCTCCACAGACAGATGTGCGCGCCCCGGCGAAAGTGTCGGAAACAATTATATCTTCAATAAATGATGTTTAAATGTTTTACTTAAATTGATGATGCATGTTATATGATAAAAACATATTTTATTCAAATTCTTTTTGATGATATTTTTTTTCACTAGAATACAATATTTAAAATTTCTATGTATGTTATTTTTTTATGCTGATACATTGATATAATATTATTTTCAAAGTGATTAGAAACAAGTATGGACAAGGATAAGGTCAAAATGAATATTGTGATTGTTGTTTTGGATAAGAAATAATGTTCCATTTAGTTGTGCTTCATTTTGTGGATAATTGGTTATTGGTTTGAATACTCCACTTATAGTTTATAGGTTTCTATACAAGTCCTTTATAAAATTCTACTAATCAATAAATTTAAATATTAATTTGAATTTACGTATTTAAATTATATTTGAATTTCATTAGAATATATAATTTTTTTTGGACCTTGAAGAATGTATCGTAGTAGGTTTTAGAAAACATTTGAGACAGTGACTTTTGGTAAGGAGTATGTTATGTTTATCACTATACTATATAGTAAAATTATAGTTTTTTTCGCATTTTTTGTTCAAGTAAAATCAGTTACAAATGGATGTAGCATGATCTCGAATAATATTTATAGATCATTCTGTGTATATTCAATAAATAATTTTTAAAAAGTCTTGTCATTAATATTTTTGAAACATTTATAAAGATACCACCCTCCGATAAAAAATGGTTTGAAATACCAAATGTATACCCTATAAGTTGATACCACTATGTTTTATAAATTGTTTTTAATATTATTCTAATTTCAAAATTTTATAATCAATACAAAAAATATTAATATATTCAATGAATTTTCTAAATATTTGACCCAATTCAAGAATATTAAATTATAATTTTATTTGGAAATATTTTCGAATGAAGGTTGTACTTCAGATATCTATTTATATTTTCTTCTACAATATAGATATATGAGTATAATATATTAATTATATAATGAACTGATGATTGAATATTTCAAAACTGACATTGTCTGAATGATTTATAAATATCATTTTTCATAAGATTTTATGAAATTATTTGTCTTAAAAAATGAATTTTCAAAACTATTTCTCTACTGGAATCCATTAAAACAAAATTGTACAAGGAGGTTATGGAAAAAGGAAGAAAGGAACATTGATGATTCTCTAAATGATTGTTTTGATTTGATGACCTTAAATATAAATGATCAAAATTATAATGAAATTAGTTAGACACAATGATCAATGTATAATATTTTATTCCCATGGAATAGTTTTATTTTACTCCTATAGAGATAAATTTTTAAATTTTTATAAATAAAAGGATTCATTTTTTATGATAATTAGTTAATTATATTTTGGGAGACAAAATGAATGTTATGAGGTAAATATGGAGGTTAAGAAATTCTTTTTTAGGAATAATATATTAAATTTAATGTTGATACTTTTCATCATATTTCATGTAATTTTTTATGAATTATATTGATTTAGAAAAGTAGAACTCGTAGATCTAGTGAGAAGTTATCATGTCGGGCATGGCCATACAACATAAACTCACAACAAAAGGGAGATAATATTTTAGAGATGACCACTGGATTATGTTATGTCATAGTTAGTATGAAATTTTCTATTCAGATATATTATTATATGGATAATGAATACATTTTTTATGAGAACAATTTTTTATTATATAGATTATAATTTGGAGTAGAAAACAATTTCCGGATTAAGTGATTAGTGTGATTTAAAAATAATATAAATAAATTTCTATGAAAAATTATTAGATAATGTTAAATATAATTTTATGATATTTTTATTTAAGACTTAATTATTGAGTTATTATTTAATAATGTGGATTTACAATGATTTAGGTGATTTTTTGAAGGGATTACAATATCATAGAGATTATGTGATTTGGAAAATTAAATCAGTCTATGATACATTGAAGGTAATTAATATTATTTTAATAAAAATGATAAAATTAATTGTAGAAGATAATTTTATTTAACCCAACATATTTTTATCTTTTAGTCCCTGACAAGAGAATTTTTTTATTATCATTGATATTAATTATATTACAAATAATCTAAATTAATCATGGGGTTTTACTGTTGATATTTTCATATTAATATAGTATATTAATTTATATGGTTTATTCATTTTTAAAATTTACATATATTTTAAAAACCATTTTTGATTTCAATAATTTTGAAAAATTAAAGAATTTTTTTTATTTTTGTTCTAAATTTTCTGTTCTATTGAATTTTATACTACAATATCTAGAAATAAAAATTCATCATAAAAACTCATAATTTTGAAAACGTATTATTTTTTGTTGAAATTTTTTAAATTATGAAACTATATATTTAATGTAAGTATATTTTTGAATATTTATATTACATATATTAAAGAATTCCTAAAATTTTGGAAAAATAATTGGAAAAAAATGTTGTCCACTTACTATTAATACAACAAAATCAATGTTATTTTAACCAATAAAATATATATTATTTTTTGATGGTTAACATTCTAATGATCATGTTCTCTATAAATTTATATGTGACATTGGGAATTATTTTTATCTTCTTTATTAATGTTTTCACATACCATTTATGTTGTCATATTTCAAAATTTAGTAATTTATTACACTATATTACATCCATACTTCTTTTTCCAATTTATCATGTTGATTGTGTACAATATATGAAACATTAAGCATAAAAAATCTATTATATATGTTCCTTTATAACATTGTTATTTCATTGGTGGGAATGAATATTATTAATCAAATTTTAAAAAATATAATGGTCATACTCATTTATTGTTTATTTGTTAATGATATTTAAATAATTACTATATTTTTGTTAATTTAATTTTTTTATTAATAAAAATATGATATTGTAAAAATAAATTTTTATTTTTCTCATGGATGATTATAATAATTAAAATTTTGAAAATATAGAAAAAAAATTTCAATATGAAATACATTTTCAAATTCGAAATATCATTATGATTACATAATTTGATAGGTTCTTCCCTCATTGATTTTTTCTGATATATATCAATCATTGGGATTTAAACTATCTTTAAACAATTTTGGAAAACACTTGTTCAGAGAAGAGGTAACTTATTTTTGGAATATAACCTAATTTTTAGCGATTTATGTTTTTTTTAATTAATTTAATCCTATAATAAACATGATAAATGGGATTAGGATGTATTTCTGTGAGGTTGTAAGGATTCAGTTACTGTTCATGCTCATTCACAGAAGATGGCCTGAATAAGTTTCCACTGGAAAATTACACTATTGTATATATTACAAAAAATGTAAGTGTAGTCTGATACATGTTGTGATCTATTTATTGAAATAAATTTATTTCACCCTATAAAACAAATCCACATAAAGTAGTTGTTGATCTATATAAATATACAATTAGGGACCTTGGTTTTTTTATATAACTCATGAATGAATAAATACACATTTTTAATTTGTTAGACATAATGTGTAAGAACCCAGTTCTTGTTTTAGAGGTACGGGATTCTTCTTTTCCTTTTCCTTAAGTGATTTTGAAAAAATATGGAAAAATTGGGAAAAATTATAAATTTTGAAACTACATGCCGTGTACTTTTCCTACACGCTGTGTAATTTTGGCCGTGTTGGGATAAGTACACAGGGCGTGTAGCCTTGCCGGCCACAAAGTGTGTAGGAACCAACTACACGCCGTGTAGTGGTCCTTTACACGCCGTGTAGTCAGTCGGCATGTGAAAAAGTAAGGCGGTGGAGTCGCCGCCACCTGGGCGGTAGTACACGCCGTGTACTCGGGAGTACATGTCGTGTACTCTTGTCCTCAGGTGAACAATGTCGTTGCTGCCAAATGAAAAGTTAAATGAAATAAGTACATGCCGTGTACTCAGAAGTACACGCAGTGTACTTTTTTTTCAGCATAAAATAGGTAGTAGCCTCCTGATTTGTCATAAGAGGCAGTTGAGCCATTTTGGAGCCAAAGTAGGAGGCCAGACCTTTGAAGATCCGCCAGGAGTTTGTCTTGAATCTGATTCGGCTTCGGATGATCTCGTTGGAACCGCACGGGTAAGCCCTTCCTCCTCCTATTACCATTCTTACCAATTTTTCTCCTAATGTAAGGTATTTACGTTTGAATGGGTTTTGTTCTTTGTCAGATCTACACCGTTCTTGGGCATTTCTGGAGTCGGCGTTCAGGTATAGTGTTCGTTGGCACATAAGGTAGGTGGATTAGTGTTTATTTTCAAACTTTCGTGCATTTTTGTGCGTTTTTGTGCCACGAACCCATGTTGGGGTGTCTTGTGGCTGAGGTCGTTGCTATATTTAATGCCTATAATTTCATAGGTGATTAAATGGTGATAATAAAATGATGTTTGGGATCGTTTCTTGGATCCAGGACCATCCCGATGGGTGTGTTCCTCTGTTTAGCCGTTTGGCCAGGATACCCGAGGGTATGCATTAAATGTAGTAACTGTAGAATTGAATTGAGAGGAATTGCTTGTTTACTGCATTTTGATATGTTGGGCATGGCCCGGTTACCTATTTAGCCTGAGGGTGTTGTTGTGATTAGCCTGAGGGCGTGACTGTTTTAGACCGAGGGTTGTCGTTATTCAGCCTGAGGGAAACCTTTTATGCCTGAGGGCTTGACTTCTGTGCCTGAGGGCGACACTTCATAAGCCTGAGGGAGAGAATTTCTATTACACGTAAGGGAAATACATGCGGGTTGGATTCTGTATGGCCTAAGGGCAATCCTGATGGTGATGTTTCTATTTTAGCCTGAGGGCACGGTTTTGGTTAGCCTGAGGGCTAGGTGCTGAGCACAAAAACGTTACTAAATTAAAGGAATTAAATGAATAATAAAATGGAAATTTAACAATTAAGTTAGTTACTTTTGAGTACTGCTTAGTTATTGCATTTACTATTGCACACTTGTTGCATGTTTTACACATAGTTGATCATGGGCCTTTGGTGGGTTCCTACTGAGATATATTTCTCACACCCTGTTTGGGTCATGCTTTTCGGCCCAAATAGATTACATTACTGCATGTGTAGATAGGGGAAACAGTCCATATAAAGGTACTTGACAGTTTCTGAAGAGTAGGAGGGCATGGGACCGAGCCAAGGATTTCTATGCCACTGTCAGCTTTTTACTTGTTTTGTTGTACTCTGCTTTTGGTTGTATCACAGTGATGTATAACATGTTCTGGCTGTTTTCTTAGAATTTGAACATGTAACATCATCACTTTTATACTGTTTTCTATATCCACTACTGTAGTTATTTCAGTTGTGTATATTTACTACTTCTGCTGTTGTTGTATGTTTATTTTGGTAGTCCGCAGTGCTACACATTGAAAAATGAGGGCATAGATTCCCCACTATCAGACCTGGGCCCTCGCTGCAAGTCAGTAGCCTCTGGCGTTTGGGGACATGTGATTGAGGTCATGTGGCGAACCGGGATTGGGGCACCCGTTGTGTGGCACCTCGGGCAGAGATGTTACAAAGTGGTATCAGAGGGGTTTCTTTTCATTGACTTACTATTTAGAGTCGTAGTCAGAGTTAGGACAAACGGTAGTTGGTAATAAGCTGTGCCCGAGTGTAGCTAACCCGTGTACAGGGAAAAGCCAGTCTACCTCATACTTTGCATTCTTTGATCATGCAATTTTACAGTTGATATGTTTTCACCGTTGGGTGACGCACTTGGATTGTTCTGTTTATATTTTATCTGTGGGTTCTATTTAGTTGCAACCCGATGAGATGAGGGTATGCCGTCTCATGCATCATATAGGCACACGCTAGATATCACATGCCATGTATAGTTTCCATTCCATGTATGTTCATTAGAATTTGAATATTGTTGTGATAGTTGTTGTGCTAGTAAATCATGCTATTGTGATAGCTGCTTGATAAATACCTGCCCTGTGATATGGTATTATTGTTTGAGATTTTTTATAGAATGGACGCCAAACTTTAGTCTTTGGGGAGTATTGGCCCCCATTGACCAGAAATTGGTGGATCATTGACTGGTTATTGGTAATAACACAAATAAGATGTCAAACATTGATTCGTGGGGTGTATGGGCCCCCACGGGTCTGAATTTGACACATAGTTGTCATTTTCAGTATTTTCTGGGTTCCGGAGAAGTTTATGAGGCATACTGTCCAGAAAACTAGTATACACTCCATGTAGTATTTTTATACACACCGTGTATTTTCTTATGGTCAGGAAGAAATATGAACATTTGAGTACACGCCGTGTACCCTGAGTACAGGCCGTGTAGTTTCTTCCCGTGTCACAAACCGTGTGGGCGGTGACACGGGGTAGGGAAAGGGGTTGGGTAAGAGACGCCATGTAGTTTTGTACACGCCGTGTAGTGTTGACCCGGAGTCCGACCATGTAACTAACAACACGGGTCGTTGAACTCCTAGACAGAACACGCCGTGTCAATTATAGACACGCCGTGTAGTGTGACCTGGGGACTCGGCCGTGTAACTAACAACATGGGCCGATGTCACCTCTTTCAGAACATGTTGTGTACCTTTGGGACACATCGTGTAGTCTTGTCCGAGGATAGACCGTGTGGAGTTAGCCGTGTGGCTGGGAAACAACGTGGTGTACACGGCATGTACGGGTGTAACACACCGTGTGTGGTAAATCCGAGTAGTCGGCCGTGTCACAGACGACACAGGCAGTTGGAAAATAACACTGTACATGCCGTGTAGATATTATACACGCCGTGTAGTTTTGTTGAACGGAAGCCCTGTGGCGTAGCCGTGTAGAAGGACCCGGGCAGGGGAAAGGAAGTCAAGTACACACCGTGTAGTCAGTGTACATGTCGTGTAGTCTTGTTTTGAAAATTTGGAACCGCCTACTTCCTCTTGTTCTTTTTTGTTTCCTTCGTTTCAGTCTTAATAATCTTGAATATGAGGCGTTCTTTTGACCTTGTAGAGTCATGCAGCCTAGACGACCGTGAGTTGTTCGGCAAGAGAGCGGTGACGATTATACTACGGAGATGGTGGGCCATGGGCTACCAGTTGTTCCACCAACAGAGCCAGATGCGGCACCAGCTATTATACCGGACATGGGCATGGAGGCGCAGCTCCGTGAAGGCTTATTGTGGTTCATGCAGAACTTTCAGGGAGCACCACAGGCTGCCACATCTATGGCCGAGCTGACATGTATCATCCAGTAGTAGCATCCACCTACGTTTTCAAGGGATGGCGGACCACAGGATGTAGGGTATTGGCTAGGATCGATGCATACTATTTTCGAGCATCATGAGATGCCTCCATGGCGGAGGGTCAAGCTCGTGACTTACATACTTTGTGATTCCGCCAAGAGGTAGTGGGATGTTACCACCCAGTCAGAGCATCACATGGACATGGCGTGGGAGGATTTTCATATAGTCTTCTATGAATTCTTCTTTCCCGAGACACTTAGAGCAGATAGAGCTCAAGAGTTCATGAATCTGCAGCAGGGCGCTATGTCGGTGATGGACTACTCTGCTAGTTTTACAGAGCTTCATCTCTTTGCACTGTGCTGGTGGGTAATGAGACTCTGAGAGCCAGACGTTTTGAGGATGGTCGTTGGTATGACATCAGAGTGCTGGTGAATGTTTTCAGGTTACCTACTGTACATGCGATTGTGATACAGGCGTTGATTACAGAGAGGAACCTGCGAGAATCTAGTGGTGTGGGCCAGGGTGGTTTGACACCCATTACTGGCACTATTTCTGCTGGCAAGAGGAAGAGGTAGATGTACTTCTCTTAGGGAAGCAGTACCAGCCAGGCAACTTCTTCAGGTGGCCCGATCAGGTGCTACCAGTGTGGCAGAGTGGGGCACAGGAGGCCGTAGTGTCCACGAGACCCAGTGGAGTGCCGATCTTGCGGCAAGATGGGTCATCTGCATCACTTTTGTAGGGTGTTTCTACCAGTGGCTAGTTAGAGGGGTTCTGTGTAGACTCCACATGCGGGATCAGGACCAGTGGCTTCTTACCGGTCCGGGAACTGGAATACATCAGGGCGTGCAGGCAGAGATGGTGGTCGTGGTCGTGGTATCCAGACACTAGTATCTCAGAGGCAACAGGGCGGGACAACTCAGGGTATTTAGGCTATGTCGCAGGGCCGCGGCACTGGTCAAGCATATGCAGTGCAACAGACCCAGGAGGAGCAGGATCCAGAACCTTCGACAGTCAGAGGTACTATTCTAGTAGCTTCGGTCTTGACTTCAGTAATTTTTTATACGGGTTCTACACGTAGTTTTATATCAGTACCTGTTGTGGAGAGACTTGGGCTCGGTTTTTCTACTTCATCTGCTATCTTGACGCTAGACACTCCGTTGGGGACTAGGACGGTTGGTGTGTGTCAGTGCAAGGAGTGCCCCCTTGAGGTTGGTGGGTGTCACTTCCTTTGGGACCTCTATATCCTGGAGATGGCGAGCTATGACGTCATTCTAGGGATGGACTGGTTGGTTCCCTTTCGACTCTTTGTAGACTGTTATCGTCGCAGGGTGCGTTTCATGTCACCAGAGGGTGGGGAGTTTCTATACAGGGGATAGTGGGATGTTTGGGCGAGTCGATATGGACCAGAGCATTATGGGCGAGGTGGAGTCACAACCCAGATTGTGAGAATATATCTGGATGACCAGGGGACTCGTCAGACGGTTTTCCCTCCAGTTGTCGATCGTTTCAGGGATGTCTTTCCGGATGACTTTTCAGGTCTACCTCCGATGCGTGAGGTGGATTTCTCTATCGAGCTTGTGCCAGGAGCATCACCGGTGTCCATTCCTCCTTATAGGATGGCCACGCCAGAGTTGCAGGAGCTCAAGAGGCAGTTAGAGGAGCTACAGGCAAAGGGTTTTATCCAACCCAGTACTTCTCCTTGGGGTTCTCAGGTCCTTTTTGCGAAGAAGGCAGATTGTACCCTTAGGCTTTGTGTGGATTATCGGAAGCTTAACCAGTTGACGGTTAAGAACCAATATCCCTTGCCGAGGATAGATGATTTGTTTGATAAGCTTCATGGAGCACGAGTGTTTTCGAAGATTGATTTGAGATCCGGATATCGTCAGCTGTGCGTTAGAACATCTGATAAACCTCTCACAACTTTCAGGAGCAGGTATGGTCTATATGAGTATACGGTTATGCCATTCGGACTCACGAACGTGCCAGCTGTTTTCATGGATCTGATGAATCGTGTGTTCAATCCGTATCTTGATTCATTTGTGGTAGTATTCCTGGACGACATCTTGGTGTAATATCACACTCGACACGACCATGGCACCCATCTTGAGATCGTATTGAGTAAACTAAGAGAGAATCACCTATATGCTAAGCTCTCAAAGTGACACTTTTGGATGGACCAGATTCACATCCGGGGTCATATCATCTCAGAGGCAGGAGTTGTAGTGGACCCAGAGAAGGTGAGAGCAGTAGTTTCCTGGGAGCATCCCAAGAACGTGTTTGAGATACGAAGTTTCTTAGGGATGGCTGGTTACTACAGATGCTTCATAAAGGACTTCTCCTGCTTAGCCGCACCATTGACAGGTCTGACTAAGAAGGGTGTGATGTTCGTTTGGTTAGAAGCTTGCGAGACTACTTTTTAGGACCTGAAGGGAAGGCTAACATCAGCACTGATCCTAATACTCTCAGAGTAAAGGAAGAACTATATATTTTACTGTGATGTGTCAGGGATTGCGCATGGATCTGTTTTGATGTAGGGCGACCGAGTTATGGCATATGGGTCTCGTCTGTTGAGGCCACATGAGTGGAATTACCCAATGCCTGATCTCGAGTTGGCTGCAGTTGTTCATGCATTGCGCTATTGGAGACATTACCTGTTGGGAGAGCATTTTGTTGTTTTCACCGACCAAAAAAGCCTTAAGTATATCTTTGCTCAGTGTTACCTGAATCTGAGATAGAGAAGGTGGGTTGAGTACCTACAGTCCATCGATTTTGAGCTTTCCTATACACCTGGTAAAGGTAATGCAGTAGCTGATGCACTGAGCAGGAAGACTCATATACAGGTAGTGCAGGAGGCCAGTGGTGAATGGAAGCTTATGGATTTGTTCTCTGAGATGCATCTGGAGGTTCATGGAAGTCAGGGACAGACTTATCTTTCCTCGTTAGCTGTGACTTCTACCCTCCTGGACAGAGTGAGGATGAGGCAACTATCGGTTTCAGAAGGCCTAGTTCTACGGGAGTTAGTGGCAAGTGAGGACCCTCCTTCCGGTTGGACGATAGGCGATGATGAGGGTTTGCGTTTCCATTGATGTGTATCGGTTCCATGGGATATACGTGAGGAGCTGATGAGGGAGTTTCATGCTTCAGCTTGGGCAGTTCATCCCGGGGTCGCCAAGATTTACTGAGACTTGAGACGTCAGTAATGGTGGTCGGGTATGAAGATATAGATAGCTGGTTTTGTTACTAGTTGTTCCACCTGTCAGCAGGTGAAGGCAGAGCATCAGAGACCAGCTGGGCTGTTATAGTAGTTGCCCAATCCAGAGTGGAAATGGGATGATGTTGCGATGAATTTCGTGACGGGATTTCCAAGGTCACCTCAAGGCAATGACTTCGTATGGGTTGTTGTGGACATACATACGAAGGTAGCTCACTTCATTCCAATTAAGGCGACCTTTGGTGTGGACGAGCTCGGAAGGCTGTATATCCGATAGATCATACGTCTTCATGGGGTCCCTCATTCTATCATTTCAGATAGGGACGCCCGCTTCACGTCTCGTTTTTGGCAGAGTTTTCAAAGGGTTCTGGGTACACTGGTGCTTCTGAGCACATCATACCACCCTCAGACAGAATGCCAGTCAGAGCGGACGATACAGGTGCTAGAGGACATGTTGCGCGCATGCATCCTAGACTATGGGGGATCTTGGGAGAAGCATATACCCTTAGTCAAGTTTTCCTATAACAATAGTTTTCATGAAACTATTGAGATGGAACCATACGAGGCTTTATATGGTAGGCCATGCTGATCACCATTGTGATGGTTAGAGGCAGGTGAGGTAGCTTTACAGGGACCAAAGCTCGTGCAGGAGACATCTGAGCAGGTCCAGTTGATTCGGAAGCAGATGGCTACCGTGAAGTCTCGTCAGAAGTCTTATGTTGATTGTCGCAGACGACCTTTGGAGTTCGTGGTTGGGGATCAGGTTTTCTTGCATGTTTCGCTGAGGCTGAGACACAGACGGATCAAGAGACAGGGTAAGCTTTCACCGAGGTATGTGGGGCCATTCGACATTCTGGAGAGAGTCGGGCTGGTTTCCTATTGGTTGCAGTTACCACAGCACTACCGAGCCATGCATGACGTCTTCCACGTGCCTCAGTTGCATCACTACCATTAAGACCCGTCTCACACCTTTCAGCCTGAGGAGGTTGAGCTTCAGCATGATGCGTCCTTTGAGAAGTATCTGCTCCGTATCGCTGACAGGAGCACGAAGGTCTTCCGAGGCCGGTCAGTTCCTCTCGTATGGGTGCAATGGCAGCATGGCCGAGTGTAGGACGAGACCTAGGAGCGGGATGCTGATGTACATGCTCAGTGTCCAGAGCTGTTCTGAGCTTTCTCTTTGCCACCCTCGAAAGGGAAATTCGGGGACGAATTGCTATAAGGGAGGAGTTTGTAAGAACCCGGTTCTTGTTTTAGAGGTACGGACATCTTCATTCCTTTTTCCTTAAGTGATTTTGAGAAAATATGGAAAAATGGGGAAAAATCCTAAATTTTGAAACTACACGCCATGTACTTTTCCCACACGACGTGTACTTTTGGTCGTGTTGGGATAAGTACACAGGGTGTGTAGCCTCACTGGCCACAAAGGGTGTAGGAACCAACTATTGTCTGTGTAGTGGTCCTCTACACACCGTGTAGTCAGTCAGTAGGTTAAAAAGTAAGGTGGTGGAGTCACCACCAGCTGGATGGTAGTACATTCCGTTTACTCGAGAGTATATGTCGTGTACTCTTGTCGGCTAGTGAACAGTGTCGTTGCCGCCAAATGAATAGTTAAATGAATGAAGTACACGCCGTGTACTCAGAAGTACACGACGTGTACTTTTTTTCGGCTTCAAACAGGTAGTACCCTCCTCATTTGGCAGAGGAGGCGTTTGAGCCATTTTGGAGCCAAAGGAGGAGGCCAGACCATTGAAGATCCGCCAGGAGTTCTTCTGGAATCCGATTCGGCTTCAGACGATCTCGTTGGAACCTCACGGGTAAGCCCTTCCTCCTCCTGGTACCGTTCTTGCCAATTCTTCTCCCAACGTATGTTATTTACGTTTGAATGGGAATTGTTCTTCATCAGATCTATGCCATTCTTGGGCGTTACTGGAGCCGGCGTTCGGGTATATTGTTCGTTGGCACATAAGGTAGGAGGCTTAGTGTTTATTTTCCATCTGTCGTGCGTTTTTGTGCATTTTCGTGCCACGAACCCATGTTGGTGTGTCATGTGGCTGAGGTTGTTGCTATATATAATGCCTAGAATTGCATAGGTGATTAAATGGTGATAATAAAATGATGTTTGGGATCGTTTCTTGGATCCAGGACCATCCTGAGGGGTGTGTTCCTCTGTTTTTCTGTTTGGCCAGGATACCTGAGGGTATGCCTTAAATTTAGTAACTGTAGAATTTCCTTGAGAGGAATTTGTTGTTTACTGCATTTTGATATGTTGGGCATGGCCCGGTTACCTGTTTAGCCAGAGGGTGTTGTTGTGATTAGCCTGAGGGCGTGACTATTTTAGCCCGAGGGCTGTCGTTATTCCGCCTAAGGGAAACATTTCGTGCCTGAGGGCTTGAATTATGTGCTTGAGGGCGACACTTCATAAGCCTGAGGGAGAGAATCTCTGTTACGCCAAAGGGAAATACCTGCGGGTTGGATTCTCTATGGCCTGAGGGCAAGCCTGAGGGCATGGTTACTATTTTAGCCTGAGGGTACGGTTCTGGTTATCCTGAGGGCTTGGTGCTGAGCACAAAAACATTACAAAATTAAAGGAATTAAATGAATAATAAAATTTCTATTTAACTGTTAAGTTATTTACTTTTGAGTACTGCTTAGTTATTGAATTTACTATTGCACACTTGTTGCATGTTTTACACATAGTTGAGCACATGCCTTTTGTGGGTGCCTACTGAGATATATTTCTCACACCCTGTTTGGGTCACGTTTTTCAGCCCAAATAGATTACATTGTTGCAGGTGTAGATAGGGGAAAGAGTCCCTATACAGGTACTTGACAGTTGCTGAGGAGTAGGAGGGCATGGGACCGAGCCTAGGCTCGCGATGCCTCTTCCAGCTATTTACTCGTTTTGCTATACTTTGCATTTGGTTGTATCATAGTGATGTATGACATGTTTTGGCTTTTTTCTCAGAATTTGAACATGTAGAATCATCAATTTTATACTGTTGTCTATATCCACTGCTGTAGTTATTTCAGTTTTTTATGTTTACTGCTTCCGCTGTTGTTGTTTTTTTATTTTGGTATTCCTCTATGCTTCCCTTTGACAAATGAGGGCATAGTTTCTCCACTATCAGACCTGGGCCCTCGCTGCTAGTCAGCAGCCTTTGGAATTTGGGGAAATGTGCTTGAGGTCACGTGGCGAACCGGGCTTGGGTCACTCGTTGCATGGCACCTGGGGCCGGGATGTTACATAATTTCATACTCAAACCGAGTACTAATAATTGTGATGAAAAAAATGACTATTTCCTTTCATTATTTTTGCCTCCAATCTATCAATTGATTTATGAAATCTTCCTGATTTTGGAGTATCCTCTTACAGTTTGGATGTGTCAATTACACATCTAATCTTTGGTGAGTATCTTTCGTGTTCTTCCATATCTTATAATATTTCTCTCCATTATTGTTGTGTATATAATTTGAAGGCATATATTTAGGATATTTCTCGTTTTCTAGTGTGTGTAAGATCCTTTTATGTCATTATACTCACCTATATTATAATATGTAATTCCAGTTGGTAGTGTTTCTCAATTTCTCAATAAATGCAGGGGTAAAAAACGAATCATGTTATTTTTTAATTGTTTTTTATATGAAATATCATGATTGGAATGATTAATCATTTGATTATACTAATTTATTCATTGATAAATGGTAAATAAATGGGTTGGTATATTGGTTGTATCACTTAAATTCATTTGTGGATGTAGCTAGGAATATATTTATGCATTGTTTGAGCAATCCAATGAATAATAATAACTTGGATAATTGTTTAATTTTTTATCATTAGATGATATTGAATTTTTTTTTGATATTGATTCAGCATTGAAATGGATTTTTTTAGGGAAATGGATAGCATGTTAGTTTGTAACGAATAATATGAAAATTGAAATGTGTAATTGAATGATAAATGCGTATTTTATGAATTAAGAATTAAGGATAATGATGGGATATTATGATATCCAAATTTTTATTTAATATTTTGTGACTCATGATGTTATTAATATATTTAGATGACTCTACCCTTTAGATGATGTAGTGTTTATATTGAGTGGGCTTTGGATAGTTCCAGGTTGTAATTATTTTATTAAAAGAGAGCATTGAGGTCCAATATGTAATTTTTATATTGCATGGGATCATCCTGGTACGATGATATAATACTCATATTGAGTGATTTTTTGACTTACCAACCAGGGAGCCACAAAATGGTTCCCTGAGATGGTTTCCCACGTTCCCTCAAGTGCACCACCCCATATGACAAAGGGTGCCAACTAGTAGTGAGGGTATGGTAAGCCAGTATTTGTGAGACTTTACCCTCTGTTGTCATAATTAAACACTGAAAAAGAAAATAAAAATAACCATTTATAGAAGTGTATATATAATCAGAACAATGCCATGACATATGATAGTCAAAAATAGAAAATAAAATACTCAACTAACCGTTAGAACAATCTACGATAATGCCTGATTAATGTGTCTACAATGAATATCAATGTGAAGACACAACGAATCTTAAATGGTTCATGAAATTCAGCTAGTTCCCTTTCCCATGAAACAATACAAGATAGAAACCTATCACTGGGCCTAGCCTGAATTATGTCATGCAACAACAATGTCTACTCTAATGCCAATCAGGTTGCCCAAACAGGGTGTGAGTACAACTCAGTAGGCCACAACAAAAGGTCTCTAAAATTAGTCTCGTTAAAAGATAGTGCATACATATTTAGGAAGCAATAAATACAATTCATAATTTAAACAGTTATCACATTGTCCATTAATCATTAATCATCACATTATGCCAATTCAATTCATGTTCCCCTTTTGAGTCATCATTTATATCATTAGATATTTTGTGTAGTACATCATTCTAGACAACACAAATATCATTTTAATCATCATTCATTTTTATCATTAATCAGTTACTATAGGACGTAATGATTATCACAACAATTATTTAGGAGTGTGGGTCGTCATGCCTATAAATTATGTTCTCATTCGGTGTAGGTCAACAAGCCTAACTCCAAAAATAACATTTGAATCATAATTCATTATTATCATTAATCATATGGTGTAGGACGTCATTCCTAGCACCACAAATCTTGTTTACCGAAGGTCATCATGCCTGGAACATATTTTCTCATTCGATGATAGTCGTCATGCCTGAAACACCATAATATCATTCTTAGATAACTATTAGGGAGAAACTCCATTTCCTTGTTCCATCTACTAATTCAAATTGAACGTCATGCCAATCACCACAAAATCTCATACATTTAATCTTTTCTTAATTCATTAGTATTTTCCAAAGAAATCATTTTCTAGTTAAATGATTTGTTATACATTTAAAAGGCCATTAGAATATTAAACCATTAACTATGAATAAAACCCCTTAAATAATTCATCAATTAATTAATCAATCAAAAAAAAATATTTCCATAATTAATTCATTAGAATTAATTATTCATTTCAAAAAAAGAAAATTCATAATTAACTCTTACATTTAATTATATTTGATAACATAATGGCACATAATTAATTATCATGCATAGCTAAACATAATTCCATAATTAATTTTCCCCAAATTATTTATCTTATTAAAAAAATTCAATATTTCAATACAATATATGAGCCCAGAATCACTCTCCAAAAAAATACCCATTATGGAAACCCCCTTCATTTGTTCCATGATCAATTACCAATTAACCACCAAGACAAATCAAAAGTCAATTAGAAATTCCTAATTACTCCAATAAATGAATTCAATTATTAAGGGTATCTTTCAAATTTATAATCTCATACACTTATCTTAAATAATTACTATGCGAATTCGATTTAGACCACCTAACTCAATTAATTAACAGATGTTATCCCAATTAAAATTTCCAAAATCAGAGTGGCATAATGTCGTCGATCATGCTCTAGATGTAATTCCCTAAAACCAAAATTTAAATAAAATTCATCATGATCTTGAAAATATAGATATAGATCTAATATCATATATCTGGATCTAAACTAATAGGGTTATATCCATTGAAATGATGGAGATCCTCCAAGAAATGACGTATGAAAGATAAGAGAAAGAACATGAGAAGCATTGGGTTGAATTCCACATACCGCGTGGAGGTATGATCTTTAATAGTTTCATTAAATATTGAAGAAAATTGTTCATATGGACTTAGAATATCTCTGGGATGCATTGTAAATACCTATAATTCATGAATTTCAATCCATGATCGAATTTATAGAAGTCCGTGGGGTTTGGGTGGTATTAAAAAGTATTTTTGGTATTAAAATCTCTCCCGCATGGTTTCATGTGTAGAGGCACACGATTAGGAGAACCATGCAACAAACGTGAAGACGCCTCTATCCAGTTTTGCATGGTTGGCATGGTTTGTTTGGGTGGTTTGTTAAACCTTCCTCAAACCTTGCAGACCTCTTTGTGTAGTTTTCCATTCCTGGCACAGTTTGGTCACATAGTTTTTCAAACTGTGTGGAAACCGTTCACAACCCAATGCACTTTGTTTCCCATAAAGGTTCACCCAAAATCCCCACAATCCCCTACTAAAAATCAAATGTACATAAAAACGAAAAAAGAACATTAGAAGGCTCCCAAGGGGAATCTAGAAAATGAAGAGATCATAAAATCATTCCACATTATAAATGCTCTCCTAATAGTTTCACTTTTAAGAATGTCAATGATTCTAAGAAAAAAAATTATTGGGCCATTGAAACCTCATATCTACCTCATGTTCCCATGTTTTCACATGTACATTTCCATGTTTTCATAACACATGATCTAACAGAACAAACTCTTCCCATAACACTATTTCAATGCAACCCAACACACGTACCAGATGATCCTCAAAGGACGCATCTATCTCACGATCAAATATATTATCAAAAATAACAAGAGAAGGGTCTAGATGATATCACCATAGTTGTGACACATGAAAAAAATCATGCATATCTAGGAATTTGTGTGGATGTTCTAATTGGAATTCTAGAAGCCGGATTCACTCTAGTACCTTGAACGGTCCCACAAACATGGGCGCTATCTTCCCCAACCTCTGTATCCTATGGTGAACCAATCTAGGCGAAAACCGAATGAATACATGTTCACCATCTCAATAGTCTAGGGATTGTCTCCATCTATCAGCTTACAAAATCTACCTACTCTAATTCATAGCCATACATTTGCGATTCAATTGCACCTGCTCTGATGTCTACTGAACAATAATCGGTCCCAGTGGCTCAGACTCACCCGCCTCTAACCAACACAAGGATGATCTTCAAGGTCTAACTTAAAGATCCTTGTATTCCTCCATATGTATATTTTCATAAAAAATATTGTTATAGGAAAACTCCATTATATCCAAGTGATTCTCCCAAGAACCACCAAACTAAATCACACAAGATTTCATGATATCCTCTAACACATTTATGGTACTCTCTGACTTCCCATCGGTCTGTGGGTGGAAGGTTGTACTTAATAGAACCTCTATACCAATAGCCTTCTACAAACCATTCCAGAAGTGTGATGTAGAACATGAATAAGGTTCTGAAACTATAGTATGTGGAACCCCATTAAAATGTACTATCTATCTCATGTATAGTTCTCCTAATTATCTACTGTAAAAGTTTCCTCTATAAGAAGGAAGTGTTCATCTTTTGTTAGTGGACCCATAATGTCACAAATATAATCATTCTTATTAATAGTATATGGAATTCCTACCACCAAATCTGTAGTCACATCATCCTACTTCCATTATAGAATAGGTAACGACAGCAATATGCATCCAGGTAGTTGATGCATAGTTTTCAACAGTTGACAGGTGAAACATAATATTACAAACCTCGCTATATCATTTTCTATTCATGGCCACCCAAACCGTCGTCAATGGTCTTTGATATTCATTTCACCCCACCTCTTCATCCATCCTCTTGGTTTGTACAAATGTGTTTGGAAATAGAATAGGATTATGAGGAACATGAACAATTTTTTATTTCCATGGTCAATATTCTTGGGATTCTCATTAGTTGGTATTGAATGTGGGTTCTCTAGTGTTTATGTGAATCCCAGTGGAATTATAGGTGCAGATGTATCAGTTGATTGATTCCCACTTCTCAATGTGATCTCAATAACATTACACATAGAATATAGATTAGGTTGGGAAGGAATAATTCCTATGTTATTACATACCAGTTCATTGTGGGTTTCGGCAATCTGTATCATTGGTGTCTTGAATTCCCTCAACTTAGAACCTCAACTATTCTATTGATTCTATTTATTATGGATTTTTTTAAATGATCTTAAGTGTTAGGATATACCTTTAGTTGAGAAGTCCCTTCTTCTTGACTTGTTGATGATTGATCTTAATATCAACTATGGGGTTATTAGAAAACCTATTTGAATGGTAGGGTTTGCAAGAAATGTTGTTGAAATGGGTACCTTTGTTGTTTTCCCGATCTATACCTCATTTCTTATTGATCCTTCCACCATTTTTTTTATGTTGGGGTGAAGGAATCATATTTCTTATGGGGATGTTGATATCATTAATTCTAATATTGTTTGTTACAAAATATTTTCTCAAAGTCCTCTATCTCTTTTTGTTTGGAAAACCCATCAGTTGGGTGGTTTATTTCAGTGAAAATTCTACAAGGTCTCATACACGTTGGTTGGGTTGGGTTTTGAGCCTATGAAATATGCATCACCATAGTGGTCATTTCATCCATCATAGTTTCAATTAATTGAATTTCAATAGAATATTTAATTATCTTATTTTCTCCTATAACATGTGGTATACCTAGATCACAAAATTGTTGGGATATTTGTGAAATCCATTTGATCAATACACATGAAACTAATACTGTTTTTTCATACAATGAACCTCCAGCTACAACTTCCACCATGCATCCTCCCATAGGTGTGTGTCCTTCATATATGTATTGGTTGATTAATTTCTCACTACTTTGGTGATACATGTAACTTTCACACAACATGTTGAATCTCTCCTAGTACACAAACATTAAATCCAATTGGGAATTCATGATCCATAAGTTATCCGTTCAATTGGGAAAGGTGTTTTATTATATAAAAATATATGCATGAAAATACATTTCAAATAATTCCAACATATTATATCTTCAACTTGTAAATAATACATCCAATCTTGTTTATTACTATTAAGTGGTAATGTGAATTCCCTTAGTTTGATTTGATATTTAGATACATTTCATGGGTTTATGGTCGAGAAAACCACATAATATTGTTTTAAATTTTTATCTGGATTCTCATGAGATAATCCATGAAATTATGGAAGTAGATGAATTAACAATGAGTTTCGTTCGATGTCTTACTCAAGGTTTGGATTTTTAATACAACATAGTTTATAGTTAATTTCAGGTGAATCCAGTTCTAAAATTGTTCTGTTAGGTTAATTTTAATGGTTTTCAACCATAATTCATTATTTTATGTTTGAATTATAATTGCTTCCTATTTAAATGTTACCAGAATGGATGAATTCTCTAATTGGTTGAAAGTTGGAACCTGTTGGTAGAATGTGAATTTTGGATTCAATCCTGATGTCTTCAGTAAATCTCATACTTATGATCTAAAATATCATCTAGATTAGTTCGTCATTGTTTTTTTGTTCCTTAGAACATGTGTTTTGGTTATCAATCACTACTTCCCAGAGGTTTCCATAAGATTTATTAATAGAACCACAAATATCCCACAATTAATTAAACAAAAGGAGCTTACTTTCCAAAGGCATGCATTCATTAATTTTGAACATACAATACTTAAGAACATGCATTGGTCTATATGATGGGAGGTCAGACACATCACACTATTTTTAGGGGAATTATTGGCTACATTGGGACTCTCTTAATGATTTGATATGTTTTCCCGAATCCTTATTAATTAACCAATTATATCATATTTTTCGGTTATATTTTTCAATCAATTATTAGCCAGTGTGGAATTTAGAATCATCTATATGTATTCTATGTTCTTCTTTAATGGATAAATCCATATGTATTTGAGTTTTTCCATCAATGGTATCCTCTAATATACTATTTAGAGATTTTTTCCATCATTATGATATTACTAGGTTTTAATCCACATAGTGGGAAACTATGTAATTTATTATCATCTAGAGTGACAAAAGATTGTTTTGTTTTTGTTATAATACAAGTAAATGGGATACCTATGTATCCTTGTGGAATTAATTAGAACCCTTATAGTTTGGTTCCACATAATGGGACACATCATAACTTTCAATTTCATGTGGCAAGGACATCAATGTGAAGGGTAATTATTCATGGTTTGTTGTGGGAATTATGCCTATGTATCCCAAGGAACATGGAATGAATATGGGTTTCCATGTTGAATTAGACCCTATTGGTAATATGGATCAGAATGAATAGTGTTGATTTGAAGTGTTGGATTTGAACCACATAGAGGATTAATACTAATTCCATTGGGATCGGATTTTAATCCCACATAGTTTAATTAGTCTCATAAGAGAGTATAGTCCTTTGAGAGAAATGAGATTCAGCTTACGTCTTGAAAAGGTTTCCCATTTGATTTGAGTGTTTAATTTATGGATTACTCCTAAGAAGGATTCCCAGTTATGGGTGAAATGGGATAGAGATCGGGCCTTAGGAAGACTTCCTTAGTATCCTTCTGAATGGAATCCGACTTCTCCTAGTTCAAGAAGGCATGTTTCTAAAAATATTTTGATCATAATAAATTATAAGCCCACCTGAATCATGCTCAGAATGATAATTAAGAGGATGTGAATGATTCAAAAAAGGCACACACACATTTCATCCTCCACTAGTATAAGAGTACTGGTCAATGACAGCGTGGGTGGATGAGGCTGAGGTGAAAGGGGAAGAGGGAGAGGTGACGAGGCTTCCCTCTTTTATCATTATATTGGACAAGGGTCCAATGTATGGAAGGAGTAAAGGTTAAGGGACTAGAGAAGAGAAATACATCAACTTCCTACTTGAAAGGTTAAGAAATTAAACCATGATGGATGTTCTTAAACTTTTCCTGGTATGGGAGGGAGACTTATCATTTTTTCAAATGGAAAAGTATGTGTGCATCATACCATCCTGACCAGATGCCTATGATTCCAAGTTTTAGAGATAAAAAGGGGAGTTCATGACGCAATCCCAAATTCTCTAAACATGGAACACCCTAACACTATTACTTGGAGAGAATTCCACGCGACTATAGATATACAAACCCATAGAATCTCCATGAATCCTAACCCCATTAAAAAAAATGTCAGCAACTCTTACTACAGATATAAAAACACTAATAGGAGGCACACAAAAATTTCTTTCCCAAAAGATTGATATGTGCAGATGTTTTGGTTGATTCTTCAACTTAGTTTATATCAGATAAGTGAACCAAGGAATGAGATACCCATCCATGACTTGTATAAAGAGGGTTTTCAAGATGATGTTTCGGCCCTGTGCACATCCTTGAAGCATATGTACCCCACATAGGTGTTCTGAGTAGGTACCTCGGGTAGGTGTGCCAAAATGGTTTTCTGCGTAGGTGCATTGCATAGTCCTTAGTGGCCACTTGAGGAAATTCATAACATAGGGGAAAAATTAATATACATGCTTCAAATAGTAAAAAACATTCAATAAATGCATATCCTATATAATTATCTCTTCAATTGTGTTTATAGAGAGCTATATGAGACAATTTGAGGGATATAGGTGAAAGAGCTATGCAATGGGAGCTTCAATATGTCCTTCACATTTTTTAGTTTTCAAATTAGGAGATCGTGGTACCTATTTTTAGTCATGGAGGGGGTAACGTCAAAAATAATTAATCATTGAAGTTCGTTCGTGAAGCCATTCAGCATAGCTACTTTATGAAGGTGTACAGAATGAATCTTGTTGTGTAACTCTGTTGTGTAGGTATAATGCCTAGATTTGATGCTAAGGTCCTCTGTGGAGGTCCCTTTCAATTATTCATGCCTTTATGTTCTTCGAGATTCATCTTGAGAAATTGAAATATCTTGGGTGCAACTTTATATTCTTTTCTTCTTATTATGTAATGTAAAAAAAACCCCCTGACTCAAGATTGGATCTGATTCGAAAGAGGGATGAGTCCTGAGGTTTGATTTTGATGAAAAGACTATAGAGTAATTGTTGAGTTGTGCATGTATGTCGGGTATCTAGTTCTTGCAATTATTCTGCATAACTATTATGCTTAGGAATCCTGCATAGATCGAAGATATTTATAAATAGGATAGTTCCTTTGAAATTTTATTCACCCAAGATTTCATATTTTCTGCTCTCAATGTGTATCTTGTTCATACAACCTTTCCACGTTGTGCGCTTGTGTAGTTTCTTATAAATTTTCCCTACATGAAAATGTTTGAGCAATGGAGCAACCAAAAATGACTTTTTCGATGGATTTATGATAGGACCCTTGGCGATGGACCAACACAGATGACCTTGTTGAGGGACCTACGCGAAGTATTTCTTTTTCCCAATTTTTAGATACCATTAAGTTTAATTTTGAATTTTTGTAAGTCAATTCCCAACCTAATATGAGGAATTTGACAAATATTTTTCAAGAAATGGCTCACATGATAAACTATAAAGAGGAAGCTAAAGCTCGTCAAAATGAGATGATAGAGATTGTCGGACCAGACTATTGTAACTTTGTTGTGAGTACTCTTCCTAGACTATGGAAATGTTTCGTTCCATAATTACAATAATATCCAAAATTTACTTATCTACCCTTGTACGAGCATGGTCGTTTTCAAGATTCATGTATTCCATCCATTAAAATATATTTTACAAATAATTGGTTTCTTTAATACATGAATTTTCGTTGCATGAATATTACAGTGAGAGGTATGCTAGTTCATATGGGAACAATCCCTATTGGATGTATCCTACATCATAGTTATTGTACTACTGATATGAAGGATCTTGTTTTAGAGCCAAGGCCACCTTTCAATGATTCAAATTTTCATGATTCAAAAACAGTTCAGTCTGATGGTTAAATGGAAGACTGTGATCTTCATTCTAGTGGAGGTGCTAAACCTGAATGGTTGGGGGTATTTTTGGTATGCTGAACATTTGCAGAATTCAAGAACAAGATATAATATGTTTCCATTTATGAAGCTATATCGATGGGACAATCATATTTTTATAAAAATGATTTCATTCATCAATTGTTAGGTCTATGGTGTCTATTGATGAATACCTTCAACTTGACGCATAGTGTGGTTGACATCTGTTTATAGGATATTTACCAAATAGAAACGGTTAACATTTTCATGGGAATGTATGATGAGATTATTCCACCGGTAAAAATATGGGGTGATGATACCATTACACTACCATTGGGTCATGGAAATTTCAAAATATAATGAAATTGTTTAACAATGAGAAATATATTCATGCTCGAGTGTAGATGGAAACATTTTTAGAACCAATAATAGAGAATGGTCCCATATGTGTATGTCCTACTATTTGTTCTTATATGGATAATAGGGGAATTTTAGGAACATATTAGACTATATTGGAGAGAGTAAACTATAATCACTTGGGCTATAATGTCAAACCTGATATTGACACAATGGTTTATTTAGCTGAATTCCATTCCATGTGGCTAATCATTTATATGATTATAGTTCATGAGTCTGTAGCCATCGTAAGGCCATGCACTTTTGATATTGCAGCTAAATTGGTAGAGGGAATGTGTATTGGGTTAGAAACTCCCATATTGCCAAGAATTTATTATTCTTCACTGCATTTATACAATATAAAGAATCCAATTAGATTTTTAGGGTCCTTCCTGGTGTTGTGGGTATGGATTGTCGCACTTGTTTCTTCAATCACAGTGATGAATTATGTAAGAGTCCCCAATAGTTGATTTACCCGATTTTTATAGATTTATTTTTTTGATATGTAGCCGTAGAACATTTGACATGTTCTAGATATGAGGATATTGAGTGCATCTAGATAATCTTTTTTCGTTCCATTTGGTGACCCACCAACTATAACATTTCTTAAAGATGTTAAAGAAGATAATTATGAGATTAGATTTTATATGATGGCATTCAATGATAGTGTGTTATAAACCATAATTGATGGTGAAATTATCTATGTGGCTTACTTCACCTATAGGTTTTATCTTGAGTTCAAGTGTCATAAAAAATAAAGCATGTTTCCACCCACGTATGTTAGACATGAGAAACACCCAATTGTAAAGAAGAAATTTTGGATTTTGATGGCTTAGAGACATCCCAGTTATCGATTATGTTACCTCTATCATATGCATACTTTGTATTGGAAGATGGATATGCCAATGTTTGGGTACTTTATCCCCTCTGGGGGAATTAATGAATGTAATATATTTGATGGAATCCACAATGACTATTTTCATAGTAATCATGGTAAAAGGTTTAATGATGGAGATGATGCAAAGGATACATAAGCTTCAGACCATTCAAAACATATTTGCAGAAGGTATACCAGGTAGACTAGGGCTAGAGAAACAATACCACTGGCTCCAAGGAGATCTAGGCATCACTATAAAAAAGGGATTCCCATCCCATCAGTTTACCATTCTGAAGATGAAGGGATGCTTGAAGAGGCTAACTAGTCAATAGGTGTTGAGTTTTGTCCACAACAAACCATATCGAAACCGGATAATGTGCAGCCTTCAGCCATTCAATTTTTGTGAGATATTTACCATTGAACATAGGGATGGATGGTCATTAAATCAAAATGGACTTCAAATACCAGATGTTGGTGACATTAAAGAACCTTCAAATTTTCCTCTAGATAATAACATGGCTGAAGTATATGATAATATTATGGGGATGGAGACCTTTTTATATGAAATATATGTACAAATACCATCCTATAAGTGAGTTTCTAATATGATTGAACTAGGGATATGAGAAGGGGTAATTATTATCCATGAAGAGGAATGTGACACCTATTTTAATACTATGATCATACTTTCCTTTTATTTTTTCTCAATTCTACATTGTAATTCATAGTTATTAATGTCGATAAGATTTTATTTTCTAGCTTGAATTTAGGGAAGGAAACTCAATACAGGTTCTTGGGTCATCAAGGTATGGTCCAACATGTTTTATTATCGACGCATTAAATAACCCCCCAAGACTCGAAAACTTTCTCCAAGAGTGATAATCATCATTGGGGTAACTATAATAGATAATCCCCATCCATTAACATAGGTCTTTATTTCCAAGATGAGTGTTTCGATTTCTCATGAATCTTAGAAATTGAAATATAAGAGAGTAATTGTTAGGACCAAGTTGAATAGAGATGGAAATTTGAAGAGTTAACCTTTTCAGAGTGTTGTATATTGTTGTCACAGAAGATAAATAATTTCACTTTGTAAATGGAACAGAAACGAGACGATGCTTTGCAGATTTGTATTTCACATATATCATAAGGTAAGAAAACTTGTGATGGAATCCTTATGAAGGAAATGGGGAGTAATGATGAAGCCAATCATATACAGTTTTGATTGGATGGAATGATGCTGCTGGAAGACGGGATGTTTCAGTACTTCCCATTGTAACTCTGACGATGCTAAAGATGATCTATCAAAGGATATAGATCACTATTGTGGAATTAATGATAAAAGATGAAGAATAGTTATGGAAATAAGTGAAGATATAAATGAAAATTCAATAGACAATCTGGGGACGACATAAAATCACAGTTTAAGGTGGCGTCGTTTTCTAGTGTTTGCTAAACTTTAGGGCCTGAAAATCGGGAGATGAAGATGTGTTTTTGGAAATGGGTGGAGCATGCAAGATTGAAGATGGTTTATATTTTTGCGTGCAAGGAATGATTCAAGGTCAGAACAACGATAACTGACACATGGATAGAGTTCACAGAAGTTTAGTCATTTTGCTCAAAAAAAATAAAGTGGTGCGCGAAATAGTAGCGGGTTGCGTGAAATATCAGCGGGATGCGCGAAATAGAGGAATGATGTTTTTCGTGCAAAAGGTGTTTCAGGATAAAAAGATTGAAAATTGGAAAAGGCATGAGGTGCGAAAAATATTGGGGCATTGCGCGAAATATGAAGTTGCGTGAAAGAGTTTTTACGTGCATAAAGGAGGTTTTACACACAGATTAGTATTTTTCACGTGGGGTAAAAAATGCCTAAAAATATGAGGTGAACCCCTCCCATTTAAAAATGACCAACACTTAGAAGAAATTCCGAGCTATGGTGTGCGTAAAATTTTACTCTATGTGAGTTGCACGAAAAGAAATAAGTTTTCATGAAAATTGAAGTGTTGCATGAAAAAGTGAGAAGTTGCGCGAAAAGTGGAAAGTTGAGCGAAAAAGGTTTTTCGCGCCAAAAGTGATTTCTTACGCGCAAGATATTTGAATTGTGCGCTATAGATTCTAAAGGTTGCACGAAAAATTTGTTGTATTTGCACATATTCAGTTGTGCATATGGAGTTCTTACCAGCTTCTGGGCAGGAAAGTGATGATCTATATTTCAGAGAATACAATAGTTCAATTGTAAAGAAGCATTGAAATACTGTAATTCCCTATTTGTGCTAAGAGGGTGATCATGCACTTGGGGATTGTTTTCCAAGTTCTACATGAGTGTAATGGTATATCCTACACGTTGTATTCCATATCAATGGATTATTCTCTAGAGGATTGTGTGGTACTAGATTGTTTTGATACCATACCAAGGAAGTATCTACTCTTGTTGAGTAGTGAACCTTGTAAATATTGTGCTCCTATGGTTGTCTATGTTCAGCAGGGAAGAACCTCTTTAACAGGAGTTGAAGGGTGTTTCAAAAAGGTGAAACTTAAAAATAAAAATATATCACTGATTCACCCCCACCCCCTCTCAGTGATACATGGATCCTAATTGGGAACTTCAGTAATGAGATCGGTAAGAAGTGTACGTCAATGAATTATGTATCTCTACTATGCTCTAGCATTATTAATTTCTTGATACACACTGGTAGTTATGTTAATCTCCTATTCATATCTTTATCTCTCACTTCCATTAAGGGATTATGCACTGATCATTTAAAAATCGAGAAATAAAACCCAAGAGAAACACATGTTCTTGTTGACGAATCTTATACCTTGACAAATAAGACATAAAATTGTTCATTAGTAGCTTATTTTGATTCTATTGATATAGATAAAAGTCATGTTGATTAAAAAACCATTTCAATTGAATATTAAATGATTTGCTAATATTATTCTCTTCCAAATATTTCAGACCAGATATCATTTTCAAGGGATCCTATAATAAACAGTGCTGATATTCCTATCGCTCTTAAAAGATGAAATAAAAATTCATGTCAATATGATGTGGATAATATTGTTGATCCTTGCCTTGAAATGTCTGATGATGTTGTACCAGTTGAGTAAATGGTAGAATAGAATGTGAATAGAGCCAATTTGGGAATCAACCAAATTTTGTTGGATAGTTTGAATTGTGAGGATGAAATGACTTTCCAATATGAATACACTCAAATGATGGACGCCCTAAATCCCACCATTGATATTCCAGGTTATATGAAGGTGTTTGGGTACTTTCATGAGTAATTACAAGGATATAAGTTCTGATTCTTGTTTTTTATATACATAATGTTTTCTATTAGCTCGTACTTCACATCAATGTTCATCTTATGCAACTTTTTTTGTAGTAAATGTTGCAACGACTTTCCAAGAATAGGGAATTCCACTATATCCTTCTTCTACTAAAGTTGTAGAAATACTTACTAAGGACCTCATGTTGAGAGACATTACAAAGCCTTCAATTATGAAAACTGGGAAAACTCAAGAGAATGACCATCCTTATAAAACATCTTCTCATAATTCTAAATCTGTGAATACTGGAGATAAATGTAATCAAGCGGCTGAATTATTATTTGTTAAATGTTGTAAACTATTTAGATCATGATCAATTTCAACAATTCTTCTGAAACTGTTAATGATATTGATTCATCATATACGTTTATTAGGTCCCACAGTTAGATCAGAATGAGAATCTTTTGTGTTGGATCAGACATCAATATAAGGAGAAGCATCCAGTATTTCACGACAGCAAGGACAAGTAACCACTTTAAGTGATCTTTTTACAGTGTACATTCTTCACCACTATAGTGACTCATAATCAAATTTGGATATGAATTTTTCTCATAGAAAGGCATGTAAGACGGAATGGAAACATATAAGGGAAATTATTGATGCTAAGCATTTGGATGTGTTGTTGTCCCATTATAGAAAATAGAATGCACTATTTTTTGAATTGGGATTTGGTGGATTTAATCATCTTCTAGTATAAAATGTAATGAAAGAGACCATTCACCAATAGAAGTAGGAACATAAGATACAACACGATCTTGAATGTTCTAAATCACATATTAATATTCTGAGAATCTAAGATGCAATTGTTCAGGAAAAATCAAACCATATAAAGATGTCGATCAAAATCATCCATCAAATTAACGATGCCATGAATAAGGTAATATATCATCAATAGAAAATGGATTTTTTTCATAAAAAAATAGATCAATAGAAGCAATCATTTGTAGAAACCGGGTTGGGAGGGATAATCTTCATTTGAACTACCAAAATAGTACTTTGTCAGGATGAGGAGGCTGAATTCACTCAACTATCTCAAATTCAATAGCTAGTTGATTGGGCTCATGAGGTCTTTCAACATACAAAGATTCATGTTGAGCGTTTGATTTAACACATGACTTAGAGTCTCCATTCTATGGATGTTCCGATAATATTACCATATAAATGAAATGAATTTTGTATTGAGTCATATATGTCCTCATTCATTCTTTTTGTAATTTAAATATCAGAGGTTATGATGGTGAAGATGATTATTTTTTAAAAACATCATTCTTCTATGTCAGATAATCAATATTACAATAACAGGAATGGGGGTCCTAAGAATTTTTTTATAATCCAATGGGACTTATGGGAATAATATGGTTTTTACTAATCATAATTACAATAATATAAATGGGGCTACCCAAAATATTCTTATTACGCTCATGGGCCTAATTTGGGTGGTTTAATTTTTACTAGGGTTATATAGAAAAACCCCACAAACATTGTATTTTTGACTTTTAATTGCTCAATATTACCTACACCATAAAAAATGTACGTTTAGTGAGGTGAGACTCGACTTTTTTCTAGAGATCCCTTAGTGCATTTTCAATATGGTGAGTACCAAGTCTCTGCTTATTTTTAGTTCAGAGTTATTCATGTTGTACGAAAAATTCTATGGTTTTATATTGACTAGCCTTGAACGTAAATTTTGAAATTAGATTCCAAAAAATGATCATTGTTTATTAATTGCTCTAATATTATCTAAATAGTTATCTTGAGTCATTTTTTTATGTTTAATAAATCTTAAACCTGTATCAACTTAAAGAGGGTCCTTCCCAATAATGAGGTTACCATTATTTGATAAAACTATTTTGGGGGATGTATTATGTAGGACCGACTAGGGCATATGCCACATAGCCAAAAATTGGAATCTTTTGACTGAAAGGCCTGTTATGTAGTAAATTTGTACAAGGCCACTTAGGGGAACATACTACATGGTCCAAAAAACGTGATCTTTGGAATTTATCATTTGATTATTTATAGATAAGGGAAATTAAGATTTTGGTGAGTCAAGACCACAGTGGGTAGGTTTTACAAGGAAATGGATTGTAAGAATAAAGTGTTATCTATGATGACACATTTCATTAATGGGAAAACAACTTCTGTAGAAATTTGGTGTATGAGGAATGATTAATATTTTTCTGAAATGGATATTTCTGATATCATGCTACGCAGTCTGAAGTCATGTAGTGAGGACATTGTATTGTTCTTTTTTAAGTCATATAGTGAGGACATTATGTGGATTTAATTTGTGGTCTTTAGCTCGACCCAAGGTTTAGGAATCTCTAATTTCATGATGATTTTTCTAAAAATATGCCTCCAGGTCCATGTATCGAATTTAAGTATTGTCAAATATGATTTGGGAGTTTCTGGATCTGAAGAATGATATTGTAAAAGGGTTAAATGCATTAAAGGAAGTCACTCCTATGAACAAATTCCCATTATTTGATGAACCCATTATGAGGGATATACTATGCCATACCAACTAGGGAATATATTGCATTGTCAAATTGCGGGATCTATTGAGTATATTTCCCATTATGTAGGAAACAAATACTTGGACACCAAGAGGCTTGTACTGCATAGTTATAAAAAAGGGATCCCAAAATATTGACATTCTATTTTTAATAAGAACGAAGAATTTTTATGGAGATTCCATGTTTCCAAAATACAAAGTTTGGTTTATGGAGAAAGGTACCTAAATACGGAACGAGTTTTTCCAATAATTATTTCAAAAGAATAAGAGTGATAGGATTTCTATGAAGGTATGTACCAAACATTGGAAGTATGGTTTTATTGTTTTTTATCATACTACTAGGAAAAAATGGAAATTATAGATGATATGTGGTCAAATGATCCATGGTTATTTCCTATTTCTCTAAACACATTGAGAGGGAAATGTCTAAACCAATCTATTTAATACATCCATATTTAGAAAAAGATAGTGGAAAAATATACACGGATGACTGCCTTGAGATACATATTCATGAATATTTTCATTAATTTTTTAAGGGGAAAAAGGAAACATTGACAAATAACTATGTTACCATTATTTGAAAACCTTGTTAAGGGGGTTTTATTATGAAGGGAAAACTAAGTTATATGATGCATAGAAAAATAGTGGAATCTTTTGACTGACATGCCTATTATGTAGGAAATTTTTTCAAGGCCACCTAGGGGTACATACTTCATATAAAAGAAAACGAGTTATAAAATATTAGAAACGTTACCACCATGAACCATAAGAAATATTATGAATATCTGAAAATACTCATTATTAAGCATGTGAAATTAAAAATGGGGTAATGATAAATTCATATGAGGAATATTTGAATCAATATGGTCCAAGATATTGGAGTCACTTATATTTATCTAGAACATATTTAAAATTAGGTATTTATTGTTTCCTTGTTGAGCTCTATAAGGAGAGGACCCAAAATGTAGTCTCTATATAGAGTGAAAATTATATATGGAATAGAGAAAAAAATTATCCCATGGCTAGCTTAAGGATGTAAGGCCTAGTATTAACAACGTATCTCAATGGGATGCGAATCAATTCATACATTATTCTTAGGTTGTTTTTCATTTTAATGTTGTGCAAATAAGACATTATATTGTGCAGTTTAGGGCCATGTAGTGAGGACATGAAGTGGTTCTAATGTAAAAAAGGGAATTTTGCTGCTAGACCAGAAGATTCAACTTGGGTGTCACCATGTATCTCATATAAATGTGAATCTAGACATATGTAGTTCCTTGAAGCATTCCCTATGAAATTTTGATTCATACATAGAGAATAAAAGGTTTTATTAATATCATGGTTAAGACCATGATTGTAGATCTTCGAATCTCTATGTATCCCACTGAAATGAGAATCATTCCAAAATTATTTCTTGAAACAATCACTTCCAACACTAATTGAGTGTGATATGACTGTTAGGGGACTTTAACACGTTTTAGAAGAAAAATGGTTAAATATAATACACAAAATGGTATAAATATCAAACCATGTATCATTAAGATCACTTTGTATATATCTTATTCATATATAGGTAGAGAAAAGGGAAATAAATTTCATTATGGTTGCAGTTGGGACAAGGATTAGAGATTTAGGTGTCTCTACATATGCCATTGAAAATTATAATCAAGTCATATATAGTTCATGAAATGGGGAATCTATGATAATATGATTTAAACATTGGTATAAATGGTACTCATGCTCCACTAAGGAGTAGCAATGAAGTATGTGTTGCATGTGCATGGAAGCTATTAACATCAAATAATGATGACGCTAATCGTACAGTTTAATGTCTTGTAGATAGGACAGATTATGTCATGAAGTTTAATTATTGTGTGACAAGGACAAACATGCTATGCATTTTAACAAATATCATGAAGCATGAAATCATATTGTTGGTAGGAATTTTAATTTCTTGAAACATGGACTTTTTTTGTTCAATTTAGAGTCATGAAGAGATGAAAAATGATCTGTAATTACAAAAAGTATTTCTACATGAATCTTTCATTAGTTGCAGTTGTAATATGTTCTCCATCCATTGATATTGGGGAATAATATCCATTATAGAAGACCTTATGTAATAATTAAGGTCCTTCCAAATATAGCTAATGTTTTGGTGGATTCATTCCTAGTATAATTATTGTACTGAGTATCAGTACCAATTACCCTTCATGAAATGAATAGAGGTGAACATTCTTGTCAAAATCTCATTTTATTCTATTCTGATTTGATTTTAAATGATGTAATGTATCCAATATTGTTTCATCTAATCTCTCTAGCTCCTCAAATCATTTCTGAGACATTTCAACTGTGGATAAAAGATCACATATTGCAACATGGAGTGAAGGCAATGGAAATTCAATTGTAGAAACTGCTTCTGTGTCATACACCTATGATGGCGGTGTTCTATGAGTGGAAGTATGGGTAATATTCTAATAACCCAATAAATTATGAAAATGTTTATCAGGATAATATTTCTTATCTATATCCACCATTTTCTAGATTATGTTTGATAGGGTATTATTGAAATATTATATCTGTCCATTGACGACTGTATGATAGGATATGAATTGTTGGATTTGATATAGTTCTTACAAAATGACATATTTACCTCAATAGAAAAAAAATGTTTCTATTTTATGACAATATAGTATGGGGACACCAAATATGGTGATGATATTAGCCTTGATAAAGCTAACAATTATTTTAGCTATTACTTGATTGAGTGGTATTACCTCATCCCATTTTGATAAGAAATCAGTAGCAGTAATAATATACTTGAACTACTTAGTCATAGCTGGATGATAAGGACATAATATACCCATTCCCCTTGTCGAAAATGGCCAGGAGTATTTATCTGTATATAGTAACATTTGGGGTTGGTGAATGAAGTATGCATGAACTTGTTAGGATTGACATTTCATAGTGAAATCTGTGCAATACTACATCATTGAAGTCCATAAGTATCCAAGACATAGGATTTGATTAGAAATCCTATGACCATACTAGTGAGCACCACATGCTCCTGTATGTACATCTTTTATGATTGTTATAATTTCTTCTATGTCAATACAAAGGAAGAGTATTCCATTTAATAATCATTTTTAGTGGATCTTCTGGTTATTTGGGCTATCATAAAGAGTGATACTGGCCACTCATCGATGAATATGTTCTTCTTTAGCTCTATCAGGTGAATGTATTCTACTTTGAAGGTATTCAATGACTGGTTTCATCCATCTCGTGGTATGACCATACGACTCAAAAATGTGGATGATTTCAATAATTTCCTCAATTCTAGTTTGTATTAAAGGTGATACCACATGATTATGGGAAATATTGATGATTTCTCACCCATTTTTAGATCTACTAGGGATATGGATACCTTATCCAAAGCATCATCTAGGGAATTTTATGATCACGGGACATATGACAATATTTTATTTGAGGAAAATTCATCTATTAACCCTTCGACATAATCACATAAATGTATTAACTCTTATTCTTTGATACTATAATCCCCATGGATCTATTTTATTACCAACTACGAAGCACCTTTTATGATCTAGTGTTTCACTTGTACCACGAGCACCAATTCTAGGCCTATAATAGGAGTTTGATATTCTTCCTCATTGTTGGTACCTCCTTCTAACAACACCAATGAATATGGAAACACTTATTTTTCTAGGGAGATAAGTACAATTCCTAATCCAACATTGTTGAGTTTAGGGTTTTCCATTATCTTCCCCACTGGACTTATAGAATCACAATCAATGTACATTTCCCAGGATTTGGGATTATATTGAATAGAGAAGATCTCTTCATCAAGAAGTTCATTATTAAATGATATATCTACTGTAGATGGATGTTAAGAATGGAGTTCTTCCAAAGTTGGCCTTCTATTTATTTATATGGCACGAACTTGATATCAAACTTAGGAAAAATAACTATCCATTGTGCCTTACGTCCTATAAGCATATCTCGACTGAGGATAAATTTGAGGGGGGGGGAGGGGTTATTTAGAGATAATAAGTAGACCTTATGATGTTGATGGTAGTATATAAATTTTTTAACTACAATGATTAATGCCAAGAATCATTTCTCGATACATGAATATCAATTCTACAGGTTAAGCATAGTTCTACTAAGATAGTAATTTCTATTTTCATTCCCAGCATCATTATTTTGGGCAAGGAAGACACCCTGTGATATCTTAAAAGAAGTCACATAAAAGAAATGTAGCATTCCTTTAACATGTGTAATTAATACTAGTGGACACCTGAGATATTTCATGAGGTTATCAAATGCATCTTGGCAATCTTTAGTCAATTGATAGGTGACTCCCTTATCCATTAATATGGTGAAGTGTAAACACTTTCACACCAAATTGGCAATAATTTACTGAATATAGGACATGTTTCCTTGAAGTCCTCTTAATTATTTCAAATTATGAGGAGGTGACATGCCAAGGATTGATTTTTTCATCTCAGGATAAACTTCGATTCCACGATGACATACAACAATGCTGTGGAATTTTCCTGAGGATACACAGAATGTAATTTTAAGGGATTTGTCTTCAAATTATGTTTCCAAAGTATATTTAATATAGTCTCCAAATCAGTCAGGTGATCTTAAATTTGTATGCATTTGAAAACCAAATCATCACCATAACATTCAAAAAACATTCTTAGGAATGGTTGGAAAATATGGTTCATGGAACTGGTATACATTTTTAAAACATGCATTAAGACAAATGGAATAACCTGATATCAAAAAATAGCTAGAGGGGATCTAAAGGCTATAGAATCCTTGTCATATAGGGCCATTCATGTTTTATTATACCCAAAACAACCATCCATGATAGATAGATCTTTATAGACTACTGTTAAATCAATTAAAAGATTTGTGATCGGAACAGGAAATTCATCTTTGGGACAATGTGGGTTACGATCTCACAAATAAATGAAATTTATAATTTTACCATTCTTCCTTTTCACTGGGACAATATTGGACATCAACAATGGATATTACACCTCCCTAAAAAGGTACCTTTGATATAATTTTTTACATCAACATCAATTTTGTAGGCATGAGTTGGGTGTGTTCTTTTTATTGCCTTCTTCAATCCTCGAGGTTCTTATGGAAAACCCATGTGATGAGTGGCTACTTCGTGATTATGTCCTGGAATTTCTATTTAGCTATAATAAAATTTATCTCAATGTTTTTTATAAATTAATTACAAATCTCTTATTCATTATAATTCATGGATGCACTAATTATATTGGGTCATGGATCTTATTTTGAACCAATATTTATTTATCTGAACTCATCCACAATGGTGGAGAAACCATCCTAAAATGATGGAGGAGAATCTCGTAGATCTTCTTCAACTATACATGTCACTTCATATGATTCCTCTTTCATAGTAAGTGATGAAGCCAAACATTAAAATCTAGGAGAGGAGTCAGTATTTGAACATCCTAATGAGGAGGCAACCATTTATGACCCTCCAGATGATGAAGGGTCTTCCTAGAGAATTTAATATGATATGATGGTTTGGGAATCAAAATCATTTTTATCCTCTAATACTGGGACTACATATTCATCCTTGACTGAGAAAGCATAAAAATTATGAAGTTCAGTGGAGGGAATGAAGACATATCAATTTAATCATTCACCACTAATTGGTAAACAAACAATTTATACCATACTCTCAGGATAGACTACCGTAATTTACATTCTAGTAGTTGATAGATGAGTGATTGGATTTGGGTCTATCCAATCAATTCGATTGACAGGAAACTCATTAAATATACTCATATGTTTGAATGGTTTAGACGTTATCTTTTCTTGTGTATTTAGATTATTTATTCTAGTGACATCATTAGTCACAAACCTCTTTCCCCTTGTGTGATAGTATTCCGATTCAATATACAGATATTCGAAAAATTTGTAAGGATCCCTATAGCCATAAAATGTCCCAATTTCACCATTGAAGAAATAATTTATTCATTGGTGATATGAATAAGGAGTGGCCACCTGTTTATGTATCCAAGTCCTGCCATGCAGAATGTTAAAGGTTGTTTCCTGATGGACAAACATAAAATATGAATTAGATACATGTTTTTGAAACTGAGTTTAGAGTGTAATCTCTCATAGAGGTTATTTTTCGTTATTTTCATAACCTTTCAACCTCAAAGTTGAAAGAGATAAGTTTGATTTAATATGTCCCAACTGATGAAGTGTACATATGGGAATGAGGTTGTCTCTAGATCCATTATAAATAAAGGCCCGTCATATGTATGTATCATTATCCCATCCAAATAAATACAAGTGCATGATGTGTCCATGTACAACATCGTCATCAACTTTATCCGTAATAGATATGACATTATTAAATTATGTAGGATCAATCTCTATACAGTAAACCAGAGTAGCTACAACCTATTTTACAAACTCTTTATGACTTGACAAAGCCACAATAAGTGCTTTTTTAAGATCTTTTGAATGATTCAAGGAATCCATGATTGAAAACTTGGCCAGTAGGGTTAGAGATAAAATAGTGTTGTCTAGAATATCCACTTCTTCCTCTGTATCCTTGAATTTGTCTTCTTCCTCTGGTTCCCCTATTATGTATTTAGAATTCCATCTCATCACAGTCAAAATCATGATTTTAATTGGGATACATTATGTGGATAACGATAACAGAACCAAAGACCCGTTCTTCATATGATGAAGATTCATCTTGACATGTCTTTTCTGGATGTTTTGTTTGGTGGGTAGTGACCACGTTTTTAAAACAGATGGCATGAAATCCTCCACTATCAAGGAAATGTTTTTCCTTTAATCGAGCTCATCCTATTCTGAGTTCAATTTATCTTTGTGATCACATTTATTTTTTTATTATAGGCCTATAGAGGACATATCTTTTGTTGAAGATCGATTTTCTATTGTGGAAGTGGTAGATGACACAACCGGTTTTTTTAACTATTTTCCATGAATGGAAAGATTTTGATTGATCGTTTTCTAGATAATCCAATCATCAAACATAGGCACATTTTTTCTTTTGAAATTCGTCCATTCACCTTCTTTTTCTAGATCAGTATTAATAACACATACTACTAGGGATGATGAACTTTTCCATTGCACAGTCCTGAGTCTACCATTTTTTTGCAGGAGGACATTGAAAACAAAAAACACCTAAATGGGATGCTCCATCATTTGGTGAAAGGTAAAATAATTTGAGATTTCTTCATCGTGTTCTTTTATTTGTTTCTTCAGATGTGGAAACTGAACCAAATTGTTTTCCAAATCTAAAATGATGTAACCAGAAACCAGTTCCATCTAAAAAATATACAGTTTTCATTATCTCCATATACTATCTTTTCCTTTTATCTTTAGGATCATCATCATTATGAGGTGTTTGTTAATTCTAATTCAAGGGAGGATAAACCCTTTAGTATGATGAAGGATTTTAAGTAGAAGCACATAATAGTGTTGGGTTGTGTGTGACTATATCTACCTCTACATTCCATGTTATACTTCTCAAAGATGATGAAATTACACAACAATTAGCATTAGTTTCCATGATGGAATCCTCCACTTTTGGGAAATTGAAGAAAGGTCTAGAACACTACTATTTATTTCATAGGGATTAGTTTTGGGATTAACTCATCCCATATATTTGAAACAATAATTGGAAGAATTTCTTCTTGTGAGAGTTCTAGATTTAAGGAATATAATAAATCCATTCCATGATGAAATAATCTTGGAAACTCTATAATTATCTCAATATTTTTAATTTGTAAGATAAAAAACTATTTTCTGTGTCAATGTTGAGATGAATTTGATAAGGAATTTATAATGTTGGTCTTCCCATCTAGTAATTGATCGAGACTACCACATTGTATACCAGAAAAAATATGGCACCAATAATGATTGCACAAAGAATCTATGATTTACATCTTCTTGTTGTTGAGGGGTTCCCATCATGGGATCACAATGAAAAACACAATTCATTATGTGTTTCTCTAGATCTCCTGAACCATTATGGATTGATAATATAATATTCATAATTTTTGGTGGGGGAGGGATTGGATCCACCCATTTTTGGTAAGATTTATTTCCAGTATGTACTAGTGAACACCATTCTTCCATTGCTTACAATTTAGTTATTAATGCCCCAATTGTGTTTATAAGAATTTGGGGAATATATGTATGAGATGAGACCTATATTGGTATGGAAGGTGTAGCTTGAACTGGATAAATGATAGGATAACCACTGGTGGTGGTGCTTTTGGTATTTGTCTTGGATAACCCAATGGGACATGACTATATGGTTTTGTTTGATCTAGCCCCTGCATTGTACTTGATGGTGGGAATTAATTTTCCACATCTGTAGTTACAACAAATCTTCCTTGGTGAGGAGTTCCTATAGGATGTGAAAATCGGGGACCTTCTTAGAGTTCATGTCTAGTATAAATTTTTCTTTGAATTATCTCTGCATTGAGTCTTTTCAACGCCTTAATCCCATATTATTGATGAGAAAATCATTCTTAAAGAGAAATAGATTGACTTTATAAAATGGAAATTGAGACGTGATATTACCTTTACTGTTCCCCTTGTTAGATTTTTTTGAAGGGGTGTGATTTGGTTATTTGTGGGAATAGCCATATTTTGGGTATGAATTTGATTTTTGGTAGGCACATGTCCTTCATTTGCTTTAATGTGTACTGTGTTATATATAAAAATTAATCTTTTGACTCCCACGATCTCGGCTAATTCTCTATAATATCTTCTATAATGGTGTTAATGACATTAATAGACACATAATGCATTAGTGGATTTCTGTTAGTATATTTGTAAGATCATTTCATTATCCATCTTACATGAGACTCTATTCTCTTATATACTAAATACACGGGAAATTTTTGTTGGATAGTAATCTTAAGGGAATCATTGATAGATTAGTTATGAATTAACATTGTGAATTCGTACCTAATTGTGAAAAAGGGGAATATATTGAGGAGGGTATTGTAGAAGTTAAAAATCCCCAAGCATTAAATGTTAGGATTCTCAGGTTGTTTTTCTTCAATACCTTGAAAATTTATTATTAAATTCAAGGGATGTGTTAAATATGCCCCCAGACCTATATGATGGGGTGGCTCTTGAACTAATATATTTGATATATTCATAGCTTCTCTTCTGATTTTGAAAATTTCAGTCCGAACATTGGCTCGGTGCATTATCTAAAAAGCATTCAAATCATCTGTTTCGGAAGACAGATATGCTATTTAAAACATTAGCGACATTTGATGGCTGACATATGCTAAACGAGTGGCCAGATTAATGTTCTCATATACTTGATGAAATATTATCAAAATGGATTTCTCTCTTTGGGCATAACACTAATGAGATCCTGTCAAGGTTTGTTCTTGATTGTATCATTGATTACACACAAAATCTATTTATTCTAGCCGGTTGTGGGAAATAACATTGTGTGAGGCCACTTTTGGAAGGCCTTTTTGATTTTGGAGTCTAGTGAAATGCAATGATTTGTGCTCACCCCATCCTCTGTTACAAACTCCATATGGGGAATTAGAAATTAACAGGAACATACTCTTTAGTATATCGATGAATGCACGAATAAGGGTTCCCATCTACATCCCAACCTTCTGATGTAAGGAATCTAAAAGAGATGCTAACTCAATGTGGCATTACTACCCTTCTATAACCATTACATGACATTGATATTCATCATATTGTAATATTTCGGATTTAAATGAATTAAGAGTCTTTAATAAGTTGAGTAAGATATCATGATTTCAATTTTCTACCATCTATTCTAGAATGTTTTACTAATTGGTTTAAAAAGGCCAGAACATTACTAGTATTTACCTTCTGGAAAATTATTATACCATATTCATCATGTCTTCATTATATTTTGATAGAGGTTTCTTCCCTTGGTTTGACAAGAGTGGACGCTTCTCAATTTTCTTATTACAAACAATAGAATTAGTTGATTTTTCCTTTGATATATTAAATGATAATGAACCATGGGAGGTTAGAATAATAACCATCCTCTTATAATTTCTTCAAGTTGAGAAATTATTTCACCAATTAGTGAAAAATAATTAGAAATTACTGGGATATTTATTGAATGTGCCTCAAGATAAGAGTGTTTTTTTCATTACTACATTTTCGATCAGGGAGTTATCTAGAAAATTTGAAACACTACTGCAGAGATAACATTCGCAACGAATTCCATCTTGGGGAGGACCACCATGGTGGATTACAATGGGGGATATATCCTCTTGATCCTTGCTTTTAAGGCCACATGGAGGGTTGTTATGGCTCTTAAATATTGGTACTCTCTCTGGAATGACCAAATTTTCATGACTAAATCCTTCATGATGAAGAGTCTAATTGGGAACCTTAGAATTTTTTATATTGATCCAATAACATGGTAATGAGAGAATTGGATATTTATTTGTAATAAATTAATTTTTTAGGGATTCATTAACTACAACATTAACAGGATTTAGATCATGGATTGGCTCTTGATTTTCCAACTATGTTTGGTGAGACATATTCTTAGATACTCTTTTACAGGTAGATAGGGACACATTCTATGAGATGTGGTTACAATGAACTGGTGTATGTTTCTTCCTTGGAGTGCTCATCAGAGTAGGCTGATTATACCTATTTGGAAAGGGTATTTGTTCCCAATCTGGTTACCCATATGATATGGGGGGTATGCCACATAATCGTCATGAACATGATCAGAGGTGAGTATATGCTCTGGGATGGCATGTTAACGAGTCATCCTAGGTGTGGAGATGAGATTATGTGTATGTTCCGCTGGTACTGCTGAAGTTTATATTATGATATTATTGCATGCTTTCAGAATATGGGGATGGTTTTGAGTCTTCCCTTTCACCATTTGTAAAATGTTTTTTGAGACTTCAATGGCTTGAACGGGAATATACATCCATTCCATATCAGGAGTAGGAGCTTTTTCATGTTCTTTTTATCCGTTTCTAGTTTGTGGGTATATACAGTACATATTTATGGGGTAGAAAATTTTGTCTTCACCAGGTTTTTCATTGGAGATTTCCAACATAATTATCAGAGTACTTCTAGACGAGATTGTTGGTAGGCATGATGATTGCTGGTTGGTGTATGTTCCTGCTAGCTATTTTCTTCCAAGATTGGTTGATATACTTCTTTCAATGTTGACAGATGAGGCTATTGGCAGAATTGGTGAGTGTAAATAGGTGTATGTTCCTGTTTTTGAGTTTCCCTCACATTTGATTAGTGTGCTTCCATGAATTCCATATTACGAGCCTACCGACTGGCTGATAATTTATAAATATGTGTATATGCCTATTCATGGTACTCTACCTGATCTAACAGGTGATATTGGGGGTTTCTTCTAGACGATCCTATTGTATTTAAATATTTGGATGAATTGGTGTATGTGATCGTTCATTGTTCTCCAACAGTATAGGTTGATGGGATTCTCAAGAAAGAAAAGGTAATAACCAAGTCTCTATTGTCTGGACGTTTTCTTCTACAGTTCATCTTGTGTGCCCGGGTCTTAGGGACCTGGGACAAACAACCTAGGGGGACACCCCCATCATGTTTTTTCTTTACTTCTGTATGACTCTCCTAACGATGATTGTCACTGGAAGCCCTAATTATGGACACCTGCATATTTTATATGAGAAAATGAGTTTCCTACTAATCCACCTCTATGTTGTATCGGATGGAGTGTTTATTGTGTTCCTCGGATAAAGAGATGAAACGGTTGAAGATGGTGGTTGGCAACATCTACTTCATGACCACTAGTCATCACCGACTGGATGATCAAGGGTTGTTATTATCTTAGAGAGAATGTCAGGAAGCATCTTTGGTTGTGATAGTAATGTGTTGATGGTATTCCATTATAATTTTATGGGATACCTAGTGTTGAAGATGCTGAGTGGGTGATGAATTCCTTCTAACAAATGAGGATCCAACATGGGCATCAGGCGTGACTTTCATAGTTGAAAAATTGAGGGATTCCATTTGGAATGATAATAATTATTAGAAAAATTGAGAAAAACAATGAGACCCATTTAAGAAACATATTGTAGATTGATACATGCATGATTGATTCCATTGTCTCACCTTCAGTTATCAATTTATTTAATGTTTACATGTGCCTAACACCATTATCTTGGTTATGGATTTACGTCAGGATCACCATTTTTTGTTTCGTAGTTCCTATGAACATGTGTTCTTGTTAGGAATCACTACATCCATGCGGTTTCCACTAGATTTGTTTATTGAAACAGATACATCTAATAGTTATTTATCTAAAAGGGTCATACTTACTAAAGGTAGGCATTCATTAAGTTTGAAATTACAATACTTGGGATCAAGAATTGGATAAGAGGGTTGGAGGATGGACTCATCACACCCTTTCAGGGGGAATTATGGACTACTCAAATTCTCTCTTATAGATTTTAGATATTTTCATGAATACTTATTAATTAACCCAGTTTAAAATTAGTTTCCCTTGTAATTTGAAATCAATTAATATTATGTTAGAAATTTATAATCATCGTTATGTATTCAAGGTTCTTTATTAATGGAGACACTTGTATGTATTCGAGGTTCTCCATCATCGGTATACTCTAATATTCTATTTAGAGAGTGTTTTAATCATCAAAATGATAATATTGGTTTTAATCCACAATGTGGGGGAATATAGAATTTATTATCATCTATTGAGATGAAGGATTGCTTTCATTATTTGTATTTTACCCATAAATGGGTTTCCAACATATACTTGTGAATGTAATCAGAACCCTCGATGATTGGTTCTTCTAAATAGGAAAAAACATAACGGTTACGGTCATATGATAAGGACATCTATGGAAAAGGTTCTTAGTCAAGGTTTTGTCTGGGACTATTGTCTATGTAGTCAAAGGATATTGAAATGAATATGAGTTTCCATGTTGTATTAGAACCTATTGGGAATATGAACCAACATGAATAGGGTATATTTGAAGTGTTGGGTAAGAAACTCAGATAGTCGTCCGAATTAAATCATTTGGTTGGGATGTAAATTCCATGTAGTTCAATTAGCCCCATAAGATAGTATATCCTTTGTGAGAAAAGTGTTTTTTATTACATCCTGAAAAGGATGACTACATGATTTGATGTTTTAATTTGGGGCTAACTCAAAATGATGATTCCCACTTATGGATAAAATGAGATAGATCTTAGTCATTTGGAAGACTTCCTATGTATCCTTGTGAAAGGAATCAGAGTTCTGGTTGTTCAAGAAAGAGCATTTGTGAAAATTTATGGTCATAGAAAATTTATATTCCCACATTAGTCATGCATAGTGTGAGAATGAAAAGGATTTGAAATATTAAATAAAGTCACAAACACTTTTAACCATTCTCTAGTGGAAGAGGACATGCCTATGATGGTGAGGGTGGATGAGTCCGAGGGGACTGGGGAAGAGGGAAAGGTAACGAGCCTTCCCTCTGTTCTATTAATATTAGACAAGGGACCAATGTAAGAATAGTGTGAATGTGAAGAAAGTAGAGTGTATAAAGAATATAACATTCTACTTAGAAGGTTAGGGGCATACAGAAGTATGGTTGGCCTAAAATGTTTCCTGGTTGGGGAGTGATACGTTTCTTTTGATTAAAAGGGAATTTAGGTGTGATCTGTAACTACCCTACCAAGCACCTAGGTTCCAGGTTTTAGAGATTAGATGGGGGTCATTTTCCAAACCATAATCATCTAAAATGGGAACTCCCTAGCATTTTTCATGGGAGAATGGTCCATGCGATTGCAGATATACAAACCCAAATACACTCTTTTAATTCTAACACCATTGAAAAACAAATATGGGAAACATATTACTGCAATCATACAAACCCAAATTGGGGAGACACTAATGTGTCTTTCCCAAATGATTGATATGTAATGAAGTTTTGCTGGAGTCTTTAACATAGTCTATTTCAGATAATAGAACCAAGGAATGAAATACTATACCACGAGTGGCTTGGAAGAGGGGTTTCAAGATGCATATGCCATGTGTGCATTCACGTAGTGTATATACCCCACATAGGTGTGTTGTGTTGATACCCTACATAGGTGTGCCGCATAGGTGTTCTGAATAGGTTTTTTATGTTGGTGTGCCATGTAGGCCATAAAGATGACTGATGAAAATGTTTATCATAGGGGAACCAAGCCTATTCAAGCTTCAAACTGTGAATGACTTTCAAAACATTCTTATACCTTATAATTCTCTCTTCTCTTGTGTATTTAGAGAGATACCTGACACAATTTGAGGGATCTAGGAAAAATATATATTCATTGAGAGCTTCCAGAGGTCTTTCAACATTTTCATTTTCCAAATGAAGAGCATATGGGTCCTATTTATTGGCAATAAGGAGGGATGTTTGAAAAAAAATTGTCATCATAGGTTGGACATTCAACCATTCCATGTAGCTATTTTGTGTATTTTAACAAAAAATCATCTTTTCTCATATCTCTATCACATATATCTTTCATGTAGGTCCCCTACAAAGTTTTGTGCCTTTTATTTCTTTGAGCATCGTCTCTAAACATTAAACTATTCCGGGGATGGCTTCAAAGTATTTTTTACATAAAAAAGACTGTCAGAATTCATAAATGAAATAAACTTTTAATGATTAAATGTGGACCTTAATAAAATAAAAATAAAAAGTTTTAGTTGATGGTCCAAAAGAGGAAAAGAATAAATCAGAATAAGAACAAAATTAATATTTGGTAATAAAGGAAGAATGAAGAGTAGAGGAGAATAAAATGAAAAATAAAGTAAATAGCTATAATTGGATGAATTAATTACTTAAATCCATTGAAATGACACTAATTTTAATGATTATTTCATTGGTAACTTCAAATTATGTATTGATCTTGGGTACTTAGGTTCAACAGACTAGTGACCATGGTCGTCTCTTGAAGAGGCTATAATTAAAACAACATATTAATGGTGTTTTGAAAAACAAAAATTAATATAAACACACTAAATATAATAATGGGATTGTGGTTGTTTATCATTAATAAAAGATGAATAAATATGATTGAAAATATATCATTTTAATTTTCTTTTGAAATAAAATTTTATTAATAAGTCACAATGAGAAGATGGTTTTTTGGAAAATCATTTTAGATGGAATAATCGATCTCCCTAAAACCATTACATAAAATTAATAAATATAATTTAAATTAATATAAACATAATTAGGATCCTATATTTTGTTAACCCCCATAACCTATGATAATTAACTTATCCACAAATATGAAATTTACACACCCCTACACTAGCTTCGGAACATGCAATCATAACAACCTTCTGTGATTTTCAAACTAATGATAGACTATGGTAAGTGTAAATTAAGGCACATATCCACTCAGGAAATGCATATTAATTGAATATAGAGATTATATTTGAACTCTATAGGTTGATCTTGTGTGGTCTTTTATTACAGATTATGATGGCTCTCTCTCAATTCAAAGAAATCATGGTCTCACATGTTTTGTGTTTATTGATAAATTGGTTTTTTAGATTTATTAAAATTAAGAAAAAATAATTAATTGATCATAGAATGTGAATTATAGTGTCTCATTTATTCAAAATATATGATTGAAGATGGAAATATATTGATCTAATATTATGATGAACTACTCCTCCATGGGCGTGTAGTAATCATAGAAATGAATTCCATTAATAAATGATTAGAAAGTGTATAACCCATACTCATTTATACTATTTATTTCATTCCGAAATAGTAAGATAATGAATAATATAATTTATTATAATTGAAGATAATTTATGAAATAATCTAATAACTGAGATATTTATTGGTAGAATAAAAATATTAACAAGGGAAGAAGAAGAAGGCTTCAATGAAGGGAACCTAATTTATGAGATATCCCCATGAAATTCTAGTTAAAATTTAGAGAAATCAATTATTCTCTAACATCATTCACTAAATTCACGTCCCAAATCATCAAAATGAGAAAAAAAATTATAGAGCGGAGGTGAAGCTAGGTTATAAGAGGTTTCAAGTGTGAATTGGTAAATTTTGACATATAAATGTATCCAAATAGAACCCCAAGTTTGACGATAAAAACATGGGAACCATCTATCCTTATATAAGAATTATTTTCATTGAAAATATGTCTCTAATAATCTCTCTAATGATTGGCCAAATAAAAGTAAAGATGAAGTCCTTATGGAATAAATAATGATGTTTTGTCCAATCTAGGGAGTCCATACCATCATTGAATTCATGGACCTTTTACACCAACCAAATTCATGATTTAACACCCATTTCATGAAGTAATGTTTTATCACATTAAGTTAAGAAGAAATTTTCAAAAAATTTAAGCTCATATAATGCTCATAAAAATATTTATGTCTGAAATACTAAATTGAATTGGAGAGAAAAAAACATGAATTTTCATCAAATTTTTGAATGAATGATCTAATCCCAAATAATTTATATATAAACATATTTAGCACAATTTTTGGAAAATATATCATCTCTTATAAATAAATTACTAAATTAAATATTGTTTTATCAGTAATACCTAAGATATTATCACCCTGACCCTTCTCATGTGATCAATGAAGATAGTGTTGGGCATGAGACATAAGCCTCGTTTGAGAAGCATATAATTCATGTTATAGATCACAGTGAAAAATCATTATTGGAAACTGAATGTGACCATAGTATAGTTATTTTAGTAACACTTTCATATGTAGGTGGATACAAGTGAGAGAGAAGATAATATGTGGGCCCTGTGGCTTAGCCTTTTCACTGTGGTGGATTAATTTCTCTTGGGAGTATTAGTGGAGGATGATCTGTTAAAATTTCAGGAGATTATAATATCCCAAACATTCTGGAGAATACATATAATTTTTTCATGTATTTTTAAAACTACTTTTAATCATAACGTGGTTTGGACATTAATTGGTGTTTTTTGCTGGTGAATTTGGAGAATTTTGTAAGCCCATGGTGTTGTGTATGTTTGATGTATTTTTAGAGAAAACCTTGTTATCTTCCATAATATATTTTGGGGCCAAATGTTACCCAATGGAAGGGGTTCACATTTTAACCAATCCAAGAACCCTCCCTCCCCAACCCATTCACCCATAGATAAATGGTTTTTTTGTGGTTTATAGATAGTTTGTTAAACCATGATCCCACTTAGAAGTAACAATTCACCCAATATAGTAGATGCACATGGTTAGGGTGTAGTGGTTGACAACTGAGTAACCCCACCAAAAAAATCATGCCTATGGGAGTATAAATACTAGAAAATATTACATGAAAATTCTCAAACCCAAGGTTTATATCAATAATAACCATGGTTCAGGATTAAAATTCCTTTTCTATTGGAGGCTCTTAAGAGGATTACAAGATTCCTCATGCCTCTGCCATTTTGAATCAGTGATAGGGTGGATGAATATTCCACTCTTTCATTATGTGATCACCTCTCATTTATATTTCCCCCTCTCCCATTTTACCCCTTTCGATAGGGTATGATATTTCTATATTTCTAATTGTTTAGACATTTATTTTGATTAATATAGTTTTTTGGATCATGGTCCTATGTTGTGATTTAAGATATACTCTACCATTTTGAAAACAATGGTTCATCATTGAATTAAGGGTTATAGTTTGGAGATTACTCACAAACATACATGATGTTGGTAGTCTAATTTATAATTCCAATATTTTGGATATTTATCTATCATTTTAAGTTTTAATATTGCATTACCATGTTTAGAAAATATTGTTTTAATTTGAATTAATGAATTGATTCCCATGTGATTGTGAGGCTATTCATGGATCCCATTGGACTATTAGAAATTTTTGAGACTAAACATGTTGGAATCCCAAAGGGTGTGCAAAGACTCTTGAAATAAATTTTTATGAATTATAAAAAGGGGAATAATTTTTAATGGGATTTAAATACATCATTTTTACATGGATGTTAGTAGTATTTTTAGGGTATTTGTCTTATCATTGATAAGTTACTGAGTTGCAAAATAAATGATGATAAATTGATTAATGGTGAATTGATTATGTTATTAATTATGATGAAAATAAAGAACCATAGATGAGATAGATAAATTAAATGGTTCACCATTATGAAAATTAATAAAAATAAGGTTAATGATGTTTAAAATTGATTTATATGTATGATATTTGTGTTTTATAGAATAGTGAGGTGTCCATCCTGGACTAATGAACCAAATACCCATGGGGTTCCAGACTGATGCTCCCAACCCTTGATGCATGCATGCGAACAATGGGGTATGGGTTTAGGACTAATGGTGCAAAAACCCAGGGGGTTCGATAATAATTTTCTATACCAATATATATATGTGTGTGCAAATTTGAATAATGTGTTGTGGGGTAGGGATTGATGAACAAAATAATAATGGGGGTGAAAGACTACTAGTTTAGGACCTTGATACATGAATGTGAAAATATTATCAAAATAATTAATTAATACCTATTAATGATTGAATTTTTATATTTATATGTTGTATGGTTCATACTCAAACATGGGCGGAAGTTGGATAGATTGGTTCATGTGTCACCGTGAGCTCAGGGGGTCGATGCAGTTGATTAAATAATAATAAAATTGAAACATGTTTAGTTATTTCATTTATTATTGATTATTTATAAATATTTATACACCATTATAGATTGGATATTACATTGTGAACAATTGGTAGTGGCCTAAGGAGTTGTATTCATACCCAACATGGGGTGCCTGGTCGGTACCCGAATAGACATCATGTTTTCATGAAAGGATAAGAGAAAGATAAAAATGATATATAGATGAGTTGGGATTCTTGATGGAGCACAGATGAGGGAACATGACATGATGATAGGTCCTTTTTGGGAGATTTTTGTGTGTATTTATTTTCAATTTTTATTGGACGTGTGACACTTGTATAGAATGGTACATTTGAAGATTTCATTTATTATAATTCTCCTTGTTTTGAGGTTTTCATGTGATGATGTCCATTATTGACTATGGTACTACCTTGGTTGTTTTTATTATATTGTTCTATATTTATTTATAATAATTGGATTCATGAAAGGTGTTGGTACAGTCTCCCAAAATCACATGTTATACACTCGCTACTAGTCAGAAGCCTTTAGAATATGGGGAGACATGCCTAAAGGAATTTGGTGACCATGATCATTGAATCGATGTGGGGCACTAGGGTAAATAAATTATAATACCAAACTAATAGCCCTCAGTGATTTATATTGGAGTTGTAAAATTATCCCTTTAATTCAAACTCAAATAGGCTATAGGATGGTGACTAGAATAGTGGATATCATACACACTAATGAGAGGCATTACCTTCAATAATACATGGAATAATTAAACATCTACAAATGAAAAACATATAATATGTATATAGTTAATTTCTAAAATTTAAAATATAACATGAATCACCCCTATGATAATAATCATTGTCACCCGTAACTCACAAATCATCGTACAAGCTAATAAAACCCAACTCAATCACCAACTCCCATAGGTGGAATTGATTGATATATATATATATATATATATATATATATCTATATATCTATTTATGTATGTATGTATGTATATATGTATGCATGTAGAGGGTTAAGAAAAGTATACATGTCGGATATATCCTAAAAAAATCTACGAATAAGGATGAATCATAATAAATCCCTATTAATGAAATAAAAAATCAATAAATTAAATAATTATGTAAACTAGATTTCCAAATGCAACAATTATAAATCACAAGAAAACACGTAAATTATTATATCATTATATTAGAGAATATATATATATATATATAAACCATGATCATACACTCCCACATAACTTGTCCCCCTAAACCCCAACGACATATTTCGAAATGCTTCTATATCATCTTAAGCCATCCATCCCGCAGGGGAATTCACACTATCATCACATGCTAAGCATTATTCAAGAAATCATATCAATTTAATTATCACATAATTCACTATATATATTCCATCACATCCATGTCGTCATAAAATATTTTTACAAGGTGGTAGGTTATTTTACCAAGAAGGTTGCACAAGGAAATATACCTGAATTGTTAATAAGTTGTGGGTAAGAAAATATAAAATAAATTTATCTATTAAAAATGGACTATAATTATTTCATATAACTCCAATCCATCACACCTTGAAAATAATTTAATGTTATAATCTTAGATCATGATAACATGTATACGTATAAGCTATACACTCAAGCCTCCACAGATCATATATAAAATTACATCATAATTTCAATCCAACTTATCTCAAACAAGAACATATAATATATTCACAAGAAACCATAACATTGGTATTCAAAAATACACAATCATCTATGAGGGGAGATAATGATCGTGTGGGGGCGGGGTAGTCATCCATATGTTCCATTGAAAAATAGATTTTGTGAATCACGTTGAAGGTAATGCTTGTATAGGTGTCAACTACACAATCCTACATGGGTTATGGATTATAATAAATAATGTAATGTAATTATATACATATAACACAACGAAACTATGTGAGACAACATGTTGTTAGTTGTATTTATATTTATCATATCTTATGATATCCCAACACCAATATCATGTGAAAAGCTTCTAATCCTCCAAACACAATTGTGATTAAGGTCTATAATTTGAACAATTATGTAATCCGGAAGTCGAAAATTCCACTATAGTCCAATAATATATTTTGGTTTAAATATTTCATAATTATTCTAAATCAATGATTTAATAATTAATTTTTAAATTTCTATATTTAATCTCTATAATATCTATGAATATTTAGACCACAATATGGTTTTCCATTAACATGTCTTCCATAAAAAATCACATTTCCGTAGCATCAATTATAATTTTATACTAATCTATATTATGGATATTTTCAGATGAGATGCTCAATATATCAATGGGATATATAAATGAATGAAATAAAAAAACTAAGGAAGTGGGAAAAAATATTAATTATACAATAGTATAGATTCAATTTTGTATATATAAAATTTGATCCCTCATTTATTAAAAACGATCACATCATATATGGAATTACATTGTAATGGAATTAATCAAGAAAAATTCTCATTCTACACTAACCATTCCATAATTTACCACCTAATCCCCTAACACAACATGGGTAAATCAGTCCATCCCAACCCATGTAATCAAACCATACTCAGTTTCACATAAAATCAGATAAGGGGCTCTATTATGTAACACATGGAATAAACCCAATTTCAAATGAAAATATTTACAATAGAAACAAAGTACATATCCAAAATATAGTAAAAAAACATATAAATATTAAATTTTTTTACAATACCCCATACAATTATTCTAAAAAAATCAATTACCAAATTTCATATGTGATTCAGTGTGCTAAACTTTAGTAATTAAAAAAGGTAAAAAATAAAAGTTATCATAGATACTTAATATTAAAAATTTAAGCCTTAAATAAGGCTATTACATTATAAACATGTTAATGAAATAAGTATTTAAAATATAAGGCATGCTTCATTGTTGTGTTATTAATTTTCCTTATATTTTAGGTCAATAATTTTAAATAGAATATAATAATTAGGTATTTCCTTAAATAATATATATACAAAATTAAACAACTATAAAATATATTATAACTCCATAAAAAATATAATATAATATTTTGAGGTAGAATTAAACTATTCAGTGAATTCCTACATCTCGTGTCTTTATTTTCATACCATATATAAATTAAAAAACATATTTTTACGTGTAAATTCATATGTGGAGAAAAACTAATCACTATTATTTCATAAAAATTCTCCAAAAAATGTACACTGATCTTCCAAAAGCGAATAATGAAAAATAAAATTCAAATGCCAACATACCATAAATATTCCCAATTTCATATTAATATCTTCATTAAAAATTATTATCTTCATTGAAGTCAATATTAACAATTTATTGATGATTGTATGGAATTATAAAATGAACCATTCTCATTCATAAGAATAGGATTGAAACCCTTATGTTAAATGATTCCTCAAGGGAATTAAACTAAACAAGGAAGAATGAAGGTTTATTTTTTAATTCACAAAATAAAAAAGGGATCATTTTTTAATCATTATATCTGAACACTCAAATGTATGATTTTGAAATAGATAGAAGCAACTATTAATTCAAAAGTTATACTTGTTACTATTCAAATACTTTTTACATATAAAACATTTTTTAATTACTTTTAGAATGTGTATCCTTCGAGTATTTTCTTTTAACCTTATAAAATATGGTCTAATATGAAGAAATTTCATACACTCATAACATATAACTACAAAATCATTATTTTTATTCCTATCATTTTTTCATTTCTAATATCGATAGAGCATTTTTTTGTACAAATAAATTTTCCAAAATCTATGAAATATTAACTATTTAATTATCAATTTTTTAAGAATTTTATAAATCATATTGATCATTTAATTTGTTCCTTCTTATATATATAACAATTTATTAGGAATATTTAGCTTTAGGAGGTAAGGTCATCATAATGGAAACTCTGTCATTATTATTTTGCATTGTCATCATATCTATTGAGCACAATTTCAAACTGCATTAAGGTTCCAATAAAATCAGATACATATCTTCTTAATCTATGTTATTTGGGGATATCATGATAGAGTCGATCCATTAGATCGAGGGCTCATGGTGATAGGAATACAAAAATGAAGATTATCATAGTGTCAGCATTCCTTAATACGGGATGATACACTATCCTATAACTGTAAAACAAGGGATATGTTTATCCACAGTTTCTGGCTACCTAACTGTTTAGGTTAAAGAAGATATATTATATATTTTTATATAGCTTTATATCATTTTTAACATATATATCTTTTGTAATACATGTCTCCTAAATGTTCTAAACCTATTATACTTATTTTTAATTTATTTTATTGTAACAATTAATAATATAATAAAATCCAAGATGTAAATAATTAGATCATATGTACATCTGAGACATCGTTAGCTTTCTAATTACATTCGGTTAAATTTAATTTAATCATATAATTTGTTATTATGTTTCATATTCATTGATATAATTTTTTCCTCTCATAATATAATATAATAATATTCTCTATGAATGTAATTATTCTAGTGTGATATTTTTATAACCAAGATGAATATGATACATTGATATAATTAGACAACCTCATGTCAGAATATGGACCTTTTACATAAAGTCATTTTTGAATTGGTTTAGTTTAAATGATTTTAATCTAATTGGTTTAAAACTATAATTCACTGCCACATGTAAATTTTCCATCAATAATATATTCATTAAATAATAATCAGTATACATAAAATTTTACGATCCAATTGTTACTCTCTCATTCAATAGGGTCCAACTAGTTGAGTATGTTTGAGAATAAGAATTGATAGTCTTGAAAAAAGAAATATGAAACATTACTATTAAATAAGAAATTATCCAATGGAAACCCATATCCTATAAACTAATTCAAGATAAATAAGTGAGAATATACAGTTTTTAGTTATCCATGGTAATCTAGATCCTTAGTAGGCCAGTAATTGAACATGAATTAGAAGAATAAATATAATATTTGAGAAATAAATATTAAAAATCTAATATATTTAACCTTGATAATTGTTTTTTTATAAAAATATGCATTATTCACATAATTCATAACTACAATATGGAGTGTCCATGCAATAGAGTAAAAATATTACAGATTATGAAGACATCTATGGGAAAGAACACAAAATGGATCTCTTAAACTCCTCATTAAAAATAGATTTTCACAATAAAATACCCCTTCCATAGAGAACAACAAAACCGACCATCATGGAAAGGTGTTCTTTCCAGCTCTCATAGAGAGACTCAACAATGACCATGCATGGTACTAATGTTTTTTGGCCTTCCCATGATTTACTAGGACTACACCTAGAAACCATTCAATACATTAAACCTAAACTATCAAGAATGTTTACCCCAAAAAACTACCACATGAATTTAAAATAGTTTTTTTACCCATATTCCAAAATATGTAGCCAATATAGTTATTCCCTCAAACTAAATAACTATAGAAAACCCACCACAATATTCTAAAAATTCAAAAAATTACTCCATTATGGAATTTTCAAGGGCTCAGTTAGCCCCTTAGAGAAGGAAATTACTAATACTCACCTATATCACATCCAAAATCCCTCTTTAAAACTTAACGGTATGATAAATACCAATAGAAGGGTCTGGAAGGAAAATTAACTTAAATTAGATACCACTTAAATTAATTATTTCCTAAAGAATAAAAACAATACCCATGATTTGATGAATGGGGAACATAGATATAATAAACACATAAGATTCTTCTAAAATAGGTTTCATGCTATATAAAGCTTAATATAACAACCAAAATGGAAGAATATAGACAAAAAATACATCATTCAATGAAAAATACAATATTTTTCATACATATCAACATAAAAGGTTCAATCAATCAACTCATGATACCAGGAATTGATCTCCAACCTACACACTCTTTTACATTAATCTAAGCCACTATGGAATGCAGGATATGAACCAAAATAAAATCATTCCAAAAAAATATCTTACTCTAATTTTCATAAATAATTATAATCCATTTTATGATTGTCAAATCATCTTTAATATCTATATTTTCTTATTGAAATTTTTTTTAGTTATCATTGTGATAATGGTGAATCTGTTATACATTAATGATATTATAAATCATGTTCATATATGGAGAATGTTCTTACAAATACCAAAAAACTCAGAATTCATCCAATATAAAAGGAGACCCATAAAACATTGGAGAGAGATTATACCCATGATTGAACATGTAATTACTTCATAGGGAAAATACCCTAAATAAATAATGATCCAAAATAAGGAAATCTATAGATATCCTCCTATAATCGAAATTTCAATTATAACGATCATTACCCACATCCATTCACAGTTTAATGACCTACACATTCACAATCGTTGTCTCCATGAATTTTTTTCTATGAGTATATGACATTCCATCATCATTACACCATAATATAATTCATTAGAATTATAAATAAAACAATTTTAATAGTGTCATTACAAGGTTAGAGTGATAATTTTTATTATAATAAAACCCATAAAATTGTTGTTTCCTTAACCATGATTATATAGATTATATAACGAAAAGGAAATTATGATATTTATTAATAGTATATCCCACATTATTTAACCATATACCTCTAAATAAAATATAGTGCTAATTTATAATAATGGGAAAATTCATAATGATTAAGTATCCATACTCAAGAGGAAAAATGTATATCAAAATTGTAGATGGTTATATTTGGAACTAAATGGGGGATCACCATGGTCCTCTAGATATATAATTTCAATAACATCCACTGACCTTAGCCCATTAATCCCTATGAAGTGAGTTAACATTATCAACGGGTATGTTAGCATCCATATAAAATCACATTATTGTGGAACTAGAGGTAGTCCAAGGATGATTTGCATTGATATTTACTCCCATATTAGTATGGACATGTCATTCATCTAAACAACCCACTAGGAAACTTATTCTTGACCTTCACCTACTAAATGATCAAGCATCATGATTCAAATACTTCTTCATATTGCTTCATACCAATCCACAAGAATTTACCTCTCATGGAATGATAAAATTTTTCAATACAAGGATGTATACCCAAAAGAAATCGGTGGTAATAAAATTGAACCAAATCATGCATCATCAATGTAACAAAGAGACTCCCATAATACAACACACAAAGTTGATCATCATTAGATAGTACCTTATGTCCATCACAAAAAAAAATTATATCTCACTAAGCCTCTAGCTTATAATCCCCTAACTACAACTCCAAAAACACTACACCATGGATGAAAACACAATAATATAATAAGGAAACCCATTACCATCATGTTATCCTATATCAAATTTTATCACATGGTTCTCCTCCATCACTCCTTATTCATCATCATGCCCCCTCAAAAAATCACTGCACAAATTCCGACATAGTGTATCAGCCAAAAAACTCCATTACTCTAATGTGTATGGGATCTTCATGTCATAATCCAACATGAATTTTGTCCCCTATCTCTATCACAATATCTTGTCATAGTAGGAATATATTCACCTCAATGACTTTTGACATGTGAGCACCATAAAGTGATCATTAATATTGTAATTCCATGAGAATATTAAGCAATAAGCAATTGTGTTAGGCATTAGGTCATGGGTCATATAGTTACACTAGTTATGGAATCGTTGATGAGATAAATATAACATAAAATTTATTTGGATTAGAAAACAACGTAATCTTCATCATGATGGATCATTTTAATCCTAAAACTGAGAAACATCCATTGTTCAATAGTGAATGAGAGAACCATCCAACTTCTCATTCATATACTCAAATGTAGCTTGATAATGGTATGTCCACAAAAAATCCTGATCTTTCATGTACAAGGCTGTCAGAGTAGTTCAAATAAGATTATAATTAAGAAAAAAACTTCATATAATATCATAAATAGAGAATAAATATATACCTAGTTAATATTCTATGAAATATACAAGAATCAACTGCCTCTTCATTCAATATATCGAACATTACATTAAATTGGGATAATACATATCCATTAATGTTGGTATCATAAACCAAAAACTAACCCTTCAAAATCATCTATATGTGATAATAATGATGAATAAACCCCAAAAATCCTTAAATTGATAATTATTTCTTCCCTTTATATATATATTTATATGTATATATTACATTAGTATTCATTATGTGTAAAGGGATTGAATCAAACATATAGTTCCCAATTTTTCATTTGAAGACATTACATGAAATATCTCCATCTATTTATTTCATATAAGGATATCACAAGGTAATCTTAATCATAAAAACCCAATTATCATAGTTCATATGATCAAAATACTCATTTATCAATTAAATGGGATAACAGTTATTTATTTTCACTTGGTTGAAATGATGATTATTAAGGAATAATTGAAAACCGTAATCCAACTTCATCATTAAATATATTGGATCACCCAAAGGTGATACACTTTCCTGAATAAAACCTTCTAGAAAGATTTCATCATCATTGACTAGTATCTCTCACAACATGGTTAGTTCCCTCTTTATGGATACATAAATATTAAATATATATATATATATATATATATTAAACTCCACCCCAATCATAAAATCACACCGTGGGTGGGGGTAGGGTTGCAAATCATTTTTTTGAAATCTTGATATACATAAACATTTTTCAGAATCACAACTAGATGGATTTTTACTAAACTCATCATTAGCTCATCCATCATGAATAATAACATCTTAATGTGTCTCAAGAACATTAGATGGTCTCTCTTTTTCAAACACATCATATAGTCAACGTAATCATCATAAAATACCCCTAACATCCTAGTGAACTCAATTATATTCTATGTTTAACAAAAAAAAATTCTACATTGAAGATGATATTATGTTTTTTTATTCATAATAATAGAAACGCATTGAATGGATAATGATTCATTGGCATCATGTCACAGTATCAATACACAATGATCAGGCCAAAACAAACTCCAACTAGTGTATTCAATGATAATGTAATGTGAAACATATCCCCCTTATGATCCATTTAATATGTATTGTAGTTGAAATAAAGGAGTTTGTTTCTATAGATTCGAACAAAAATACATCATGCAAGAATATAAAAAGATAATACCGGACAAGATTTTTGGATCACCAACATTATAATATTTAGGAAATTAGTCATATATTCACTACTACATTGGTTCTTTGGGAATGATTTTGAAAATTTATATGGGATTATTATACTCGGCATACCGATAAATGAGGAACATTATTTTAGTGTCCTCATCCAACCCCATGCCCATATATTTTGAGTAATTTCATAAGAACCCTTCATCACCAATAGTGATCATAGAGGGTAATGCTGGAATGAATAAAAATGATATTGACCACCAAGTCAATACCAAGTACTAGGAAAGCTATGTCAATCTAACATGAAATATCCTTGAATAATTGTTGGGAAACACAATATTTCTAATCCTCTAATAGGGTCTTTATAACATCAAACTCTATATAAACGAGTTAAAAATTTCTATAAAAGAATTAAATCTATCATATAATTCAAATACCATGAAATCAAGAATACATATCCATAGATCCACTCTAGGGAGTATCCAATGGACGACCCTCCCTTGAAATTTTGGTTTCATCCATTGTACTCTTGTTATACCCTACCATAACTGAAAACATAATGTATATTTATAATGTGAAAGGGATGACCTACGACTAGATATCTAGAATAAATGAATCCCAAAACATAAAATGTGATTTCCTTATCATTTAAAAACTTATGACTTATAATATATATGATTAATAATATAAATAAAGTAATCTGACACACTGGGACATTCTATGAGATGAGTACGTGTCTCCTATCAAAAATCTACATCGACGATCGAATAAATAAACTCATATTGAAAATTATCGTGATGATTAGCCATTTTAATAGATTAACCATCCTAACACAAGGTTATTAGATACCACCACTTCCCAACTAACCTTGATTGTATACTCATGACCAATAGAAACCCGTTCCCCTTTATATCACGATTCAAACGGAAGGAATTCACTAAATCCTATAATAAATCCTTGATCACCAAAAATTATATGGTTCCATCTTACATCTAAAAAATATAACTCTAAATATCATGTTTTATCTTCCTCCATGGATCATTGTCATCAATCAAAACTCTAAGAGAATATATTGTTTATTATTTTTGAATTAAATATGTTTTAACCTGATGTGTAGGATAACCATGAGTCATAGCAATAAATGAATAAAAATTTAGGATGTCATAATCCCATAATAAGTAATAATATAAAATTATAAATTAAGGGTTTTCATATTTCTCTTTAAAACCCCCATTCAATCATATGTCAAAATAGTATGATGAATTATCATTACATATTTATTGACGCCAAAATAAGATTCACATTACAAAATATGTATCTATAATCATATGACTCTTTTTTTAGATAATAGGTAATCTTAAATTCCTATGTCTTAACTAGTCCCCCATGTTTTGATCATTTTATATGCTCTGTTGATATGGACAACCAGAAAAACCTTTGTAATAATGATTATTGAAAATCCCCATGCTTTATTCCAATCTTCCTTCCAAAATTTATCTAATAACACCATCTAATGAACTTCCTCCTATCATACTATTCATATCAAGACATTAGGTATGAATAGTTATATCATAAAAATAGCCCCAACTGTCCATGGGTTGGTCAATATCCCTAATAATATTATATACAAAAATGTGTGGTATTAAAATAAATAATAAAATTAGTAATGATAAATCCACCAATCAACCAAATATAATAAATTAATATAAATTCACATAATCCTAGTACCTTACATGACAAACAATGTGGAAAAAATGAAAATTATTTTATAAATAGAACCATGATCTCTTGAAAAAAGAAAATAGTCACCAGACAAAATAAAGTATAACTTTTTTACCATCACCCTTTGATAGACTATATATATTTTATGTATAACCATTCATTTATACTCAGTATGATCATCCTTGATTACACTATTGAAAACATTAAAGATGAATATAAATTCCACAATGAATAAATGTAAAAACTAAATCATTTATTAATCAGGTAAACATTGTTTCTATCGTCACTATGGTGTCATCACCATGTAAAACACAGAATGTTATCACATTATATCAATTAATATATATAGTGGGGGTACCCCACAACATCCTTCCCACTGAACTAAACACCTTTATCCTAAACATCCATTTCATACTACTCTCATATTCATGAAATTCATCTTTCCTTGTTGGAAAATCATAGATTCAACATATCACACACCTTGTTGATCTAGTCATATTAACATAATCTTCTTATCCAACACCACATGAAATTGATCATGTTAATAGCATCATACAATAACGTAACTATGTCTTAGGTTGAGAATATACCACAACCCACACTACATGAACATCACCTAATCCCATCTCATCACATTCATTGTCACCCACGAAATAAAAAACTTTATTTTATTTAAAATATATTAATATTATATAACGTAAATATATCTGTAAGAAACCGGTTCTTCTCTTTGAGGTATAGGCTTCTACTTATCTCTTTTCCTTAAGTGTATTAATAAAATATGGAAAATGGGGGAAAATTCTAAATTCTGGAACTACACTCCGTGTACTTTCCCATACAATGTGTACTTCTGGCCGTGTTGGGATGAGTACATTGGGTGTGTAGCCATGTTGGCGACAAAGGGTGTAGGAACCGACTACGCATCGTGTAGTGGTCCTTTATACGCCGTGTAGTCAGTTGAAAGGCCAAAATAGTAAGGCAGTGGAGCAGCCGCCATCTGGGCGGCAGTACATGCTATGTACATAAGTGTACATGTCGTGTACTCATGTCGACTGATGAACAGTGTGGCGGTGCTGCCAGAGGAACAGTTAAATTAAGGGAGTACACGCCGTGTACTCATAAGTACATGCTATGTACTTTTTTTCAGATTAAAACAAGCAGTAGCCTCCACATTTGGTAGAGGAGGCATTTGAGCCATTTTGGAGGCAAGGAGGAAGGCCGAACCATTGGAGATCCACTGAGTGTTTGTTTGGAATCTGATTCTTCCTTGGACGATATCGTTGAAACCGCGCGGGTAAGACCTTTCTTCTCATTATACTATTCTATCCAATTCATTCCCAAGCTAAGGTTATTTATGTTTGAATGGGTTTTTTTCTTCATCAGATCTACGTCGTTCTTGGGCATTTCTGGAGTCGGCGTTTAGGTATAGCGTTCGTTGGCGTATAAGGTAGGTGGCTTAGTTTTAATTTCTCCAACTGTGGTGTGTTTTGTGCGTTTTTGTGCCACGAACACATTTTGGGGTGTCGTGAGGCTGGGGTCATTTCTATATTAAGCACCTAGAATTTATTAGTATTTAATTATGATATTAAAATGTTGGTCGGGATCGTGGCTTGGATCCATAACCACCCCGAGGGTGTGTTTCACTGTTTAGCCATTTGGCTAGGATACCCAAGGGAATGCCTTTAATGTAGTAATTTTAGAATTTCCTTGAGAGGAATTGCTTGTTACTGCTTTTCTACCTGTTGGGCATGGCCCGGTTACCTGTTTAGCCTGAGGGCGTTGTTGTATTTGGCCTGAGGGCGTTGTTGTGATTAGCCTGAGGGCACTTCACTATTTAGCCCGAGGGCTGTAGTATTTTGCCTGAGGGAAACATTTCGTGCCTGTGGGTGACACTTTCTACACCTGAGGGAATGTTCTGTTATGCATGAGGTCTATACCTGTGGGTTGGATTCTGCTTACCTGAAGGTAAGGTTTTGTTTGTCTGAGGACCTGGACTGTTTACTTAGAAATGAATTTTGGTGATTTCTAATATTTAATGGATTAAATGAATAATAACATGGAAATATAACTAGAAGTTAGTTACTTTTGAGTACTTCATACTTTATTGCATTTTACTACTGCACACTGTTGTTGCACGCTCACACGCAGTTGGGCACGGGCCTTTGGTGGGTGCCTACTGAGATATATTTCTCACACCCTGTTTGGGTCATTCTTTTCAGCCCAAAAAGATTACATTTCTGCAGGTGTGGATAGGGGAAAGAGTCCCTATATAGGTACTTGACTGTTACTGAGGTGTAGGAGGGCATGGGACCGGGCCTAGGCTCGTGATGCCACCGCCAACTATTTTGTTTTTATGTACTTGTACTCTGTATTGTATTGTAATTCTATGTTACATGTTCTGGATGTTTTCCTAGAAATTAAGACATGTTGCACCATTTTCTATATACTATTGGTTAAATACACTACTGTTGTTTATTTCAGTTGTGTATGATTTACTGCTTCCGTTGTTTGTTGTATGATTTATTTTGTATTTCGTTGCGCTACACTTTGACAAATGAGGGAATAGTTTCCCCACTATTAGACATGGGCCCTCACTGCCAGTCGACAGTCTCTGGAATTTGGGGAGATGCGCTTGAGGTCACATGGCGAACCGGGTTCGGGGCATTTGTTGAGTGGCACCCGGAATCGGGATGTTACAAAGTGGTATCAAAAAAGTTCTTTTCATTACCTTTCTATTTGGATCTGTAGTTAGGGATAGGATTAACGGTAGTTGGTAATAAGCTATGCCCAGGCATAGCTAACCCGTGTACAGGGAAAATCTAGTCTACCTCGTTTGGAAATTTTCTGATTTTTCAAATTTTACAGTTGATATGATTTCACCGTTGGGTGATGCACTTGTATTATGTGGTTTATACATTATCTCTGGGTTTTATTTAGTTGCATCCCGATGAGATGAGGGTATTCCACCTCATTGATCATTTAGGAACATGCTAGAAATCACATGTCATGCATAGTTCCATTCCTTGTAGGTGCATTAGAAAAAATTTCATGTTGTTGTGATAGTTGTTGTGATAGAAAAGCATGTTGTTGTGATAGCTGCTTCATAAATACCTGTTGTTTGATAGAGTATTTTGTGTAATCCAGTTTATAGAATGGACGCCAAACATTGGTTTTTGGGGAGTATGGGCCCCCATTGACCAGAATTTGGTGGATCATTGACTGTTTATTTTTTATAACACACATAATATGTAAAACCTTGATTCGTGGGGATTATGCGCCCTAACGGGTTAGAATTTGACACTTAGGTGTTGTTTTTCAGTGTTTTCTGGGTTCCGGGAATGTTTCTAAGGCATACTGTCCGGAAACCCAGTGTACACGCCATTTAGTATTTTTACACACGTCGTGTATGGCCTTCTGTTCGGGAAGAAAAATAAACATTTTGAGTACACGCCGTGTACCCTAAGTACACACCGTGTAGTCTCTTCCCGTGTCACAAACCATGTGGCCGGTGACACGGGGTAGGGAATGGCTTGGGTAAAACATGCTATGTAGCTTATATACACACCGTGTAGTGTTGACCCGGAGTCCGGTTGTGTAACTAACAACAAGGGTCAGTGAACTCCTTAACAGAACACGCGGTGTCAATGATGAACATGCCGTGTAGTGTGACCTTGGGACTCGGCCGTGTAACAAACAACACAGGCTGCTGTCACCGTTCCTTGAACACGGCATGTACCTTGAGGGACACGCGTGTAGTCTTTTCTGAGGATAGCCGTTTGGATCTAGCCGTGTGGTGGGGAAACGGTGTTGTTGACATGCCATGTGCGGGTGTAACACGCCGTGTAATGTCCAGATGAGTAGTCGGACATGTCACTGACGACACGGACAGTTGGAAATAACACCATACACACCGTGTATATGAAATACACGCCATGTAGTTTTTGATCAAATGGGAGTCATGTGGCTTAGCCGTGCTGAAGGACCTGGGAAGGGGAAGGGATGTCAAGTACATGTCGTGTAGTCATTGTATACGCCGTGTAGTCTTGTTTTGAAAATTTTGAATGCCTTGTTCCTCCTGTTTCTTTTTGGGTTTCTTCATCTTTGTTCCTTTATAATCTTGTTCTACGGCATGTTTTTGACCTTGTAGTGTCTTGAAGCCTAGACGACCATTTGTTGTTCGCCAGGAGAGTGGCAACGAGTATACTCCAGAAATGGTGGGCCATGGGCTACCATTTGATCCTCCAGCACAGCTAGATGTGGCTCCAATTACTATACCAGACATAGGCGCGGAGGCATAGTTCCTTGAAGGCTTATTGCGGTTCATGTAGACCTTTTAGGGAGCACCGCAGGCTGCCACATATATGGCCGAGCTAACACGTATCTTCCAGCAACAGCATCCACCTACGTTCTCAAGGGATGGAGGACCACATGCTGTGGAGTCTTGGTTGGGGTTGATGAAGAATATTTTCGAGCATCTTGAGATGACTCCAGGGTGGAGGGTCAAGATCGCGACTTACATGCTATGTGATTCCACCAAGAGGTGGTGGGATGTTACCACCCAATCAGAGCATCACAAGGACTTGGTGTGGGAAGACTTTTAGGCAGTCTTCTATGAATTTTTCTTCCCGGCGACGCTGAGAGAAGATAGAGCTCGAGAGTTCGTGAATCTGTAGAAGGGCACTATGTTAGTGATGGACTATTCTGCTCATTTTATAGAGCTTCAGCGCTTTGTACCCGTGATGGTGGGTGATGAGATGTTGAGAGTAAGACATTTTGAGGATGGTCTTCGGTATGATATATGAGCGCTGGTGAATGTTTTCAGGTTTCTTTCTATACACTCTTTCATGAATCATCCATTAATTACAGAGAGGAACCTGCGAGAATCTAGTGGTGTGGGTCAGGGCGTTTCAGCACCAGTTACTAGTACTGCTTCTATTGGAAAGAGGAAGAGATAGATGGACTTGTCTCAGGGTGGCAGTACCAGCCAGGTAGCTTCTTCATGTGGTCCGATCAGGTGCTACCAGTGTAACAGATAGTGGCACAAGAGGCCACTGTGTCCACATGATCCAGTGGAGTGCCGAGCTTGCGGCAAGATGGGTCATCTGCAACGCTTTTGTAAGGCGTTTCTACCGGTGACTAGTTATATGGGTTCTGTGTAGACTCCACGTGTAGGAGCAGGACCGGTGGATTCTTACCATTCGGGGAACTGGAATGCGTCCGGGCGTGTAGGAAGAGATGGTTGTCGTGGCTGTGGTATCCTAACACCAGGATCTCAGAGGCAGGAGGGCGGGTAGCTCAGGGTAGCCAGGTTGTGTCGCAGGGTCGCGGCGCTGGGCAGACATATGCAGTGCAACAGACCCAGTAGGAGGAGGATCCTGGACCTTCTACAATCAGAGGTAATATTCTAGTATCTTTTGTCTTATCTTCAATACCATTCAATACGGGTCCTAGAAATAGTTTCATATTTGTACTCGTTGTGGAGAGCCCTATGGATCAATGTTTCTAATTTTTTCGATATCATGACGCAAGACACTCTATTGGGGACTAGAACGGCTGGTGTGCGCCAATGCAAAGAGTGCCCCCTTGAGGTTGGTGGGTGTCAGTTTCTTTGGGACATCTATGTCCTAGATATGATGATCTATAAATTCATTCTCGGGATGGACTAGTTGGTTCCCTATCGAGCCTTTTAGACTGCTATCGTCGCAAGGTGTGTTTCACGTCACCAGAGGGCAGAGAGTTTCTATACAAGGTAGAGTGGAATGTATAGGAAAGTCAAGCTGGACCATAGAATTGTGGGTGAGGTGGAGTCACAACCCAGATTGCGAGTTTATATTTGGATGATTTGGGGACTTTTCAGACAGATTTACCTCCAGTTGTTGATCGTTTTAGGGATGTCTTCCTGGACAACTTTTTGGGACTACCTCTAGTACGAGAGGTGGATTTATCTATTGAGCTTTTTCCAGGAGCATCACCGGTGTCCATTCCTCTATATAGGATAGCTACACCTGAGTTTCCAGAGCTTAAGAGGTAGTTGGAGGAGTTTCAGGAAAAGGGAATTATCTGACCCAGTACTTCTCCTTGGGGTTCGCCGGTCCTTTTTGCGAAGAAGGTGGATGATACCCTCAGACTTTGTGTGGATTATCAGAAGCTGAACCAGTTGATGGTTAAGAACCGATATCCCTTACCGAGGATTGATGATCTTTTTGATCAGCTTCATGGAGCACGAGTGTTCTCAAAGATTGACCTGAGATCAGGATATCATCATCTGTGCGTGAGACCATCTGATATACCTCTCATGGATTTCAGGAGTAGGTATGGTCTATATGATTATACAATTACACTGTTCAGACTCACGAACGTGCTAGCAGTTTTCATGGCTCTGATGAATCGTGTGTTCCATCCGTATCTTGATTCTTTTGTGGTAGTATTCGTGGACGACATCTTGGTGTACTCTCACACTTGACACGACCATACCACCCATCTTGAGATCATATTGAGTACACTGAGGGAGCATCGTCTATATGTTAAGCTCTCAAAGTGCCACTTTTGGATGGACTGGATTCACTTCCTGGGACATATCATCTCTGAGGTAGGAATTTCAGTAGACTCGGAGAAGGTGAGAACAGTAGTTTCCTAGGAGCAGCCTAAGAATGTGTTTGAGATACTGAGTTTCCTAGGGTTTGCTGGTTACTACAGACGTTTCATAGAGGACTTCTCCCGCTTAGCAGCACCATTGATAGGTCTGACTAAGAAGGGTGTGAAGTTCGTTTGGTCAGAAGCATGAGAGGCAGCTTTTCAGGACCTCAAGTGAAGGTTGACATCAGCACCGATCCTGATACTCCCAAAGCCGGGGAAGATCTATATAGTTTACTGTGAGGAATCAGGTATTGGGCTAGGGCCAGTGTCGATGCCGGGAGACCGAGTTGTGGTGTACGGGTCTTGGCAGTTGAGGCCACATGAGAGGAATTACCCAACACATGATCTCGAGTTAGCAGCAGTTGTACATGCATTGCGCTATTGGAGAGATTATCTATGGGGAGATCATTTTGTGGTTTTCACCGACCACAAAAGCCTCAAGTATAGATTTACTCAGTGTGACCTGAATATGAGGCAGAGAAGGTGGGTAGAGTACCTACGGTCCTTCGATTTTCAGCTTCCCTATACACCTGGTAAAGGTAATGCAGTAGTTGATGTACTGAGAAGGAAGACTCAGATACGGGCAGTTCAAAAGGCCAGCGGTGAGTGGAAGCTCATGGATTTGTTCTCTGAGATGCATCTAAAGGAGCACGACAGTTAGGGGTAGACTTATCTTTCCTCTGTAGCTATGACTTCTACCCTCCTAGACAGAGTGAGAGTGAGGCAGCTATCGGATCCAAAAGGCCTAGTTCTACAGGAGTCGGTGGCAAGTAAGGACCCTCCTCTTGGTTGGACGATAGTCGTTGATGATGTTCTGCATTTACATGGACGTGTATGGGTTCCAGGGGATATATGCGAGGAGCTGATGTGAGAGTATCATGCTTCAGCTTGGAAAGTTCATCCCGGGGTTACCAAGATGTACCGCAACTTGATACATCAATACTGGTGGTCGGGTATGAAGAGTGAGATATCTGGTTTTGTTATGAGGTGTTCCACCTATCAGCAGGTGAAGGCATAGCACCAGAGGCTAGCTGGGCTGTTACAGTAGTTACCCATTCCGAAGTGGAAATGGGATGATGTCGCGATGGATTTCGTGACTGTTTTTCCGAGGTCACCGAGAGGTAATGACGTCGTGTGGGTTGTTGTGGATATACTCACGAAGGGAGCTCACTTTTTTTCGATCAAGGAGACCTTCTGTGTTGACGAGCTCAGAAGGCTGTATGTCCGAGAGATCGTACGTCTTCATGGGGTTCCTCATTATATCATTTCAGATAGGGATTCCCACTTTAAGTCTATTTTCTTGAAGAGTTTTCAGAGGGCACTGGGTATACCGGTGCTTCTAGGCACAACATACCACCCTCAGACAGATGGCTAGTTTGAGCGTACGATACAGGTGCTAGAGGACATGCTGCGTGCATGCATCCTAGACTTTGGGGGATCTTGGGAGAATCATATACCCTTAGTCAAGTTTGCCTATAACAATAGCTTTCAGGCGACTATTGAGATGGAACCATACGAGGCTCAATATGGTAGGCCATTCCATTCACCCTTGTGCTGGATAGAGGCAGGTGAGACAGCTTTACTGGGGCCACAACTCGTGCAGGAGACTTCTAAGCAGGTCCAGTTGATTCAGAAGCGGATGGCTACCGCACAGTCTCGTCCGAAGTCATATGCAGATCGCCGCAGATTACCCTTAGAGTTAGTGGTTGGGGATCAGTTTTTCTTGCATGTTTCACTGAGGCTGGTACACAAATGGATCAGGAGACAGGGTAAACTTTCACCATGGTATGTGGGGCCATTTGAGATTCTTGAGAGAGTTGGGTTGGATGCTTATTGGTTGCGATAACCGCAGCAGTACCGAGCCATGCACAGCGCCTTCCACTTATCTCAGATGCGTCGCTATCATTCAGACCAATCTCACATCATTCAGCCTGATGAGGTTGAGCTGGAGGCAGATGCGTCCTTTGAGGAGCATCCGATTCGTATCGTTGCCAGGAGCACGAAGGTTCTCCATGGCCGGTCACTTCCTCTCGTATGGGTGCTATGGAAGCATGGCCGAGTGCAGGACAAGACCTGATAGTGGGATGCCGAAGTACATGCTCAGTGGATGGAGTTTTCCATAGCTATATCTTATCCACCCAAATAAGGGCAATTCGGGGACGAATTTCTATAAGGGGGGAAGTTTGTAAGAACCCGGTTCTTCTCTTTGAGGCACGAGCTTCTTCTTTTCTCTTTTCCTTAATTGTTTTAATAAAATAAGGAAAATGGGGGGAAAATCCTAAATTTTGGAACTACATACCGTGTACTTCTGGCCGTGTTGAGATGAGTACACAATGTGTGTAGCCATGTCAGCAACAAAGGGTGTAGGAAATGACTATGCACCATGTAGTGGTCCATTACACGCTGTGTAGTCAGTCGGCATGCCAAAATTGTAAGGTGGTGGAGCAGCCACTAGCAGGGCGGAAGTACATGCCTTGTACCTAGGATTACATGTTGTGTACTCATGTCGACGGATGAACAGTGTGGCGATGCCTCCAGAGGAACAGTTAAATGAAGGGAGTACATGCCGTGTACTCAGAAGTACATGCCGTGTACTTTTTTTTGGGGCTTAAAATAGGCAGTAGCCTCCTCATTTGGCATAGGAGGAATTTTATCCATTTTAGAGCCAAATAGGATGGATGAACCTTTGAAGATCCGCCGAGTGTTCGTCTGGAATTCGATTCTGCCTCGGACGATCTCGTTGGAACCGCGCGGATAATCCCTTTCTTCTCCTTAGGCCGTTCTTACCAATTCTTTCTTGAGGTAAAGTTATTTACGTTTGAATGGGTTTTGTTCTTCGTCAGATCTATGTCGTTCTTGAGCATTTCTGGAGTCAGAGATCGGGTATAGAATTTGTTGGCGTATAAGTTAGGTGGATTAGTGTTAATATTTCCAACTGTGGTGTGTTTTGTGCGTTTTTTGTGCCACAGACCCATTTTGGTGTGTCATGAGGCTGAGTCCGTTGCTATATTAAACACCTAGAATTTATTAAGTATTTAATTATGATATTAAAATGCTGGTTGGGATCATTTCAAGGATCCAGAAACACCCCGGGGGTGTGTTTCACTGTTTAGCCATTTGGCTAGGATACCCGAGGGTATGCCTTTAAAGTAGTAATTATAGATTTTACTTGAGAGGAATTTCTTGTTACTTCTTGGTTACCTACTGCGCATGGCCTGGTTACCTGTTTAGCCAGAGGGCATTGTTGTATTTAGCCTAAGGGCGTTGTTGTGATTAGCCTGAGGGAACTGCACTATTTAGCCCAAGGGCTGTAGTATTTTGCTCGAGGGAAACATTTTGTGCCTGAGGGCTTGACTTCTGTGCCTGAGGGAGACACTTTCTACGCTAGAGGGAAAATTCGGTTATGCCTGAGGGCTATACCTACGGGTTGGATTCTGCTTACCTGAGGGTAAGGTTTTGTTTGTCTGAGGACGTGGACTGTTTACTTAGAAATGCACTGTGGTGATTTTTAATATTTAATGGATTAAATAAATATTAAAATGGCAATATAACTGGTAGTTAGTTACTTTTGAGTACTTCTTACTTTATTTCATTTTACTACTGCACACTGTTGTTGTATGCTCACAAGAAATTGGTCACAGGCCTTTGGTGGGTGCCTACTGAGATATATTTCCCACACCCTGTTTGGGTCACGCTTTTTGGCCCAAACAGATTACGTTTCTGCATGGGTGGATAGGGGAAAGAGTCCCTATACAGGTACTTGACTGTTGCTGAGGAGTAGGAGGGCATGGGACTGGGCCTAGGCTCGCGATGCCGCTGCCAGCTATTTTTTTATTCTGTACTTGTACTCTGTATTGTATTTTACTGCTATGTAACATATTCTGGATTTTTTCCTATAACATAAGACCTGTTGCACCATTTTCTATAAACTGTTGTTTATATACACTGCTGTTGTTTATTTCAATTGTGTATGATTTACTGCTTCTATTTTTTGTTGTAAGTTTTATTTTTTATTCCTGTAAAGACCATTAAATTTCAAGGAAATTTTTTTCTTAATTTTCTTTGGAATTTTACAAGAGCTCGGTTTCTGATGGCACCTGATTCCGAGGCACGGTGTGCCCGGAATCATTTTCCGTAGTTTGTCTCGGGTACGTTCAGTGAACGAACGAGCGGGTTTTTCTAACTATTGAACCGGTGCTCGGAATCGAATTCTGAGGGCACCGATGGAATCGCAGCACTAGTACTTACTTAGAAACACCTCTTCTGGAGTTGTGTTTTCACGGGTGTGGTTTTTAATTTTCAGGATTAAAGTTAAGAAATAAAATAATTTTACGACAAACATTATTTTATTTCACTTAAGCCACATGGAAGCCACTTGAATCCACTTAAAGCGGCTTAAGCTGAGTTGATCCGGATAGGGTGATATCCAAAAATATCCTACCCTCTTGGTAGGATATTTGTGAGATGGGACCCGCACGATCCCCACCGTTTCATTTCCGCTAGGTAACGCACCCGCGAAAACCCATCATTATGAAAGTCAACTGATGCGTTTTCTTAATTTCTTAATGCACGAATTAATTGGGTGGTTTTCTTTGTTGAATTAAATGGGTGGTTTATTCGTTGAAATTAATTCTATGAATTAATTTCATTCGTTTCATAACACATTTTCGTTTTGTTGGCATGTTAATAAAATAAGGCCAAAACACCCTCCTTTTGAAATGTTGTGGTAAACCTTTGAAGAACCTCTAAGAATTCTTCACCATCCTTCGCAAAGAACACGAAGAACGCAAAGAACGCTGGCCTCTGACGAAGAACGCCGAACCCGCGGAAATCGACGACGCGACGATGTGTGCCGCGACGCCAACATTTCCTCTCCCGCAACGTTCTTCGGCGACGTTCCTTCCTCCGCGACAAAAATCTTCGATCATCCGTTGAGGTGATAGTTTTCGTTTCTTTAAATTCCTTTGTGGGTTTTAACTCAAGATGGATTTAATTATTAAAATTAAATCTGTTGTTCTTGAACCTCGGAGTTCGTCGACGCACACCGTATTCTGCGACGACACGACACCCTTTCGCGACGACGCGACGCCTTCCGCAACACGACGATCGCCTCCTTCCGCTGCGATCAATTCCGCGAAGAACGTGCATGCGACACTTGACGAGGTAGGGGTTTTATTGAATGTTTTATATTCCCATGGACGTCTCTTTTTGAAGAACCTGGTTAATAAGAACAATTTTAATTCATTAAAATTGTTGTTTGATATGTTGATTATTTCTCCCCGGTTGTTATCGCCTAACGCGGAGGGTGTGGGCCGAACGAACACGGCCAGACAACCCTCCGCAGTTCTTCGTTGTTGTGCGGATTTGGCGGGCGATGAAAAACATGGAGCAAGGGATATTTGATGATCCCGCAGTGAAGAACGGAACCCAGGAGGAACAACGGCGCAGACGTGAAGGAAAACAGACCACCGGAGGAACTCCGGTGGCCCGCGGATGCCACCAGCGGCGCGGGTCACCGGCGCGGTGGCGTCGGCGGCCGGCAGCGGCGGCCAGCGGACCCACGGCCGTGCGAGTCCGGCTCGCACACACGGGACGCGGCGACATGCCGCGTCCGTCGATCCAGCGCGGCCCCACGCGGGGCCGCGACACCTCCAAACCGCGGGGGCAGCGCCCCGCGGAATCCGCGCTCGGCCGCTCGGCCGAGCCGAGCCGGACCGGCCAGCCGAGCCAGTCCGCGCCCTGGCCAGGCCGGACCGGGTTGGACCGGGTCGGGTCGACCCGGTGCGGGTCGACCCGGTTCGGCCGACCTAGGGGGGGTCGGCCCGGGACCAGACCCCCGTCTTCGGACCGTTTTCGGTCATTTGCCCGTAACATGATATATGGGCGTCCAAACGATGCGCCGTCAGTGGCAACGTGATCCATGGATTGAGTGGGTCGTTTTGGTATATTACACTCAAGGTTTCAGAATACTTTGGGTTCGTCCGGGTTGGTTTGTACACGAGACCAACCGGGCCCTCGGAGCAGAAACGCTCATATCTTGAGCTTCAGACGTCCGATTAACGTGCCGTCGACTTTGGTGGATTCCCCTAACTGAGACAGATCTTTTGGCTCACTCCACCCGGGGTTTGGACGCAGGTGGAATACGAACGTGTTGGTTTTGCCTTTAAAACCAACAGGGCCCCTGGGACAAAAAAGCCAATAACTCTCAGACTGGGAGTCCAATTGACGCGTCGTCTGTGAGGTTGAGTTACTATTGACGATATGGAACTTTTGGATACATCAAACTCGGAATTTGTGTCATTTGATGTATTAGACTCTCGGCTCGTGGAGCGGACCCTCCCGAATGAGCTTGCTGTGTGCGGGAACCCTAGAGCTGGCTGCGACTGCTACTTCGACAGTGACGACTGTACAGAGATCCTCACTGGACTGCGGTGACGACTGTGCAGAGATCCTCAGTGGACTGCGATGAATACTGCACTCAGTTATCCTACGTGGATCAGTGCTACAGATCCTGTGTGGATCCGATCCTGTGTGGGTCAGCGCTCAGTGATTCTGTGTGAGTCAGCGCCTAAAGGTCCTGTGTGGGCCCGATCCTGTGTGGATCTTTGCGGGGGTTAGTTAACTATCGAACTTGTGTGGGTCATTGCAGGGGTTAGTACCTATCAATCCTTTTTGGGTCCGACGACTTAGATGGATTAGTGATCATCTTTATCGTCATTCTATGAAGTATACCTGTGTGAGATGAACCTTGTGTTACTCTCCTTTGTGGATTTTGTTGAGATATCCTATGTGGATTACTTGCTCTCCTTCATGGATTGTGTTGTGCTATCTTATGTGGGTATACATTTTTCTTTCTTGTGTGGACTGGGTTGTGCTTGGGCTCAGATGTTGGAGCCGATCGGAAATTGATGACTTAGGTATATGTATGGGCATAAACCAAAGTCGTGTCGGATGTTACTTCGTGATTGTATCTTTCCATTGTGCTTTATCCTTTGTGGATTTCGGGAGACCTTCGTGGGTCTCAGGGTCGCTACTGAGTAGCTTATACTCACCCCTACACGGGCTACGCCCGAAATTCGTTGTGTTGGTTGCAGACGACGGATAGTGCTGATCATGGTGGAAGCTTGTGGAGCAGGACGGTACCTGGAGGTGGACCATTGGGCAGGACGTACTCGGAGCGGACGGCTGGACCGAGGAGCTGTGGAGGCTATCTATACCCACCCTTCAGGTGGGACCTCTAGAGGATGGCTCAATGCTGTGGCTTTTCTTTTCAGTTGATGTTTTCCCCTTTCAGTTGTACTTTACAGTTGGGCTTGTATTTCCGGCCCCTTTTACTTTCAGCACATCTTGTTAAAGTTTTTAATTAGTGTTTACTTTTCCATTTGCTTACATTGTGATGCTTGTTTACTTTTCAAAGGCAATGCATTCACTTTTTCCAGGATTTACACCTTGGTGCTAGTCGCCCGCCCCTGGCCTATGGAAGGCGGGCTTGGGGTAGTCACGGCACGGGCCCCGAGAAGGGGTCGTGACAAATTGGTATCAGAGGTGGTCGGTTCTACCAAAAACTCTGATCTTTCTTCTATGTGAATCAATAGTGTTTAGCATATTGGGTGTGGTTATCAGTCTAGGGAGTCCAGTGTTGGTGCTCCTGTCGACGTATCCATACACCAGGACCCTGACTTCTTATTTCTGACTTAATGCATGAAAACATTGATTGAATGTGTGTTTTCAAGTTTTCTTCGTGATTACTTTGTATCATCTCACCAGGTATACTATTCTGACCATGGCGCACTTGTTTCCTTTTCAGGATGGCCCCACGACGACATCCAGCTAGGGTTCCAAGAGTAGAGCGGGACAACAGCCCGCCGAGCGATGAGGCCTCGGTACATGGCTCGTTGACAGCAGAGGCACCGGTGGTACCTTTACCCACCGAGCCCTCGATGCTTCCAGCACCGACCACTGACGATGCACATCGCCTCGGAGCTCTGCACGAGTTCCAGCGCCAGCGACCAACCAGGATTCATGGGGAGACGGACCCTTAGGCAGCCGAGGACTGGCTGGAGGTGGTCGTTCATGTTTTCAGGCTAGTGAGTACACCAGAAGACCTCATGGTGATCCTCGCGGTGAGCCTACTGTACGCGGCAGCAGGCCGATGGTGGAGCTTGATGCTCCAGGTGCACGACGAGGCATCTCTTCTCTAGATGGACTTCGAGAGCCTCTTCCGCTTAGAGTTCATCCCGACCACCCTCCGTGCAGTGCGCATTCAGGAGCTTCTTCAGCTGCGGCAGGGCAGCTTGACGGTCGCCCAGTACGCGGCGAGGTTTACCGATCTTTCTCGCTACTCGACAGATATGGTACGGGACACCTTCTTCAAGGCCCGGACCTTTAAGCAGGGTTTGAGACACAGGATCAGGGCATCGCTGATCTCCCTCAGTATCGCGACCCAGGCAGGAGTACTGGAGCGAGCCCTTCTGATTGAGAGATTTCTTGCTGAGTCTACTTCATCAGCGAGACCTACCGTAGCGCGGCAGGTAGCGGAGTCTTCGGCAGCAGGTAGCTGACTGATGACTCAGGGTTCCAGGCAGACCATACCTTCCAGCAGATGACCTTGGGACCCTGGCTCAGTAGTGCGGGGCACACAGCGCGGAGCCAATCTTTCAAGAGGCAGGTAGTGCTACGCATGCAGCGGGCAGGGCCACATGGCTCGTGACTGCCCGACCCGCCATGCTGAGGAGCAGCAGACGGTGGAGGGGCCACCCAGGAAGAGGCATAGGGTCGACTGTGGCAGTCTGTCGGGAGGAGGCGGACAAGGTAGAGGAGCTGGCCGAGCAGCAGGTGGTGGGCGACGCTTTGAGGCTCTGCCACCACCACCACCAGGAGGTCCACCCCGACCACAGGGTGCTGGCGGGCAGAGACAGGCACAGTTCTAGGTAGTGGAGGCCTACGACCACGGCACGCCAGATATGATTCGAGGTACGATCTGTGTCTATTCCACCATTGCTACAGTTCTTATAGACACAGGAGTGTGTCACTCTTTCATAGCCACTGCCCTTGTTCGGAGCTCGGAGATTCCGACAGAGCTGTTGGCTAGATCCTTATGGCTAGAGACTTCTACAGGAGCAGACTCAAAAATTACACACTGGTGCCGGCAGTGTGAGCTTACTCTAGGAGGTGAGAGCTTCGGCTGGGATCTTCATGTAGAAGCGTCGAGGCCTTACGACGTCATCTTGGGAATGGATTGGTTATCTACAGTCCATGATCAGATTGACTGTTTTAGGCGCAAGGTGCGATGTGTGCGCACCGACGGGAGCAGGTTCACCTTCACCGGCGAAAAGGGAGCCTTAGCAGCACAGGATGGACTCACGCAGAGGAGAGGATAGCCCATCACTCATTAGTTGGATAGCCTCATCCTTGGAGCAGTTGACGTGCGGAGTCCTAGTTTTCCTGCAGTGGTGGATCAGTACGCGGTTGTATTTCCCGATGACGTTCTAGGGCTACCTCCTCATAGTGAGGTAGACATCTACATTGAACTGTACCCCGGGACAGCCCTGATATCCACTCCAGCATATCGGATGGCCCCCGCTGAGCTTCGAGAGCTACGGGTACAGTTGGAGGACTTGCAGGGCAAGTGGTTCATCCGACCCAGTGTTTCACCCTGGTCTTCCCCGATATTGTTCGCCAAGATGGTGGACGGGAGCTTGCGACTGTGTGTCGACTATCGTCTCCTGAACCAGGTGACAGTGAGGAACAAGTATCCGCTACCCAGGATTGATGACCTCTTCGATCAGCTCATGGGAGCACGGTGGTTCTCAAAGATAGACCTCCGGTCATGCTATCATCAGCTCAGAGTTTGAGACAAGGACATGCAGAAGAAGGCCTTCAGGTGTTGGTATGGCCACAATGAGTTCTTGGTTATGCCATTCGGCATAACCAATGCTCTAGAAGTGTTCATGATCCTCATTAATAGGATCTTCCAACCATAACTTGATCGATTTTTCATGGTCTTCATCGACGAAATTTTGGTGTACTCGACCGCGGAGGAGGAGCCTGCCTACCACTTGCTGGTTGTGCTAGACACACTCCGAGAGCACCAGCTTTATGGAAAGCAATCGAAGTTCCAGTTCTGGTTACGTGAGGTCCACTTCTTAGGGAATGTCATTTCTGAGGTGGGAGTTGCAGTGGATCCCGTGAAGATCGAGGCAGTGCTAGCTTGGGAGCCACCCAGGAGCGTGGTGGAGGTGTGGAGTTTCTTGGGTCTAGCCGAATACTATCGGAGGTTTTTGCCAGACTTCTCTAGAGTTGTGGTGCCACTCTCAGCATTTACGAAGAAGGGGAAACCCTTTTTGTGGTTAGAAAGATGTCAGTAGATCTTTCAGGAGATGAGACAGAGATTGACCAGCGCACCTATCTTGAGGTTGCCTGAGGAGGGAGTTGGATATGTAGTCTACTGCGATGCATCAGGGACCGGACTCAGATGTGTCCTGATGCAGGAGTGGTCCGTGATTGCCTATGGATCACGTCAGTTGAGGCCACATGAGCAGAAATATGCTACCCATGACCTGGAGTTAGCAGTAGTGGTCTTTGCTCTGAAGACATGACGGCACTATCTGATAAGCGAGCGCTTTACAGTCTTTTATGACCACCAGAGTCTCAGGTACATCTTATCTCAGAAGGACCTGAACCTGAGACAGGAGTGATGGCTCGAGTTCCTCCAGGAATATTACTTTGAGATGGTCTATACTCATGGGAAGGGGAACGTAGTAGCCGATGCCCTCAGCAGGAGGACATGCATTCAACTACTTGAGGAGGCGATAGAGTAGCAAGCCGCCTTTCAGATATCCTTCGTGGATAGGGACGGAGCAGCATTCCTTCAGTCTCTCACAGTCTCTCCACCACTTCTACAGTGGGTCAGAGAGGCACAACGTGGGGACGGTGACTATGAGACACGACATGCACAGATATCCTCAGGACAGGCACCTGATGGTTTCTCCCTTGGGGCAAAGCACGACATCCTTTTCAGAGGACATACCTTGGTACCAGTCGCTTTACTAGAGGAGTTGCTGAGAGAGTTTCACACTTCTCCTTTGGCGGTACATCCTGGTGTGGCGATGATGTACCAGGATCTCAGATGACAGCACTGGTGGCCGGGCATGAAGAAGGCTGTGGCAGAGTTCGTTTCACGGTGCCTCACCTGCCAGCAGGTGAAGGCAGAGCATCAGATACCAGCAGGCTTGGTACAGCCCTTGGAGGTCCCGGAGTGGAAGTGGTATGTCATATCTATGGACTTCGTGACTGGACTTCCACACACTTCCAGAGGTCACGACTCCATTTGGGTGATTGTCAACCGACTCACAAAGTCGGCTCACTTCTTGCCCATCAGAGAGCAGGGCTCAGTGGAGAGCTTGGGGCGTCTCTACGTTCAGGAGATTGTATGACTTTACGGTGTGCCATTGTCTATCGTCTTCGATCGGGACGCTTGTTTTACTTCCCGGCTTTGGAAGGGGTTGCAGGAGGCGTTCGGGACATGGCTATGTCTGAGCACCGCCTTTCACCCTCAGACGGATGGTAAGATAAAGAGGACCATTCAGACTCTCGAGGATATGCTCCGCGCATGTGTCCTCGACTTTTGACGTAGATGGGAGGATCACCTACCCTTGGTGGAGTTCCTGTACAACAACACCTACCACTCCACCATCGGGATGGCACCATACGAGGCATTATACCGCAGAACTTGAAGATCTCCTTTGTGCTGGACAGACCCTGGGGAGTCAGCACTTATGGGACCCGAGATGGTCTGGGCCATGACAGAGAAGGTCCAGGTCCTCCAGGAGCGGATGAGGACAGCTCAGAGCCGGCAAAAGTCTTATGCTGAAAGGAGTCGGAGGCCACTAGAGTTCGAGGATGGCGACCATGTCTTCTTGCGTGTCTCACCTCGATGTGGATTACAGAGATTTGGCCAAGGAGACAAGTTGTCTCCACGCTTCATCGGACCTTTCCAGGTCCTCAGCAAGATTGGCGAGGTGGCTTATCGCCTGGATCTACCACCTCAGTTGCACCGGGTGCATGACTTCTTCCACGTATCTCAGCTGAGGAGATACGTGCACGACCCGACACACATCATTGACCATGGGGAGCTAGACGTGGATGATGGGGCGACTTTTGCGGAGGTCTTAGTGGAGATTGAGGATTGAAAGGAGCGTGTCCTACATGGACGATTGATTCCTCTAGTGTGCATCAGATGGAAGCACGAGAACCTCCAGGAGAGCACTTGGGAGCGGGAGGCTCAGATGCGTGCTCAGTACCCACATTTGTTTCCCAAGTTTGTTATGTATCTTTACGGGGACGTAAAGCCCTGAGGTGGGAGTAATGTAAAGACCCATAAATTTCAAGGAAATATTTTTCTTAATTTTCTCTGAAATTTTACAAGAGCGCAGGTTCGGACGGCACCTGATTCCGAGGCCCGGTGTGCCCGGAATCATTTTCCGATGTTTGGCTCCGGTACGTTCATTGAACGGACGAGTGGGTTTTTCTAACTTTTGAACCGTTGCTCGGAATCGAATTCTGAGGGCACCTATTGAATCGCAGCGCCGGTACTTGCATAGAAACACCTCTTCCGGAGTTGTGTTTGCTCAGGTGTGGTTTTTAATTTTCGGGCTTAAAGTTAAGAAATAAAATAATTGTACGACAAACTTTATTTTATTTCACTTAAGCCACATGGAAGCCACTTCAAGCCACTTCATGTGGCTTAAGCTGAGTTGATCCGGATAGGGTGCTATCCAAAAATATCCTACCCTCTTGGTAGGATATTTGTGAGGCGGGACCCGCACGAGCCCCACCGTTTCTTTTCCGCTAGGTAACGCACCCGCGAAAACCCGTCATTATAAAAGTAAACTGACGCGTTTTCTTAATTTCTTAACGCACCAATTAATTGGGCGGTTTTCATCGTTGAATTAACTGGGTGGTTTATTCGTTGAAATTAATTCTATGAATTAATTTCAGTCATTTCTTAACAGGTTTTCATTTTGTTGGCTTGTTAATAAAATAAGTCTAACACACCCTCCTTTTGAAATGTTTTGTTAAACCTTTGAAGAACCTCTAAGAATTCTTCATCCTCCTTCGCGAAGAAAGCGAAGAACGCGATGAACGCGAAGAACGCAAAGAACGCGAAGAACGCCAGCCTCTGACGAAGAACGCCGAACCCGCGGAAATTGACGATGCGACGCCGTGTGCCGCGACGCCAACGTTTCCTCTCCTGCAACGTTCTTCGGCGACGTTCCTTCCTCTACGACAAAAATCTTCGATCATCCGTTGAGGTGAGAGTTTTCGTTTCTTTAAATTCCTTTGTGGTTTTTAACTCAAGATGGATTTAATTATTAAAATTAGATCTGTTGTTCTTGAACCTCAGAGTTCGTCGACGCACACCGTATTCCGCGACGACGCGACGCCCTTCCGCGACGACGCGACGCCTTATGCGACGTGACGATCGCCTCCTTCCGCGGCATTCAATTCCGAAAAGAACGCGCGTGCGATACTTGACGAGATAGGGGTTTTATTGAATGTTTTATATTCCCGTGACTATCTCTTTTTGAAGAACCCAGTTAAAAAGAACAATTTTAATTACTTAAAATTGTTGTTTGATATGTTGATTATTTCTCCCCGGTTGTTATCACCTAACACGGAGGGTGTGGGCAACCCTCCTCAGTTCTTCGTTGTTGTGCGGATTTGGTGGGCAACGACAAAACGTGGAGCAAGGGCGATTTGAGGATCCCACAGTGAAGAACGGAACCCATGAGGAACAACGGCGCAGACGGGAAGGAAAACGGACCACCGGAGCAACTCTGGTGGCCTGCGGAAGCCACTGGCGGCGCGGGTCACCGGCGCGGCGGCGCCGGCGGCTGAGGCCACGGCGGCGGTGGCCTGCGGACCCGTGGCTGTGCGGGTTTGGCTCGCACACATGGGACGCGGCGACATGCCGCGTCCGTCGATCCAGCGCAGCCCCACGTGGGGTTGCATCACCACCAAACCGCGGGGGCAGCGCCCCGCGGCATCCGCGCTCGGTCGCTCGGCCGAGCCGAGCCGGACTGGCCGGCCTAGCCGGGCCGCGCCCTGTCCTGGCCAGACCGGGTCCGACCGGGTTGGACCAGGTCGGGTCGACCTGGTTCGGATCGACCCGGTTCGGCCGACCTAGGGGGGGGGGGGGGGGGGGGGTTGGGCCGGGTCGGCCAGGGCCCAGACCCCCCGTCTTCAGACAGTTTTTGGTCATTTTCCCGTAACATGAGCTACAGGCCTCCGAACGACGCTCCGTCAGCGGTAACGCTATCCTTGGATCGAGACGGTCATTTTGGTATATTACACTCAAGGATTCGGAATATTTTGGGTTCGGCCGGGTTGGTTCGTACACAAGACCAATCGGGCCCTCGGAGCGGAAACACTTATATCTTGAGCTTCGGACGTCCGATTGACGTGCCATCGACTTTGGTGGATTCCTCTAAGTGAGACGGATCTTTCGGCTCACTCCACCCATGGTTTGGATGCAGGTGGAGTACGGTTGGGTTGGTTTTTCCTTTAAAACCAACTGGGACCCTAGGACGAAAAAACCAATAACTCTCAGACCGGGCGTCCGATTGACGCGCAATCTGCGACGTTGAGTTCCTGTTGACGATACTGAAGTATTGGATACATCAACCTCAGACTTTTTTTGAGTTGATGTATCAGCCTCTCGGCTCGTGGAGCGGACCCTCCCGAAAGAGCATGCTGTGTGCGGGAACCCTAGAGCTGGCTGCGACTGCTACTTCGACAGTGACGACTGTGCAGAGATCCTCAGTGGACTGCGGCGACGACTGTGCAGAGATCTTCAGTGGACTGCGATGACTACTGCACTCAGTGATCCTACGTGGATCAGTGCCATAGATCCTGTGTGGATCCGATCCTGTGTGGGTCAGCGCTCAGCGGTTATGTGTGAGCCATCGCCTACAGGTCCTGTGTAGGCCCGATCCTCTGTGGGTCTTTGCGGGGGTCAGTTACCTATCGATCCTATGTGGGTCCTTGCAGGGGTTAGTACCTATCGATCCTTTGTGGGTCCGACGACTTAGATGGATCAGTGATCATCTTAATCGTCATCTGAAGAAGTATACCTGTGTGAGCTGAACCTTGTGTTACTCTCCTTTGTGGATTGTGTTGAGCTATCCTATGTGGATTACATGCTCTCCTTCATGGATTGTGTTGTGCTATCCTGTGTGGGTATATGTTTTTCTTTCCTGTGTGGACTGGGTTGTGCTTGGGCTCGAATGTAGGAGCCGATCGGAAATTGATGACTTAGGTATATGTATGGGCATATATCTAAGTCGTGTCAGATGTTACTTCGTGATTGTATTTTTCTGTTGTGGTTTACCCTTTGTGGATTTCAGGAGACCTTCGAGGGTATCGGGGTCCATACTGAGTAGCTTATACTCACCCCTGCACAGGCTACGCCCACACTTCGTTGTGTTGGTTGCAGACGACGGACAGCGCTGATCGTGGTGGAGGCTTGTGGAGAAGGACGATACCTGGAGGAGGACCATTGGGCGGGACGTACTCGGAGCGGACGACTGGACTGAGGAGCTGTAGAGGCTATCTGTACCCACCCTTCAGGTGGGACCTCCAGAGGACGGCTCGACGCTGTGGCTTTTCTTTTCAGTTGATGTTTTCCCCTTTCAGTTGTACATTTCAGTTGAGCTTGTATTTTCGGCCCCTTTTACTTTTAGCACAACTTGTTACAGTTTTTACTTAGTGTTTACTTTTCCTCTTGCTTACTCTGTGGTGCTTGTTTACTTTTCAAAGGCAATGCCTTCCCTTTTTCCGGGATTTACGCCTTGGTGCTAGTCGCCAGCCCCTGGCCTATGGAAGGAGGGCTTGGGGTAGTAATGGCACGAGCCCCGAGGACGGGTCGTGACAATTCCGATGCGCTACACTTTGACAAATGATAGAATAGTTTCCCCACTATCAGACCTGGGCCCTCACTTCTAGTCGGCAGCCACTGGCTTTTGGGGAGATGCGCTTGAGGTCACGTGGCGAACCGGGTTCGGGGCACCCGTTGAGTGGCACCCGGAACCAGGACGTTACAATATCACAACCCTAAAATACATGTATGTTATAATTTTGATCCATTGAGCCTTATAAAATTACATGATATAACCCCAAGCCTCCACAACCCATGTGTTCATGTGTTTCCTAATTCCAAAGTTTTTTGTGATAAAATATAAAATAATTAGAAGAAACCAATTCCATTGTATATTTATGTAATGACCCATTCACAAATACAGAGTTGTTTAGGTGGAGTAGATATCCATGTATTATATCAAAATCATAAATATTCGGAAAAACCGAACCCCATGGAATGTATATGATTCCTTTGTCAAACAAATCCCTAGTGCTAGAGCATAATAAATCAGTGGTCATGATGATTTAGATTTGACTCATCCATAGTAGGGGAAAAAATGTCCCATGTACAAGAGTTTTAGAAATTATCCAACATGATATCCTAATTAAAATCTAATTTACTAGTCATCTGAAACCATATTCAAAATTGAATAAATTTTTTCAAATTTAATTATTTATGTAATAAATTAAAAAACTTTTTTTTGTAATATCAATTATGTATTCTATTTTAACTATTTCATATTTAATATAAATCTATTGATTTAATATCAGACTATTTACATTATAGATTTCAAATAAATACTCTATAATATGTTCCATATAAAATCATTGTTTAAAATTATCTTATCATCCATAATCTAGTCCCATTACCCTTAGGTTAAATTATAGTATAACAACAATTAAAATACAATGTATGAAATTTCATGACATGAAGAATAATAATGGGATATATAAATAATAGAAATATCCACCTAAATTAAGTAAGAAATTGTGGGACTGCATGAAATAATAAATCATGAAAAGAGGTTAACTGTATAGCCCAAATCTCATCCGTGAATATAATCTCCTCATTATACACATTATAATAAATTTTTAGTAGTGTATCCCCAATATAATCCTAGTCTAGCCATCTAATCTCCTACCACATAATCCACATCAATTATCAAAGAATACAATCCCATCCCCCATTATATAATCTATATATACATGGATCCATATAGAATCACATCAAAGTATCTTTTATATATCAAATGGAATCGATAATATTTCAATCATAATGTATTTGCGGGGATCATAATATTTGAACCATAACACATTCAAGTACACAATTATCATAACTGGGTTTGAAATATTCATAATCAGTTATACTGGAAATCATAATATTAAATTGCCATTTTGATAAATAATTATCCACATTATGTTTAGAAATAAGTAATATAAGTTAAATAACATCTTGTTCTTTCCAAATATTTTTTTAATAAGGATCAGTAAATATACTTCTAGAAAATTCTTATGAATAATATTTAAAATACAATACATGATTCTTTATCCACTTTTTTATTTACCCAATTTATTATATCATTCATTTTAAATATAATCTCTCAATAATTTATTTAATTAAACCATAAATAGTATAAATTCAATATATATAATAGGTGTTGTCATATAAAAAATCATATGAATAAATTTGAAAGAAGATTTATAATTTTTCTCTGAATTGTAAAACTAATTATAATAATTTTCTTAATATCACTAGATTTTATATTAGATTTTTATCATATCCATTTAGAAGGAGAGCATAACTGATTTTTGAATATATATAACATAATATTTTTAATTCTTTATAAAAAATATCTAGTGTGGAATAAATCATAGTCACAGAGTATTGGTATTACATTAAATAATCCACATTTATATTAATTGTCTTAAATATCCTTTTTAATTCCATTATATCTAATATAATCCATTTTACATTTAATATATTTCCGGGTAATACAAAAATTGCACAAAATTAGGAGAATTCATGTATTTTTTATCTGAAATGATGGTTCAAAAACACAGCATAGTGCATAAAAAGTTAGTCGAAGATTTTAGACAACCTAAAATAGTCATGGTGTAATTATTGAATTATAGAAAACAAAAAATATGTTATGTTGGATGAAACATTTTTGGGAATATATATCAATCTCCATGGTTGCACTAGTCAATTTATTTATAGATTATGTATAACAACCAAAATTCCTATAAATTAAATTCTTATTTTTGATTTATTTAAATGTTTTATCATATAATATAGTTATAGAAAACACATAATTTTTTTTCATTTATTATTTAAAATTGGATTTAAATGAATTTTATGTATCATTATGGTAGATAATATAACCATTGAATCATGATCACATGGATAGTATAAATATAGAGTTTTATGAAATCTAATTGACATAGAAAAATGAAGTGATGACCTCAACTAGTATGATCATAAATAATAATGTCCATTTATCGATGCTTCAGAGGGAGATATCATTTCGGAGTTTTTACAATTATAAAGAGAATACTAAGATCTAACAACTTAATAATGATAAAAAACATTTATGGTAAAAGGTCAAGATCATACAGATCACAACCCAAGATTTTTTCTTCAAATTTCCCTAGAAAGTACCACCCTCACACATCTTACTCTTAAGGAATTTTCTGGTGTATTAATTGGTTATGAATCAATACCATATAAATATGAATATGTAAATTATTTTTAATTGAATAGTTAATATATTTTCATCTTTTTTGTTACTTTTTAAAAGATTATTATTATGATACAATAAGGTAGTAATTGTATTTTTGGATAATATTCAAATTCAAATAAGGAATTATTTTTGATGAATAAATTAATTTTTGGAATAAGAAATATGTTTATGAAATATTTTTTTAAATATTAATCATCATAAAATTTTTAGGAACTAAAATTTAATTTTCTTAAGGGTTCAAAAACATTTTTTATCAATAAAAAATGATCATTTTGAATAAATATTAGTCTTTATTTTAAAGGTGAGACATAAAATAATTATAATTTTTTCTAGATAATATTATTATAATTTATTTAATAAAAAATTTTAAATTATCCAATGGTGAATTTCTCATAATTTTGTGAGGTAGTCACATTTTTAGATAAAAATGAAAAAACATATAAATATAATATTTGTTTTATGACATCATAATGATCCAAAAGTGATGTAATAAAATATATAAGTGAGATAAAAAATAAAATAATAGCTTCCCTTTAGAATGGAGTCATTTTAAGTTTATTTTATTTATTTTATTAATCCACAATTAATCCTCCAAAACATATAATATATTTTGAGGTTTTTAAAATCCTTTCATTAAGAGTGTGACTCCTCTCAACATATGAAAGTGAATTATATTAATATATAAGCCCATTTTACCTTTAAAAATATGATAAATAATTCCATTTTGTAGAAACCTTTTGAAAATAATCATGGGATGGTTTTTGTTTTGCGTATTTTATTATGTAGAGTCCAAAACCTAAATAATAATGAAATCCCACTACATTCCTTTATAAACAAAAACAAATAACCAATTAAAATTTACTAATACACCTGGTACCATGTTAATAATATTTTTTATACTATTTATAGTCCTCCCAATGCTCCCAAAAAATCTCAATAATCCCCTACCACGATTATGAAATCACACACTCATGTTATGGATCTCCACCACGTTAAATTCTAGCACCTTCTATGGAATTTATCATCTTAATTGTAATTTTTTATGATTTAATATATTTATTAACATAAAATACATTAAAATAATTGATATTTAAATATAGGATAATTTATTTTCTCTCATTTTGACCGTCCCATAAGATGTTATAATGCTGAAATTATGTAAGGGTTTTCTCTATTTTTTCTCAAATCAAGAACTCCTTCTATGTTATGTCTATTAAATTCAATTTTCATTTTCCTAAGAAATATTATTACATTTTCAAATTAATATAAATTTAATGAATAAATTATTATATTCCCCTTTTCAATCTCATTAATCCTCACATGATCCATTACGTATACCTGTTACCCTACCGAACTTTTGTAATGGATATTTTCATTTATATCCATTATTAAAGTATCTTATTTAACATTGATCTATTATAATAATTTAATTATGATGGGATATGTTGTTATATACACCCATATAGTAAATTTTATTTAAAAATGGTTACATACCATTTCTCTCTCATCAATCAATTTTATGAATTTTTAAGTAACACTATTATGCAGGAGAAATATCAAATTAATTTTCCATTCCAAAACAATTTTGTATTGAATACTATAACCATTTTTATATAAAAGGTAAAAAATATAATGCACATACTTATATACTTGTGAATTACATGTATATTTTCCACATTCTTTTATCATAGAATAAATTATGATGTTGAATGGATCCATTTAGTATGATCATTGTAGAATAGATAAGTATGAGAATTAAAGGAATATGGATGAAAACCGATAGTGATCCACTAAATTGAGTAATGTTTTGTATCATGAAACTTATATATGGTGTAGGGAGTGATCCTAATTCCTTTATGTGACATTATTCACCATTATTTCTTGGTTATTTTATCTTTATCCTATGATTATGATACTGTGTTTTAAGTCATTTCCCGATTTCCTATTTTATGTCTGTCATGCGATACATAAATTATGATTCATGAAACTTTTATTCATAATTTATTTTTATATTTTCTAATATGTATCAGTAATTCCATGTTTATTACATTTTGGGGCTTTATAGGTCAGTCATTTCCCCAACAAGATTCACAATCCAATTGGAGAAGGAATCTTGGAATTCATAACGGAACTCCCTCCGCTGAATCAGGTCCTGAATATAATTCATGATCACGGGGAGTTCCCAAACATCTTTAAGAATAAAAAATACACAACTAAGAGCATCATGTGACAATAGCCTCTTATTTTTAATCGATCATATGATCAATTAATTCTTGAACAATGGATTAACTCCATTAATATAATCTTCTCCATATTCAGTGTTTTTTGGTGGAGAAAGTTATATTTCAATTTTATAATACGCATGGAAAATATGATCAATGATGGTCCTTGATCATTAATACTAATCCTGACGAAGATATTGAATTAATTGAGTAGAAGGGATTTGGAAAAAATTCCAAATATATTTTACTCTAACTCTATAACCTAAAATAGTAAATATTTCCCTGAGAAAAAGAAAAAATATGATTAATATATTAGAGAGATCATTGAAAATTTCATAGGACATACACTCTACACCTCCTGATTTATCCATACAATTGAATTCAATGTTGACTACTTATTTTATGGGATAAATGTATGCTACAAAAATACTTGGATATTCATGACATTAACAGGTATGACGATGTTAGAAGATCTTCCCTTAATGTTGAAATGGGGATTGGTGAATCCCCAAAGAATCATGTGTATAATAAATGTAAATTAGAAATTAAATCAGGAAGTATAATTTGGTAATCAAATGATACTGAAAAATTTCAGCATCCCACTTCTCAAAGGGTCGGGAGGAAGCCCCCAAAAATTTCTTAAGGGAAATAATGAATTGCATTAGGTGTAGGAAATAAGGAAACCTAAAAAGAAATAACTTCTAGTAGAAACACATTAATGAAATAGTAGAAATTAATTCACAATTAAACCCTTACTATTGTTCATTATTTAAACTATAAGGAAAAAATGGAACTTTGAAAATTACTTTCCTAAGATAAGGGCCTTTAGACACAACCAACACCCTCCAAGTACTAAGGTATATTTGTTTCCATCCCAACCACTATGGTGGATTGTTAAAAAGAAGTGGTGAATAGTATGAATGTTATTAATTAAATAATATCGAACATACTTTTTGATTCTTGTTCGATGAATTCCTTCAGAGCATGAATCTTTGGTAGAATTATTCAAACACCACCATGAATAATGGGAACATATCTATTAGTTAAAATTAAATGTGGGTAAATTATTTCATCCAAAGTTTGTAACTCCTTCGATATTAATGTTTGTGGGACAAATATATTAGTGAACCTTGTCTAGACATACATTGGAGGAATTAATGAAATTCTATGCTTTCATTAGATTTCCCTATATAGAGCCAATAAAAATTACCATGAGAAGGAAATCAATCCCCATATTTCTTATTTACACCTGATTGTGTACAAATTCAATGAAGAGTATTAATATTATTCAGCAACATCATCTCAATCATGTAAATTATTTCCCTATGAAAATTTAATCTAGAAAAAATTATTATTCATAAGAAAAGAACACCTTCAAAAAATACATATGGTGATGGAATATGAAGATGTGTTACATGAAGAAATGGTTGGTCTTTCTCATAGTCGAGAGGATGAATTTTGAATTGAACATATACTTGGGGGATTTCTATTATCTAATAAACTATATAAAATCGATGTAGTGTAACCTGAGGAAATAAAGAAACAACTATATGATAATATTGATAATGTGTTTATATGCCCATGTACATGACCATGGGGTGAACTAATCCTCTTCTTCCGGAATAAGGATTGGTCAATAAAGCATTTAATTGAATATCGTTATTTCAAATAGATCATGATAAAGAATAAGTACCCACTACCTCATATTGATGACATTATTTCTCATTAATGTATATAAAAATACTTCTCCATGTTAGATATTTGGTCAGGATATTATCATGTAATGGGGAATAAGAAAGATATCCCCATGAATTCATTTTTTACAAGGTAAAACACTATGAATTAATTGTAATTCAATTTGGAAGGACTAATTCCCAATAAATCATAATTGACGTGATGAATAGTTTTTAGATATTACCTCGATAAATTTATGGTAGTCTTTATAAATGATATTCCAATATACTTCAAATGTGAGGTGGATCATGAAGAGAATATGAGAACTATGCTAATGACTGTAAGAAAAGAGAATATATATTCCAAATATAATAAATATGAGTTGTGGTAGAAGGAATACCCTTTAATGCGGAATATAATAACATAAAATGGTTTATTTTTAGAGCCTTAAAATATGGATTAATTTCAAGGATGACTGTGCTCAACATCTATGATAGATATCCAGAGTTTCCATGTGTCAGCTTGGTATTATCACCAATATGTGAGAAATTTATCATGACTATCAAACCCTCTTACCATGATAACATTTAGGGGAGTCATGTATGCTTTGAAAAAATAATACAAAGAGAGTTTCGTCAATTTAATAAGTAGGCTCTCCACTGAGCATGTTCTCACACTACCCACAAGTGGAGAACTCATTGTGGTATTCATAAATTCTTCGAAGATGGGACCGGGATGTGTATAAATTAAGAATGAAAAAGTCATAGAATATGCTTCAAGTTAGTTGAATGTTCATTAAAAACCCATCCCACACATAATTTGGAGTTGGAACCTATGATATCCTCATCAAAAATATGGTGGAATTATCAATAAGGGGAGAAGTGTGGCATATTTATGGAACAAAAAATCATCACCTGTGTATTCACATAGAAAGGGATAAATATGAACCATGATGATGATTAAAGATGATCAAGTACTATGAAAGATCAATCCTCTACCATCCAGGTGAATCGAATAATGTGGTAGATTCACTATGTATACAGGATCATGAATACTTATTAATGATAACAATCGACAATGACCCAATATTCTTAGAGTTTCAAATGATGGACATTAGAATAATAAAGGATGGATAATTATCAATCCTTTCACAAATGATTCCTCAACCATTTCTTTTGAAAGGGTAAAAGGATGCCCAAATAAATGATATAGAAATTAAAAATACTATGGAATCCCTGAGAACAGGGTTGTCACCTAAGTATAAAATTGATGAAGATTGAATTGTGATGTTTGGGTTAAGACTATGAGTTCTATAAAATTTTATGTTAAATAAGATAATGTTGGATTATGCACATAGATCAAGTGTCTCCATCCACCTATGATGCACAAATATGTATTAGGATCTCTGAAAATTTTATTGGTGGGATAATATAAATAAAACGATCACTTAATATACATCAATGTGTCTGGTATTCTAGGAATTGGATGTTGGATGCTAGAAGTCTAAGGGGATTATGCAACCGCTACTGATACCAATATGAAAATGGGAGAACATCACCATGTACTTTTTCACCATACTTCTGAATTTATCCAATGGAAATAATTCTATATGGGTTTTTTATCTTCATACAATGAAAAATAACTTTATCACAATTTGAGAGGAGTTATCACTAGAAAAACATGAATGGATACACATTACATAATGGGTAAGGATGCATATAGTACCACTATCAATTGAATGTGATTTATATGAAAGATCCAAATCCATGTTCTGTAAGAATCTGTATCACGTTCATAGTATTTTGTCGACCTTCAGCATGAATTATCATCCTCAAACGGATGTCCAGTCTGAGGGAACTATCTTGATAGTTATGGAAATGTTAAGATCATGATTAATTGACTTCAATAGAGTATGGGAACAGTTTCTTACTCTAGTAGAGTTCTCATACAATTACCATTTCCACCCAAGCATCCAAATGACTCTATATGAAGTAATTATGGGATTTGGTGAATAACTATTACATGTTAAGATGAATTTGGGGGATCAAAATATACAGGGACTTGAGAAGGTCAAGGAAATGGTGTAAAAGGTTAAGACCGATTAGCATCACATCAAGGCTATTCAGATTCAACATAAGAGTTACACTGACAATCATTAAAGAGACTTGGAGTTTGATGTCAGAGTCATGATATTCCTCCACATAACTTCTAGTAATAAAGTGATAAGATTTCAATATAATGGAAACCTTTTTAAAAGATATATTTGACCCTTTGAGATTCTTGATCACATTGGAGTGGTGGCCTATTGACAAGTAGTCACAATGAACCAATCTGAAGTACATGATTTATTCTATGTATCCCTTAGGACTATGTACCTAGTAGACACCTCTCATGTAGTCAATCCATAGGTTGTACCATTGGTGAATCATATTTTCAATGAGTTGTAGTTGTTTAAGATCATCAATCATAGACAAACATTTATATGAGATAAGAAAACACACATTCCAAAAGTATTTTGGATAAACCAAAATTTTTAATAATAAATATGGTTAATGGAGGAGGTGATGAAGTAGATATACCATCATCTATTTTAGTGATGAAAATTAAAATATCGTTAGTGAAATTTGTTATAGGGGAATATTGAAACGACCAGAACTAATATAAATAAAATTATCATTTTTAGTTAAAAGACTCATCATGTAATAATGTAATAGAAAACACAGACACTTATTTTGTTTTATGATATAAAATTTCATTTAAATCACTATTTTGTTTCTTTACTATTGATAATATATCAATTGAATAATGATCAATTGGTTAGTCCAAATTTAGGGTCTTAACAAATCCAAATAACCTAGAAAAAAGGTCAGATGGCCCAAACCAATTGGAAACTATACTATAAAGCCCATATATCAGATATTCTCAGGTAGATATAATTTCTAGTCATTTCCCATGACCAAGTCCATAATGAGATTCAATAAGTTATGCATGATGGATACTATTTACGTGATAAGTTCATGCTCAATGAGATCATAGCCCAAACCATGTTCGTAGAACCACCCTTGAATGTACCACCATCACACACCATAATCTTAGGGATGTTTCTGATGTTTTATATGGATATGAATCAAGACCCTAGAAATTTTAATATGTATATTTTTTTATAGAATAAAGAATATATTCTAATCCAATTATTTTATAGTTGTATAATATTTTTATTTCGATACAATGAGGCACACATTATATTTTTTTGTTAATATTAAAATTCAATTAAGTAATTTATTTTGATGAATTAAAGTATTTTTGAAATAAATAATATTTTAATAAATTATTATTTTCAAATAATGTTTATTAAATATTAATGATCATATAGTTATAATGAATTCATATGAAATTTTTGTAAGTTTTAGAAAACTATTATTGTAAAAAAACACCTCATTTTCAATAAATGTTGGTTATAATATTAAAAGTTAAAATTCACATATTTAATAAATTATTTAGATAAAATGAATAATATTTTTGGAATCATAGTGTTGAAATTATCAAATGTTGAATTTTTCATAATTTTCAGAGACATTCGAACGTTCAAGTAAAAATTAAATAGCGTTCTAATATAAATTATATTTTATGACATCATAATGATCCAAAAGAGATGTAATAATTACTATAAATTGGATCAATGACAAAATAATTATTTTATATATAATAGAATGTGTTTTTATGTATATTTTATTTATTTTTTAAATCCATTATGAATCTTCAAAAAACCCATAATATATTTTGAGGTTTTAAAATCCGTTTTTAAGAGTGTGACTCACCTATATATAATAAAGTGTATTATATTAATATGTATAGACATTGGATATGTAAAATAATTAGAAAAGTTCACATTTCATTGAAACTATATTCAAAATAATAATATTGGTTTAATATTGGATATTTTATTATATAAATTCAAAAACCTAAATAATAATTAATTCCTGGTCTATTACAATAGAATGATTCATATACATTCATTTCCCTTTAATAAATATTCATTGACAATGATTTTATTCTTCCCTCCACTATCTATAGACCTCCAAAAGTTCCCTGAATCTCTCAATAATCCCCTCTCATGCTTTTGAAGTCACACACTCAAGTAAGGAACTTCCCTCTGCTTTCAATTCATGACCCTTCATTGTATTTGTCTTCATAATCTCAATTTTTTGTTTATAACTTTTTTATAAAAATTCAGTACTATCCAATATATGTTATATTATTGGTTTATAATTTATTATCTCTCATTTTTAACATCACCTAGGCAATTAATATTCCAAAATTCTGTCAGGGATCTCTCTCTTCTTATTTCCTATAAAGAACTCCTTTTATGTTATGCCTATTAAATTCTATTTGATTTAGTGGGAATATGTTCTTATATATTAACCTTAATAACTATTTTATTTATAATTTAAGATACCCCAATTTTCAATCTCATTAGTCCTCCCATGATCATTAATGTACACACACTACCACGCCGAAAATTCGTAGGTGATATTTTCATTTCTCGTATTTATTAATGTATGTTATTTACATTATATCTTTAATTTTAATTTACTTATTATGATATATATAATTACATACCATCTTAATTTTGAATTTATTTCCATATTATGAGAGACGCCTTTAAAAATAATCAATTCATTTTATGATTTTTTATGTAAAACATTTATGATACTGAAATTTCAATGTGATTTTCCATGTGAAAAGAAATGAGTAGTCAATACTGTATCCATTTTCCTATCAATGGTACTAAACATTATTAATTTATACATATTTATTGGGGACATAAATTTATGTATTCCTCATACTTTATCATATAATACATTTTGATGTTAAACGAATCCATGTTGTATAATCTATGTGGCACACTTAAGTATGAAAATGAAATTATTATAAATTGTGTGTTGAGATAGAGCTTGAATGCATTGGGTAGTATTTAGTATCATGAAAAATGAAATTGGTATAGGGGTGGAACTAATTAATTTATTGGAAATTATCCACCATGATTTCATGGAAAGTTTATCCTTGACCAATGTTTGTGATTCAGTTATTTAAATTGTTTCCAGATTTCCCATGTAATAATTATCGTGCTATATGATTACATATTATTCAGGTTCCTTTTATTCCTCAATGATATTCCTTTTGATTAAAATTTATCACTTATTATAGGTTTATTCCCTTACAAGGATTTATGGATTACCCATTATTTTGTATGTCCCATGTCATCTCATGATGTTTAAAGTTTGAAGGAGTATTTTTTTACCATTTAAAAGATTTTTTCAATAAATATATTGTATCCCCTATTTTATGATGTAATGTATTTTACCATATTCCAAAAGACACAAGAATTATCAATCATACATGTTTTATTAATTGTATTTTTATGTTATGAATAATGTATTAATGTGAACTAAAGAGAAGGTGTGTTATATAATGTAATGTAATTCCCAAAAGAATAAATGGGAAAACAGAACATTTATAAAGAAACAAGAAAATTAATTCATATTAAATATATAATAATATGAGATAAATGATAAATGTAATTAATATTTCAGAGCTCTAGGTAACTCTCATTCAATTATAGTTGGGGCACCAAACATGAATCAATTGAGTAAATATAATATTTGAGCCCTAATTCATCAAATTAGACTGAGTTATCAACCACAATGACTTTCTAGTACCTAAAATTCATGTGGGAGCCTCCTATCTTATATGAAATAGTGTGGATTTATTATTATGTGGATAAAAAATCATTTTATTGATATTCCTAGGATTTAGTGCATTGATTTTAGTTTTTGGGACTATCATTTTCTCCTCATCTTAATATTGTAGTCATTCCTCAATGATGGAAAACCACTCCAACCAATATGTTATGATGGTATCCAAATTTTCATAAAAGAGGATCTTTGATATCCATTCCCTAAACTATGTTTTTATCCTCGATATGGTGAAATAGGACTCCACTTTATAAATAAATGATGCACCATTCCATGAACCTTATTTTTTTTTATAAAACAGAGTCCAACATAAGTGTTTTATTCTTTTGGAGAAAATATAAAACAAAAAAAAATCCTTCAATGATAAAGCCTCAAAATAGTAAGATCCCCTGACCTAAAATGTTATTCTAATGGATTACTAGTCCCACAGGGTAGAAACTACATCCATGATGGATACATATAGTGAGTGGTGAAGCCCATAGAAAAAAAATTCCCAATTTCTTTACTCAATCACATCGATACACCCCCTCAACAGTATAATGTCTTGCGAAATAAAAACTGAATGGTTTGAAGGACCAACCCCACACACATAAGGACACAAAATATGTCAAATTTTAATCAGAATATGTTTTAACCTGGACTTATATTATGATTTCATTTTCGATTAATATTTAAATCACTAATAATTTGATTTTTTTCGTTAATAGCTAATTCATGTTTAAATAGTTAACAATGAATGGTGAAATTTAATGTGATGATTTTTTTTATTTAGCTATTGTTATATTATTATGAGTACAAATTATGGTTAAAGATATTGATAAAATGAAATATATGGGATAGTAATTGAGGGATAATGTGTATATTAGTAATTTGGCTAATTAAATTTGGGTTAAAGTAATCGCAACAAGTTATTATGAGATTGAATATAATGAATCTATGATTAATTATAATGATTTGGGATTAATATATTTTTTATGGAATGATTAGGAAGTATTATAAATTTTGCAACACCAAGGGATATAAATAGTAAATTCGCCTAAAATATTTACTATTTATCGAAAAAATACAACACTGAAACAAAATGTGTTGTGATACTTTAAAATTTAATTATAATTATTAAATTTAATAATTCCTATCTAGTCGTTGAATTAGAGGGTAAAAATTAAATTAACCTCATTTTAAAATATATATTGGAGAAAAATATAAATTTCATTGTTGATACTAATGAACTAATGAAATTTAATTTTCATAACTTTTTATCTTATAATTTCATTTTATGATTATAATATCTATTTCTAAAATTATATTTTTTATGCTGAACATATTTTTATTTCAAGAAGAAATATATTTTATATTTATAATATAAAAATTATTATTGTGTATAACAATATTAGATTAAAAAAATTAATATGTAATAAATAGGAAAAAAATAGAATGATTAGTATATAAATAGTCATATTCCAATAAAAATTGTTTTCCATTATATTTTATTAATATATTCATATTCCAATATTTAATAATTTATAATTTAAATTAAATATGATAACTATTATGTTTTTATTATATATTTTAAAATAACCACGACATCATCTTTGGAGTATTTTTTAGGGATTATTGACTTTGAAGTGAATTTTTAAAAGTACATATTTTTACTAATACCTTGACCTTTATGATTTTATTAGGATACGTGTGGGTATAAAATTATTTTTAAAAAAACTTCCTACGTTAAATATGTATTTAATGACTAAAATGAGACATCTAAAATATAATTCTTGAAATTATAAATCTTATGGTTAACATATTGGAACTCATGTAAAATTTTATTCCAATAAATATTTTTTCATTTTTTATTTTACCTAATAAATCACATGGGGGTTTTATATTTTGGATTCAATTGAAGAGACCTAAATTTTATATCCCAAATATTAAAACTATTAACTACCAGAAAATATTAAATTTTTGGGATTTATTCTAAAAATAATTTATATTAATAAAATACACTTTTTCTAAAACTAGTTTTTATGGACAATGTGTGTCAATTTTAAATTGATTTTGTTATCGCATAAAAAAATTATATAATAAAAAATTATAAATGATAAAAATTAGAATTATTAAATTATTTAAAAAATTTATTTAAATTTTTAAGAATATAAATTATTATCCATAGTTACAAATATGTTTACCATAGTAATTGTGAATTAAGATCAATAGAGGTTCAAAGAGTGTAAAAAAAATGCTAAAAACATGTATCTAAAAGAGCATTCGAGGTTTGGATATTCTAAAAATTATCTTATATTAATTATTAACCAATATTAATAATAATACTATTTAAAACATTTTCCCATATTATATTACAAACTAATATTTTAAAAAATCTATTCTATCCAACTATAATCAAGGAATTCCACCACCAATTAAAGTTTTCAATAAAAACATTATTTTGCAACAATGATCATCCCAAGTTACATATCTTTGAAGGCTCTTTAGAATATATAATCATTTATCCACGAAATTCTTCCCTAAATCAACTATTTCATAGGTATAGATCAAGAGAATGTAGAAATTCTCAACCTTAGAGTCAATCCCTCTCTAATAATTTTTTACATCATTATTCCTCCTAGGCACATTCAAAAACATTATATATGATTAAATCATAATTTTGGAAATACTAAAAAGATATTATGTATATGGGATAAATATTATACCCCTTTTCTATTTTACCATAGAAAAATAAAAACATCATTCATGTGTATAACAATACAACCACCACCATGAATGGTTTGGTTTTTTTCCTATACTGAACTTAATGGCCAATAAAAAGGTTTTTTATGATGTAATATTATATTCATAACATTATAATATATTTGAAAAGATAAATTAAATTAAATATTTCTTCTAATCTACGGTATAAGTAAACATCATCCTTGTGTACATTTATACTACCAATACCTTGAGTGACATATAAAATGTTAACTCAACATATTTCATATATGGTTATAAAACATATATGATACATATATATTTTATGGTGGGTTTTAATATATCATTAATGATTATCAAATGTAACGAAATAGAAATTGAAAATCATTATTATGTAATCTGTTTTCATCAGTAGATTACCATAATCTATCTCTATAGATATCTCTTTCTACCTATCAATAAAAATATATCCCATTTAGTGAATATGGGGACTTTCAATTCAATGAAAATAATTATATCTGTATATTTGTTAATATAAGAATAAATTTCTTAGTATAATTTAAAATTGTTCAATATTTAAAATATTGATCATGAAAAAATAATTATAATTACAACATCTGATAATGGAAATAATTGAAAACTAAATAATGAATCTATAATAAATGTTTAGGATGAAGTAGTTAATTGAGATATAGAAATGAATATTATTCATAAATAAGATATTTAATAGTTAATTTATTTAAATGTATAGAAATATCATTAATGGATGATAATAATTATGGTATGTGTTCTCGTCTGGATTCCTAATAATTGGTCCATGTTTTAAATATAGTTGATCTTCTTTGATGGTTCAATTATTTACCCATAAATTAATAATTTTTATAAATTTGAAAATAATTTTATTAATAAGACTTTTCATGAATCCTTTAATCACATTATTTGGTTCAATAGTTTCCAAATTCTCAAGTGGTTTCTCATATCAACATTCATTCATGGAAACTTATTCCATATTCACAAGGTTTTTTTCTTAGATTTTTAATTAGAAATATATATAATTATAAAATATTAGTTATGAATGTAAAGTTATTTATTGATAATTCTGATTATATTCCATTTTATGTTTATTTATAGGTCACAATTTCTATAGGGCTCAATTGTCTAAATTTCTAATACATGAAAAGTATTTCATTTCATTGAAGACGTTTAAGTTTACATTTTTTACATAAAACTATTCATGACTCTCATAAAATTGTTAAATAATAATTTATGGTATTTAAATTTCTTTTTTATAAACCAATTCTTTTTTCAAATAGTTTTCTATCAAATAAATTTTTTGTTTGTGATATTTTTTATCGTTTATAAAACTGAGATTAAAAGAATTTTCACATATAATAAAAATACTATTATTTAACTTTTTTATCACTTATATTTTAGAATGGGGATTATGAATACAGTTGTATATATTATGAAAATAGTTTATTTTTACAAGTATATAAAATTATTTTGTATGACCAATTAATTAGAATTGAAAATAAAAACATTTTGAAAATAAAAGAAACATGTTTCTAATAATAGTTTTATACACACAAATGTGTTATACCATAATCAATTATGCAAATGAATTTCAAGGAATGATATTAATTAAATTTAAATGATTATATTTAATACAATATTTAACATTCATTATATTTTTTTTCTATAGATGGGATTAGAATAAATCCACTATTATGTATAAAACATTATTTGTCTATAATGGAATTTTTTATACTTTCACACTAATTTTAAATTTATTTTTAAACATTTTATTTTATTTCAATATAATTTTTTTCAATGATATGGTCTAAATAAATTTTTCATTAATTTTGATAATTTTCCATTAGGAAAATATTTTCGATAAATATTTCTAAAATAATAGTTTATTTTATGAATTGTTATTTATAATAAAGAAATTAAAACAATAAAAATTAATTAAATTTAGTTTTAAAAACAAATTAGTTTAATTATATATATATATATATGTTTGTGTATAATCTTTTGAATTGGAATAATTATACTATTGAATTTGGATATAATTTATTTTTGATCATTTAAAAATGTTCGCATTGAAACCACACATTCTAATCACATATGAAAGAATAATTTTATATCAAATATTTATAAATATAGGAATGGTATTTGAAAATTTGATTTGAAATTTGGAATAAGATTAATTTACTTTATCCAATAAGTAATATTAATTTTTTTATCATAATCAGTTTTAAAAGAAGTAAAAAAAATGATGGTTTTGAGAAAAAAGGGTTTACCAAGGGTTAAACTAAATGATAAGTGTTAAAAATTACATAAAACATTTAAAAACCCATTTATTGTGATATAGTGACCTTAGATCTTCTATTATTGGTAATGAACCATTTGAGAGCATTTTTTCATGTTAATAATGTGGTTACACCTTTTTCTATAAAAAATAATGAATGTGACACTAACCTCAATTATATATGACTACCCCCAATCCTCTCATATTCAAGAATAAAAACCATTATATGCTGAGAAATTACTATCCTTAAACCCTTATATAATCTATAACCCTTACATTGATCATAAATCCATCCTATATATAATTTTGATGCCACCTAAATAATGTTTTCAGATGGAGAGGTAACAACCCTAAGAAAGCATTTTATATTATTTCTGTCTCCACATCAAAAAATTATTATTAAACAATGGTGATATAATAACATTATTATATTCACAAAAATTGTATTTTACTTTAAATTTTTTCGATTATCAATGACCTTCTCATATTCCATCAAATGGTTTATGAAATCATCCCTCATGTGTACTACGAACAACCATCTAACAAACTTAGGTTAATCATTTTCCATCACCACCAATCGTGGATGTATATAATGGTGGATTGAATATAAATTAATGATAAATATTATATTATTATGTAATCACAATATAAAATGTGACTGTTTATATTCCATTCCATGGCTATATGATAATATCTTTCAGGTTTATTTCGATCTACCGGCTCACAAAGCGATGTGATTCATTCAGGAATTACATTTAATGTAATAATGGTGATCTTAATGAAAATATTTGATATATATGAAATAAAAATTATTCTTCAAGGGTAATATGTTATTTAATTTTAATTTTTTCATTCCTTCGACAAAATGTTGGCAATGTTCATTCTTACTAATGGAATACCATCTCCTTGACTACTGTATTTCAGTTTCTATCTATTACTCTTATGGATAACTATTAAAATTATTTACCAGATATATAATATATTTATATCATGATTAAAAATATGGATACTATTTTTCCATGTTCAGTGTAAGTGGTCCAAAAATAAAAAATAAAAATAGATATGATAAACAGAAAACATTATTACCTCAAACATGAATTTTACATGGAAATGTTAATAAAATAGTAACAATAGGTAATAATAAAATCATATATTGTATGATATATATAACTACGGTTCATAATTATATGTATAATAAACACATATTTATTATACTAGATTATTTATTGTCTATGAAGGATTTCTAGACTTAATTTAAGGAATTTTTATCCCACATTTAGTTTTATATGAGACACGTGTCACATTAACCACATGTTTTATTTATGAGATCAATATAAATTTCAAGAATTTATTTTATGAATATTATATTTAATGTTTTTTGGATGTAAAAATTAAATTTATAATATCAATTTTATGTGTTTTACAATTAAAAAGTTACCAAAATGGTAATGGTATTTTCATCTCAAATGAAATTCTTTCGGACATATGTTATATGATGCACTTATCTTCTTATTTGAGGTGTATATAAATCCCATTTTACATGAAATATAATTTATTAATTTATTATCATGATATTTTATATTTCCATTAACACTAATCATTAATGGGGCTTTGGATTTAATGTTACCCAATTGGTAATTGTTTCATAGTACAATCTCATCATTCGCCCGTAGTGTTTTTGTTTCCAATGAAAAAATTTTATATTCGATATCCAAATAAAGTAAATGTATTTCAACTAATGTAGTTATTTCATTGAATACATTTTTTTACCAAATTTTTTTATATTTATTTACTCATGATTCCAAAAATTTTTTTTTTTGAAAAATCATCTTTATTTACCTCTTCATTTAAAAACTATTTTAATTTTGAAACCATTTCACCAAAAAATTAAAAAAATTTCTACTTTATTAATATGATATATCAAAAAAATTACCCATGTTTTACATTTTAAATTTTTATTGAGAGGAATCTTTAACTCTTTTTCCAATTAATGATCATTTTGATTTTACTAAAATTGTGGAAGGATTAATTATTTCTATATATACAGCTTGAACAAAGTTTTACACCCTCATGGAAATAAATTTCATTAATGTTTCCATTATATTTTTTAAGTTTTAATATAAATGAATAGGATTAAAAATGTGTTTTATATTTTGAATAGATTTTTTCTAAAAGGAATGATATTTTCCATATGAAACGTTTAAAATGATTTATAAAGCTTATTTTATAAGATTCCATGACTTTTTTTAAAAAAATGTATTTTGAAAACCTTTTATAGTTTTTAAATATATTTTTTTCAATGTGTAGTAGATATATTCCTAATGAAACGTTACATGTGATCATTCAAAATCATTTTCCATCCATATTTGCATCATTTTAAAGAGGGAAGTAAGAGGGTAGGTTGGTACCTTATCAAGGTATAAGTGGAATGAAATATATATCTCACTTGATATTTGATTATGACATTCTAATTTTCACTATTCGGAGTTGAAAATAATTGAAGAACCTCATGGAGATTTTGGTTACCTATGGGAATTTGAGTGGGAATCTAGTTAATTCTTTGAAAAGCTCCAACTTTATCTCTAACAAGATTCCTAAATAGATATATAGGTGAATCCTTAATATCCATTTCTACCAACAAGAGCTTATGCATGTCCACTACATGGGTGTGTCGATTTCCTATGGTCATATCACGAAACATCACTTTGAGAACATTATTAATAGCCTACTCAAATGGATTCATAGCTGGAAGAACATTTTTGTTTCTATTAATAGGAGGTGCTGTTGGTGAATAAAATATTGGTGTCCATACTGATGCGTGATCTCTCAATGATTTAACCGGTCAATGGCATCAATAAGGAAATTTAAAATATATTGAGTTCATTCTTGTGGATTTCCAATCAAGTGAAACGCACCCACTGGGCCTCTTGGGCCCGTATGGCTAGACCAATGGATGACGGTGTAGTAGGTCTTCAAGACCTCAAAGAAACCATGTATGTCATGGATGCCAGGCTAGCTTGTGATATAATTATGGGAATCACATTGAGGTATTTGTTCTTTGGGGAGATGTATGGATACCAACAGTATATTTTTGGTGTTTGTGGTTCTCGGATCTCCCTCTTGGCATTGTGAATGGTCACTCACATTGAGATCCATTCAGATTCAACCACGTGGATTATTAGTAAGGGGGATATTAGTTTCTAGATGGATAACTAGGTAGGGTAGAAGCTGGAGTTCTAAGGTTATCCTCACATGGACATCTCCTTCACGGAGGCTACTGCTCATCTCGACCACCTATATTCTACTCTCAGCTTTTATCAGATAAAGGTACAAGAAGTTATCATTTTGAATGAATTACTGGATAAATGTTTCTTAATATGGTCAACATCAATATTGATTGGGTCTTATGATTATAGTATAATGATACATAAGGAATTAATTCATTATGTGGTGTTTATCAAAGTGTTGTGTAAGGATACCCCTTCCAAGATAAATTTTATCATTTGGAGTGTCTGGAATAAATCACTCCAAAAGAAATAGAATATCCAAAGGTAGGGGATCTCCTTTGAGTCTTTGTGTCTATGTTTTGAGTATTTGCAACTTGACACTACAGTTCATGTCTTTTATTAAGGAATATGGGTGAATTATCTATGGTGTTTATATTCCCATCAATCATGTCTTGAAGTGGATAAATATTAAGTGCGTGGGTACATAGATTAATTATTTCATGGAGTTGATGAACAGTCTATTATTAGAAAGGTTTGGGAAGTAATCCTTACTTTAGACTATTGGAAAATTTTGGAGTCACCAAATCATGTTATATTATAAGCGAGGAGGTAACTTTTGTTCCTATAGATCTGGTTGAAGTGGCTCATACACGAGCAGGTTTCGCTGCATCCTGGAAACCTGTTTACGGTTCAATTCTGCAAACATCATCATAGTTCATGCTAACCTAACAGGAAGGTGGGTATTTTGATCTTGTGTATAACTCCTATTAAGATATTTGAGATTAATGTTGATGTATCTTGTATGTGGGAAGATGATTGGAGGAGGGGTGTTTCAGGACTCTTGGGGTTTGGTTATTTTGTGGTTCAGTGCTTATAATGGTCTTGGTACCTCATTTGGGTAGGAGTTTTAGGGTCTTTTAACTAGAATGAAGATTTTTAGGGATCATTATTTTTAGGTTCTAGAGATTGATTACGATTCCTAAGTCCTAGTGAAATCTATTCAGATGCAGCATAAAGTTCCATGGAATCTGATTTATCTGATTTACAGGTTCACCATTGAGGATAATGTTGGGTAGAATTTTTTTCATATTTGGAGGGAATCTGGTTTCACATCAGACTTGCTAGCCTATTTAGAAACTGAACTAATGTTATTGTGATTTATAACCTATTATGATCTCTTCCTTTTGAGTGTAGGGTGGTGATCCAATGGGATTCCATAACTGTACACCACATCCAACATACTTGAGAGTGCTTTTAGTTGTTACTTTTATTAAAATCAAAGAAAAATTAATTCTTAGTCATGTGCAAGGTAAATGATTATAGTGATGAAATATTATTGAAACCCATTTATTTTTCATGGGTTAACTATGGTTACATTATGATCTTTTAATGAAACATATTTTCTTTATATGGTTTATGATGTGATGATATGATGAATATTTTATGTTTTTTCGGCACACATAGTTATAGTTTTAATTATGATATTGGAGATACCTATATAACCCACCAATGAATTGGTTAAAGTATTATATCTAATTAGGTAATAATGGGAAACAAGTTTATGGCATAGAATTACTATGGGAACTTGTGAGTCCTAATCCACTATGGGAAATTGTTGTGTAATGATCCATGATGTGACGTAGGTGAATCTTGTAACCCAATAAAAAATAGGTGGTGAGTCTTGATCCACTATATTGATATTCTTTATAATTATCCATGACATATGACATTATTTTTATTTATTTATTATGGTTCTACACGTTTTTTAGATGAGCTTATGGTTCAGGATTTAATTTTTATGATTTTACAATCTTAAGGTCCATGTTTTCTAAAATGACAATTTTGTAGGACATCAAAAATGTTTATGATCTATGTAAGGATTGAAAATAATTTTATTTGTATTTTTTAAGTTCAAATATCCTTTTTTATCTTATTTTTAAATATTATAATTGATGGATATCACATTTTTTTACCCTTAATGAAAATCTAAGGTCACCCTCTCTAAAATTTCCTTCCATAGGTTGTGAAGAATGTTTTTGGTAACGTTTGACTAAGAGTAGTATTATTTGATATGATCGTTGTGGGATATTTTGATTATCATTCCTGAAATAAGAATATTTATTTTTTAGTATCGAATGAAATTTAATTATTATAGTTTTATTTCATGTTTTTCTAAAATTTATTGAATATTTATCACAAAATGTAATATTTGTGAAAGAAATGATGTGTTCATTACAATTAATATCATAGTAAAGGATTAGTAAACCATTTGAAACTATAACAACAAATCATTTTTGTGATAACTAGGTATATTTCAATGTATATATCCATGGATATCTTTATGGGTATGTCTAAGCATGATTCAAATTATACAAAAATGTCCTTTAATTATATGAAAATATTTATAATGTGGATTCTATGAAATTTCATCCATGTTTGGATACTATATGTGGATGTGGTTTTTTCATAGAGGAAACTAGGGGTTATAAATCTGAAAAGGATGCATTGAGCTAGACTCGATCGTCACCTGCGGCATAACAATGGCCCTTTATACACACCTTTTTTGAAACTCCTATGGGCTATTATTTGGGAATTCATAAACTCATTGTGAACCATAATGAGGGATTTACATTGATAAGGAACATAAATGACATATGTTAAGCCTATGATGTCATAGATTGGAAGGAAATTATTTTGACTTTGAAATCCTATATGTGAATTTTCAGGATTATTTTGTTTCCCACAATGAATATTGTTACTCACTTTAAGGTAATATCAAGGGGTGAATTTTTTTTATGGAATGAATGGGAATTAATAAAACCAATGTAGTGTGGGGAAATATCATGAAGATAATTATTAAGGTGTTATGAGTAATGGTTGTACTTCTGATGATGAAGAGATAATGAATAAAATAGGAAAGGATAATGATACTCTAAAAATACTTTTTATGTCAAACATATAATGCATGATTTGATATAATTTTAAGAATATTAAGACACAAATCATTTTTCATTATTTTTTAAATAGGTATATATGAATAAGATGATGAATTCGTTTTAAATTTCAAAAAATAATGTGGAATTAGTGATGTTTCTATATATTATAATTCATGAATTTTATTATATACATCATCCAATATATAATTATTATTTTGTAAAATACATTCATAAAGTGTTTTCAAGACTTTAATGAATCGTACTGATGACCATGAAATATGACCTATTTGTAATTGATAAATTTAATGGAAAACACATCATTAAGGGAAGATATCTCTTAATAAGATTTTAATGTTGAAAAAATGGTCATTATTTTTAATAAAGATATGATTGGTATGGCTAAAGTAAATAGGATATTATTGATATCCTTAGTACTGATAAATGAATCTATTGGAAATTTTGTTTATGTTAACATTTATGGTGTATACATCTATATTAGATCTATGGAATAAATTCTATATTATGTGGTTTTATTAATTTAATGAGAAATTATGAATTATTTTAGTGAGGTATTATATTAATTAGGGTTATTAATAATCTTAAAGAGAATATATTAGTATTAAATTTAGATATTTGTTATGTGACTATTAATAACTACTTAATGATATTTGGAGGAATAATATTAAATTTATGTTGATAAATTTAGAGATTTATTTATAAATTTTGAATTTTGGGAGGTTCATAATGTTTACAACTTATGGAATTGTTTATGTTAATATTTGATGAGGTATTGGAGATTAATTTGTTACATCACTATATGAATATTTATGCATACTAGAAAACTTTTTCTAAAACGTTTTTTGATGTCAAAAAGAGTAAAATGGAATTTTTTATCTTTCTATTATGGATACTTTAATAATTTAATGCTTCAAGCATAAAATATTCATCTTCATTTCTTGGAGTAAGAGATGTTCTTAGATTTTATTGAAGAAAAACAATGGTTGAAATTTTCATTATAAGATATAAAGTAATCATGTAATTATTTATTCTCCATAAAATTACACTATATTGTGAAAAATAACATGAAATAAAACATTTTTATATTTCCATAATTTAAAATTATATCATAGAAAAAATTTTACACCTCTATTTTATTGTTTTTTGAAGATTATTTCATCATGATTTTTATATTTATTATTATCAATAATCTCTACCACTCTAAATTATTTTTTGGGATAAATACATCACTTCCATGTCTAAATATTCCTTTTAAACCAACTTTATCCTATTTGGAATCCTAGAATGTGTTACTTAAGATAACCTACATAATTTCTTTTCCTTGATATCAAGAAGATATTTTATTGTCAGTTTTTTATGATGTGGGTTTCCCAAAAATTTATATTAAAATGTATGTGACACAATAAACCAATTCAAATTAATGGGGTGAAATTTATTTTAAGGGAGTTATTTTAAAGCGCAGAGTTTTTTTGGAATATTTTTGTTCAAATAAATTTAATCTTTTTTATTTTTTTAGTTATAAACAACACCAATTTTAAAAGAAACATTACATAATAATATAATATTATTGTTTCATATTATAGTTATCACCTAGATGTAGGAATGAAAGATATCAATATGATTAAATAAATTATAAACATATATGGTTTAAATATTTATAGAAAATAACTTCTTTAAAGAAACATTATTTCAAAATGAATATAATGTATGTATAGAAACAAATGAAATATTTTTCTCAAAAAATATTTCTATGCACACAGGCATGGAATAACTTAATAAATTAAAAAAATAACATTTGGGTATTATATTTAACGAAATTAATATGTTATATTTTTAATAAAATAATTAAATTTCATCTTATATGTTTTTTATAAATCATATAACAAAGAATTCAGTTTTATTCTAAAAATTAATTTCCCTTCAAAACTGTATTTTCCCATTTTTTGAACATATATTAAATAAACAAACTAATAATTTTTAGAAAAACCATTAGAAAAAATAATGTTATTGTTTTAAATTATAAAAATATTACTATATTAGGTTGAATTATTAGTTATTTTAGGAGATTATATTTTTTTGATAAATATTGAAAAATGATGGTTTTTATTAATAATTTTCATTCTGTTTAATGATTTTATAAAATAAAAATTTATGTTAATATATTTTTAAATATAATATTGTCAAATATAAATGTATTAATCCCATATTTATCCTTTGAATAATTTGAATTATTAATTTTGAATATTAACTATTGAATATTTTGAACAATTTATAATTGAGAACTTACTTTCTCATCACTTATATGGGATTAATTTTAAAATAAAATTTTCCACTTATTTTTTGATAAGTGAGTTAAAATTTTATAATAAAAATAATTTATATTATAGAATAAGGTGAATGGAATTTTTAACTATAATTAATATTAAAACTAGGAAACTATATAGGATGATTGTATGTTAGGAATTTGCTTACCGTGGTATAATATAAACATATAAGGTTTTAAAATGACAATAAACATTCATAAAAACCATTTTACGGACATATTTAAACTTTATCACATATAATTTATAGAATGGGCCATTTTAGGACCTTTTTTAATGTCATAAATGTTGGTACAATATATTATTTTAAAAATTACAAGTTTGTCACTCACCTCACATATAAAATACCACCCCATATCTAGTCATGTTTAAACATAGAAACCCATTTTTTTAGAAAATTACCTTCCCAAATAACATGATTAATTCTATAATATCTTTAAATAGACCTTTTTTGGTCATCATGAAACCTTATGAATCATTTTCATGAAATCCAGAAGAAGTTGTCTTAAAAAGAGATAACATCCATTTTTAAGCATTTTATTTTGATTCATCCTATGTATAACGACCCATACATTACATACATTTTTATTACTTTAGAATTGAAGCACACTTATTACAACATATAACAAAACCAAGAAAGGACCGTATAGGTATAGTGTCTTTAGAAACTGGGAAACATAAACAACTGGTTCAAAAAGCATCTACTTTGCCTCCAATTTATTTCATCATATCTAGAGTCCCTTTTTGGAATATTATACTTAATAACCTTCTTCCTAACCTGGGGAAATAAAACATACAAAAGGGTGAGCTCAAATGCTCAGTAAGGGTAAACAAAAGAAATATCAATCACATCATATACATAAGCACATAACTTTTGGAAATCTTAACCTGTAAAAGAGATAATAATTTAATAACATGGGATAAATCATAGTAGTGAAATGTAATACCAATAATCATAACATAAAACATGAAACTTTGTGGCATACACACATAATCATAGAGAATCATTTCTTATTAGTCAAGACTCATTGCCAGGACTATCTTAGTGGACAAAGTCCATTTCTGAACCGAGTTCACTCCTCGTTTCAGTCCTGTTTCAATGAACCGGTATAACCTACCGTTCCAGCCATGTCTATCTCATGAGATATAAAATATTTACCCAATGCATTGGAGGGAGATATAGGTCCCACCCATCTCATAATGATACCATTCTTATGTGTGCCACAAAATCATAAATTATACATCATTGCATAACCCATGTAGTAAAAATGGTATTCTTAAACAACATGACATCATAAAAAAATTCATATAAGATAAATGAATTCATAAAAATATTTCCATCACAACATAATCAAATCCATGTAATAATAGGGATAGAAACAGAACCCTATATTATCATAGATGGAAAATAATTTTGATAAAACAATTGAACTCCATTCTTGAGGAAAATATCCTTTCTATTTCAAAAACACTTTTCCTTTCTTAACATGTCATACAATTCTAAACGAAAAGAAGTTGATTAAAAATAAACTTTATAACATGTAAAGGAATATTCTTGGAAATATTGTTTTAAAAATCCATTAATGCTGTATAAGTTAAAAAAACATTCTTCTCGTACTTTTGTCGGAAAAGTCAAAAAGTACCTTGTATGAAAAACGACAAAAGATTCCTTTCATATATTTTACTAAAAACTCACCGAAGGGTAAAATTGGATTTAAAAAATTGTAGGTGGATGTAAATAATATTAAATATTGAGGAAACATGGATTTGGATGATAAAATACACCCCAGTAAATACCAAAGTATAAACAATCTCGGATAAAAATGAGATTGTGATATTTCCCTTACCTTAGGTCTGATTTGCTTTGTACGTGTCTGAACCTCCTGTATAATGATTTATATAATGTTATTGACTTATTCCAGAATCATAAATATTTTTATGATATCGTATATGGTCATATTCTTAGCTTGTTAGTAGTAATATTTCATTGCTACTTGTTATTCGGGTGTTTCTAAATTTTTGTTTTATGTGTGTTTTGTCGAATAAATTATTATTCATCTATTTAGGTTATAGATATCTCATTTCTAGAATTTTATTAGTGTAATATATATCATATTAATTCATTCAATTCATTTATATAATCATTATTAAATGAAGATCATGTAGAATGAGTCACATCACATCATGGAGACGGTATTCCGTACGTACGCACGAGTGATGATATCGTTCCTATGATCGTAGAATTGTATTCGAGTGTATGTATACTATTTCAGAATCAGTATCACTTTATAATAGTCATATATAGTCATTATTTACACCATTATACCCATCCAAGTAAGATGTTGGTGGAAAATAGATTACACGACGGCGTGGAGACGGTATTCCGTACATACGCATGCGCGGTGATTTCTTTTTCTGTAGGATGGATAGATGGTGAAATAGGGTTGTTTAATACATATAATAACATATCAGTATATGAGTTATACTGATTTTATTACTTCATAATGAAACAACTAAAGAAAAATAAGTGGAAGAAGAAATAAAGATTAAAGAATCATTAACGGACATTACCTCTTCTTTGAAGTGCTTCTTTGAGACCTCCCTTTAGGTAATAAAATAGTTCTTTGAAAAAGACCAGAACCTCTAGGATGTTTCTAGGGAAGTGGAGAGAACAAATTGTCAGGGGTTGGAGGAGCTTGAAGGCTCAAAGTGGTGTGAGGAAGAGGGAGAGGAGGTGCCCTTTTATAAGGGAGGAGAGGGGCTCCTTTGGAAAAACTAAAATTATTATTTTATTATAAAGTCATGTTCGGTCTTAAATATCTCCAAATTGATTTATTTCAAAGCTAAGGCGGGGATGGGTAGAAATCCACTCACCCAATAGAATTTTGACAAGTTTAGGTTACTATTTTAACCTTATCATTTAGATTTAACATTAAGTTAAATAATTTTACTTTTACCGTGTCTTCTTGTGTTCTTATACTATAAAGTTAATAAACATACTATAAGCAGCCAAAAAAACCCCAAGTTGTTTATTGATAATATATATAACCGTATCTAAGTCATTTGGCCAAACCTTAGATTTTTAGGAATAAAATAACAATTACTAATATAATATTTTTTTTCAAAACTATTTTTATGTCATTTTGACACTATTTAGTAATTAATTTTTGTGAAAATCATAACAGAATTAATATTTCGAAAAAAGTTAATTAAATCAATACTAACATGTCATATTAATCTATAAAATTATTGTAATTCATAAAAAGTCTCAAATTACTTTTATTTTGGTGTTTATAACATCACTTATGTCAATATTTCATTAATAAGATAATTACTGCATCATCTTTGTGTCATAAATAAATTAAATTATTTAATGTCTAAAAATTACAAATAAAATACCATTATGTAAAAAATATTTCTATCTTTCTAATGAATATTTATAGTCGAATTTAACTTATGTATAACCCCATATTAAAAATGATTTACTTATTAAACTTTGATTTTAACTATTTTAACCCTTCTTTAAATAAATTAATAATAAATGTCCTAATCTAATACAAGTGTGCCTAAATGGTCATATTTTATTCCTAAGGTTGTTTTTGGTCGAATTACACTTGTCCAATAGAATTAGGACATGTGTTAGGGTAATAATAATATCATTTTTACCCTTAATTACCCTATATACTTTTAATCGTGGTAAACAAAAGTAAAAAGTTACTATTCACCAAAAAATATTTTTATCTTATTGAACCACATTTTACTTATTGACATCAACCGTGTCTCTCAGATTTTCGAAATTCCACTCACAGAAGAGGTAAAATTACGTTTTATGAAAAATTCAGTTTTTTTAACTACCACTTAGTGGTTTCACTATTCATCAAAAATTGAAAGTTTTCAGAAAAATACCAAAAATTTACCCTAGGCTAATTTCGATATTCCGAATCCAAAAATGAAGTCCATTTTGAAAAATAAAATTTATAATATTTCAAAAAGTGGTTATTACTATTCATAACGGCTAGTTTTAATAATATTTTAATAGCATATCATTGTTTAGTGAAACTCGGTATTGCGTACGACGCAAGCTATCGAGGAAGGTCATGATTCTGTGTAAAGCAAGCCAAGAAAGTGTTGTATAGAAAAAGATTCCTTTGATAGTTTATATAACATAAAAGTCTCAGGTGTTACATTCTACACCCCTTAGAATGAATTTCGCCCTCGAAATTCGTCACTTTATAACAAACAGATGAGGATACCTCTCCCTCATCATATCCTCATGATCCCATTTAGCTTCTTCTAATTGGTGTTTCCTCCATAAAACTTTCACCAATCGAGTGGTCTTGTTTCGTAGGACTTTTTCGCTACGATCCAGAATCTCTATCGGTTGTTCCTCATAAGAAAGATTTTTCTCCTGTGCTACAATTTCTTAGCTGAGTACATGTAAAAGATCAGGTATGTACTTTCTCAGAAGAGATGCATGGAACACATAGTAAACTTGAGAGAGATTCGGTGGAAGCGCCAATCGGTAAGCTACTTTCCCAACACGATCCATTATTTCGAAAGGACCGATATATCTAGGCCTCAACTTCCCCTTCTTTCCAAATCTCATAACCCTCTTTCAGGGATATATTCGTAAGAACACTTTATCACCCACTTCAAACTCTAGGTCTTTTCTTCGGTTGTCGGCATAACTTTTCTGTTGACTCTGAGCTGCTCTTATGTGTTGTTGAATAGATCTGACCTTTTTTGTCATTTCATCAACGAGATCAGGTCCTAATATCTTTCTTTCCCAAACTTCATCTCAGCAAGTTGGAGTCTTGCATTTCTTTCCATAGAGAGCTTCATAAGGAGCCATCTGAATACTGGAGTGAAAACTATTATTATAAGAAAATTCCGCCAATGGTAGTTGTTGATCCCAACCACCTTTGAAATCTATAGAGCAAGCTCTCAACATATCTTCTAGAGTTTGAATTGTTCTCTCAGGCTGACCGCCTGTCTGAGGATGAAAAACAGTGTTGAAACTCAACTCTTTATCCAGAGTATGCTGAAGACTTTGCCAGAACATCGAGGTAAATCTCAGATCCCGATCAGATATAATAGAAAGTGGTACTCCATGCAATCTTACCACTTCCTTTACATATATCCTGGCAAGCTGATCCAGAGAGAAATCCTCTCTAATAGCAATGAAGTGTGCAGACTTTGTAAGACGATCAACAATGAACCAGATAGAATTATTGCCTTTGGATGTTTTAGGATGTCCTGTGACAAAGTCCATAGTGATGTTTTCCCATTTCCATTCGGGTATGGGTAATGGTTGTAACATCCCCTTAGTCTTCTGTCTCTCAGCTTCAACTTGCTGACAAACCAAGCATCGAGAGACATATTCAGCAACATCTCTTTTCATGCCATCCCACCATAAGTACTCTTTCAGGTCCCTATACATCTTCGTGCTTCCAGGATGAATAGAGAATGAAGAACTATGAGCCTCATCCTGCAGCTCCTTCTTTAATTCGGGGATGGGAGGAACACAAACCCGATTCCAGAACTTTATTATCCCATCACAATCAAGGTTGAATTCAGGAACATTTCTCAAATTCTTTTGTAACTCGACATCTTCTTTTTGTTCCTCTTTAATCTTCACAAGTATAGATGGTTGAACATTCATTTGAGAAAGATACGATTTTTCCCCTTTCATTATAATTCCAAGATCCATCCTTTTTAAATCCATAAATATTGGATCTTTTGTGATCCTCATCATGGATAAACTAGCATGGTCTTTTTGACTTAATGCATCTGCCACCTCTTTTTCTTTCCCAGGGTGGTAATGGATTGAGTAGTTATAATCCTTAATCAGCTCCAACCATCTTCTTTGACGCATATTCAGCTCCTTTTGTGTGAAAATATACATTAAACTTTTATGATCAGTATAAATATCACACCTTTCACCATAAAGGTAATGCCTCCAAATCATTAATCGAAAGATTACAGCAGCTAACTCCAAATCACGTGTTGGGTAATTTTTCTCATTTATTTTCAACTGTCGTGAGGCATAAGCTATCACCATATCATTTTTCATAATAACACACCCCAATCCCTTCTTGGATGCTTCACTGTAGATCACAATCCTTTCTCCACTACAAGGCAGTGTGAGCACAGGTGCACTGGATAACCTTCTTTTCAACTCCTTGAAATTCTCTTCACATTCCTCTGTGCAAACAATCTTAACTCCTTTCCAAGTAAAATTGGTGAGTGGATTATATAATCTTGAAAAATAATTCACAAAACTTCGATAATATCCAGCCAACCCAAGAAAACTTCGGATCTCAGTTACTGTTGTTGGTCTCGACCATCTTTTGATAACCTCTGTTTTTGCTGGATCCACAGATATCCCCTCTTTTGAGATTATGTGACCCAAAAAATGCAACTTTTTGAAGCCAAAATTCACACTTGGTAAATTTGGCATAAAGCTTCTCCTTTCTCGGGGTCTTCAATATAATTCTCAAGTGATCTTCATGTTCTTCCTTTCTCTTTGAATAGACAAGAATATCGTCTATAAAGACTACCACAAACTGATCAAGATAGTATTTAAAGACTATATTCATTAGATCCATGAAGATAGCAGGGGAATTAGTAAGACAAAATGGCATCACTATAAATTCATAGTGTCCATACCTTGTACGGAAAGCCGTCTTTTGTATATCCTCCCTTTTGACCCTTAATTGATGATAACCTGAACAAATATCAATCTTGGAAAAGTATTGAGCTCTGCGTAGTTGGTCAAATAGGTCATCAATGCGCGGGAGAGGATATTTATTCTTGATAGTGATCTTGTTAAGTTCTCGATAGTCAATGCAGAGTCTCATTGATCCATATTTCTTCTTAATAAATAGAACAGGTGCTCCCCAAGGTGATGCACTAGGTCATATGAACACCTTATCATGATTCTCTTGGAGTTTCTTCTTCAATTCCTACAACTCAATTGGGTCCATTCTATAAGGTGTCTTTGAAATAGGCAAAGCACCCGTTATGTGTTCTATTGAAAACTCAACTTCACGATTTGGTGGAAGACCCGGTAATTCCTCCGGAAAGACATCATCAAACTCACGTACAATGGGCATATTCTTAATCATGAGTTTCTAACCAACCATTTGAGATAAATAACCTTCATTTTGTGGAATCAATACCCATAAAATGGGAGAAATTTCCATTGGAAGGTTATGTTCATCCATGCATCGATAGGCGATCATAGATTGATCTGGAATATGAAATGTGACTTCCCTTCTTTGGAAATTGAAATGAGCACCATGTAGAGAAATCAAATCCATGCCATGAATCACATCAAATTCCACTATAGGAAGGATCACATGATTTGCAGGAAGCACTTTCCCACAAACTTCAATAGGAGAAGAATTATAAACTTTTGATGTGATAGTTGGGCCATTAGGTGTTGTCACAGCTAACTCAATATCTAATTGTTGAGGTAATACAGTGATACCCTTAGAAAATTCTTTAGAAATAAAGGAGTTGGTGGATCCATAATAAAATAAAACATTTGATACTTTAGAGTGGATGGTAAGTGTACCTTTAAACACATCGTTATTGTACTCCACATCAATGATAGAAATTGCATGTGACTTTCCATTGTCTTTAGAATTAAGAGTTTGTTGACGTCGACCATCGTCATCAACCCTTGGATTAGGGCATTTATTGGCATAATGTCCCATATCCTTGCACTTGAAACATTGAAGTGTAGAAGGGTCATTCTGTGTATCCCGTCCTTTGTTTTCATCATTAGACATCTTCTTCCCATCATCACGGTATTCAAATGCCCGATGACCTTCCTTTCCATATTTGAAACATTTACTTCTCCCTTTAAGACAACTCCCTCCATGTTTCTTTCCACACTTTGATCATAAGGGAAAACGAATCTACTTTTCAGTGTGCTCTTTAGATTTTCCTTTGAATTCCATTTTACTCTTCTTATCAAACCCTTATGACTGATGGGTTACTCCAATCTCCATCTCAACTTTGAGAGCACATCGAACGATTTCCTCATAGGTATTGAAGTCCCTTATGGATAAGGTCCTTCAAAGACTTCGTTTTAAGCCACTAAAGATCGATCGATCTTACTCTCAGGTTGGATAATAATACCAGAAGCATACCTTGCAAGTCTTGTAAAATTTGCTTCATAGGTACCAACAGATTCATCTTCATTTTTCTTCAATTCAAGAAACTCTTTTTCCCTCTTTGTTTGTAGAATACGAGGGAAGTACTTATTGAAAAATAAGTTCTTGAACTCATCCCATTCCATGGACTCAATTTCATCCCTTTGCCTCGTATTATTAAAAAGATTCCACCATTGATCAGCATCACCTTCCAAACGATACACTGCTAAGATGACTTTATCATGCTCAGAACATTGAAGAACTGAAAATAGCTTTTCATTAGTACTAATCCATTGTTCAGCAAATAATGGATCAGTAGACCCACTGAATGAAGGTGGACGCTGTCTCATGAAGGATTCAACAGAATGTTGCTCCTTCCTTTGCTCATTTGGAAGTCCTGCATGATTCATAGCTTGAGAAAGTTGTGTGAGCATGGCTACAAGATTTTTTATTCCATCTCCCATAACGTTTGGTTGCTCAGGGGGACAATCATTGCATTTCCCGTCGCATTCCGCATTAACACGGTTACTTCGGGTTCAAGCCATTGACTAAAACCAAGAAGAATAGTGTGATCAACACTAATTATAATAGGAAAACCACATAATAAATAATAAAATTTCACACTTATGGTCTTATCCTGGGTTATTCATGGCCATTTCTAAAACACTAAGATTGTGTTTTATGCTTAGACATAACCTTTGGGTTCTTACTAAGGATTTCACATCCTAGTTTCCAAAGGATGACTATACCTTTCCTATGATACCAACTACAACGACCCATACTTTACATACATTGTTATAACATCAGAATTGAAGCACACTTATTACAACATATAACAAAACCATGAAAGGACCGTATAGGTATAGTGTCTTTAGAAACTGGGAAACATAAACAACTAGTTCATAAATCATCTACTTTGCCTCCCATTTATTTCATCATATCTAGAGTCCCTTTTTTGCATATTCTACTTAATAACCTTCTTCCTGAACTAGGGAAAAAACATACAAAAGGGTGAGCTCAAATTCTCAGTAAGGGTAAAAAAAGAAATATCAATCACATCATATACATAAGCACATAACTTTTGGAAATCTTAACCTGCAAAGGAGATCATAATTTCATAACATGGGATAAATCATAGTAGTGAAATGTAATCCCAATAATCATAACTTAAAACATGAAAGTTTGTGGCATACACACATAATCATAGAGAATCATTTCTTATTAGTGAACACTCATGCCAAGACTATCTTAGTGGACAAAGTCCATTTCTGAACCGAGTTCACTCCTCGTTTCAGTCCTGTTTCACTGAACCGGTATAACCTACTGTTCCGGCCATTTCTATCTCATGAGATATAAAATCTTTACCCAATGCATTGGAGGTAGATATAGGTCCCACCCATCTCATAATGATACAAATCTTATGTGTGCCACAAAATCATAAATCATACATCATTGCATAACCCATGTAGTAAAAATGGGATTCTTAAACAACATGACATCATAAAACAATTCATATAAGATAAAGGAATTCATAAAAACATTTCCATCACAACATAATCAAATCCATGTAATAATAGGG